>JARBWK010000002.1:116744507-117390184 GCA_030556195.1 Anolis apletophallus | reverse complement strand
AAAGAAATGTGAAAACTTCAGGCATTTTCCCAATTAGAGTTCACTTATCAAGCCACATTTTGCTTTGGTGATAGCAGCATATAAATGGTAAAGAGAGCATATTTTGCCATTTCTCAAAAGATATCCTCTTAGAATAAATTCATATGCATATTTGTTTTCCCCTTGCTGGTTTCAACATAATATGGAGTTATTATTCAGATAATCCTTTCCCCAATGCTAAAAAGGCTTTAACATTATTTACTATTCTCATTATCATTAGGAAGCAAGTTTTTTATCTGATCTCCTCCTCCTCTTTTTTATAACTGTCACAGACTCCACTTTAATATTTCACATTTTGAATTACAGCTCCCTATTGCCTGAAATAAGCAAAGGATGGAGATAAGAAAAAATATCTAATATATGCCCTTTTGCCTGAGCAAAAAAAGGAGCGAAGAACTAAAGATAATGATATCTTTTAAATGCATGCAAATATTATACTTCATATGAAGAACTGTGCAGCTTTTTTGATATTCACCCTCTACAAAGAAACATTATTTGCACTCAATAGCATCTAAATTTATGCAGTATGAAATTTTTTTAAATAAAAGTGCATCTATTCACCTTGAGGATCATCACTGTGATTAATTTTAATTACAGATAGTCTTTTCTTGTTGGTAAAAGCAGGCTTGAAGAGATCCCTTGCGATGAAAAGAAATTATTAAAGATATTAGCAAAATTAATACATCTGTCAGTGCTTCTTCAAAATGTAAGATGTCTACCAGTCTATCACTTGATTGTGAGATATGGGAAGGGGAAAACAAATGATAGTGCAGAGGAGGAAATACATTAGTCTTGCAAAAGTCATAAGTGTTGCAAGAGTCATTCTAAATTTCTAGTGACCTTCATCAGCATTAAAATTAAAGAGCTTGGAATTTAAGCTTAAATCTGAACTAGATCTTATTATTTATTTATTTATTTATTAACTTCGATTTAGTATACCGCTCACTCCGGAGCTCAGAGCGGTTTACAGAAGAAGCATAAACACCGTGAGTAATAAAACAGATTAAACAGTTAAAACACATTAAACATCAAAGCAGTTAAAACATATTAAAAACACTAGCCCTCAGCGAAGGCTGGGGGACGAGATAAGAATCTGGGGGAATAGGCGGCATGGCACACAGTGTGGTTGAGTTAAGGGCCAAACGCCTTCCTAAAGAGCCAAGTCTTCAAGGCCTTGCGGAAGGGCAGAAGAGCGCGGATGGCGCGGATCTCCTCCGGGAGGCCGTTCCAGAGACTTGGGGCAGCTACAGAGAATGCCCTCCGCCGTGTAGTGGCCAGTCTGCAGGTTCCAAGGAAGGCACCTCAAGGAGGTTAAGCTCCTCAGAGCGCAGTGATCTCGCGGGCACATAAGGGGTAAGTCGCTCCCTCAGGTACACTGGCCCCAAACCATAGATGGCCTTAAAGGTGAGAACTAACACCTTGAAGAGGACCCGGAATTCAATCGGAAGCCAGTGCAGCTCGCGCAGGAGTGGGGTGGGGTGCAGCACCCAGGAGGAGGCGGGCTGCGGCGTGCTGCACTAGCTTAAGCTTCCGGATCATCGACAAGGGAAGGCCAATGTAGAGCGCATTACAGTAATCGAGCCTCGAGATGACCGTGGCTTGGATCACCGTAGCAAGGTCGCGTTGGGAGAGGTAGGGAGCCAGGCGCTTAGCCAACCGTAGGTGGTAGAATGCTGTCCTGCAGGTGCAGCCAATCTGCTCCTCCATGGACAGGTGGGCGCCCAGCCGACCCCCAGACTTTTACCGATGGCTGAGGGCAGAGGGCCACACCATCGAAAGTTGGCAACTGGGTCACTACCCCCGGGCGGCCCAGCCACAAGATCTCCGTCTTCGCGGGTTCACCTTCAACTTACTGGCTCGCAGCCATCCAGTAACGGCTTCAAGGCAAAGATGGAAATTATCGGGTACAGAGACTGCCCCAGGGTCCAACCTCAGAATGAGCTGGGTATCATCAGCGTACTGATGACACTCCAGCCCAAAACTCCGTACCAGTTGGGCGAGTGGTCGCATATAGATGTTAAATAACAGCGGGGAGAGGATAGCCCCTGAGGCACCCCGCAACTCAGCGGGAGCCTCCGGAGACCGCCCCCCCACTTCACTCGCTGCTGGCGGCGTTGGAGGAAGGAGGACAGCCAGTTGAGGGCTGTCCCCTCACCCCCCGCCACCACCAGGCGGTGTATCAAAGTTGGTAATCGACGGTATCAAACGCTGCCGTGAGGTCCAATAACACGAGCAGCGCCCGATCCACCTCGGTCCAGGTGGCAGCGGCGTCGGTCTGTGATGGAGACCAGGACAGTCTCCGTCCCAGGGCCTGACGGGGAGCCGGACTGGAGGGGGTCTAGCCAGGTTGCGTCATCCAAGAAGGTCTGCAGCTGGTCCATTGCTGCCCTCTCAATCACCTTGCCCAGGTACGGAAGGTTCGACACTGGGCGGTAATTGGAGGGAGCCGCGGGGTCTAATCCGGGCTTCTTCAGCAATGGACTGACCACCGCCTCTTTTAGCTCCTCTGGAAAAACCCCTTGCTCAAGGGAGCAGTTGACTATCCTCAACAGAGGGCCTCGAACCCCTCCACGCAAGCTCGAATCAGCGTGGAGGGGCATGGGTCGAGGGAGCAGGTGGTCGACTTAAGGGCTGCGACAATCTTGTCAACATCCTCTGCGTCCAGTGGTCGAAACCGGTCGAAGGTGGACCCGGCGGAGGGCCACGGAGTCTCCAGCTCCTGGACTGTATCAAGTGTGGAAGGAAGGTCCCGGCGGAGCAACGCAATCTTGTCTGCGAAGTGATTCTGAAAACCTCAGCAGAAAGGGTCGAATTGTCATTGTTTGGGATGGTAGGGACCATCGTCAGCTGCCGAATTATCCTGAACAATTGAGCTGGGCGTGAATCCGCAGACGCTATCAAGGAGGCATAATAAACTTTTTCGCCTCCTTGACAGCATGCTCATAAGCATCCATAAAAAGCTTATAAGCTGATGTCGATGGCCCGTCGCGGAGCTTCTTCCACCTGCGCCTAGCCGTCTCTTCTCCCGCTTCATAGATCTTAGTGCATCTGTGTACCAAGGTGAACAGGATGTGCGGGGTTTGAGAGGGCGTTTAGGGGCGATCTCGTCGAGAGCGGAGGACAGCGCGTGGTTCCAGGTGGTAACCAGCTCACCGAGCGAATCGCTGGCAGGCTCCAAATCCCTCAAGGCATTCAGGAACCTAGTTGGTTCCATAGGTCCCCTCGGGCGAACCCAAATTGGTTCGGCACCTTTGCCGGGGCGCGGTTGCTCGACCCGGACTCCCAGAGCACAGTGGTCCGACCATGGCACCTCTGTAACAGAGGTGACGGACACTTGGACACCTGCATGGAAAATCAGATCAAGGGTGTGACCGGCCCGGTGTGTGGGGCCTGACTCGCAGAGGGAGAGGCCGAGTGCCGCCATGGACGACACAAGGTCCCCCGCTGCCGATGGTGAGGAGGCTGTGTCGGCGTGACGTTGAAGTCCCCCAGCACAACTAGGCTAGGAAACCTCAACGCCCACTCCGCCACAGTCTCCAGCAGCAGGGACAGGCTCCCGCTGGTGCGCTAGGTGCACGGTACACCAGCAAGAAGGCTGTACTCTCCGGGCACCCCACATCAGGCCGACACTTTCAATCCCATCTGCCTCCAAAGCAGGGACCGCTCTGAGGTGTAATAGGTCACGGGAGAGCATTGCCACGCGTCCCCCCCGCCTCCCCGTCCTGTTCTGGTGGGGAAGCGCGAAGCGCGGGGGTGTCAATTCCTGAAGGCAGGTGATATCACTGTCCTGGAGCCAGGTCTCCGTAATGCAGCAAATATCAACCTGTCTGTCTTGAATAAAGTCCCGGATCTTCAAGGCTATACTATTTATCTGCTCAGTATTCATCTCTGATGAATTTAATGAGTCATCTTCTAGCAAACTGAGTAGAAATTAATAAAATGCCATTATTGAACTAATTCAAAGCAGGGCCCTTTTGCCTTAAGATATACAGATATATATCATTTGCAAGGCTCGCTAGACAGGATGATATTCCTTTTATGAAGTACAACTGAAGCATCTTCTGCAGAGTCCAGTGGTAAACACTAGGCATGAGAAAAATGAAATGGAAATTAAAAGGATTCGTAAGAGATTCGTTTGAAATGGGACTTTTGAGGTTTTACGTATCGCTGCCGCGATCCCGGAAGTAGACTTCCTTTTACGGTCCTTGAGGCCAACAATTTGCGTTAGGATCGTTAGAAATTCTTAAGTATTAATTAATTAATTATTGTACTACTCACTTCTCCCTGTCTTCTCCCCCTCATTTCCTTCCCGCCTTCATTCAGCTTCTTCTTTTTCCCGCATTTCTATGAGGAACTGGAAGTGACGCTGCTAGGTAGGACTAGGCTAGGCAATGCATTCTGGAAACTGTAGTCCTCCAGGCTTCCCCCCCCCCTCCTTCTCTTCCCCGTTGCTCTGCCTTGTCCCATCGCAGGGGCCTGCTTTACACACACACACACACGCACGCGCGCGCGCTTCTCCTCCTCTCTCCCCAGGTTTCCCCCCCTCCTTCTCTTCCCCGTTGCTCTGCCTTGTCCCATCGCAGGGGCCTGCTTTTACACACACACACACACGCACGCGCTTCTCCTCCTCTCTCCCCAGATTCCCCCCCTCCTTCTCTTCCCCGTTGCTCTGCCTTGTCCCATCTCAGGGGCCTGCTTTACACACACACGCACACACACGCTTCTCCTCCTCTCTCTCCAGGTTTCCCCCCTCCTTCTCTTCCCCGTTGCTCTGCCTTGTCCCATCGCAGGGGCCTGCTTTACACACACACACACACACACACACACACACACACGCTTCTCCTCCTCTCTCCAGGTTCCCCCCTCCTTCTCTTCCTCGTTGCTCTGCCTTGTCCCATCGCAGGGGCCTGCTTTACACACACACACACACGAGCGCGTGCGCTTCTCCTCCTCTCTCCCTGCGCTCTCTCAGATGCTTCTCTTCCCCATTGCTCTGCCTTGTCCCATCGCAGGGGCCAGCTTCAGCCCTCCAGGTACGTGTTTTGGACTTCAACTCCCACCATTCCTCACAGCCTCAGGCCTCCTCCTTTTCCTCTCAGCCTGGGCAAACTTGGGCCCTCGCTCCCTCAGGATCGGGGCTAGAGATAGGCGAGGGGGTGAGCGAGGGCCTCCTCCTCCTCTCTCGCCAGCCTGCCATTGGCGAGAGAGGAGGAGAAAGGCCCCCCGCGCCCTCTCTGCCTCTCTCTAGCCTCGATCCATGCATCGGGGCTAGAGAGAGGCGAGGGGGTGAGCGAGGGCGCCGGCGAGCGCGGGAGGAAAGAGAGGCAAAGGAGGAGGCAATCAGCTGATTGCCTCCGCCTCCGCCCCTCCTCTTTTCCCCCGCCCTCGCCCGGATCCCAGTTTGGCCCAATTCTGTCATTGGTGGAGTTCAGAATGCTCTTTGATTGAAGGTGAACTATAAATCCCAGCAACTACAACTCCCAAATGTCAAGGTCTATTTTCCCCAAACTCCATCTGCGTTCACATTTGGGCAATGCATATTGAGTATTCATGCCAAGTTTGGTCCTGATCCAGGATTGTTTGGGTTCAGAGTTATCTCCCCTAAATCACTGTCAAGTCCTCCCAAACCCCTCCAGTATTTTCTGTGGGTCATGGAGGTTCTGTGTGCCAAGTTTGGTCCAGGTCTGTCATTCATGGGGTCTCAGCTGTGGAAGTCAGAGCTGAATTCGTTGAAGGTACTGCAAATCCCATCATCCGTTGTCCATCCTCCCCCAAACATATTGTTTTTGTGATTAATCCCTATGCTTTAACTTTTGTCAATTTGTAACAATGAAAATACATCCTGCATATTAGATATTTGCATTAGAATTCATAAGAGTAACAAAATTATGAAGTAGCAATGAAAATATGGATGGAGGTCACCACAACATGAGGAACCACTGCATTAATACATATCTCTCTCTCGGCATTACTTCACGAACGAAGATTCAGGAAGGACTCACCCCACGCTTTTTACAAGCGCGCTGATGACTAAAGAGGCCAATCTGAGATAGGCAAGTTCGGTTGCAGAAAGCACAGCAGAAAGTCTATATATTATACATATATCTTTCTGTTTAATTGCTATTAGGGAAATAAAACGTGAACAAAGGAAGGAAGGAGACAAAGGAAGAAGTAGAGAAGGGGGGAGGGAAGGAAGGAAAGAGAAAAGAAGGGATGGGGAACCAAAGAGCAAAGGAAGGAATGAAAGAAGAGGGTAGAGAAGGAAGAAAGGAGGGAAAGGGGAAATAATAAAGGGGGGGGGAGAATCATACTTCACTTTCACAATTGTCCTGAGTGCTAGTAGCTACTACCTCTTATATTTATGTTATACATGTACAGCTCCACTTAATTGCACTGCAGAGGTGAAGGGAATGTTCCCCCTTGATTTTTAACTGTTTCCTGCTTTTCCTACTTTAGAACCAATTTAGAATTTCATTAATACTTAAGTTACATTTTAGAACTTTTGCAATTTTTTTTTGTAAGTCTTTAATATACTAATAAAAAATCCCCCCCCCCCATTTGATTTTAGAATCGCCATTTTTCGATTTGTTATCATGCCTAGTAAACACTGCACAAAAGTTTCATGTAAATGTCTAAAGCTGGCACTAGGAGGCATTCAGAAAAACCTTTACTGTTGACACATTTTGAGCCCCCAACACTGAGCTAAGGGGACCTTATTTGTGCTCAAACCCCACAGATTAAGAAGCAGTGATTCAAATAAGCTTTGTCCTTCCAGGTGTTTGGTCCTAGAGCTCCCATCATTCCTTACCATTAGATATAGTGGGTAATGCTGATTGGAGGTGTAGGATTTTTTTTTTAAGACAAAAGGTTCCAAGTTCCAACCGCTCCGAGCCTTCGGGGAGTGGCGGTATACAAGTTTGAAGTAATAAATAAATAAATAATAAATAAAGTTCAGTTTTAGAACATATAGTTAGAAGGCTATGAGTGTTATCAAATACTATTTCATTAATGCAGTTTTTATTTACCAACCTAAATGAAACAAGAAATGTGTATAAAATACTTTATATCAATTAGAATTATAAATAAATAAATAAATAAGTAAATTAATAGGAGTTTGAGATTAACCTTCCTACAAATAGCATTCAAAATGGACACAGATAAATTTTAAATGCCCCATAACCACTGAAGAAATAGAAATGACAATAAATAATCCAAACATTGATTAAGTGCCAAAAACTGATGGCTTCAACTCAGACTTTAAAATAAATACAAGGTGAATTAATTCAGGACAAAGCAAGAAAACCCTGCTTTGTCCCAAATTAATTAGGTACTGGATTAGATCCGGGTCTTCCTGAAAGACTCGGGTCTAATCCAATATGGCCACTGTCTGGACTGTCCTAGGATTTCTGAGGGGGCTGTCCACACAGCCCTCTCACTTTTTCCGGGCTCTATCAGTCTGTAGAACCCAGAGGGCAAAAACCTTCTCCCCCAAACCCCTTTGAAACTCCTCAAAAGTAAAAATTACTTGCTCTGTCACTATTACCCTGCTGCTGGACCTTTCCTAATGCATAGAATTTATGCACCAAGAGAAGGGGGGAGGCCAGGAGTGATTTTCCTCATCCCCGGGTTTTGGTGGGAGATGGGTGGAATGTAATCCGTGCCCAATCGGGCTTAAGAAACATGATTGGGTGCGGATTAAAGTCATGCATGGAACCGGCCCTTGATTTTGCCATGTTATATGAGGGACACCATTTTACTATGTCATTGTATATAATTAAAGTTGAGTGTCCACAGATTTTGGTATCCATGTAAGGTCCTGGAACCAAGCCCCATAGATACGAAGAACTGTTCTGATTTCCTCCTGCTACCATATGTATTTTAATTGTATACATTTTAAAATATGTGCATTGGCTTGTTCACACATGAGCTTGGAATACCCTGTCAGCCTAATAAATATTTGATTGCTCAAAGAGAGGTACATCATTTATTGCAGCAAGTCTCAGGAGATAAACACACACATACACACACACACACGACTGTCAAGTCCACCTTTAATGCCTAGTTCAGAGCCAGGAGATTCTATTCCTTGTAATGGCTGAGCAGTGGGGATATCTCTCAAATAAATAAAATGTACATCAACCCTTGCCTCCAATAGCAAGCTGACAATTTCCATGTATCAATGGTGAATCCAGTCTGATTTTTAGGAGAACAGTATAGGTGCTACCCAAGATGTTGAAATGTATCCTCCAAATAGGTTAGATACCTAGGTTAGCTCCTTTAAAGTTCAGATTAAACTTTAAAGGAGCTACGTTTCAGCATCCCCATTTACATCCGTCACTGTGGCATGTCTCCTGTTTTCATTACCAGTATGGGGTGTGAATGGGTGGGCATGCAAAGTAATGCAGGTTAACACAGATTTACATTTAGTAATTAGGTGGTCCATGCACTCAGTTAACTTCCACCTTTTCTTAAAGATAATAAATTAACATAGAAATTACTATAACATGAAATATGTTTTCTCTACCAATTTTTGGAACAGCAGCAGAGTCAAATGCCAAAGCAAGCAATTGGTTGACATTACCATCTGAGCTAGACACATGGGCTATGGATTTAAATGTAAATGTTAGCCTTTATGATAAGCTAGATTTCTCTGCATTAAAATGTTCATCTCAATGGAAAAGATACCTTTTGCCAGAGGGCAAAAAGGCTGCTCCTTTCTTTAAGGCACCAGATGGGGGGAAATCAAATACATTTTCTCAGTGATTGAGAGTGAAATATCAAAGATGTAAGTTCACTGAATGTTTCCACATTTAAAATCAAAATCCAGTCACTGAAACATAGTTATATTAGAATGGTTGTTATAAGTAATAGACACAGGCACTCAACAGGTACATGGAAGAAAGTAAAAAATATATACACCTGACTAAGTAGACCTTTTTATAGATACAGATTGCTGAATCTGACCCTTTCTGCTGATGGAAATGATAAACTTAAAGATAATGTCTATTTTCAATGCCATCGTTTGCGTTATCCTTGAGAATAGTGCATTGACTGACTATTAATGAAGTGTGTCTGTGGCTTCTTGATAGAACAGAGTGTTTCATGACCTAGTGTCAATAAAGGAGATTAACCATGAAAACTATAAGGAAAAACTGAAAGCATGTAACCTTTGAAATAGATAAGAAAATGAGGGAAAGCGAAGAGAGCCAGAATACATTGTTTCTTAGACTCCAGAAAGCCAGCAGAGGATTCTATGCTAAGTTTAAGAGCTTGCTGAAAATAGCTTGCTCATCTTTAATTTTTGTGTAACTAATTAAGATTTTGGCTGCAATACTGTACAATTAGCCTCACTAAACCCATTGCTGCTAACTTCTGAGTAAGTAGACACACTGAATGGAAAAAGTTCCCTTTTTGGATTGCAGCTCCCAGTGTACTGCATCAGACACGACCACCAAATCCCCCATATTACTCCAATTTGCTCACAATACAGCTGAATGAAGCATCCAAATTAGGAATGCAAATAATAGTTGTGGTGTGCCTTTATGTCATCTCTGATTTATGTACAAACACTAGGAACTGAAAACACAGGATAATATCCTCGGAGTTATAAAAATATATTCTTAAGGTAAATACCACAGAAACAGTCCCTATGTAGAGAGATAGTAATGAGCACAATCAATATGGAAAATCAAATACAACAATACACATTCACTTAATAACTATATAATCTAAACAAGCCGTGACACACAATCTGCCGTATCGATGGTACCAGAGACACGCAGTTGAGCTGATGAAAGGTAAGTGTGAAAAAGGATTCACTTTCACCTTTTTCAACCGTGGCAGGGCAGGCTATCCTTCAATCCCACCGCTAAGGCTAGCCTAAGGCTAGCGTCGAAACCCCTTGTAGATTTAAACTGACCACTGACCACTTTGTGGAGACGCAGCCTAAAACGTGCATCCCACTGTGAGAGGATCTATTTCCAATTACGCTGCCACCATATTCACTCTGGCTACCGATGTGAGAGCTTTGATAATAAACAACTTCCACAGATGTTGTGTTGCAAGTGTTTAACAATTTATTCCACAAACAGGTACAATGCTTGGTTGGTTACAAAGAGACTCCGAAGATGTACACACCTGAACTAATTTAACACTGGGGGTTTAACTTTCCCTGATACTGTTACTAGCAGGCTATTACTCCTCTGCTACTATAGGTGTGTAACTAAATAACTCTTTAGGTTATTTACACCACTATCCAGGACAAAACCTGTCCCACACTTGGGTTTCCTTAAACCCCACACACAGAACTGAACTGCACACTTGCAGCTCTAACAGACAGCTGGTTCCTCACCAACTGCAAAATCCCAACTGACTCTGGTCACATCTGCTGGCCAACTAACGAACTCAAACTCTCCAGCATTCTAAGCTAGCCTCCTGGCTGGCTCCGCCCACTGTCACTATGGCAACACATTCCCCTAAGAGGGAAATGCCTCCATTATCATAGTTAACCCTTTAGGGTCTGTCTAATACTTAACCCCATATTCAAATACAAATGCAATCATACAACCACATATTCAACAATAAAACAACACACACATTTTGACTTCATTACAGTAAGTCCAGGAAATCCAATGTTAGTAGAGTGCCATAGCAATGATAGTCCAAAAAGTTCAATAAGGGGATCCTGCGTGCTCCGAAGAAATCAGCCTTATGCTGAGCAGTGTATCAGGCAGAGGGATTGCGTCCCGGAGTATATCCTGAGGTGCCGGACCCAACCGCAACGGTCGATCTGCAAGTCCTGATACCGTTTCACCTCTGAATCAGGCTTTCTCAAGCAGAAGGTTTTACAGAATATATGCAAGCCGTGTTGGATACACACATCTGTAATCAACAATCAACAATGTAATACATATAAATGCAGTTCAATTCCTACAGCATAATATGCGGAAACAAGTAGAACAAACGGATAACACATACCAGGATAAGTATGGAGATACGCATCGTGTATCAGCGTGACCCGAAGGTAAGGGGGTGCTGCACCTGCTTGGTTTTATGCAATATTCTGAAGTAGAACAGCTGATCTTAAGTTAAGAGTGCATTCAAAGGTAAAGGATCGTTGAGGCCTTTCGATAATTCTGAATCAAGGAGGGTGATCTAGTACGATTCACTCCTAATTAGAGTGTTGTGCTGGTTGCCATGAGACCTGATGTAAACACGCTCTAGACCTGTGAATTTAAAGGAACTTGCTGTATGGCCACAAGTCAGAAAATGTTTATAAAGTATAGTGTTATCGGCCTTGTTGCGAATCCGAGATCGGTGTTCGGAAATCCGGATTTTTAGAGCGCGTGACGTGATACCCACGTAAATCATTTTGCATAACAAATGATGGCATACACGCAATTCTCAGTGTTGCAGCAGGTGAAATTGCGGATCTTGAAAGACTTTTTCTTATGTGGACTATAGATTTCTTTTCCGCTATATACCTGGGGGCAACATGTGCAATTGCCGCAAGGTCTGCAGCCTGGCACAAATATACTGGTAGTGATGGGTGTGTTTAAAGAGGAATGCACCAGGATGTCCTTGATATTTTTTGATTGTTTATGGGCAATGATGGGGTAGTGTGCCAATTCCGGAATAGAAGGTAAAATACTGCAATATTTTTTGACGATTTGGACAATTTGATGGCTGTGGGGTGAAAGTGTCACAAGCCAGATAATGTGGTTGGAAGACAGTTTGGTTTGTGATCTAAATAATGAATCACGATTGATGTTATCTGCATGTTTTCTAGCCCTTTGGACAATATTGTTGGGATAATATTGTTGGGATATTCAGGATTGAAAGTTAATATGTGCAAATCAGAAATGCTTATATTCAATATAGGGAAAAAGGACCAGAAGGAATTGAAGGCAATAATGGGAGAAATAAAAAATTATAAGAAATAAAATAAAATATTTAGTACTATTATTATTACAAAAGAAATAACTAAGTTAAAAGTGGCCAACTATGGAGCAATATGGAGAAAAGTTCAGGGGAAAATAAAATCCTGGAGGGATAAGGAATTAAGTATCCCAAGAAAAATACAAGCATTGAAAATGTGTAGAATTCCCAAATTATTTTACCTTTTTCAAACCCTTCCAATAAAATAGAATATAAACAATTAAAAGAATGGGAGAACACTCTGAGAAAATGGATATATGAGAAAAATGGAAATAGAATAATGAAAAAGATTCATTATTCCCCAAAGAGAACTCTTGGATGGGGCTTCCCAAATCTACAATATTATTATGAGGCTTTCCAATTAAGAGCATTACTAGAAATGAGTTTTAAAACAGAAGATAAATGGATAAAAGTAGAGAACAAAATAAATGATGGATGGGGGAAATACAGTTTATACACCAGAGATATTAATAAAATAAATGCAACACTAACAGGACCAAGGAAGCTTGCATATGATTGTTGGCAAAAATGGCAAAAGGTATGGGCATATAAATTATCAGGGAAGACTCCAATTAAGAGCATGGGACTCCCCGAAAGGTTAGCAAATAACTTAGAAGAAAAGGGATTAAGAAGAGTAAAGGATATGTGGAAACAAGATGGAAAGATTATAAATTGGCCAGAGTTTTTGGAAAAAGGAGGGAAAGAAAATTGGTTAAAATTAAGAGTGATTTGGGACAAAGTAAAAAAAGAAGGTGCTCTGCCCACTGAAGAACTAAAGGTAGATAAATTACTAAATGCAAGAGAAAAAACAAGCAAAGGAACAGTGGCAAAATATACAATTTAATGGTGGAAGATAAAGAGTTCATGATTAGAGCAATATGTAACAAATGGAATGGGGTTAAATCATTACAGACACATGAAGTAAAGGCAATAATTAGGAATATGAATAAAAATATAAAAATATAACGAATTAGAAAAAAATGATATTAAGATGGTACAGAACTCCTGAGCAACTGGCTTATATGGTAAAAGGAAGGAATTCTAAGTGTTGGCACTGTAATAAAGAAAAGGGTACTTATTCACATATGTGGTGAGGGTGTTGTGAAATAAAAAACTTCTGGCAAATAATACAAGGAAAAATACAAGAGATATTCAAGATAAATATTCAAATTAATAATGATTTGCTACTATGGGGAGTGTTGGATCATCCAAGTATAAAAACCAAATTTCAGGAGTTATTTAAGGTAACAATAAGAGCAGCCCATGTGGTGATTGCTAGAGGATGGAAAGACAAAACGAAATGGACATTAAGTAATTGGAATGATTATGTGTATGATCAAGTGTTATTAGATATTACAAGAATTATGACTAATCAAGCAACAAGAACAGACAAACAAAAGAACATCATAGATAGATGGATGATCTATTTCAACTGGGTGAAAAATGGAGGAGCCAACGTTCACATCATACAAAAAACACAAAGACTTTACCAGTGGCTGGATCTGCAAGATTCTTAGAAATATACTGTGATTGAGGAGGGAGAGAGGGAGGGAGAGAGAGAAAGGAAGGGAGGGAGGGAGGGAGAGAAAAATATAATCTATACCAATGCAATTTACTATAATGTCTTTATTATTTGTTGAATAATAATAATAATTTTTAAAAAGAAGCCCTGAGCTAGAAAAACTAGATTAGTGAAACTGCAGCAGGCAAGTTGGGGAAGACTCTTTGAAAGATGTGAGAGTATCCCTTTTAAAAATAAGCTGAAAAAAATAAATTAGATAGGCAGAAAAGACTGTTCTATTGCATATTGTTTCATACTCTTCATGTGTTGACAGTGTTTAGTATTGGATGCTGCTCTCATTTTTGCTTCTCCATTTCTAGTTTTTAGATTAAACTTTGAGACTTTATTTTTCATTGTTTTATATCAAGATACCAGCTAGGTAAAGAATATAATTTATTACACAAAAAACAAACAAACAAACAAAAAACAGAATCTCCAAATTTATCAGTGTCTCCCCCATAGGTTTAAATGTGAGTCAAACAGATAAGGAAACAGTGGCATAATGAAAAGTCATCAGATTACAGATAGTATCTGAAGTATAAACACAGAACAAGGAAATAACTAATGTCAGACCCCCTCATTTTTTCACAAGTAGAAAACACAATTCTAGTTGGTATTTTACACAATACTGAATAAACCTGTGGAGTTTGTTAGAGCAAGAATCTTTACCAAATTACTCCCATTTAATAAAATTACAAATCAAGTTAAATGTAAGTAATCCTGTTTAAATTCTGGACTGGGCTATAAATGCATAGAAATGATTTACTGGAAAATTAAGGAGGAAGCATAGAGCTTTATATTAATCAATTCTGGATGGGAAAAAAGCCAAGCAAGAGAAACTGAAAAGAATTTCTATAGACTTTGCTCAGACTGTTCTAAAAAAAGAATAATTAGCATGATGAAAGTAATGATGATTTTGCTGTCATGTTTTATGCCTCAGGGGAATCTTATAAGTAATTATGCTATAGTCAGGTAATTCTTAGGTATTCATGGATTGGGGTATTTATCATAATTGGTTTCATCCCTTGGACTTAATCCAGGGTGCTTATTTCAGCTGGTTGAGTGTGGAATAGGAAAATGCATGCAAGCATTTTTGCCTTAAAATTTTGCCTGAAAAAGTGTCGGTCTTTGTCTGAGACAATGCAGTTTTATCCCATTGCAAGGTATCCTACAGCTGATTTGCAGAAGAAAAAAAAGAACTAGTCAACCACTCACTGTCTTGTTAACTCAGAGTAAAGAGTCTTATGCTCGTATCAGGCTGTCCGCTAAGTAACTGATGAGAGAAGTAAAACATTATTGGAAGGAAAACTCTTGGAAGATTTGAAGTGATACACTGCATGGAGAGTTGGAAGAATCATTCTTGCATTAGAACAATTTCCTTTCTGAGTCAGATCAAATTTTAACTACCAGTATTAACAGCATCTCTCTCTAGTAATTGTTGTCCAGATGGCTTTGGGATTTGATAGGAGTGTGATCGTCACACCTTGTTACTTACTTTCTGATATTGAAGATTGTGCTGCAGTGTTGCAGCCATCCAGATTCCATGACTATGGCTGGTAAGTGGTAACTATAAGATCTAGCCCATAGAGCAGGGGTGCTCACACTTTTTCAGCATGGGAGCTACTGATTAAAAAACCAAGTCCCAAAGATCACCTACCCAGAAATGTAAAATGTATAACTATTTTCTTATTTATTTATTTATATTTATTATTCATTTTTATGTACCGCTCCTTCCAGCAGGCTCGGGGCAGTTTACATAAAATGAAGTTATAAAACATCAACATTTCAATTTAATAACAGCAATATAAAACAGAGCATAAAAATACATCCAACCACCCCATTTCTCCCACACTGCCATATTACCACACATATTATCAGCCAGAAAGTAAGAAGAGAGGCTG
Source organism: Anolis apletophallus (assembly GCA_030556195.1). Taxonomy (NCBI): domain Eukaryota; kingdom Metazoa; phylum Chordata; class Lepidosauria; order Squamata; family Anolidae; genus Anolis; species Anolis apletophallus. Next base: position 117,374,746 of record JARBWK010000002.1, on the reverse strand, counting down.
TTGAACTGCAAGGCCATTTAATACTCGGCAAGGTAAACAAAGGGACATGCATAAATACATCCAACCACCCCATTTCTCCCACACTGCCATATTACCACACATATTATCAGCCAGAAAGTAAGAAGAGAGGCTGTTGAACTGCAAGGCCATTTAATACTCGGCAAGGTAAACAAAGGGACATGCATAAATACATCCAACCACCCCATTTCTCCCACACTGCCATATTACCACACATATTATCAGCCAGAAAGTAAGAAGAGAGGCTGTTGAACTGCAAGGCCATTTAATACTCAGCAAGGTAAAGAAAGGGGCATGCAAAAATACATCCAACCACCCCATTTCTCCCACATTTCCATATTCCCCAACATATATTTCTCAAGGAACAAAGCAAGCAGAGAGGCTTTGGACCTAAAAGGCCATTTTTAAAAATAAAAAGGAAACAAAGAGACATGTCAAAGTACAGTCAAGCACCCACCCCATTTCTCCCACATTTCCATATTCCCCAACATACATTCTAAAATAATGTAAAGTTAGGTTCCAATTTCAGTTCCATTCAGAACAGTTATATTGTAAGATATTTGAAATAATTATATACTAAGCTTGCACATTGATCCTGCAACTATTATTGGAAATATTTCTCTATATATTTACCTATATATTAAGTAAGAAAACAGCATATCCTAAAATTAGCTATGGGGATTTCTTTCCAATTCCCACTGCAGCTTTCATGGGCTATTTTGTCTAACACAGTGCAATAAAATTCAATCAGTTTTAGCTTTTGGATTTAGATAATGCTTGTATATATTACAGATCCCTGGAGATAGAAAGGGAATCATCAGAGTGATAAGAGGATGAAGCCTTCCAGATTAATAAAGGAGGGGGGGTGGAATATCCTTGGGGCTACGAATTTAGCCTTATGAATTTTGAAGCAGATTAATCATCCATGCAAAATAACCAAAGCACAAAGAGTTTTTAAATGTTTTCCTAATAAAGCACTACTGAATGAATGTGAGGGCATGCCCCCCTCCAATTGCAAATAAAAAGAGGTTTCCTCAGTGAAATTTAGATTTACATTCTTCGTAAACTTCTTTGTTTACATTTATATCCTTATATCTAGACTCATTTGATTCACCTTCATTTTCTTTGAGAAGGGCTATTTGTCTACATATTGGATTCAATAAACAGTTTCATAAGAATTTTATTAATTTTTCAGATATACATAAAATACATCCTATCTAAATGATTGGGGAAGGGTATAGTCTGGGAAGACTGGGAGTGGGGTCAAAGGGATTTGGAAGGTAAGGATAGAATTAAGTAAGTGAATAAAATATCTTGGTTTTGGTCCAAAATCAAGTCCTCATCCGTTATGCCCAGCAAAAAATATCCTGGTTTCATAATTATGTTTGTTTTCAATATTTTTTCACATAGTTCATGTATTTTCTTCCAGAATAAGTTCACTTTTGGGCAGGTCCACCACATGTGGTAAAATGTTCCCACCTCTTTTTCGCATTTCCAGCATTTATAATTAGCTGTTTTGTACATTACTCCTAATACACAGTTTCATAGACTCTTGAGAAGAAGTGCACATTTACAGTATGTCTTGAAAACACTGCTGCCATGTTGTTTGGAATTGCAGATGAAATCTGATTATGGAGCCTTCCAAACCTAACATGAAAAGAAATGGTTGGGAAACTGTGAAGGTGATTTATAGCTGCTACACGCAAAACACATTGTTATATAAAAATTGCCATAACTTTACTGTTTGGTTCTGCTCTGTTTCCAGTTTTTGCATTCCAGTTTTGACAGTAATGTGTGATTAATTTCCTCCTGGACACTATAGAATCAAAGAGCTGCAAAAGACCAGACCAACCCCCTTGCTGTGAAGGAATAATACACAATCAAAACACTCCCAGAAGATAGTTATCAAACCCCTGCTTAAAATATCCAAAGAAGGAGATTCCACCACACTCTGGGGCAATATATTCTGCTGTCCGACAGTGTTTAAATGAAATATGTTTTCTTCAGTTTGAATCCATTGCTCTGTTTCCTAGTGTCTGTGCAATCTTCTATGTAGCATACTTTCAACATATTTAAACATGACTATAATGTCAATCTTAACATTCTTTTCTCCGGGCTTAACATACCAAGTTCCCTAAGCTGCTTCTCACAGGGTTTGGCTTCTTGAACCATTTTGGTTGCTCTCCCTTGGACATATTCAGTGTTCTTCTTGAATTGTGGTGTTCAGAACCAAACAAGGTCTGATCAAACTAGATTAAGGTGGTATTGCTTTCCTTGATATTGCTTTTATTTATTTATTTATTATTTCAATTTATATACCACCCTTTCCAACAGGCTCAGGGTGGTTTACAATATATAACCATAACAATCAATAAAATAGCACTAAAACAATAAAACACCAAAACAATCAAACAATAATACTATCAGCACACGGAAGGAAATGGCTAAGAGTTAAATGCCTGTCAAAAGAGAACTGTCTTGCAAGCCTCCTGAAAGGCAGGCAGCTCTTTAATCGATCAAACTTCAGCCGGCAAGGAATTCCACAAGCTCGGCGCCACAACAGAAAAGGCTCTCTGCCTAGTAGATGACAGATGAGCGGACCGTATAGAAGGGACTTTTAACAGGTTTTGGTCCTCCGACCGAAGGGATCTCTGGGGAACATACGGGAATAGACGGTCCCTCAAGTACACCGGCCCCAGACCATACAAGGCCTTAAAGGTCAAGACCAACACTTTGATCCGGTGCTCAATTGGCAGCCAGTGCAGTTGCTGCATTGTGTTTTTCTGAGGCCTTATTTATATAATTAACAATTTACATTATATTCTTTGACTGTTTTTGATACATCTTTCCCCACTATAAATGCTACTCTATTTCTTCTTATATTGTCATTTTCTGAGTAAAACACTATCCACTTTAAGCCAAGTAGTTCAATTTTATGCATTCCCTTTGTTGTTTTACTGTGTCTAGCTTCTCGTGATTTCTGCTTTTCACAATCCATGTTTCTATAATATATGTTCTGCAGCTTCAGGTTTTCATTTTGCCTCTGAACATGTCAACAGTTGAACATCCTTTTGACTTGAGTCCAGTTACATCATTAGTCACAGAGCTATTCATAGTTGTCTTCTGCTATATCCTGGTAGCTCACTCATTCAACCTGGTAATTTCATGTTCTGGCACTATCTCTTGTTTCATTTTGGATTGTCTTATAGCAGGGCTGTCCAACTTCTACCAGACCTGTGGCCGGAATTCCAGTTACTGATGACCTGGGGGGCCGAAGGGTCTGCCTCCGCCCCCAGCTCTGCCCCCTCCCCGGCTCCACCCCGGCCCTGCCCCCTCCCCGGCTCCGCCCAGGCTCCGCCCCCTCCCTGGCTCCACCCCTGCCCTGCCCCCTCCCCGGCTCCCCGCCTTGGAGGTGTCTGTGGAGGACACCGGGGCTTTGACTTGGAGATAGAGATGAACACCAAAATCCCAGTCTCAAGTCCCAGTCCCTGCTTTGAACTGGATTATACTGCAGTGTGGACTCAGGGCCCTTCACACAGCCATATAACTCAGAATATCCAGGCAGGAAACCCCACAAAACCTGCTTTGAACTGGATTATATTGCAGTGTGGATTCAGGGCCCTTCCACACAGCCATATAACCCAGAATACCTGCTTTGAACTGGATTATCGGAGTCCACACTCATATAATCTGGTTTAAAGCAAATAACATGGGATTTTATTCAGATGTGTGGAAAGGAAGTCAAATAAGAAGCCAGGGCCCTTCCACACAGGCCTATAACCCTGAATGATAAGGCATAATATTCATTCTGCCTCTGCTAATAATAATAATAATAACAACAACAACAGGTTCCTGGAGTAGGAGACCTCCAAGGGCCATCCAGTCCAATCTCCTTCTGCCATAAGGGGAAAATACAATCAAAGCATTCCTCACAGATGACCATTCAGCCTCTGATGATGATGATAATAATCATTACAATGGGTTCCTAGAATAGGAGACCTCCATGGGCCATCCAGGGCCATCCAGTCCAATCTCCTTCTGCCATAAGGGGAAAACACAATCAAAGCATTCCTCACAGATGGCCATTCAGCCTCTGATGATGATGATGATAATAATAATAATAATCATTACAATGGGTTCCTAGAATAGGAGACCTCCAAGGGCCATCCAGTCCAATCTCCTTCTGCCATAAGGGGAAAACACAATCAAAGCATTCCTCACAGATGGCCATTCAGCCTCTGATGATGATGATGATGATAATAATAATAATAATCATTACAATGGGTTCCTAGAATAGGAGACCTCCAAGGGCCATCCAGTCCAATCTCCTTTTGCCATAAGGGGAAAACACAATCAAAGCATTCCTCACAGATGGCCATTCAGCCTCTGATGATGATGATGATAATAATAATAATCATTACAATGGGTTCCTAGAATAGGAGACCTCCAAGGGCCATCCAGTCCAATCTCCTTCTGCCATAAGGGGAAAACACAATCAAAGCATTCCTCACAGATGGCCATTCAGCCTCTGATGATGATAATAATAATAATAATAATAATAATTACAATGGGTTCCTAGAATAGGAGACCTCCAAGGGCCATCCAGTCCAATCTCCTTCTGCCATAAGGGGAAAAAACAATCAAAGCATTCCTCAGCCATGTTGAATCAAACCTAAACTCTCATGAGAGCAACAGAAAGTACTGAACCTTGAGTTTGGGAGTTGTAGTTTTCCTCCATCCAGAGAGCACTGTGGACTCAAATAATGATGGATCAGGACCAAACTTGGCACGAAGCCTCAGGAGAGGAGGAAGCCGGAAAGGGAATGAATGAGCACCCCCCGTGCTCCGAACTCGGCCCCACCCCTTTTTGCTCTGGCCACGCCCCCTCTCACTCGTGCACTCTCTCTCTCCTTCCCTCTTTCCTTCAGGAGGTGGAAAAGGGAAGGAATGAAAGGGGGAAAGAGAGAAAGAAGGAGGGAGGGGGACAGAGAGAGGGGGGAGGGGGAGGGAAGTAGGAGGAGGAAGAGAGCCTGCTCCTCCTCCCTGCCCCGCCCCTCACCCCTCCCCGCCGCGAAAAAAATAAATAAAAAATATTTCGAAAAATATTCCAAAAAATATTCCAAAAAAATATTTTAAAATTTTTTTTAATCTTAAAAGGCAGATATCTTGCAGGAGGGTAGGGGGCCGTGGGGAAGGGGCTGGGGGGCCGTATACGGCCTGGGGGCCGCCAGTTGGACAGCCCTGTCTTATAGGATTTTTGTGAGGCGGGGATGGTAAAGGGAGGTTTACCATACCTCCTTCTGTGCAGAACTAATAGTGCTATTTATTGTTCAAATGTTGATGTTTCTGAGAGATCCTCATCCAGGGTCACCCCTCTCCTACTTTTGCAGTTTCACATTTGATCTGGCTTCTCAGGAAAAGTCTTTTGCTTGATAGGAACATGCAGTTCCACCATCTTACAAAGATAGTGCCATTGTGATACCACATGAATGCTAACCACTCTATATGTAGTGAGTTGGGTGGTCTACTTCCACCAAGTAGGTGGGTTTTGGTTCCATGTTGACCAAACATTAAAAGCTGTCTACTACACCAAAGGATTTAATTTCTATGGGCGATTTTGGCCACTGGGAAAAGATATGAAGGATGGGAACAGACTAGGGTATAATATGAAGGATGAGAACAGACTTTTTGTGTATGAGATTTAATCTAAATTAAAAATAGCATGAAATATTGACTTTGTTACTATTATTTGCATCTTCATTAAATACCAGTTTTTGATTCTCCCGTGTTCTTACTATACATCAAAGGAACCACTGACTGCATAGGGAAGCTAATGAAGAAACATAACCTATAAACAATCTACACACCCACCAAGAAAATTCAACAAATGCTATGTTTATCAAAGTATAAGTGGCATCCTCTAACCATTGCAGGAGTCTACTGTATACCGTGCAGTTGTGAACAAGCCTACATAGGGACCACCAAATGCAGCAATGTCCAAATAGGCACATGAAAGGCACTGCAACCTAATTCAATCAGAGAAGTCAGTTATAGCAGAGCAGTGCTGTCCAACTTCTTCCGGCCCAAGGGCCGGAAGAAGTGTCACTGATCACCTGGGGGGCCACAGGTGATCAGTGAGCGGGGGGTGGGGCCGATAGCGGGGGCGGGCGGGGCGGGGCGGGGGGCGGGGCCAGCTGACTTCCTCCTCCTTCACCCCTCCTCCTCCCCCGCGGACGAGCCGCGGCTCCGATCGCGAGCCGCGGTGCGGGGAAGGAGGAGGGGCGAAGGAGGAGGAGCCAGCTGTCTTCCTCCTGCCTGAATCACCCCCTTCTCCCTCTCTCGGCGCCGCCGTTGCGAGGCAGTTTGCAGCGGTGCCGCCGAGAAAGGGAGACGGGGGCGATACAGGCAGGAAGAAAGACAGCTGGCCCCTCCTCCCTGTAGCGCCCCGCCGTCCCTTTCTCGGCGGCGCCGCTGCATACTGCCTCGCATTGGCGCTGCCGAGAGAGGGACGGAGGGGGCGATGCAGGCAGGGAGGAGGGGCCAGCTCTCTTCCTCCTGTCTGAATTGCCCCCTTCTCCCTCTCTTGGCGGTGCCGGTGTGAGGCAGTTTGCAGCGGCGCTGCCGAGAAAGGGGACGGAGGGGCGATCCAGGCAGGAGGAAGATAGCTGGCCCCTCCTCCCTGTACCGCCGCCTTGTCCCTTTCTCGGCGGCGCCGCTGCAAACTGCCTCGCATCGGCGCCGCTGAGAGAGTCCGTCCCGGAGGGGCGATCCAGGCAAGGAGGAGGGGCCAGCTCTCTTCCTCCTGCCTGAATTGCCCCCTTCTCCCTCTCTTGGCGGCGCCGTTGCGAGGCAGTTTGCAGCGGCGGCGCTGTGAGAGGGTTGGAGGGGGCGATGCAGGCAGGGAGGAGGGGCCAGCTCTCTTCCTCCTGCCTGAATCGCCCCCTTCTCCCTCTCTTGGCGCCACTGCATACTGCCTCGCAGTGGCGCTGCCGAGAGAGGGACGGAGGGGGTGATCCAGGCAGGAGGAAGACAGCTGGCTCCTCCTCCCTGCCTGCATCGCCCCCCTCCGTCCTTTCTCGGCGGCGCCGTTGCGAGGCAGTTTGCAGCGGCGCCGCCGAGAGAGAGAAGGGGGCGGTGTAGGGAGGAGGAAGAGAGCTGGCTCCTCCTCCCTGTACCGCCCCTTTCTCCCTCTCTTGGCGGCGCCAATGCAAACTGCATCGCATCGGCGCCGCTGAGAGGGGGACGGAGGGGGCGATACAGGCAGGGAGGAGGAGCCAGCTGTCTTCCTCCTCCCTGCCCCCCCTCCCCCTCCCCCCGGCCGCCATTTTTTTAAAAATCGATTTTTAAAAAATTTAAAAATGGCAGCTGAGGGCATAGGTGGGGCCGTGTCCAACAGGCTACGGGGCCAGATCCGGCCCCGGGGCCGCCAGTTGGACAGCCCTGAAGCAGAGCACTTGATGAACCAACCTGGACAAAGAATATTATTTGAGAGCACGGATTGTTGGACCACTCTGACAGCCATTATGTCAGACTATACAGAGAAGCTATTGACTACTTCAATACTTCAACTTCGACACATGGATAACTTTAACAGAAAGGAGGAAACCATGAAAATGAATAAAATCTGGTTACCAGTATTAAGAAACACCAGAATCAAGACAATAAATAAGGAACAATAATAAAGTTTATATAGGAGGCAACGTAAACATGGAAAGCCCCGCAGGCTGCGAATAGCAAATAGCAACAAAAAGCGCCAAGGCGTAGTGAGTATTGGAGGCCCCACGGGCTGTAAATAGCAAGCAGAGGTAGGAGTTATGTGCCAAAGCACTAATAATAGTGTCCAACTTATAGGTGGGTGAAATACCCAAGGTTAGTCCATGATCCAAATAAAGCAATCCAAATGGAGACCACGGATGGAGAGTAGCCAAAGCGGTGGAGAGTTGTAATCCAACACCCCAGTCGGGTGAATCTATAATCCACTGGCTGTATAGACAAGCCGGAGAATTGGAGTCCGACACCCCAAACGGGTGTATTTATAATCCACTGGCTGTATAGTCAGGCCGACGAGTAGAAGTATAGGATCCAAAGCTCGTTTCGACCCAATACGGGTCTTTGTCAAGGCCAGAATAATCCCATCAAATAGTGGTGAAGGTCATGGCTGGACGTGCCTAAAGTAAGATACATAGTTTCGTTCAGTAATACAACAATAGTAGTAAACATAACATACAGAAGAAAGGACACTAGGTATCCAATGCAACCAGTAATTATCCAAGACAAATAAGTAACCAAACATATTGGGATAAGCATGTAATACATAGAGTCATAGAGCGAAAATGCTAAATCTTAAGAGTACGATATTAACAACAGCAATATAGTAAATCAGGCGAAAAGGAGGACGCTCACCAAACTAGAGGAAATCACTCAGTAGCAGAGTCCAGGGCGTGTAGCAAAAGGCTATAGGAGTGAATGAGAATAAGTAGGCAAAAAAGGGAGTGTGCGCCACAGGTGATGCGATTAATTAATGGAGTAGGTCGGTGATATGTACCTTTTCGTTTAAACCGGCGGGGGTTTCGCAATTGAAATACAAAATCCAACGGGTTTCATGGCGGCGAAGGAGGCAATCAACATCAGCATGGGGTGGAGGCTTAATTCTTTCAATGCCGAAGAAGCGCAGGCTATCAGGGCCATGCGTTGTCGATTTAAAGTGATGGTACAGCGGAGAATCTTCCGACAAATTCCTAATCCTCGAACGGTGTTCCGAGACTCTAACTCCCATCGTCCGTCGTGTCATCCCCACGTAGACTAGGCCACATGGGCACTGGAGTCCATAAATACAGGATTCGGACTGGCATGTGAAGAATTCCCTGAACGCGAAGTCGCGGCCCGTTCCGGGTATATAGATTTGTTTGCCAGGAAAAACATAATCGCACTGTGCGCAATGTCCGCATCGATGTGTCTTGGGAGTAAAGGTGCTCCTCAGGCGGGGGGTACGAATGTCAGAATGCACAACTAGGTCCCTAATGTTCTAGGGCTAGTCAACAACTCCCAAACACAAGATGCCTCCAGGCAACAAAGACTAGGCTACTTCTATGCAGATATCCTCCCTGATTGACTTTGCAAACTTCATGGCTATTTTAATACTAATTCATCTTTGCTAATTGCAACTTTCGCACTTGCTTTAAACAGACAAGGGTTCTTTCTCCCACCCTGCACATTTCACAGATGTATGTATACATTCCACTTGCCTCACTGCCAACAGAACCTCTGAAGATGTCAGTCACAGAAGCAGGCAAAACGTTAGGAGAGAATACTGCTGGAACATGGCTATGGCTGAAAAACTCACTTTCCTGAGAAGCCAGATCAAAGAAGATTCTAGCCAAGAAAACATTTGACAAAAAAGCATTGCTTCAGAAATAAGACATGTGGTGTGAGGCATATTAGGAAAATAAAATATGCATGAACTCATGCATGCATTTTTATTTAAAAAGTGCAAATGGCTATAAAGAAATGCAGCTGTGAAATATGCATGGGCCTACTTTAATCAATTTCTTACATGTTCAAGAATACATTCAAATGAAAAGCAAAATCTTGTAACAATATGAATAAGGGATGGTACAGGAAAGTGAGTGGTATTAATCCAAACTCTACAATAATGAGAGTATTTCAAGTGATGTTTATAACTTTTCATTCACAAAGCCACTTTTTAGAAGATATGCAATTACAAGTACATATATGCTTGTTGTGCAAACACAACAAATGTAATTTCCCATTGAACTATGAAATACCGTTAGCATTGGATAATCACTTTATGTTTTCATGCCTTACCTGAAGGAGTTTTCCTCATATAAATATGGCAATCAAGATGAAAGACTCCATCAGGAATAAGCAATAGAATTTGGGGGTTCTGGCTTGCAGCTCTCTTCTGAGGACATTCGAAGTTGAGAATAACCTGGTATTCCAGGAGCAATGAAAAGGCACAGATGCCAAGAAGACAGGCCTCAGGACATCTAGCTGAAACAGCAAGAAAGACCTGAGCTGGACCTGATTGCAGCACTTCATCACAGCCTGACTTATTAGAACCTGTACTGGTTAGCCCAAGCTGGCTCTCTTAGACTACTGTATAAGATAAGCACAGGCACTTCAAACATTGGGCTGATGGATGTAATGCCTACACTTGGCTGCTGTGAACCCTGTTTCTAATTCTCTTGCTTATTATTGGATTTTCTTGACTTATCCGACCCTTGGCACTTTTCCCAGGTTTCTCATTGGATTGCTCTTTGTTTGCTTTTTGAACTGGTAATCTTCTACTCTGTGTTTCTAACCTTGGAAACCTTGCATATTGATAAAACTGACTGTTTACTCCTTCACACTTGGATGTCCTTGCGACTGTATGCAGTGACCCAGACATGCTTTTGATTCTTCTCCTGGTTGTTTCCCTGTACTGATTTTTGTTCTGTGGATACACCATTTGCAGCTAAGAACAGGACATGAGTAAACAAAACTCTATCATAATTGAATATGGGGGTGGGTGAGGTAGATGGAATGGTAGCACAAATCACAATATTGAACTATCTGAATTCACAAGACTTTCTGTATGGTTTCATAATACTTAAAAACAAGAGATATATGGACAGATAATAAATGAATGGTGGCACCATTACGAAATAATCTCAGAATTCTTTGTCAAACTTAAATTATTATTGCACTTTGGCCAGTGTTGAAGACTCTGTAAAATAGAATAATGTATAACCAAAAGACAGCACATTCCTGACACTATGTCATGTTTTCATATGAGACATCCTGAACCTGAATATATTAAATGAAATTACTTGCTTGTAAAATGCACTGGTACATTCACATTGCCCTTTTCGATTATGTATACAGGGAATCAAAGGAGTCCCTTGGACCCTTTCACATCATAGGATAACAAACCTTATTGATTGCATTTGCCATGAGTAATCTGTAAATTACCCAGTGGGATTATGTTTCATAGTCAGAGTGGTTTAGATTTTCCAAGGGAAGTATTAACCAATCTACAAAAATAACATAGAGTTCAATATAAACTGAAAATTACATTGTGGTTTATATTAATTGGAGTATTTTCGGTGTGGAATGTTTTATAATTTTTCATTGGAACCCTTTGATGATGAACAGTATGATCCACTAAGAAGCCACAACGGGTGGGCAAGTGCATAGAAATGAATGCATTAATGAGAGATAGATGCCTGACACATGGACACAAATTGAAGTAGGGTAGCCACTTTGAAGAGCCCATGGACATGAAACATAGAAGTTAGTTCTTCATATAAGCAAAGGTGGCAAATAGATAACTTCAGGCTATTGGATAACTTCTGTAGAATGGAGTGTAAATCCCATAAAAACCCAACATGGGTTGACTATACTGAAGATAATGTCTGACAGGAGACTGCTATACATAGGTAAGAAATTGAAACAGGAGTATGGAGACAGAAATAGTGCATGTACAACTTGTTGGTTTCTCCCAAATAATAATAATAATAATAATAATAATAATATCCGTCTCTCCCTGCATGCAGTTTCTTCCACATCCAAATTTTAATTTTAAATTCTTTCTGTCCTGTATAAAATATTTTCAAATTTCAGTAAATCATGGTGAAATGTGAAATTAAATGAAAATTTCCTCTAGCACATCGCTAGAGGAGTTTGAAAGAATGCCAAGGCACAAGAGCATTTGTTGAAGCACAACTGGAAAACTTGGAGGAATGTGTGAAGAGTGGGGGGAGGGGGTGTTGGGAGACTAGAATTTAAGAAGGAGAGATGTTTAGTAGAGGCAGTAGAGAGTCTGTAAAATTCCCTTTATCTGGACCACCATTTGATTTATTTGCAAGAAAAAAGAAATAAATACTCCGTGAGTAAATAAAGGCCTGCTGGATATTGTTTATTGAGTAGCAGCTGGAGAACTGTGAAACACTAGCTTCATCTAGTGATTATCTGGAGTTCTTTTTGTTGTTGTTGTTGTTGGAGTGGCTGAAAAATAAATAGCTGTTTGTTTTTCCAAGGCTTTTCTGTGAATTGTAAAGATGTAAGATGAAACTTTCCAGGTTCTCTTTCCAATGGAAGAGAGTCACATTGTAAAAAGGTCTTATATCGCATTAACAAAAGTTACAGGTTGCTCTGAATCTTCTCTAATAATACAAAGCAGCCCATGACATTGGCCCCATATAAAGAATTGGGCTGGTTCTGAGATGGAACCAGCTGCAACTGTTTTACACAGTTTTCCTGTATTCTCTGGGCTTGGCCAGCCCAGGAACAAGGGAAAATGTGCCCCAGCTGATGTCATTACAGGCAATGAGCAATAACTTCCAGACATGTTTTTCCCAGGAGCCTCCAGTGATGAAATGGGCTAAACCCTTGTGTCTGCAGAATTGAAGTCCAACCGGTTGCAGGTTCAAATCCGGGGAGAGCACAGATGAACTTTCTCTGTCAGTTCCACCTCCCCATGTGGCAGGGCCATAGCCAGGATTTTGATTCGGGGCTGATATTGTTTTGGGGGCTGAGTCTGACTGAGGGAGGGTCTACCCTAGCAAACCTTTTGTATCGTTATCCCAATACCCCCATGCATATGAGATCTATTGAGCATGGTGATCAGATCATGATATGAATAAACATAACAGTTTAAATAATGTACCAGCAAGGCACTCTTGTGGACCACCCATGGAGGGAAGAAATCAGCATCAAACTGGCGTCAACTGAAAAAAATCAGACTCACCGCCAGCTCCCTCTCTGACAGCTGGTTCCATCCTCAGATGTGGAGGAAAGCCGTTCTTGGTGGCTGGGGAGTGGAACCGGAGGACAGGCAGGATTCTGCTCAGTGGCTCTGGCTGCCTTTCAACTGGCTGTTTGCCACTTGCAGAGCAAGAGGACATGCAGGACTCAGCCTCACTAACACGCATTGCTTCCCAGGGCCTGCAAGATGTGCCCCCCAGCCGAGGAAGGCAAGGCCTGCCCTGGCTACCCGGAGAACCGTGTTCTGCGGGTTGTCCCCCCTCCTTAGCAAAAACACAACCAAGAGGTAACATGAGACAATATGTTTGCCATCCTATGTGGTAAAAATAAAAACTAAGGGTGTGCTTGGTGTAGCTGATTATATAAACCAAGATCATGCTAAATATAAATGTGAGGGCAACATGAGCTTCCAAGTCTTAAGTACAAATGGGAAGTTCCCCCTAGTAATATCCCAAACTAATGAAAATAAACCTCCAATTCAATAGTCATTACGATAATTATCTTGTGTAATTATTGTCCGCCTCCCCAAGAGTGGCGCACCAACCTCTGCTGTTGGGAAATAGTTCCAAAATAGGAGGAAAGTGATGCCCTAGCAGACATGTAGACCAGTATGTCCAGCTCTAGGGACATTGGGTGCAGGAGCGTAGCTCACCGAACCCCACACCAAGATGATCACTGGATAGCTCTATGGCCTGGGATGTAGATGTGTGGTGACGTAGAGGGCCTAATTTGAAGTCCTGGCGATCGATGGCCCAGCAGATCGATGAGAAAATATTGACTTTATGAGTTGAGGCTTGTATAATGCACAAAATATAATGATAAGGATATGGTGGGGAAAATCAAGTCCCAGTCCAAGGCAGGAGGGGTGCCACTCAATGGACAAATAATTGTAAAAATAACTGGAGGATTGTGGGTGGGTGGAGAAGCAATGGAGGGAGTCAAAGACTCCATCAGCGGATAGCCAGGCAATCGATCGGTGCCACTGAGTGTGTATCCGCGCCATGCAGGAAGTTGGTAATTTGGGATTTATAGATGGAAAATCCGGATTAAGTTGTGGCTGTGGGCTATATGAAGGGAAGAGGTGCCCAATGTCAATGGTAGATATAAACGCTGATGATAGATGATATATGACGCCGCAGCACCCAAGAGAACACCAGAGTTCCAATAGAGTATCAAAAGTTTTATGAAGTTATATAAAGTTGTAGATGCGGTTCAACCAAGGGCTGATGAGGTATGTAAATACAAGGGGGAACACATGGCCCGTTTCGCCGAGGCTTTATCAAGGCCAGAAGTGTTGAAGCATCACATCCAAGGTAATCTTATATCCCATCGAAATGGAATATTATAGGATACTCATAAGGTGCAGATATCCAAAGTACAAAGAAGAATCTACAAAAGTAAACATAATGTGTAGATTGAGACCTCAGTAAGTAAAGTAAGTATATATACTGTACATCATAATTTAAGCAGCATAACTATGGATGCATCAATGGTATGGAACAGCACAATACATTGCAATGTGAATAAAGTACATGACTAGAACTCCCACAATGGTAATAATTGAAATATAACATAAATATACATTTGAAGCTGTAATTACATACCACAATGTGAAGACTGAGCAAGTTCAACAACAAGATGTCCTGAAGTCTTCAAAAGTAAGTGAAAGAAGTACAGTATTGAAATGATATAGGGCTGACTGCCACTACAGGATCAGGAGGGTAGCGCAGAAAGGCTGATAGGATCGTTAAGGCCATTAGGGCTTTCACATAGTTTTTTCAACTATGATTCTAAGATGAAGACAGACAGACAGATAATGATGATTACGTCTCCTTCCTGGAGATTTCTAAGCAGAGGCTAGATGTTGGGAGAGTTTGGATAGTGTCTTCCTGCCAGACAAAATAGGATTGGACTAGATGGCCTTTGGGAGTCCTTTCCAGATTTTATGGTGCCCTGATTCTATGTCAAGTAAGACTTGCAGATATTCCAGAGTCCCTGACACTTTGAATGGGACAGAAATGACTCCAATCCAGAGCCAGATCCTTTAAGGGGGTCCTATCCAGACTGGGACTCCTACAAAGCACACAAAGGGACTCAAGTCTGCTTCTGAACAACCTCGTTCAGAAGCGGAGGGAAGACCTGGGCTTTCAAACCGGGTTTGAAAGCCCAGGTCTTCCCTCTGCTTTTGAACGGAGCCTAGGAGATGATAATGTGGCCTGCAGTAAGGGCCAGAGCGCCAGTTCTGTGCCTGGCAATCGCCCACCGGCAAGAGGAGCACGCACGTCGCAGCTCCGGCCGACAAAGAGGATGCGCCTGGCAGTGGGCCAGGGAAGGGAAAACCCTTTCCGAATATGGCAATTCTTTTTCCGAAAAATGGCAGCGGTGGCTTTGAATTTGGTAATTCACTTCCGGGTTGCTTGCAGCGTTTCATAAACAATTCGAAAGTTATTTGGAATCGAATTTAAAACGAATAAGACGGCAATACGAGAAACCTAACCAGGCCTAATATTTACTATGAACTGCTGACCTCTAATTTTATAGTGGTTGTGGAAAGGGATCCACTTCAGGGGGGTCTGAAGTACAGTTTGTTTTTATTAGTATCATTGTTATAAATTTGTTAATTATTATTTTGGAAATCAGAAAAGATTGTACAGCCTCATATTAAAAATGAAATAATGGAAAGTGAAGGATATTCGTTTAGAAATTTTTCTTTTTGCAAGGAAGTTTTATTTAAGTCTGCAGCTCTCACATTCCAAAGTCAGTAATTACAAAAATATTTTAAAACTAGTAATAGTTTAGATTATTTTTATGTTCAAAGAATTTGAATAAAATTGCTTTCAATGGATTTAAATTCTCATTACAACTCTTGTCAGAATCCATTACACAGCACGATGGTTACAGTGCTATGCAGTATACATAGTGATGCAGAACTACATCAAAATTTATTTATTATTTATTTATTTATTTATTTACAGTATTTACAGTATTTACAGTATGTTCTGCCCTTCTCACTCCGCAGGGGACTCAGGGCAGATTACAATGTAGATATACATGGGAAACATTCAATGCCATAGACACACACCATATATAGACAGACACATAGAGGCTATTTAGCATTCCAGCTTTCATGAGGGTATTCTGGCCACCAGGGTAGCTGTAGCTTCACTGTCCATTTGGGACACTGATGAAGTTCTTCCTCATTTTTTGCAAGCTTGCTGGAGATTTTTATGGTGTCGTAAATTAGTTAAATTAGCCTCACCAAGTAGGCGGTACCTAAATTTCCTACTTGACAGGGGTGTATGGGGGTAGGGACATACATCACAAACTGACGTACAGGGTTACATAAAAACCATTGACTTCCATTTGGGTCTTGGGTGGGTTTTCGCTATTCTTTTCCTTTTCAAGATAGTGATCTTTAGTGTTTTTGAAATCTAATTTCAGTTCATTCCTGTCAGTCCTTCTTTACTTTCTTGTTCAGGTTTATACTTTATTTGGCTGTGGCTTGGTCTTTTGATCTTTTCTGTATAATTCTATTGACTCCAGTCTGTTCTGATTCTAGGCCGGCCGGTGTTTTTGCTCAGAAAGAATGTTAATGTGTCCATATCTTTAATGTCCCACAGTTTCTGGAGCCAGTCCTCCTGTTGCGGTGTCTTGTTTGATTTCCATATCCTAGCAAAAGCAACTCTTGCTGCCGTGGTAATATAAGTAAATAGTTTCTCCGAGTTTGTGTCCAGGGTCCTCTCTTTATCTGAGAGCCCAAGTAGGTAATATTCCGGTTTCATTGGGAATCTTGCTTTCAACATACATTGTGTCGTCTTATGGACCTCTCTCCAGTATTTTGTTGTTACTGGGCAGGTCCACCACATGTGGAAGAAGCTGCCCGCTTGGATCTGGCACTTCCAGCAGTTAGGGTTCCTGTCTTTGTACATCTTCCCGATCTTCTGGGGCGTGATGTACCAGCGATGGAACATTTTCAGCCAATTCTCTTTTAGCTCTGTTGAGTATGTATATTTCAGTTTTCTGTTCCACATCTGCTGCCATTCGTGTATTTTGATTTGTCGCCCGATATTCCTGGCCCATTGGATCATGCAGTTTTTAATTTCTTCCTCCTCTGTGGCCCACTCTAATATCTTGCTGTATATCCTTGTGATGGTCTTTTTGTCTGTCTGGATAAGCTTATCCCAGAAGTCTTCTTCTGTATGAAAGCCTTCTTCTTTATCTAAGTTGAATCTCTTTCTTAGTTGGTGGTATTGGAGCCAGGTTATATTTTCTAGGATTTGTTTTAACTGTTCTTGAGTTTTGAGCTCCACGGCTCCTTCTGATCTTTCCAGCAGACTTTTGTAGGTGGGCCATACAGTCCATCCCAGGAGTCTCCGATGTTCTGCCTCCATTGGGGATATCCAGAGTGGTGTCCTAATGTAGAATCTTTTTGCGTATTTATTCCAAACACGTATGAGGGCCGACCGTACAAAGTGGTTTCCGAAGTTTTTCTCCACCGCTGTTTTCTTGTACCACAAGTAGGCGTGCCAACCCACTCGTAGATCAAAGCCCTCAAGTGTTAGCAGATGTTTGTTCCTTAGCGAGATCCATTCTTTCACCCACATTAGAGCGCACGCCTCGAAATATAGAGTGAAATCTGGTAGGCCAAATCCACCTCTGATTTTCTTGTCTACCATGATGTTATGGTTGATTCTTGGCCTTTTCCCGTTCCAGATAAATTTTGAGATTTCTTTTTTCCAGGTTTGGAACAGACTTTTGTTCCTTATGATGGGAATGTTCTGGAAAAGGTACATTAATTTAGGAAGAACATTCATCTTAATCAGCGCTATTCTTCCTAGAAGAGATAACTGTAGGAATCTCCAATTTGCCAGATCTTTTTGGATGGCTCTCCAGCTTTCTTCATAGTTATTTTTCAGCAATTGGGCATTTTTTGCTGTTAGCCATATTCCCAGATATTTAATTTTCGAGTTTATAGTGATGCCAGAGATTTTATAAAGAAGTTCTTTCCTTTTTCCTGATATGTTCTTTGTTAATATTGCTGATTTTCCTTTATTAATCTTGAGACCTGCTACTCGGCCGTATTCCTCAATCTTCCCCATCCATGCGCTTATGTTGTTAATAGGGTCCTCGATTATGCAGATTATGTTGTCTGCATATGCTCGGATTTTGTAATTGTGGCTTTCTATTCTCATTCCCTTGATCTCCTTGTCTTCCCTTATGGATTTGATTAATATTTCCAGCGCCATTATATATATTAAGGGAGAAAGGGGGCATCCTTGTCGCGTACCTTTGGTAATTGGGACTTCTTCTGTGAGGGTTCCGTTCACCTGGATTTTCGCTTTTTGATCTTTATATATGGCCCTGATGGCATTCTTCATTTGATGACCAATGTCCATTTCCTCTAAGAGTGATTTGAAGAAATTCCAGTCGAGGTTATCGAATGCCTTTTCGGCATCGAGTGCTAGCAGTGCCAGCTCCCTCTGAATATTCGTATCATAATATTCTATAGTGTCCAAGATGGTACGTAGATTGTCCTTCGTGCTTCTGTTGGGTAGGAAACCGGCTTGTTCCTCTCCTATCCATGATGACAGAAATTTTTTAAACCTAGAGGCCAGAATGTTGGAGAATAGTTTGTAGTCCACATTCAATAATGATATCGGTCTGAAGTCATGCGGGCCAGGGGTTTTTGAATTACCCTTCTGTATCAAGGTTATTATAGCTTCTGACCATGATGATGGTGTGTTTCCTCCATTCATCACTGTGTTCATCACATTTTTGAGATATGGTGTTATTTCTTCCTTTAGTACTTTGTAGAAGTCTCTGGAGAGACCGTCTGGGCCTGGGGATTTATTGACATCCAGTTTGTTTATTGCCGCTTTTATTTCTGCCTCCGTTATTTCCTTATTTAGTAGTTCTCTGTCCTCTTCCGAGATTTTGGAAATTCTTTGTCCCGATAGATACAGTGTGATGTCCTCCTCCGATATTTGGTCTTTTGTATAGAGCTGTTTGAAAAAGCTAAAGATTTTTGTTTGTATTTCTTCCTCTTTTGTGAATTCCTTACCCTCCGCTATTATTTTGGGTATGTATTGTTGTTGCTGTTTCTTCTTAATTTTTCTCGAGAGCCATTTCCCTGGCTTGTTCGCGTTCTCGAAGTTGTATTGTTTTGCGTATTTGTATTGTTTTGCCATGTTTTCGAGTTCTAGGGAGTGTTTCTCTCTTTTGAGACTTATTAATGTTTTTGTTATCTCTTGTTTTCTGGGGAATTTCTTCAATAATTTTTCGTTTATATCTATCTTCCTTAATAGCTCTTTTATCTCTTTATCTTTTGCTTTTTCTCTGGCACTATTTTGTGAGATGAAGTTTCCTCTCATTACCGCCTTTAGAGTGTCCCATACGGTCTGTTGTTGAACCTCTCCCGTGTCGTTGATTTCGAAAAATTCCCTTACTAATTCCTTGTTTTTCTTGATATCCTTTTCCGCTTTTAGTAGGTTTCCATTCAGTCTCCATCTCCTTCCTTTTTGCCTTGAGTTTATTGTGAGTTCTTGTGAGGAGTGGTCTGAGACGTCTCTAGAGGCTATTTTTAGGTCCTCTATTTTGGGGATGAGAGAGTTTGAGGCCCACGCCATATCAATTCGGGACCATGTTTTATGGCAATTGGAAAAAAAGGTAAAATCTTTTTCTTCCGGGTATAGGTGTCTCCATACATCCTGCAGGTCTAGATCTTCTTTTAGTCTGAGGAAGGTCTTCGGTAGTGTGCCATGTTCTTTATTGGGTGTATTTTTTTTTTGTTCGGATCGCTTGTCCATTTTTGGATTTAGTACACCGTTGAAGTCTCCGATGACTAGAAGGTTATCATAGTCTACCTTCTGTATGTTTTCTTTCAAGAATTTTATGAAGTTTGTTTTTGCTCCATTCGGTGCATATATGTTGCATATTAGTGTTTTTCCGTCCATATTATTTATTAGGACTCCCACCACCCTACCCTCTGTGTCTTTAAATTTAAGTTCCGAGTTTAAGTCTTCCGCTACGTAGGTAACCACTCCTCTCTTTTTTTGGTCACACGAGGAGTAGTACTCCTTCCCCAATCTCTTTTCTCTTAGGTGTGAGACGAATTTATGGTTAATGTGAGTCTCTTGTAACGCTGTTACTTGATATCTGCCTTTTTTAATTTTCTGAAAGACTCGTTTTCTTTTGTTAGGGCTATTTAGCCCGTTAACATTGAGAGAGAGTACTTTCCACTGTTTGCCTCCCATCCTTTTGGTTGTCCTCATCCTTTTCGTCCTCATCCTTCATATCCCCTTCTGAAAGTGAGTCTTTTTCTTCATCTACCTCCTCGTCTTCTTCATGGAATTCTGGTTTGGCTGGTTCTGCTGTTGCTTCGTCCATCTTTTGTTCCTCCTCCACCGGGGAGCGAACCCGGCGTCTTTTATTTTTCTTATGTTTTCTGGGTGTAGAGTGGTCCGAGGTTGGGGTAGTGTTCTCTCTCTTTAATTGTTTATGGAGGTCTCTCGCCTTGTCCTCACTGGTGATCCAATATTTTTTTTCTTTATAGGTGGTCATTAGACCCTCTTCTTTCTCCCACCTAAATCTTATGTTCAGTCTTTTCAATTCTTCTGTTAGGAAGGAGTACTTTTTCCGTCTATTCAGGATGGTTGCCGGAAGTTCTTTTAAAATAATAACCTTTCTTCCTTTGTGTATAATGGGTTGTTTGTTTGACTTTTGGAGAACCTCATCCCGTGTTGATTTTCTTAAAAAGTTCACCATAATGTCTCTTGGTGTTTTATTTTCCCTTGAGAACTTACTTTGGACTCTGTAGGTCCTATCAATCTCTTGTCCCATCTCTTCCTCTGGCCTTTCCAGGGTTGACGCCAATATTTTTGTAATGATCAATTTTAAGTTCTCTTGTTCGTCCTCCACCAGGTTTCTGAGTCTCAACTGTTTCTCCATATCTTTTAGTTGAATTCGTTCTAGGGTTTTTTCCAGCCTCTCGGTTTTGTTGTTAATCCCTTCCAGGTCCCTTGTCACCTTCTCTTGAACCTTTTCCAGTTTTTTGTTTCTTTCACCGAGATCTGCTGTGTCCTTGGTGACTTTCCTGAGATCTGCTTTTATCTTATTCATATCTTCTTTTAGTTCCGTCTTCATCTCATCCAATTTGTCTTGGGTTATCTTTTGATCTTGTTTTTGGTTCTCCATCATTTGTCTCAGATCCCTTTGGGTCTCTAGTTGGGTCTCATTCAGCTTCTGAATCTCTCTCATTACATCCCTCATATTGAACTCTTCTGTTCCAGCCCCTGATCCTCTCCTAAAGGCCAGTCTTATATCTTTGAGGTCTTTATCTGTTTTGAGCTTTGAAGCGGCCATTGTGTTGGAAGGAACAGTTTTGTGAGTTGGGCTACGCCCCCTCTCAGTTGTCCTTTCTTCCTGTTCAGGCTTCTTGCTATTTTGGTATAGTTCTTCCCCGTGTATTAACCTTCTTTTTCTGGTTTTCTTCTCCCCTTGTTATCTTAAGACAGCTCTGTTGCAATGTTAGGAGCATGGAGTTCTTCAGGGTTGCATCAGGCCTCCTCCCTTTAAATTTTCTCTAGGTTTTTCCGTATATTCCGTGTGTCCCCCGTGTGTCCCCAGGTGCCGTGGTCTGTGTGTTTTAACAGCGCTGCTCTCTTTCTCTCCTTCTCTGTCCTGCCTTCTTACTGTCTTTCTTGTGCTTCGTTGTCTGTTATCTTTTCCTTTCCCCTTCCGTAGAGAGCGCTGGGGGGTGGTAGATAAAGGTGTTGTAATTTATTTTCCCTTTGGCGGCTCTATCTGGCCGCTAAGGGCCGCTAGGGGGGGCCGCTCTTCCAGCTTCCGACTTCGGGGCTCTCTTTCTCCCTCTTGCTGAATCTTGTCAGCCCGACCCGGAAATATGTGATCTCGCGCTGCTCCTGTCGCGAGAGCGCCTCACTTTCTGTTCTCAGGTCTCGCTGTCTGTTTCCGGCAGAGGCCGCCAGGAGAGTCTTTTTGTTCAGGAAGGAATATTCCCTCTTTATGGGGTAAGGGCTCCTCTCGGGCCTCTTCTACCGTGGGGTTACTTTTCTGGAGGGGGGTGACTTATCCGCCTGGTGCCCCTTTTAGTCTCTTTTGGTCTCTAGGCTCTGGGCTCTGCAACTTGGGGCTTTGAAAAGCTTTAGACTAGGTCCTCCCGAGCCGCTCTCGCGTCTCCTGCCCGCCTCCGTGAGTCTCCTGTGTCCGCCGTTTGTTTGCCACCTTCGACCCAAATCTTTCCCTTTGGGGGAAACTTACGTTTCTCCACTTTGGCAGCCGCCGTTCTTTCTTTCTTCAGGTTGTTTGGTGAGCGGGGCTAGCAGTAGATACGCCCATGAAGGGCGCTTCCCCCGCGGCCCGTCCGCGTCTCCTCGGCTTGTTTCTCTCCGGCCCCTCTGTCCGCCCTCTTGAGGACGGCGGTTTGGGGGTCCGAGAAAGCCCTGAGGACCCTGCGTTCCCCCCGGCGTCAATCCACCGGGGGAGGGGAGCTTGCGCTCTTACCCGACGGGATATCTGGGGTTGGAAGCGGGACACCCCGCTTTCCGTGCCTGCCGCCTTCACCGCTCGACCGGAAGTCTTCCTGGTCAGTAGTGATCTTAATGCAGCTGACTCCCAGCCAGCTGTGCCACAGTCTCGGTGCAGAAAATTTTTGATTTCAGGATAATAACAGTCAATAGGCAAAAAACTATTGGATAAACCTCCCCCACCCCCGCCCTGATTCCAGTAAGGCTTTTGTGTTGGCTAGTTTACATAAGCATTTTGACAAGCTTCCTGCCTCTTTGTGTATCATCTCCCCGAGATACTAATTCCACAAAGAAAATGAATATGTGAACTGTCATTGCCCAGTTCTGCCATTTATGTGCTTGCAGGAGTTCAGGGATTGCAATCTACCCTGCTGGCACTTGCTTCTGTAAGAAATGAACGATAACTCCCAAGTCTGCTTTGTCATACTGCAAAATGGTAAATTAATCTGGCTTCCTTGCACATTCTTTCAAAGGAAATTGGTAAGACAAAACATATTAGGAAGAATGCACTTTAGATGCCTTCCTTCAGCACATTCATTACACTGAGCCAGGTTGTGAATTTTGCATTCTGTCACTTAATACCTGCCTGCCAAGTTATAATGTGAGTATTGCTTTCATTGTTAACTGGCAACATTGCTAGTTTTATTAAAGTAGGAGCTACATCATCCCTGGATGCTATATAATGTGGTTGTTCTCATTAGTAGTTATTTAATTGTAGTACCATTTTTTCA
Source organism: Anolis apletophallus (assembly GCA_030556195.1). Classification (NCBI taxonomy): domain Eukaryota; kingdom Metazoa; phylum Chordata; class Lepidosauria; order Squamata; family Anolidae; genus Anolis; species Anolis apletophallus. Next base: position 117,351,687 of record JARBWK010000002.1, on the reverse strand, counting down.
ACTCAATGTATCTGTAGACATGAAGCCACAGAAAGAGTTGGCTGCAATGAAACAAATTTGCTGCCTGCATTGAATAAATAAGGAAAGGGCCCTGCAGTATGGATGAAAAGTACTGATTTATTATTTGTGTTTTTTTTATTTACTGTTTATTATTTGTGCTGCTGTGACTCTCGGTAGCAGAGAGAAAAATGTATCAAGAAACAATTCTTACCATATAATGAGCAATGCTTCAGTTTAAGGTCATGCCAGACTGTGTCCCTGAGAAGAATCAATGCACTTTCCAGTTAAATAAGCGAGGCACCAACAAAATTGTGTCTGGGGAGTGAGAAAACCACTACATTCTGAGCTTCCATAGATCCGTTTGCAGTATGATGGAATGTTCAGCATCAATAGAATCATATTGCAGCCATATTAAAAACATCCAGGAGACAAGCTCCAAGTTGTGAAACACAGTCTGGATGTTCTGAATTAGCAGCCTCTCGCCTCCAACATTGTAAAAGTTGTGGTGTGCTTGTTGAATCGTGTAAGCTTATGGCTACTTTGGTATTCATTTATGCAATTGCTTCTACAGGCTAATCAGCAGTTTTTAAGCTTTGTTCTCATGCCCAATGTATAGCAAATGACAAATCTAAGCAATAGCAAAGTACTAAACGAAAAGGGGGGGGGGGGTGGTGAAGCATACAGTTCATTTTCTAATTTTCCCAACTCTGATTGTACGTAGCTCTGCAGTGGTAGAGGTGAGTAAAAAGTAGATCTCTGCACAATCTGCAGTAGATTGGCACATTTCCATGGACAATTGTTTGGCTAACACAGCAATGGAATGACTCCTCAGCCTGCCTTAAATTATGAAGCAGGTTAGAGTGATGAGGAGTGTGTAGAAGAAAAACTGTGATATCTATCCAGTTTTAGCACTCAAAATAAAAATCATAATGTATATGTTTTATATCAGGTTCTTGGAATTCTAAGTAAAACAGATTCATTGATTGAGTCAACCCACCCTCATGCTTTGATATTTAAGGTACAGATACTACTCATAATCTCTTCCCAAAACATTTAATAAGCATTTTAGTAGGATCTCATATAAGGTTCCCATCTCTCAGGGTCTTGTCTCTCTTCTTTCAGCCTCAAAGCAAAAGGGAAACATCTCAGGATGGGAAATGAATTTTAATTTTATTCTGACCCAGTGTATTTGGTTCAAATGCTTGCTCTGTGTAATTGTGGTTGATGCTTAATGACATCACCAGGGCCTGACATCACAAGAAGTTGCATTTTGGAGTAGTGTCCCATGTCTATTTGTGAAAAACTCAAGTTCATCAGTGGACCCTCATGGGTAGGACACCTGCACAGCCTCATCTTAAAATTTTTGCTTATATGTCTCAGTTTGAGAAAACACGAGTTTCTGGGTCAACATTTTGGGATCAATTATTTACCTTGCTTGCATATTCCATAACTTTTGTTAGACAATGAGCCCTCTTATTGACCAGAGGTTTGAATTAATACTCATCTGAAACCTGAGAAATTACTTTGGTAAGGAAATATAAAGCATGCTTATCAAACTTGCAGATTACACCAAATTACTCAACAATGTTCTTAAAAAAAACAACATCCCTTCAATAAAAATATGGGGGGAAAGGAGGGGTAGTTAAAATACCCCCAGAAGATATGGTCAGAAATCAAAAAGTTCTTGACAGATTGGGGAGCTGGAGTAAAATAGAATAAACTAGAACACAAACCAATGGGTTCAAAGAAAAGGTGAATTTAAGATGGCCGCGTCGAGCAGGCGTTCGAACGCTGAGCTCCGCCGAGCCTTTGATGACCTTGACAACCTCCCCTGTACAGCACCCCCGCGACTGAGGGGGGTCGCGAGGGACGACCTACTGGATCTGCTGGTCTCAGAGGGACCCTCGGCCACTTTTGAGGCCCGAGGCGCTCTCTCCCCTCTTGGAGGCCTTGCAGGCAGACGCGGAGGCCGCCATGGGAGTCGCCCAGGCGCCGGCTTCGGTCCTCAGGGCCTTGGCGGGCCTGAAGGACGCTGGGGTTTCACGGTAGGCCCCCTGGCTTGCCGGGGGCCGCAGCGACCATGGTCTCCTCCCAGAGAGGCCTGACCTGGTCTCCGGTTCCATGGCCAGGCCTGGAGGAGGCCGGGACTTCCATCCCCCCCAACTCCATCCGAGGGGACGCCGACGAACAACGCGGGGCCGACCGGGACGCGCTGCCTGACCTTGCAGGCCTCCTCCGCCATCTCGGCCAGCTGGCCGAGCGGCTGGCCGCCTGGTTGAGAGAGCTGGACAGACTGGGGCCAGCGCTGGCGTCTTTCTGCAATTCCAGCGGCCTGGGGAGGACAGAGAGAGGAGCAGCAGGGCCCTATGGTGACGGACAAGGAGAGGACGGACTGGAGAGGGTGAGGGGGGCGACCGCAGCGGCTCCTCAGCGGGAGCCCCATTGCTACCGTTGCTGCTGCTGCGATGGGGGGCCCTACTGCCACCCCGACCCCGCCCCTGGGCTCCGGGACGCCCCAGCTCCGAGAGAGCCAGGCCAGCGGCGCCAGCGACGGGACTCTTGCGGGTCGGGCCCGGAGGACTGTGGAGGCGAGCGACGCAGGTTGTGCGGCGAGGGAGCGAGGCCTGGCCCCCCGGGCAATCACCCAAGCCAAATGGACATGGAGATTGAGGAGGAGTCAGGCGACGAAGGGGAGGGGAGTGGGCCCCGGACCTGTGGCGGAGGGCCCCCCCACCTCGAGGAGAGATCTTGGGGGACGACTGGCGCAGCGGTGACGCCCTGGCGAAGCCCCTGGGGGGCCCTTGGCTGCGAGGCTCCCCGGGGCCCGCAGGACGAGGCGGTGACCAGGGGTAACAAGATGGCGGCGACCCCGAGCTGCCCGGCATCCCTGGCCCCGCCCCCCGCTCACTCCTCAGGGACTGCGGCCGCGGCCCTGCACGGCCTGGGGGTCCAACCCTCGTCCTCTCCGACAGATGGGCCATCGGTGCCCCCTCCGGAGGTGCTCGATATCTCCGGAATCCTTGCAAAGGCTCCGGAGGCGCGGCCCCGGCGCCGAGCTTGCCAGCTGTCAGCCGTCCCCTCGTTGGCGACCGGACTACAATCCCCCCCCGCCCCGCCTTCCTCTGACGGCCGGGGGCTGACAGGTCCATCGAGCCCGGCCAATATAGCCCCAGAACCGGCGAGTCCTGGGGGGCGTCCAGCATGGAGGCCAGGTGGCCGCCGGAGAAGGCGGCGTTGGAGGCCGAAGAACAGCAGGCCCCCCGCCCCCGGGACGTTTTTCACTACCCGCCTGAGAGAAGGGAGACCTGCCTCGCCCGAGCCCAAGTCCTGGAACCCGTTGCGGGTCAGAACTTTTTGGGGTCCGGGCTTCAGGCAACGGAAGCCCTCTCTCCTAAGCCCACAACAGAAGAAGGCCAGCAACCCCACAGATCGGGTTCCCCCCATTAGACCCCTGGTCAAGAGGGGGCTGGCCGGCCCGGACCATCTTGGTGGGATCATCCTGAGACCACCTCTGCTCCCCTTCGACGGGAGAGTAGGGCCCGCCTGATTCGCTGGGTCCTCTCCTGACGTCCTTGCTCTCCCCTTTTCCTTGTGTTGTGTATTGTCTATTCTGTCTTTTTATATTTTGTATTGTTGTTTCCTAATTTTGTAAGCCGCTGCGAGCCGTATGGAGTTAGCGGCATATAAGCCTAAGGAAATAAAAATAAAATAATGATTAGGAAGACCAGATTTACTGTAAGAGCTGTTTATGGTAGATATTCTATGGTCAAACTATGGTGGATGTTGACAACAGAGTTATGCTGGAGGACCTAGAGATTCCTAGAAAAGTATTTTCTCTTGGATTTAAAAAACAGCATTTTTAAATCCACAGTTTTCCCACTTTTGTGAGGGCCCTTAACCCCAGTGAAAGTAAAGGGCTGCTAAATTCCGGGCACCAGAAAAACCAGTAGAACAAAATAAATGAATGAGTATGAATAATGGAAATGTTGTCTCCCTGAAACACATTTGTGTGCCTCTATCCTAAATGTTTTTGTTGATAAGTGTGAAAAGGAAACCTGCAGTAGATAGTTAAAATGTTAGTCAGTAATCACCACCACAGATCATTGATTCTTTATCACATCAAGCAATTACCTAACAGTGACAATAGATTCTCATTATCCTTTTCCTTATCATGAAGTGACTCTATGAAGCTGATTTGCATCAGAGATCCCTGTGCAACTGCATCATGGGACAACTATGAATCAATCTGACTACTACAGACTATAGTTATCATTGAATGACTCTGATAAGTCATCAGATGATTGCTTTTGACCAACAGTGATTAGTCTTCACTGGATTGGTTATCAGTGGTAAAGTAGATCTAAAATGCTGAATGAATTTGAGGGATAAGCCATAACATCCTTCGATCTGAACATACCCACTGTTTTCAGCTACTGGTTGATAGTTATTGTGGTTCTTATGTTGTTACGATGTTTGTTGTTTGATTTTATTGTTTTAATTATTAAAATGCAATTGTATGTAAACTGAGCTACATTTTATTCTGTTTTTGCTGGTTGTAGTCCCCATGTAAGCTGTCCCAACTCCCTTCGGAGAGATGCTGGCTGGGTATAAGATCGAAGTCATTATTATCATCATCCTGGATGACAGGGGCATGCGAAGTTTTGGTGGTCAATTCAAAATGCTGCCACATTTGGCCAATTTTGGTGATTTGTAGATATGAATTAAAATACTGGAAGCCGCTCTCCCTGAACTCAAAGAGAAGAAACAGCACATTCCCCCTTCACAAAATTCCGAGAAAAGTTTGTTAGGTTTGTTAATATTCTGATCATTTTTTTCCAAGTTGAAGCAAGCATTATCGTTCCATCAGGGTGATGGGGTAAGCACTGCCATATTTGCTGCATCACATGGTCTTCCTCAGCCACTCACAGGCTGCTTTGTCTCTCCATTGTCCTGGATTTGAAGTCCCAGAAATCCCTGTGCCAGCTGCATCTATTCTCTCCCCCCCCTTTACAAGCTGTCTCCTCTCAGAGTAGAAGAGAGAGAGAGAGAGAGAGAGAGAGAGAGAGAGAGAGAGAGAGGAGAGAGAGAATTTTTAAAGTTTCAAAAATCAGTGCATGAGCAAAATGAACCTTGGGAATAATGGTGCCGTGAACATGTCGTCTAATTGTCCAGAAATTTCCGGGTATATCTCCTATAGTTTTTTTAAAGAAAAATGTTATTTGTAAAAACTTTTTAAAAAATTAAATGCATTCTATATACTAATGTATGAATCTCACTCCACTAGCCTTCTGATGGTTATGAGGTAAGGTTGTGAGAGCTGAACTTTATAAAACCTTTGGTATAGGCAAGGGAGGTTGCTTTAATAATGTCTCTCTACCTGGATAAGCCTAGAATGTATCTTCTCTGACAATCTACCATTACTGTACTGGCCTTTTGTATTTTGCCCTGAACTAAGTCTTCCCTATGGATTTGGATTTCCCATTGTCCTTGGTATTTGCCCTGAAAGGCTTTGGCTTTGTTTCCAGAGCCCAGTCACTTTTGTCTTGTCTAGAACATGACGTTCAGAGGTATTCTCTGGATCAGGGGTGCCCACACTTTTTCATCATGCGAGCTACTATATGAACAATCAAGTTGAAAAGATCACCTGTTGTGCATGTGATCGTGCGCACGCGCGCACGCTCCTACTCCAGTCTTCCGTCCGTGCGGGGCTTCTTTCTTGCCTGCCCATGAACTCACCGCGGCGCGCACCCGGGAAGGGGATCCTCCTTGCCTGCACGCATGCTCTCTCTTAATGTCTTCATTGCCTTCCTCCTGCGTGCTTTCGCGAAGCAGGAAGTCCCCAAGGGGGGGCGCCCTTCCTTCCTTCCTTTCGAGGGTGTCACTCAGAAAGGACGCCCAAGTGGACGGCTGGCAGGAAGGAGGACCCCTCCCACTTGTGGCAGTCCATGCCCATGGGGGGGGGAGAGAGAGTGGCTCTTCCTAGCCGGCTCAGAAGAGCCACCCTCCCTCCCCCCCTCTCTCCCTCCCCCCGTGGGCCCTCACCGCCTTTCTCCTTCAAGGGCGAGGGAGGGCGAGGTGGAGAAAGGCGACGAGGGCACAAGCAGCAGCAGCAAGTGGAGTCTCCATCCCCGCAGCCACCTCCTCCTCGGGTTCAGCCCCAGGAACACAGCGGAGCCCTCCCTCCTCGCCCCCAACCAAGGAAAGAAAGCAGCCCCACACACCTCGCTCGCCCATGTCTCGGCTTGGAATGGGAGTCCCGAGGGCAGCAGCAGGGTTTGTGGCGGGGCTTGCTTGGTTTTGCCCCACTTTGCCCGGCCTCCTTTGCCTCTTTCTCTCTCTCTCTCCTTCCAGCGCCCGCCTGCCTGCCTGCCTGCCAAAAGGATCCGAAAAAGTTCTCCAGATTTCTTTCTTCTCTCCTTGGCTCTCTCTCTCACACACACACACACATTCCCTCCATCCCTCCTACAGCCTCGCATCCTATCCGTGCGCGTGCCTTCGCCTTGCTCCTGCCCCCGCCCCCAGCAGCAACCAATGGGCGGTCATGTCACCACACCATGCGTGGCAAGACGATCGCCAGGGCCCGCCCACTAAAGCCTCATTTTGGCAAAAGAAGCCCCGCAAAGGCGGCGGCGGGAGCGCACGTGCGCGCGCATGGCAGGAGCACGCCATCTGGCTGGTGAGGCCCAAAGATCACCTGGAAGAGGGCCGAAGATCACCTAGGTGCTCCCGATCACCGTAATGAGCACCCCTGCTCTGGATTATGGCCAGGCAAAGAAAAAGCTGTTCCACATATACAACAATGCAAAAGGGGAAAGATAGCACTGGGCTATTAAGCAACACAGTCTATAGTTGATAAACACACCATGAAAATACTTAATATGATATATATTGTGTCATAACATCTATAGTACAGAGCGTGGAAGTATCAAAGTATCATATACAAGTCATATATACATAATGAGGTAAGTACCAATATAGTATACAATGAAAGCAATGAAAAGCGGTGAGCTCGCTAATGTGGACGGCGAGCTAAGACGCCCAGGCTCTGGTGAGGAGAGGCAATGCTGGATGATGAAGGCCCGAGTCCCGGACTCTTTTCCCACCCCGTGGGTTCACAGAAAATATGGAAAATAACACAGTCTCACAAATATGATGTCCGGGTGGGAAAGGAAAGTCCAAGGGCCGACGAAAGGGTCTTGCGCGCCTTCGTTTCACCCCCGTAGGGGCTTCCTCAGGGCCAGGGGCGGGGCCTGAATGATGTAATTGCGTGAGCGTCTTCACGAAGTCATGACTCTAGAGTTATGAATAGTACAGAATGACAATACCGCATATATAATAGTGAACTTTCAAGTCAATTACAGCGAAAGCTATCTGGGAAAGGGAAACAGCATGGGAATGGAGGTAATAACAACATTAAAATGCAATAACAATGTAGATAGAGGCTGGGAGAAGTACATACCACGGAGGAGGACAACGGGAGCACCGCAGATGTGGGCAGTATCAATCGACACTGGGCTGGAGGCCCCGAAGTTAGGTAGCAGGGCTCTTAAGTATTGTGTTACACAGGTGTGTGTCATATGAGCAATTCACTGACGGATAATTTGTCATTTAACCCGTTAGGGGTCTCTGAATTGAGGGAAATTATCCATTTATTTTCTAGGCGAAGAAGAGTCCTTCTTACATCAGAGTGGGGCTGAGGGTGTATTTTTTCTAAAACAGTAACTGTAAAATTGTCATATCTTGGGTTACATGTTTTAAAATGCATGTACAGCACAGAGTTGTCATACCCTGTGTGGAAACGTGATCTGTGTTCACACACCCTGGTTTTCAATTCTCTGGTCGATAAACCGACATAGAGACCCCCACAACAACCACAAATTAAACAATATATTATGTTCTTGGAGTTGCATGTTGACCAAGTGTTGATTTTATGTATTTTATTATTTATGGGGTTTTGGATTTGGGTTAAAGGAGAAATGTGCCTGCAGATACTGCACCTGCCGCATTTCTTGGCGCCAGGGGGTAAGGGTATAGAGGGGGGGAGGGAGTCAAACATGTTATCTTTAGTGTGTACTAGAAGGTCTCTCAAATTTTGTGACCTCTTGTATGCAATTAAAGGTGGATTTTCTAGGCCTGGGATGGAACTCACCAAAGGCCAGAAATTGTTGATTATTTTTTTGATGTCTTTGGAATGGGGTGACAAAGTGAGTGGCCAGATAATTTTGGAGGGCGCTGTTCTGGCCCTAGGAGTCAGTAATTGGTCCCTAGGTATGTTGTTGGCTCGGTGTAGGGCTGAATTTAATATCCTATCAGGATAACCCCTACGTTTTAAATTATCAAGAAAAAGATGGGCGTCATGGGTAAAATGGTGCGGGAAGGAAGAATTTCTTTTCAATCGTATGAGAGAGGAAAAAGGTAAGTTGTTTTTAGGTGGTGGGGATGAAACGAGGAGTAGTGGAGGAGGGAATTGGTGTTAGTTGGTTTGGAGTAATTCCTTACTCTAACTTGGTTGTTATGTACAAAAATGGTTAAATCAAGAAAATTAACCTCCTCCGTACTGCACTCAAAAGAAAAAGTCATATTGGGATGCCAATTATTCATCCAATCTTGGAACTGCTTGATGTTTGTTTGTCCATCCACGATACATAGAATATCATCGATGTATCTAAAAAAATGTTTAATATGTCCAGAAAATTGGACATATTCCTCAGAGAAAAGGTATGTTTCTTCTAAGGATCCCACAAAAATGTTGGCAACTGTAGGAGCTAGAGAGGACCCATGGAGATACCCCCCACTTGTAAATAATATTGTTCTCTAAATATAAAATAATTGTATTCAAAAATGAGATCAATAAGATCCATGAGATAGGCCGAAGATGGCCGATGGGGGGTCGAGCGCCTATCGAGGGTGTTGTGGATAATGTGTCTGGCTTCGTCACATGGGATATTAGTGTATAATGAGGAAATATCCGCTGATATGAGGATGTCGGAGGGCAGTATGGAGATACCTTCAATCTTATTAATCAGGTCTCTGGTGTCTTTTATGTATGTAGGTAGTCGTTGAGCAAAAGGTTGGAGTATAGTATCCAGAAAGATCCCTAAAGGTTGTAATAAACTGTCAGTGGCAGCCACGATGGGTCTGCCTAACGGGGGCCTAGTGGCCTTGTGGATTTTTGGTAATAAGTATAGGTGAGGGATGCTCGGGTGGTGGTTTACTAGGAATTCAGCTTCTTGGTTCGTTAATTGGCCATTGAGAAGGCCGTCCTGGATCACATTGTAAATGGTTTTTGCAAATTTGGAAGTTGGGTCTTGGGGTAGTGTCCTGTAATACTTAGGATTTTCTAATTGGGATGATGCCTCTTTGTAGTAGTCAGTGCGTTCCCAGACCACTATCGATCCTCCTTTGTCCGCGGGCTTGATAATCACCTGTGGGTGATTGCCCAGCTCTTTGAGACGTTTGATGTCCCTGTCATTGAGGTTCGAATGTCTTTTATCATGTTGGTGGTCAATGGCTAAGACTTGTTGTAGGACTGTTTTTTCAAAAAATTTTATGTTATCAGATACTACAGGGGGAGTAAAATTACTTTTGGTCCTAATTCTAGAGGCTATGTAGCGGTCATTGGGTGAATCTTTAAAGTGTTCCTTCAGACGCATGGTGCGAAATAAAGTAGCCAAATCGGTGCGAATATTAACAGCCGAGCAATTGGGGGTGAATACATACGATAAGCCTTTATTTAACAGAAATATGTCATGATCAGATAATTTTAACTGAGAGAGATTGACAACTAAGTCCCCTTCTTTCTTCCTCGTCCCTTGGGAAAATTTTGCATTTGTGGTTGAGGATTAGGAGAGCGGGAGGTAGATGGTGCATTAGATTGTTTCTGGCTTCTTAATGCGTACTTTTGTGAGCTGCCTGAGTGAGCTGAGGAGTCCGAAACAGTTCCTGGGTCATCAGAGAGGTTGCCAGAGGCAAGGGACTCTCTTGAATTAAATCTTACTTGTCTGGGACCTGGTCTATAGTAGAAGTTCTTCTGGTAGGTCCATTTGTAGATTCTATTGTTGCTGTAATCTATCTCGTCTCTTTTAAATTTATTGATTTTATAGTCCCTAATTTCTTTTTGTAATTTGTCACATTGTTCTTTAATAGAATCCAGATCTCGAATAGGTAATGCTGTTTCTGTTTGGGTTTTAAGAGTGTCTATGTCATCATCCAGAGTTCTAAGTTCTACCATGGACCTTTGGATGATAAGTAACATCACATCTTTACTGGCCCTGGACATGATGGCTTGCCAGCTCTTTAGGAAGTTGTCGTCATTAGTGTAAGAACCAGGGGGCAGTTGTAAACGCAGCCCCCGGGGAATGATCTTTCTACGCACATATTCAGACAGAGTATCTATGTTGAGGCGTACCCTAACTCTCCTGAGTTCCTTATTGGTAATGTCCTGTAAAATGGACGCTAGATTGCGGTCTGCACTGGTGGTGCTGTCTACATTGTCTCCAAATAAGCCTCTATCCTTAATTAAGTCATCTTCCTGCTCTTGGTTAAATGCTTCCACAATTTGTGGTTCCATATTCCCACCAAAACAAGGACTCAAAGGTCCAGGTACAATACTAGGCAAAGAAAAAGCTGTTCCACATATACAACAATGCAAAAGGGGAAAGATAGCACTGGGCTATTAAGCAACACAGTCTATAGTTGATAAACACACCATGAAAATACTTAATATGATATATATTGTGTCATAACATCTATAGTACAGAGCGTGGAAGTATCAAAGTATCATATACAAGTCATATATACATAATGAGGTAAGTACCAATATAGTATACAATGAAAGCAATGAAAAGCGGTGAGCTCGCTAATGTGGACGGCGAGCTAAGACGCCCAGGCTCCGGTGAGGAGAGGCAATGCTGGATGATGAAGGCCCGAGTCCCGGACTCTTTTCCCACCCCGTGGGTTCACAGAAAATATGGAAAATAACACAGTCTCACAAATATGATGTCCGGGTGGGAAAGGAAAGTCCAAGGGCCGACGAAAGGGGTCTTGCGCGCCTTCGTTTCACCCCGTAGGGGCTTCCTCAGGGCCAGGGGCGGGGCCTGAATGATGTAATTGCGTGAGCGTCTTCACGAAGTCATGACTCTAGAGTTATGAATAGTACAGAATGACAATACCGCATATATAATAGTGAACTTTCAAGTCAATTACAGCGAAAGCTATCTGGGAAAGGGAAACAGCATGGGAATGGAGGTAATAACAACATTAAAATGCAATAACAATGTAGATAGAGGCTGGGAGAAGTACATACCACGGAGGAGGACAACGGGAGCACCGCAGATGTGGGCAGTATCAATCGACACTGGGCTGGAGGCCCCGAAGTTAGGTAGCAGGGCTCTTAAGTATTGTGTTACACAGGTGTGTGTCATATGAGCAATTCACTGACGGATAATTTGTCATTTAACCCGTTAGGGGTGCAGTATCTGCAGGCACATTTCTCCTTTAACCCAAATCCAAAACCCCATAAATAATAAAATACATAAAATCAACACTTGGTCAACATGCAACTCCAAGAACATAATATATTGTTTAATTTGTGGTTGTTGTGGGGGTCTCTATGTCGGTTTATCGACCAGAGAATTGAAAACCAGGGTGTGCGAACACAGATCACGTTTCCACACAGGGTATGACAACTCTGTGCTGTACATGCATTTTAAAACATGTAACCCAAGATATGACAATTTTACAGTTACTGTTTTAGAAAAAATACACCCTCAGCCCCACTCTGATGTAAGAAGGACTCTTCTTCGCCTAGAAAATAAATGGATAATTTCCCTCAATTCAGAGACCCCTAACGGGTTAAATGACAAATTATCCGTCAGTGAATTGCTCATATGACACACACCTGTGTAACACAATACTTAAGAGCCCTGCTACCTAACCGGGGCCTCCAGCCCAGTGTCGATTGATACTGCCCACATCTGCGGTGCTCCCGTTGTCCTCCTCCGTGGTATGTACTTCTCCCAGCCTCTATCTACATTGTTATTGCATTTTAATGTTGTTATTACCTCCATTCCCATGCTGTTTCCCTTTCCCAGATAGCTTTCGCTGTAATTGACTTGAAAGTTCACTATTATATATGTGGTATTGTCATTCTGTACTATTCATAACTCTAGAGTCATGACTTCGTGAAGACGCTCACGCAATTACATCATTCAGGCCCGCCCCTGGCCCTGAGGAAGCCCTACGGGGTGAAACGAAGGCGCGCAAGACCCTTTCGTCGGCCCTTGGACTTTCCTTTCCCACCCGGACATCATATTTGTGAGACTGTGTTATTTTCCATATTTTCTGTGAACCCACGGGTGGGAAAAGAGTCCGGGACTCGGGCCTTCATCATCCAGCATTGCCTCTCCTCACCGGAGCCTGGGCGTCTTAGCTCGCCGTCCACATTAGCGAGCTCACCGCTTTTCATTGCTTTCATTGTATACTATATTGGTACTTACCTCATTATGTATATATGACTTGTATATGATACTTTGATACTTCCACGCTCTGTACTATAGATGTTATGACACAATATATATCATATTAAGTATTTTCATGGTGTGTTTATCAACTATAGACTGTGTTGCTTAATAGCCCAGTGCTATCTTTCCCCTTTGCATTGTTGTATATGTGGAACAGCTTTTTCTTTGCCTAGTATTGTACCTGGACCTTTGAGTCCTTGTTTTGGTGGGAATATGGAACCACAAATTGTGGAAGCATTTAACCAAGAGCAGGAAGATGACTTAATTAAGGATAGAGGCTTATTTGGAGACAATGTAGACAGCACCACCAGTGCAGACCGCAATCTAGCGTCCATTTTACAGGACATTACCAATAAGGAACTCAGGAGAGTCAGGGTACGCCTCAACATAGATACTCTGTCTGAATATGTGCGTAGAAAGATCATTCCCGGGGCTGCGTTTACAACTGCCCCCTGGTTCTTACACTAATGACGACAACTTCCTAAAGAGCTGGCAAGCCATCATGTCCAGGGCCAGTAAAGATGTGATGTTACTTATCATCCAAAGGTCCATGGTAGAACTTAGAACTCTGGATGATGACATAGACACTCTTAAAACCCAAACAGAAACAGCATTACCTATTCGAGATCTGGATTCTATTAAAGAACAATGTGACAAATTACAAAAAGAAATTAGGGACTATAAAATCAATAAATTCAAAAGAGACGAGATAGATTACAGCAACAATAGAATCTACAAATGGACCTATCAGAAGAACTTCTACTATAGACCAGGTCCCAGACAAGTAAGATTTAATTCAAGAGAGTCCCTTGCCTCTGGCAACCTCTCTGATGACCCAGGAACTGTTTCGGACTCCTCAGCTCACTCAGGCAGCTCACAAAAGTACGCATTAAGAAGCCAGAAACAATCTAATGCACCATCTACCTCCCGCTCTCCTAATCCTCAACCACAAATGCAAAATTTTCCCAAGGGACGAGGAAGAAAGAAGGGGACTTAGTTGTCAATCTCTCTCAGTTAAAATTATCTGATCATGACATATTTCTGTTAAATAAAGGCTTATCGTATGTATTCACCCCCAATTGCTCGGCTGTTAATATTCGCACCGATTTGGCTACTTTATTCCGCACCATGCGTCTGAAGGAACACTTTAAAGATTCACCCAATGACCGCTACATAGCCTCTAGAATTAGGACCAAAAGTAATTTTACTCCCCCTGTAGTATCTGATAACATAATTTTTTTAAAAAACAGTCCTACAACAAGTCTTAGCCATTGACCACCAACATGATAAAAGACATTCGAACCTCAATGACAGGGACATCAAACGTCTCAAAGAGCTGGGCAATCACCCACAGGTGATTATCAAGCCCGCGGACAAAGGAGGATCGATAGTGGTCTGGGAACGCACTGACTACTACAAAGAGGCATCATCCCAATTAGAAAATCCTAAGTATTACAGGACACTACCCCAAGACCCAACTTCCAAATTTGCTAAAACCATTTACAATGTGATCCAGGACGGCCTTCTCAATGGCCAATTAACTAACCAAGAAGCTGAATTCCTAGTAAACCACCACCCGAGCATCCCTCACCTATACTTACTACCAAAAATACACAAGGCCACTAGGCCCCCGTTAGGCAGACCCATCGTGGCTGCCACTGACAGTTTATTACAACCTTTAGGGATCTTTCTGGATACTATACTCCAACCTTTTGCTCAACGATTACCTACATACATAAAAGACACCAGAGACCTGATTAATAAGATTGAAGGTATCTCCATATTGCCCTCCGACATCCTCATATCAGCGGATATTTCCTCATTATACACTAATATCCCATGTGACGAAGCCAGACACATTATCCACAACACCCTCGATAGGCGCTCGACCCCCCATCGGCCATCTTCGGCCTATCTCATGGATCTTATTGATCTCATTTTTGAATACAATTATTTTATATTTAGAGAACAATATTATTTACAAGTGGGGGGTATTTCCATGGGTCAGGCTCTAGCTCCTACAGTTGCCAACATTTTTGTGGGATCCTTAGAAGAAACATACCTTTTCTCTGAGGAATATGTCCAATTTTCTGGACACATTAAACATTTTTTTAGATACATCGATGATATTCTATGTATCGTGGATGGACAAACAAACATCAAGCAGTTCCAAGATTGGATGAATAATTGGCATCCCAATATGACTTTTCTTTTGAGTGCAGTACGGAGGAGGTTAATTTTCTTGATTTAACCATTTTTGTACATAACAACCAAGTTAGAGTAAGGAATTACTCCAAACCAACTAACACCAATTCCCTCCTCCACTACTCCTCGTTTCATCCCCACCACCTAAAAAACAACTTACCTTTTTCCTCTCTCATACGATTGAAAAGAAATTCTTCCTTCCCGCACCATTTTACCCATGACGCCCATCTTTTTCTTGATAATTTAAAACGTAGGGGTTATCCTGATAGGATATTAAATTCAGCCCTACACCGAGCCAACAACATACCTAGGGACCAATTACTGACTCCTAGGGCCAGAACAGCGCCCTCCAAAATTATCTGGCCACTCACTTTGTCACCCCATTCCAAAGACATCAAAAAAATAATCAACAATTTCTGGCCTTTGGTGAGTTCCATCCCAGGCCTAGAAAATCCACCTTTAATTGCATACAAGAGGTCACAAAATTTGAGAGACCTTCTAGTACACACTAAAGATAACATGTTTGACTCCCTCCCCCCCTCTATACCCTTACCCCCTGGCGCCAAGAAATGCGGCAGGTGCAGTATCTGCAGGCACATTTCTCCTTTAACCCAAATCCAAAACCCCATAAATAATAAAATACATAAAATCAACACTTGGTCAACATGCAACTCCAAGAACATAATATATTGTTTAATTTGTGGTTGTTGTGGGGGTCTCTATGTCGGTTTATCGACCAGAGAATTGAAAACCAGGGTGTGCGAACACAGATCACGTTTCCACACAGGGTATGACAACTCTGTGCTGTACATGCATTTTAAAACATGTAACCCAAGATATGACAATTTTACAGTTACTGTTTTAGAAAAATACACCCTCAGCCCCACTCTGATGTAAGAAGGACTCTTCTTCGCCTAGAAAATAAATGGATAATTTCCCTCAATTCAGAGACCCTAACGGGTTAAATGACAAATTATCCGTCAGTGAATTGCTCATATGACACACACCTGTGTAACACAATACTTAAGAGCCCTGCTANCTAACTCGGGGCCTCCAGCCCAGTGTCGATTGATACTGCCCACATCTGCGGTGCTCCCGTTGTCCTCCTCCGTGGTATGTACTTCTCGCAGCCTCTATCTACATTGTTATTGCATTTTAATGTTGTTATTACCTCCATTCCCATGCTGTTTCCCTTTCCCAGATAGCTTTCGCTGTAATTGACTTGAAAGTTCACTATTATATATGCGGTATTGTCATTCTGTACTATTCATAACTCTAGAGTCATGACTTCGTGAAGACGCTCACGCAATTACATCATTCAGGCCCCGCCCCTGGCCCTGAGGCCCCGCAAGACCCTTTCGTCGGCCCTTGGACTTTCCTTTCCCACCCGGACATCATATTTGTGAGACTGTGTTATTTTCCATATTTTCTGTGAACCCACGGGGTGGGAAAAGAGTCCGGGACTCGGGCCTTCATCATCCAGCATTGCCTCTCCTCACCGGAGCCTGGGCGTCTTAGCTCGCCGTCCACATTAGCGAGCTCACCGCTTTTCATTGCTTTCATTGTATACTATATTGGTACTTACCTCATTATGTATATATGACTTGTATATGATACTTTGATACTTCCACGCTCTGTACTATAGATGTTATGACACAATATATATCATATTAAGTATTTTCATGGTGTGTTTATCAACTATAGACTGTGTTGCTTAATAGCCCAGTGCTATCTTTCCCCTTTTGCATTTCTGGATTATGGCCAGAACAGACACAGCTTCTTGTGCAAGGATTTAAACTGCTAATTTTAATAACAATACAATAGAGACTTATAAGTATTATAAAACGTAATAATAATAATAATAATAATATTTATTTATACCCCAATACCATCTCCCCAAAGGAGACTCGGGGTGGCTAATATGAGGCCAAGCCCAATACAACAAAATAAAATACAAAATGCAGACAACAATAATTACATCAGAATAAAATACATACAGTAGAAAAATACAATAAATAAAGCAAATTAACATAATATAAAATTGAACACAAAGAGATAGAAATAGAAAAAGTGTAATTGAGAGGAGTTAGGGCTTCATTAAGGATCGGGGAAAGTGAAAAGATGAGGACAATACTGGAACAAACAGAAATTGGATGTATGGTCACTCTCCAAAGGCACATTGGAAAAGCCAAGTTTTCAAATCTTTCTTAAAGGCTGCTAGGGTGGGGGCTTGCCTAATCTCACTAGGTAGCGAGTTCCACAGCTGGGACCACAGCAGAGAAGGCCCTCTCCCTTGTTCCTATAAGTCGTACCTGTGATAGAGGAAGGGGCAAAAGAAAGGCCTCCCTAGCAGATCAAAGGGATCGTTATTAATCTGACTTCACGAGGTATGGTTGCAGCTGGTGCATGAGTTTTAATTGTGCAAAAGCCCTCCCAGCAACTGCTGACACCTGCGCATCAAGTGTCAGCGCTGAATCTAGGAGGACCCCCAAGCTGCAGAGCTGTGTCTTCAAGGGGAGTGCAACCCCGTTAAGCATAGGTTGCCACCCAATAGCCCGGTCAGATATACGACTGACTTGGAAGACCTCTGTCTTGTCAGGATTGATCTTCAGCCTGTTCGTCCTCATCCAGATCATCACAGCAAAAGGACCGGAGCCACAGCAAAACCGTGCCCCCAAGTCCCATCCCGGCGAGTCATCCCAGAAGGATACCATGATCTATGGTACCAAAAACCTCTGAGATGTCCAAGAGATCCAACAGGGTCACACTCCTCCTGTCTAGTTCCCATCCACCAAGGCAACCAAAACCATCTCGGTACTGTGCCCAGGCCTGAAGCCAGACAGTGATCGATCTAGAAAATCGGTGTTACCTAAGAATCCCTGAAGCTGCGAGGTGACCACCCGCTCCAGCACCTAGTAATGGAATGCAGGATTATGAAATGGAACAGATTTGATGCAGCTACGAATCTATTGATGGCTGGTGGTTTCTGTGTCATTGGGGTAAAGTTTAGCACGCTTTAAAGTAAAGATTAAAACCTAAACTAAATTCATCATCCGGTTGCCATGGAAACCATCAGTAATCACTGAAACAATTGCTCTTTTCATTTCTGACTCCCTTTCTGTTTAAGCTTTAAATGTTGAGTTATAGACACTTCTTCTTATTATTTTCCAACAGGTAGCTATTTGTCCCGGAGAGTCCTGGCCAGAGCTCCCTGTATCTGAGCGTTGAGATAATAATTCTTTGATTTAGTCTATCCATCTATAATGCTGTCTGCCTCATTTACTACTACTTTCTACTCTACCAATCATTACTATCTTTTCTAGAGAGTCATATCATGATATGACCAAAATAGCAACAGTTTAAGTCTTCTTGGCTTCTAGGGAGAATTCAGGTCCATTTTTTCCCTAGAACTCATATAATTGTTTTCTTGGCCATCCACAGTAGTAGTAAAATTCTTCTGTAGCACCAAACCTTTAGTAAATTCAATTCATCCCAACCAGCCTTTTTTGGGCTTTTTCCAAAATATTACAGTCTCCATTTAGTTGTCTTCACATTTGCTCTCAGACCCATTTGTCTTGTCTTTTTAGTTATTGGTTGAGCTTTGCTCCAGAACTAAATTGAAAATTGGCATTTCATGTTTCAGCATTTGTTCTGCTAATTATTCTATGTAATAACCAGATATCATCATCACCACCACCACCATCATCAAGGATCCAATGCAGCTAACAAGTTAAAAAGCAATACAATTAAAAATATGCAGATAATATTAATATGTTTTTAAACTAATTAAATTATTAAAATAATTCAGTTGAAATACAATTATAAAAAGCTGTTAGGAACAAGCTTTTTATAAATTCAGTTAAAGTTTTTTTATAACAATTCAGTTAAAGCAATTCAGCCCTCCCTGTCCTGTTTCTGTTTTAAAAGCCTGTCTGAATAGAAAGATTTGAGTCATGATTCTCTATATTTAAATGTATGTGTAGATCTGTTGTCATTCCACTTCCCCACTCAGCAGTGCCCTTAAATTTGCTGCCACCAATTTTGACAAAATTGAAGATAAATAATACTTGGAGGGCATCCAGAAATTATATTGGAATGCTTATCTACATCATATTGTAGAAATATCAGTTATAGTTGCTCATTAATGGAGTACTTTTTATTCATAAGATTTGCTTTGGCTTCCTTTTGAATTGGCAGAAAATATGTTTTAAATAAAAATCCTATTTTTTTAAAAAAATGTATCTCCAGAAAGTCAAGAGTTATCTTACAATTTTAGAAGCGAATCAACAAAACAAAGAAGTGAACAAGAGAGACCATGTGCATAAAACATATTTATTTAAATGCTAAGAGATGAGCATGAGGATGGGAATATACTAGTCTTTAGAAAAGTATAACACCAAATTGATCCTGTTGAGAAAACACTCTGAGAGACAACTCTCCAATACCACACTTTACACGTACCCATCTTTACACCATACAATGGGATATTGTGAGGAAACAATGCACCCTGGTGAAAGAATACCTACAGATTAAAGATAGAACATGTTTCAATGGTCTTGATCTGTCTTCTATCGATTAAAAATATATTACTGATATTAATCTCTCATTGTTCTTGACGTTAGTATCAAGATCATTTTCACACCAGGGAGTGCCTACATATATGTTTTCTTTTTTTACAATGTCAACAACCACTGATTTCATGAATAATTGCAATCTGTTGCCAATATTTGAAAAGACCTCATCTTAGCTACCATGAATACTGGCTCCCTTTGCAACAGTATCACAGACAAAGATCAAACACTGCAAGTTGATGATACATCTAGCTACCAAGCTTTTCCTTTGGGCTTCCTTACAATTGTTACTGCTTTGCCAAGGATGTATGCCTTTGGGTTAACAGCATGAAGTACCATATTTTCTGGCATATAAGATGACTGGGCATATAAGACGACCCCCAAATTTTCCAGTTAAAATATAGAGTTTGGGATATACTCGCCGTATAAAACTATCCCTCTTCCAACACACACCAAATAAAAATTTTTAAAGCATCAGATTTGATTTCAATATGGTAATTTTCCTATTACGGTACCTCGTTCTCTGCCTCTGTGATCTCTCACATGTGCACCTGCACTGCTTCACTGCAGTCTTCAGGACCGAGATCTGAGAGGCAGAGGAGGTGGTACCGTAATAGGATACAAGGGCGGGCCAGACAGGTAAAAGAGGTGTGTTTTTCTGGGCCCAGAGCCACTCTTATCTCTTTTTTCCATACCCCGGGCGCCCCGGGCACCTGCAGCTTGCTTCGCCCTTCACTTACACCTTCTCGGTGAGGCGCTCCTTCACCTCACCATCAGGACGGCATTAAGTTCACAAATCCCGATGAATGGATTTTCTTCTACTGTACTTGCACAGCGTCACCCTTAATGCTTTCATACAGTTGGTGCATATGGCAGGGACACAGCCACTGCCATTTTTGAGCTCTCCCAACCATATGTAGCAACCACAGATTCTCCAATCCGGATTGGAAGTTTCAGCACCTGCTCTATAAAATGACTCCTGGTATAGAAGATGATCCCTGATGTTTGAGAAGATTTTTTAACCTATTTTGGGTTAAAAAGTAGTCTTATATGCCATATAATACGGTATGTTAAGATCCATTTGGATGATTCTGAAATATGCCTTCTCAAATTCTGTCTGCAAAATCTAATTTTCCACTCTAGATCCATTGACAACATCTTTAATACCTTCAATTCATAGACAAGAAGTTCTGATAAAATCCTGCTAGATCTTTGGCAATTAACATGAACCTAGACCCATCAGTTCACTTTCCATACAGGAGTTCAAAACTTACAAACAACTCAAGAAGAAAAATAATAGGTGAACAGGATCAGATTAGTCCTTAGGAACAATCTACTACAGGAGAAACATACCATTATTTATTGTCTCATAGAGTTCTCAGCTAAAAAGATACAAACAGATCTTCAGTGATCTACAGCTCACCCTGGACAATGATACTTCTCTCATACAGACATATGCTTGCTTAGGGGCAGCCATCCACTTTTTAAAAATATCTATCACTGACAATAATGAACCTCAAATAGTGAGCTAGAGATTAAAAATGTAAATCTTCATGAATTTCATTCTTGCAGGCAAGAATGAAGAAACTTTTTTGCAGAAAAATGCAGCTGAGAAAGAGATATAGAGGTCATAGTTTATATCTTTTGGAAGTCCCTTCTATATTTAGTGTAGATTGTATAGATGTAAATATTTCTTATTCATTAGAGAACTCAATTATAATAGTCATAATTATTTGTTATGTCCTTAAGTCATACAAATACATGTCCTACGATTTTTAATGAGACACAGTCACCAAAGAGTGTTGCTGAACCAATTTTCTTAAATCATTTGGGTGATGGAGATTGAACCCAAGCCAGTCTTTGGGAACTTCAAGCCCCTTTTGCATGCTCACAGGTTTTGTAGTACACAGGGGCAAGTTTACCTGTGATGGATGAGCAAATTTTCTGTTTTATACAAATATTGTTCCAGAATTTTAATATTTATTGAACATTAGTCAACTTAAATTCATATAACAGTAGAAGATTTTAGAATGTCTCCAGCCAATTTGATGCATACATCCTCACACTAATAAAATCACAACCCAACCCCCCCCAAACCAAACAAAAACCAGGAAATGTATGCTAGGAATGATATAGAAATGACCTCTGCAAAGTCAATATTTTCCCTCTTGGGGTTTATTCAGGCTGCTTCCTTGTAGGATACAAAAGCAGCAGGATTGTTGATACATTGTTGATGTAACATTTGAAGTTCTACAACTTAGGACCAGAAAGCAGTCAATCCAAGAATGTGTATTAGTGTTTCGATCTATTCTATTATGTTGTCAGGCTTGTGCCAGCATTGTCAGGCTGATACTATGGTTATAGTGACATCTTGTTGCAATCATGCTACAATGCTGGTATAAACCTATTAGTATCGCTCCTATCTTGTCATTTGTCCAGTGACTACAACCCAAGGATAAGAGCATCATTCACAGTTTAAAGTATATGGTCAAAATTGCAAACAAATTTTACAGACTTCTTCAGCTCTCTTGTATGAAATTAGTATCTAAAACCTTCATTATCTTTGGGAGTACAATGTTCCTGAAATGCCTAAAGCAGGGGTGCCCACACTTTTTCAGCATGCGAGCTACTTATACTAAGACCAAGAGAGAAGCAGGGCGGAGCTGGGGGAAGGGGGCAGGGCTTGGCAGGGCTTAGCTCCGCCCCCTCCTCCTCTGGCTTGAGCATTTCCACAGCTTCTCCAGGGTACAGAAAAGTTATGCCAAGCCAGTGGTGACATAGATAGCTGGAGAAGCTGTGGAAATGCTGGAGGGGGCAGGGCTTGGCGGGGCTTAGCTCCGCCCCTTCCCCCTCTGGCTCCAGCATTTCCACAGCGTCTCCAGGGTAGAAAGGGGTAATGCCAAGCCAGTGGTGGCTATCTAGCCACCACTGGCTTGGCATTACCCTCTTCTACCCTGGAGAAGCTGTGGAAATGCTGAAGCTGGCGGAGGGGGTGGAGCTTAGCGTGGCATGGCTCCGCCCCCTCAGAAGCGCCCAATCCAGCTGTGATCGACCTCCCTCGGTCTCAGGATCGACCAGTCGATCGCGATCGACTTCCTGAGCACCCTGGCCTAAAGCATATTTTGAAATGTACTTACAGTATATACTTGAGTATAAGTCAACCTGAATATAAGCCGAGACTCCTAAATTTACCACAAAAATAGGAAAACTTATTGACTTGAGCATAAGCCTAGTGTGGGAAATGCTTCAACTACTGGTAAATTTTAAAAATAGGAGGAGGGGAATAGATGATGGAGGAGAAGAAAAGGAAGAGGAAGAATAGGAGGAGGAAAATAAGGAAGAAAGAGGAGGAGAGGAAGAAAAAGGAAGAGGAGCAGAAGGAAGGAAGGAAGGAAGAAAAAGAAGCAGCAGGTGGAGGAACAGGGGAAGGAGGAGAAGGAGAGGAAGCAAGAGGGAGGAATAATAGGAGGAGGACAAGGGAAAAAAGCAAGAAATAGGAGTAGGAAAGGAAGAAAAATGAAAAGGAGAAGGAGAGGAAGAAAGGAAAGAAAGAAGCAGCAGGAGGAGGAATAGAGGAGGGGAGGGAAGGAAAAGAAGAAATAAAAAGAGGAGGAATAGACGGGGACGAAGGAGAACGGCAAACAAGTGGCTCGGGTGTGGCTGTGAGTCAGAAGCAGAGAGGGGAGGCTGAGGCAGCAACCCCACAGAGGCTTGCCTGAAGTGGAGGCCCAAAGAGGCCCCCAAAGTGACCCAGATAGGCATGGGCTGGACAGGAGAGCGGGTTCAAAGGCCTCTGCCTTTGCTCATGGAACCCCCTTTTCTTTCTTTCCTGCCTTCCCTCTCTGGCCACCATGTTCCATCCTCTACCTCTTCCTCCTTTTGGGCTGGAGGATGAGGACAAGAAGCAGAGAGGATGCACTGAGGGAGAAGCATCAAGTTCCCCCTTCTTTTCCTCCTCCTCGGGCGGGTGGCACCTGCTTCTCTTGGCTCAGGGAAGCTCTCGGCTCAGGATCTGGCGAAAGCCTCTGAGCACCTGGCGAAAGCCTCTGAGCATCTGGCGAAAGCCTCTGAGGGACAGCACCTCCCTCTCCTGGCTCAGATGTGGTGGTGGCAAGGGCCTCTGAGGGGTGGTGCCTCCTTCTCCCAGCTCAGATGAGCGGATGGACAGTGAGGAGGAGGCTGGCAAGGAAGTGCTTGCTTTCATTCAGCCACAATGATGAGGACAACAGCTCCCACTCAGTAATGCTCACATCCCCTGTTAGAGCATGCAACAATCAGTTGGTGAATGTGTTAATTGAAAATGCCAAGGTTAAAGCTGATTGGTTGAGTCATGCCTGACAGGCTAGCTGAGCCTGGGAGTTTTGGCAACAGTTACATATTTAGGCTGTTATCTGTGCAAGAGCTTACCAAGACAGAGAGAAAAGGATTTTGCTTCTGAGCTGCTGGAAGTGGGTCTTCCACATGGACAGCTAAAGAGCATTTGAATCTCCCAATGGATATAGTGTGAGTCAATGCAACTGTTCACACTACTATACATATGTTGATCTGCATTTTAAAGGGTAAACTTTCTGTTCTTTACTGATCATCTGCATGGTATATCCTTTCTCTGACAAGACAGTGTGTGGTCTGGTAAAAGCATGAACTACACATGATATTCATTCCACCACACCTCCCTCCCTCCCTCCCCCAAGTATAAGCCAAGGGGCCATTTTCAGCATAGAAATCGTGCTGAAAAAAGTTAACCTATACTCACATATATATGGTATGTCATTTGGTCAGCTGCAAACTGTTTAACCAATGTAATTATTTGGAACTTAAGAGGGGAAGTAGTTCTTTATTCATCATCTTTTATTGGAGCCCCCTTTGCTTTCATGAAGAGGTCATCTAAAACTTTTCCAGTTATTTGATGCATATCTGAAGACTGTAAATACATACTAGAAGTCTAAGTTGCTCCAACTTTTCTTTCTCTCTCTTGTTTCTTTCTTTCTTTTTTCCTAGCTTGCTTTTTTCATTTTGATGTTACTTTTTTCATTTTTGGTCTCTTCAGAAGCTCAGCATAGATACCCTACATCACAAGCAAAAATGGGATGAAAGATACCCAAGTAACTGGAAAGTGTGGGAATAGTCTAGATAGAAAGCTCAACTCTCTTGAAAACCCTCTTCCAAAGTCTTCCTAATGGCGCCAGCATGGTGTAGCAGTTTGAGCAGTGGACTCTGAAGACCAGGATTTAAATCTCATTGGGTGACTTTGGACAAGTCACTCTCTCTCAATGTCAGAAAACTGCAAAAGCAAACCCTTTATGAAGAAAATGCCAAGAAAATCATGTGATAAGCCTTAGAGTTGCCATAAGTCAGAAACTACTTGAAGGTTTACAACAACATTTGTTTCTAATACTGTCTGAAATGTTGTATAATGTCTGCTATTTTTTCTACAGAACAACAGGTTTTACAAAAACAATTATATGTCCCATTTCACATATTTTATTTGCATTGGTTTAGGAATGTATTAGGAAATAAGCAGAGACCTGCCTGAGTTAAAATAACACATATACGTGTGTGTGTGTGTGTGTGTGTGTGTAAAGAGAGAGAGAGAGAGATTTAAATGAGCTATTGATTTTATTAAACCTTAACTTCCTTTCCGTGTGCATGACACAGCTATTTCCAAATTTAAAACTGCATCTTGTAAAGCTGTGTGTTGACACTTTCTTACAAAAATAAAACTATACAGAATGAAGGAAGTAAAGAGCTTAAAAGAAGACTGGCAGGAGTAAATTGTTCCTATGTTTTACATAGTGGCTTCAATCTTAAATGCAATACTCTTATCATATATTATAATAATATAATAATTTTATTCTTTTATCCTGCCACCATCTCCCTGAAGGGACTCAGGGCAACTTACATGGGGACCAGGCCCAGTCAAACAGAATTAAAATATAGCATAATAAAATACATTGCATTACAATGAATTAAAACAAAAAACTGTACAACACATAAAACATAAGCCATCAACAACCAACAACCAGTAGTCAAGCACAGTGGATGTGTTCAGAGCTGAGAGGGTGGGGCAAGGGCTTGTGCCATACAACTGCAAGGGCAGGGTTGGTAGTAAAGTGAAAAAGCCAGGTATTAAGTTAGGGCTACAAGGGCCAAGTCAATTGTCCACTCCCTATAATTCGCTCCAATTAGCAACCTGGCCACTGACCTTTGTAGATTTTGTTATTCTTGTTGTCCATTGTATTATTACCAATTCCTTAAACTGGCTGAGTATTTTCTATATATCCTGTAATAGCTACAGATAAGTTATACCTGTGCTTTCCCAGTCTTATCATTTGCTTTAAAAAGTCCTGGATTTCCCCCTCAATTGTGTTTTTTTTTCTGCTGCAAGTTGCAGAAGAAAATTCGTAGCAGAAGTTTTCTCCTTCTCTCCTGTTCTTTAGAAAAAAGCTTAAATCATGGTCATGGGATCAAGCCTTCGAGTAGCAGGTGCAGCAATAATGCATACGATTTCTTTGATTGACAACAGACAGACCTCGGACTATGACTTTGGATGTGGATTTGGATTTGGTCTTGGATTTGTTAACTTTCAAATGAATGCTTTTAATTTATTGTTTAGTTAATGTTTTATTGTGATTTTATTGCTATTATTTGTGGGGAATCTAATGATTGCCAGTTGTAAGCCGCTCTGAGTCCCCCTTTCAGGCATGGGAAGGGCAGAATATAAATGTTCAAAATAAAATAAATAGTTGCTTTCCACTCAATTAATCCAGTAGGAGAAAGAGTCAAGTATTTGCAGCAAAACCAAAATATGTTTGAACTACTTATTAGAGAGTTGTTTCAACCATGTGTCTGACGGCAATCACTGTATATTATCTTTTTCAAAAGAAGTACATCTCCCTTTCTCTTTAAAGAGGTAAAGCTTCACTTATAAAAAGATATTTCTTTGAAAGAATTCCCTTTAATCATGCTTCACAAGCACAAACACAAACATACAGTGCCATGCATATGTGTCGTTTTGGACTTTTTCTTGTACATTTTCTGCTTAAAATAGTGGTATTGCATGTTTTGTCTCATTAATAACTCTTGCCCTTTTATTGCTTGATCACATTCTGGGTTACTTACATCATACGCAAGATGTTGGGGGCTATGTCTCTATAGAAAGTAATTCCCATTAGGTGTCTCAAAAGATAGCACCAGTTATCCCCCCCCCCCAAAAGGAGAACATTTTGAAGTGCAAAAGCTTCATGAACATTTCAGGAGCGACTTGAGAAATTGCAAGTCACTTGTGGTGTGAAAAAATGGGCCATCTGCTAGAACAACAGGAAAGCGTAGAGAAGACAATGATGCTACAGTCCAACCAAGGGCAAGATGGATGGATGCTATCCGTGAAGTGACTGGCTTGACTCTGAAGGAGCTGGGAGAGGTGACGGCCGACAGGGAGCTCTGGCATGGGATGGTCCATGAGGTCACAAAGAGTCGGAAGTGATTGAACGAATAAACAACAACAAGGATGTTGCTCAGGGGACACCCAGATGTTTTGATGTTTTTACCATCTTTGTGGGAGGCTTCTCTCATGTTCCCACTTGGGGAGCCAGAGCTAACAGAGGAAGCTCATCCACGCTGTCCCCGGATTCGAACCCGTGACCTATTGGTCTTCAGTCCTGCCGACACAAGGGGGCTCCTATTTAATGATAATGTAGTATTGAGTGCCAATTATGTACATGAAATTCCCAAGCTTCACAAGGTAGCTTTCCTGATTCTCTTTCTTCAGAAAATAGTGTGGATGTCAAGTTGATCATCCTATCCTCTCTCTTCAGTAGAGAGTTATTTCGCAATTTTCAGAGATCTCAGTGATACCTGTGAAAATAAAGAATAATAATAATAAATAATAATAATGAAGTCAGAATCTTCATTTGAGATCACTTTAGCATGGAATCACAAAAATATCTCATTGACCATAGCTGTCAAATGATCAGAAATGCTAAACATTATGCTCACTGGCTAAGCTCTTATTAATTATGTTAAATATATAAAGGTACTGCTTTCCGCTACTGCGAGAAAATAAACATATTGCTTGTATTGCTAATTGCACATGAGAATGCATGAAATGTATGTAAAATGTAAAGATAAAGAATTTGCTTATTACAGGATCTGCATTCCACTTTATTGGGAAACATTAATCTAGCTGAGGAGGGCCTTCCAAAATATGTATGTCTTTATGTGAGAAAACATTAAATCTAAGGAGACTAAGATACGTTTGATTGAAGATGCTTGTTGGATGAACCTAGGGTTTGTGGTATGTGGGAGAGAAAGTGAAGGAATGCGAGGAAGGAAGGAGGGAGCCTTTTATATTTTTATGGCTTAGATTTTATGACTAAAATGGTTTTATAATGTTTTTGTAACATTAATATTAATAATAGTTATAAAATGTGTTTTATTGCATCTCAACATGGTTTACCACTCTGCACTGACATTTTAAAATATTTTTGAGGGATTTATGCCCTCTGCTTAAAGGCAGTGGCTGAATTGAATAAAGCAACCCATTTCTTTAAGAGCACAGAAACCCTACACAGCCTCTGTTAGTATTCAGGGCACCAAGAACTGATGGGGGTGGTGGTTGGGGGTTGGTGGATGGATCGGGAGCAGACTTGAGGTTTTTTGCTGTTCCTAAAAAATACAATGACAGAAAAGGGACGAGCTAATCCCTGCCACTAGAGTGGCAAAATCACTGTCTTGAAACAAGGAAAAGACAATCTCTTCATCAACAAAACTGGTTCAAATACCAGTATTTTTAAATTAGTCTCATTGGATGGAACTGCAATCCATACTGCTTGATGTCACTGAGTTAATTCTGGGCATTTGTTTAATTCTCAAAGTGTTCCCTTCTTACAATCTATATATATAAAAAGGAAGTGGTCGTGCAATGAGGCAAATGCACGCAAAAACTACATTTCCCACACACACGAAAAAAACAGGGCCACTTATCCATACCCCGAGGTACATACTCCACCCACGAAAACACCCCGAAACAACACACAACACCCCCAAAAATCCCCCGAAAAACAACATTACTATGCATGCGCAGAAACCCGAACACACAAAATGGCCGCCATCAAAACATCACAGTACCGAGCATGCGCAACATCAAACCACATCCCAGCAAGCCCCAATCCACAAGCCCCCTCCATACCTGCCCACTACCCACAGAAAAAACAACACGCACACACACCTCTTCCGCAGCCTTCTCGACCTTCTTCGCCGCCTCTACGCCACTTCCGAACACGATCAGCACGGCCGACGCCATACCCCCTCCTCCGCCGCTACCAACGAAACCAAGGAGGCGACTGACACGGCCCGGGTTCAAAACGGCGAAGAACAACGCCACGGCCGGACCATGGCGCCTCCGGCACATCCTGGGTCCGGGACACGCAGGGAGGCAGCGCAGGAGGCTGAGCAGGCAGCGCAGAAGACGACCAAGACATGTGGGGTCTTCTGAGAAATGTAGTTCCTTCCTGCCGCCTACTTTTCCCGCCATCTCTCAACAGTCATTGGACCTGGGTTGCGCGCCCAGCGTCCTGGCCACCTCCTCCGCCATCCCCTCGGCCTCCTCTCCTGCCTCCCTGCAGGTCCCGGACCCGGGACGCGCAGGAGCCTCCGTCGCCGCCTTTATCCCGGCATGGCCCATGCGGGTTGGGTCCATAGGCGACTACAAGACAGCGGAGGAGGCAGAGGAGCCGCCCAACACGCCGCCCACGCAACCCACATCCAAAAACAACACAGAAACGACAAATACAGCAAACACCAACAAGGAACTACATTTCCCAGAAGACACCGCAATGCTCACTCTCTGCCCTCCTTCCCACTTACCAAAGACAACACAGAAGTACACCCTAACCACAGAGAGAGCCAGGCATGCTACCGGAACAGGCCCCTCTACAAGCAACACCGCACACCCCCTCCTACGCAACTGCCCTCCTACCAAAGGTCCCCCATCGGCCCCCCCTTCGACAAGGACGTGGCAAAGACAGACGAACAGGGAGCAGAAAAGACAACCATCACCGAGGCAGGCAAGCTTACCAAACCCACAACACAAAAAAACCCTAACAACTTCTAAACAAAACAACGCAAAAACACACAAATACACACACATACCCATATGCACACACATACAAACAACAATACATACACAAAGACATACAAACACATATACATATACAACTACACATACACATAAACACCAATAAAACACATACACATATATAAGCACACATATCTACACACATACACAAAAACCACACATACATACAAATACACAAATATATACATACACACATACACATATATATACACACATATATATATACATACAAATACATACACAAACACCAATATATACACACACACATACCCCCCCCACACACACAAAAGTATACACATATATACACACGCAACACACATACTCACATCATTTCAAACACTTACATACTCAGACTTCCTCACATCTACTACATAGGGCACAGCAACGCGTGCCGGGTTCAGCTAGTTCCATTAATAAATGAAGAAGGAAAGAACATTCTATTGAGAAGCTCAATGTCCTTTTTTGTTTTTGCAGGTATAATCTCTTAGGTTTATAGGCATTAAGAAATGTCATCTTCTCAATTTTAAATGCTAAGAGGTTAAAGTTATCATACATATTTTTGTCTAGATATGTCCTAGAACAGTGTTTCCCAACCATTGTGCCATGGCACACTAGTGTGCCGTGAGCGATCATCAGGTGTGCCATGGGAAATTGGAACCTCCAATACCCTTTCTTCGCCCTCCTGCCGACCACTTTTTCTTCTCCACTCGGGCTCACTTCTTCCCAGCCTCGCTCTGCTCACTTTGCTCTGGGGCGAGTCTGTGCAGTAGCGCCCGTACAGTCACAACTTCCTCCCTCCCCCCTCCCCTTTTGAACACGCTCACGCTGCCCCATCAGATCAAAATGGTGGCAGAAGTGGCAGTGTAGAAGAAAAAGTAAGTGTTCGGCAAGAGGGGGAAGAAAGGGCGCGAAGGGGGAGAAAGAGCTCTCTGTCGAGAACTGTCATGGGCAAACTTGGACCTTCCAGGTGTTTTGGACTCCAACTCACACCATTCCGAACAGCCCCAGGCTCTTCCCCCCCCCCTCAGCCATTTAAGCAGGAAAGGGCCTCAGGCTGTTAGGAATGGTGGGAGTTGAAGTCCAAAGCACCCAGAGGGTCGAAGTTTTCCCATGCCTGTTTTAGGGGCTTTAAAGTGGTGAGCCTCCTTCCAACATTGTGATTCTGAATAGAAAACAAACAACAACATAACATAACATTGTTTGAGTCCACAGTGCTCTCTGGGTGTAGCTGAACTACAACTTCCAAACTCAAGGTCAATTCCCAAGCAAACCTTTTCAGTACTTTCTGTTGGTAATGAGAGTTCAATATGCCAAGTTTGGTTCAATTCCATTGTTGCAAGAGTTCAGGATGCTCTTTGATTGTGTGTTAACTATAAATCCCAGAAACTGTAACTCCCAAATGTCAAGGTCTATTTCCCCAAAACTTCACCAGTGTTCACATTTGGGCATATTGAGTATTCATGCCAAGTTTGGTGCTGATCGAACATTGTTTGAGTCCACAGTGCTCTCTGGATATAGATGAACTACAACTCCAAAACTCAAGGTCAATGCTACCAAATGCTTATAGTATTTTCTCTTAGTTATGGGAGTTCTGTGTGGGAAGTTTGTGTCTTTCTGCCATTCCTGTAAGCAATACACAAGAGGGGACTGTGCTCAACTAAGCTAAATAAACACACTAGAACAGTATATAGTGGCTATTAGTCAATCAATATAATCAAAAGTATTGGCTGTACCATATAGGAGTCATATACATTTAAGAATCATACATATAATGAGGACAACATGAATGTATGCATAGGTACAGGCAACAACACCACATACAGCACACTCCCCAAAGGAGGAAAATATCCCCCCCCCCCCCCCCCACATCAAACACACGGAGCTCAGGCTCAAGGAATGAAGGTAATCAAAATAAACTTCTATAATAGAGTTCAGTTCCAATAACGAGTCTGGTCGGTGGTCTGCACAAATGGGGTATATCAAGAGAAGTAGGGGACCCTCGGAGGGCAAGTTCACAGGGGTTTTAAGGAGTGGCTGAGAAGCCGCAGCACAATGTGAAGCCGCTCTGTGGAATGCGAACAAGAGCGGTTGCGGCTGTGATTGCGAAAAGCCGCTGCCGAATCGCGGGCTCCAGGAAATCCAGGCGGGAGCAACCACGATCAAGAGGACACCACAATGCAAGGGCCGACGAGGGAGTGTTTACCCTTGGGAGTCCCGCATCTCGTTTCGACCTTCCGGTCTTTCTCAAGGCCATGTGGTAATCAGCAAATACAAGGTAGTATACATTTCAGGCGGCAGGCATATACAATCTGGAATATACAAATGAAAAGGGACATACAGTTCTGTAATACACGATAATCATACAAATATAGTGCTAATGAGAGCATAGAGTAAACATATTTACCCAGATTCAAGGGCTCAATGATGCAGGCGCAAGGCGTCTAATGGCAAGAGCAAATTCTGCAGGCTGAGCTATCTAGTTATAGAGGAAAAGGTAAGCACTTGAATGCGATTCACATAAGTAAGGCTGTTACTCCTAACCTTTCATTCAAACCAAAAGGAGTCTCAGTTCTATAGGCAATGATGGTTCTTGTTTCAGCCCGAATTAAAGCTGTATGCAGGTCTCCATGGAGTGCCAGGAGACATGGGGGCTACGTAAGTTTATATTTAGGAGGAAATGGGGGGTGGCGGCTTTGGGGTGGCTGCATGCCCAGGTTTTTTGGGGCTTAGTGGGGACTCAAGTTCATACCAACATGGGAGATGACCAGGGCAGTAGACATGATTGTTCCGGAATGGCCTCTCTCACATAGCAAAGCTAAACCATCTCCTTGGTTCAATGAAGAGCTGACAGTGATGAAGCGAGTGAAGAGGGAACTAGAGTGTGTTTGGTGTTTAAGTTTCAACAAATCAGACCAAAATAGCTGTCTGCTCATCTAAGGGCATACACTGCAGCAATCGACACCACAAAAAAATATCTCTGCAGTTAAGATTGCATCTGCAAAGACTGGTCAAGCTGAACTATTTGAAATGGTCAGAGGATTGTTAAATCGCATCTCGCAAGGAAGGATCCTTGGCCATTCAGCTGATTGCTGTGAAGCATTTGTTCGGTTCTTTGTGGACAAAGTCACTCTGATTCACTTTGACTTGGACTCCATGTTAAAGGCAACCTCTGAAGATGTAACAAGAACATCTGATTGTCCTGTTTTAATGGATTCATTTAAATTGGTACAGCTCGAGGATGTGGATAAGATCATTGGAGAAACTAGTGCAACCATGTGCTTCCTACATCTCTTCCCATCCTAGTTGATAAAGGAAGCCAGAGGCGATTTGGCAAAGTGGGTGAAGGTGGTGGTTAATGCCTCCTTACAAGAAGGCAAAATTCCAGTGGGCCTGAAGGAGGTCATCATAAAACCTCCATTGAAAACTGCCTCACAACTCCAAGTTTTCTTGGAGAAAACTGATTATCTGGATCAGGTACAGTCTGGCTTCAGGCCGGAACAGATGATCTATGCTGGGAACTGGACAGAATCCTTCTGGGATGCCTCATGGGAATGGGTCTTGGAAGGGCTATTTTGCAGAGGCTCCTGTCCTTCCTGGAGGGCTGTTCACAAAAGGTGTTTTTGGAGGACACCTGCTTGACCCTGCAGCCACTGTCTTATGGAGTCTGGCAGGATTTCCTACTGTCCTCCAGGGTAATGCACAAGTGTACTGTAAAATTCTAATGATCTTTATACAGTTTACTATAAGGCAACTTTAAGGAGCCTTACCCTAGCTGGCTAGGCCGAAGCCTGTGAGGTTGGCCTGTGGAAACCGTTTGACATCCATATTGAAAGGGGAGTGTCAGCAGGGCAGCAATGATAGGAAGGAATTGCTAGGAAGGGGAAGTGGTTTGAAACTTCTCTGGGTGGAAACAGTGTTGCCCTAGGATTGGCTAGAAAACTGAGGGGAGGAACTGAACGGAAAAGGAGGGGAAAGTGTCTGCAGAGAGGGGTTAGTTGGAAATAGTCACAGCTCAGTGTCAGAAGCAGTCTGGGAGTGTCTGAGCTAAGTGTCAGAAGGGGCTGACAGATCTTAGTGTCAGAAAGACTGGCAAAGCTGACAGAGTCTGAACCTAAGAGTGCTGACAAGTAGAAGTCAGACAGAAACCTTGAGCTCTCTTGGATTAGAGATAGTGGTTGGCTCAGGTACTGGAAAGCTAACAGGGAGACTCTGAGGGAAGAGTTTGTTAGCTTGGTCAGACGACCTGAGAGACTTCAGATGGCTATTTTAGTTAGTGGAAACTCACAGCTATTCAGGGAAGTTGACAGTGTGGGGGAAAGTTTTAGGACAGATACGTTTGGAAAAGTTAAACTATCTGTGTTAGTTTGGAAGCAGCTATTTTGAAGGGAATCCTGTTGGATAGATTCTGTGTTACACTTTTAAAGAAGATCTCTTGAAACTAAGATTTTAAGATAACAATTTTAAGCAACCACTATGCTCTTCAAAGTTTAAGTAACCAATATTGTGCCTTTCTGAGAAACTAGTTTGAACAATAAACATTATTCTGTTCACGTTTGCCTTTTTCTTCCAAGAAGTCCTTTAAACAGTTCCAGCAGTCTAAAGGGTTATTTACCTCAGCACTCCACACAGCTGATATTTGCCTAGGAGCCAGAAGGGGGTTGGTTATAAGTACTCCTCTTACATCTTGAAAATCCTTAATTATTTCAACAAGGTTGGTGGCAGAGTTAGCTTGAAGAAAATATTTTAATAGGGCTCAAGCTAATTATTAACACCACCACACCCCCCAGGTTGGAAAGCAGGGCCCTGTCACAGAAATGTGAAATAATCAGCCCTGAGCCTTTACAGCAACTATAGCTAGAAATTGCCAAAAAAGGGTGAAATCTCTGATCATATCATCAACTGGATATTGAGACAAAACATATAGGTATATTTTTGGAAGAATATCACAGACTTTGAGACACTAAAATTTGGTGGTCTTTTGCAACAAGTAAACAATTATATTGTATTTTTCTTGGGATCTGAAGCAGAGAAGTTGTGTAATTTAGCAACTCGTGATGGGTGTGTTTCTGCTCGACTGAGTCATGCAATTAAAATGCACTCATGTGGAAGGCTGTATCTTCCAGATAAGACTATTTTCCCTAGCTGAACAGACCATCTTCCCAGCTTCTGTTTAAAAGTGGCCAGCTTCATTCTACAACAATGAATTAACAACATCACGTTTACTGCATATACCGTATTTGCCAGGAATCCTAAAAATTAAAAATATTTTTTATAAATAGGTATTCAATCAGTACGCAGAGCCTTTTTTAGAAGGATGAAAAATAATCTTGACATTATCTGTATATTTTTCCCAGAACTTAAGTAGGAGTATGGAAAGTATTTTGAGCTTGGTAATCTGACATGCATTTTCTCAAATTCTCTTAAAGTATACAAAATCTCAGGGAACAATACTGTCAAAAATGGCATTTCTTCCCCTAAACAGAAATTTCCTGCTCCAAGATCTAATCACTCTTCTTAAAACTGTGTGGAACAAAACTTCTCAAAACTGTGTGGAAAGACAGATGATACATTTTGAAATCAGTTCATTTAATGCACCCAAATCCAACCACTCAAACCAAATGCTTTTCAGTGTTGTCACCAGAGGAGCCCCTGTGCCAGCAGAACTGAAGACCAACAGGTCACAGGTTCAAATCTGGGAAGAGCGCAGATGTGCTCCCTCTGTCAACTCCAGCTCCCCATGTGGGGACATGAGAGAAGCCTCCCACAACGATGATAAAACTTCAAAAACATCTGGGCATCCCCTGGGCAACGTCCTTGCAGAAGGCTAATTTCCTCACGCCAGAAACGACTTGCAGTTTCTCAAGTCGCTCCTGCTGGGCCTCTCAGCAGCCTTTGATATCGTTGACCATGGTATCCTTCTGGGACGCCTCGCAGAAATGGGGCTTGGAGGTACTGCTTTGCAGTGGCTCCAGTCCTTCCTGGAGGGCCAGTTTCAGAGTGTGTTACTGGGTGGCACCTGCTCGACTCCACAACCATTGTCTTGTGGAGTCTTTCAGGGTTCAGTACTGTTCCCAATGTTATTTAACACCTACATGAAGCCACTGGGGGAGATCATGCGGAGTTTCAGAGTAAGGTGTTATCTGTATGCAGATGACATCCAAATCTTTCACTCCTTCCCACCTATTACTAAGGAGGCTGTCCAGACTTTGAACCGGTGTTTGGCTGCTGTGTCAAGCTGGATGAGGGCTAACAAATTGAAATTGAATCCAGACAGAGGTCCTCCTGGTCAATCGAAAGGCTGAACAGCGCATAGGATTACAGCCTGTGTTGGAGGGGGTTACACTCTCCCTGAAGACGCAGGTTTGCAGTTTGGGAGTGATCATGGATTCATCGCTGAGCTTGGTTTTGGCGGTGGCCAGGGGAGCTTTTGCACAGTTAAGACTTGTGTGCCAGCTGTGCCCATACCTTGGGAAGTCTGATCTGGCTACAGTCATCCACGCTCTGGTTACATCCTGAATAGATTACTGTAACGCACTCTAAGTGGGGCTGCCCTTGAAGACGGTTCGGAAACTCCAACTAGTTCAACAGGTGGCAGCCAGATTACTAACTGGAGCAACATACAGGGAACATACCTCTCCCCTGTTATGTCAGCTCCACTGGCTGTTGGTCCTTCTCCAAGCTCAATTCAAAGTGCTGGTTTTGACCTATAAAGCTTTATACAGTTCTGGCTGAACACACCTGCCTCTACGTCCCACCCCGTAATCTAAGATCATCTGTTGAGGCCCTTCTCTCGCTTCTGTCAACATCACAAATGCGTCTGGTGGGGATGAGGGACTGTGGACCCCCGCCTATGGAACACACTCCCAAATGAGATAAGATCAACCCCATCCCTCCTGGCTTTCAGGGAGAAATTAAAATCTTGGTTTTGGGACCAGGCTTTCGGACAATAGATATAACGTGTTTCCCCGAAAGTAAGACACCCCCGATTGTAAGACGTATCGGGGGTGTCTGGGGGGTTGGCTTATATAAGCCATACCCCGTATATAAGACGTACCTCGTCCGCCGCCGCCGCAACCGGAGGTGTGCCGTGGCACACCTGCGGCACACCTCCGCGGCACACCTCTTCGCCAGGGCTCCAGGCAAGGGAGGGGAAAGGAGCCAGGGGCGGGAGGAAGCGGCGACGCGTCACTGACGCTGCGATCCTCACCACGCCCCTGGCTCCTTTCCCCCTCCCTTGCTTGAGGAAAGAAGGAGAGGGAAAGGAGCCAGGGGCGTGGTGAGGATCGCAGCATCACAGTGACGCGTCGCCGCTGTCCGCCCTGGCTCTCTTCCCCACCCTTGGAAGGGAGGAGGAAGAGAGCCAGGGCGGGAGAAGCGATGACGCGTCACAGTGACGTCGTCCTTCTCCCGCCCCTGGCTCTCTTCCTCCTCCCTTCCAAGGGTGGGGAAAGAGAGCAGGGGCGGGGAGAAGGGACGACGCGTCACTGTGACGCTGCGATCCTCACCACGCCCCTGGCTCCTTTCCCTCTCCCTTCTTTCCTCAAGCAGGGGGGGAAAGGAGCCAGGGGCGTGGTGAGGATCGCAGCGTCACAGTGACGCGCCGCTGCTTCCTCCCGCCCCTGGCTCCCTTCCCCTCCCTTGCCTGGAGCCCTGGCGAAGAGGTGCCGCGGAGGTGTGCCGCAGGTGTGCCGCGGCACACCTCCGGGTGGGGCGGCGTGGCGGCGGCGGCGGCGGTGGCGGCGGCATGGGCGTGGCGACGGGGTACGTCTTGGGTTATATAAGACGTACCCCGAAAGTAAGACGTAGGGGGACTTTTGGGGGGGGGGGGGAAAGAAAGTAAGACGCTGTCTTACTTTCGGAGAAACACGGTAGGAAGCACTGTAGTTGGATATGGACTGGAAGGATGTTAAGGCTGATTATATTGTGATATTGTTTTCTGGTTTTTAAGTATTACTGTTTTAATGATTGCTGTTTGTATTTAGTGTGATTTTACTATTGTAATTGTTATGTAGCGGCATTACATCGCTACTATAAGTAAGCTGTCCTGAGTCCCCCTTTGGGGGTAAAGAAGAGACAGGACAGAAATACCAGAAATAAATAAACAAAAACAAAAAACCCCAGAGGATTTGTCATATAACGTAATTGTAGTGCTAGGATTCCTTTTCAACTTCCATGGTTCTTTTCTATGGAATTCTTGGACTTGCAATGTAAGGAAGGGAACTGAGAATTTTGAACCAAAGAATTCCTGTAGTGCCTTAGGCCAAACTACAAACCCCAGGGGATGCAGCTATCACCTCAAGCCAAAAAGATAATTGGCTTTTGCAAGCCAGGGAGAAGGCAATTGAATCTGAGTAGCTATCAAACCAAAAAGAGTTTGTTGAAAAATTGCAGAGTTACACCAAAATGTAAACTTGCAAGCTATGGTGTCAATCCTGAAAAAGAAGATGATCAGGGAACACTGAACCAGAGGTTTTATTTTTCTTGTTGGCTAGGATCAGCTCATTGTCTTTTAAGCAGCAGGCACCATTACCTTGTTTAACAATGCTAATACACAATGTGCATCATTATTCAATACTTACCTGCGCTGCCTGGAACTATTATATGAGAAGTTCTTCCACATTGCTACTACAGGCAACCTTCTCTCCACCCTATGTGATGTGTCAGGTGTTTGCTTATTATTGTGTTAATATATGCATTTAGCGGATACTGGATTACCATTTGTGCATTGTATATATGACCTCACATGAGTTGTTAACCTTGTTCACCATTTATAGGTTATATATTATAATTCTTTCTATATCATTCTTTGGTTGCTCTGTTCCTTTTGTTTTGTGTTTGCCATTATCTTGTTTAACATGAAGTTTCTGCAGATACATTGATAAGCAGGAAAAGGTCATGTCAAGAGAGGGACAAATTTAAAGACATGGTTGTTCCGCTGTGCGTTTGACTAGACCAGTGTTTTTCAACCTTTTTTGAGCCGCAGCACATTTTTTACATTTGCAAAATCCTGGGGCACACCAACCAAAATGACACAAAATGACACTCTAACACAGTAATACATATAGTTAATATGTTTTTAAATGTATTTATACACTCAGTGTGAAACCTCGGCCTGTTTCGATGAACACAACATAGATATCCTGGCAGGAATGGCAGAAAGACACACACGAAGCTCTTACTTAACAGTTGTCAATCTCTCTCTGTGTTCTTATAGGTTGTTTTGAATAATATGTATCTGCTGTAAAACAATTTATAACACACATATATGTTTGTTTGTGGGATTAATGTAACTCAAAAAGCACTTGATGAATTGACACCAAATCTGGACACAATACAACCCTCAGGCCAACAAGTGACCATCACTCATAAAACATTGGAAAACACAGCAAAAGAGACTTAAAAAGCCAAAAAGCAAAACAAAAACACACTACAACGCAAAAAAAAAGACCAAAGAAAGGGAGGAAAGAAACAGGTAGAGAAGGAAGAAAGAAAAAGGGAAAGAAGAAGGAAAAGAAAAAGAGGGAAGAAAGGAAAGAGGGAGGGAAGGGAAAAAAGAAGGAAGGGAAGAGAGAAGGAAGAATGGAACCAAAGAGCAAAGAAAGGGAGGAAAGAAACAGGTAGAGAAAGAAGAAAGAAAAAAGGGAAAGAAGAAGGAAAAGAAAAGAGGGAAGGAAGGAAAGAGGGAGGGAGGGAAGGAGAGAAAGATGCAATCCCCGTCTTTCGGCTCAAACCCTTCCGAAGCCGAGGAAGGAGCAGAGGGCAGGAGGAAGCCCAAGAAGGCAAGTGGTGAGTCCAGTGGCACAAGGCTTCCCTAAAGGAGGCTGTGTTTGCAAGATTCAGGCAAGGGATCGAGCCCCGGCTAGGACTTTCCGGTAGGACAGGAGGGCTCTCTCTCTCTCTCCTAGCTCCAATTTCCCACGGCACACCTGATGATCGCTCACAGCACACTAGTGTGCCACGGCACACTGGTTGGGAAACACTGGACTAGACAATCCCCCAGATAGCTTGGCGCCAACGAGGATCCAAAATCTTCTCCATGCACTTTACTATTGTTCTGCACTTAAATTCACAATGCTCTATTTTCATACTGTCCTCTATCTTCACTGTTGTCATGTGATCAATGCACTTTATCCATCAGTCCTATCCTCACAATTGTCTTTGCACCAGTCCGCCCACCCATAAACAAGAAACTCATTGTTATTATAGAGCTCATTGTTGGTTGATGTTTTGCTTTTATATTTTGTTATAATGTTGTTGTTTTATTCTGTTTTATTTTGCCATTATATATTTTAATGTGCTATTTTATTATGTTGTTCGGGCTCAGAGATGGAGGCGGGGTATAAAAATGATGATGATGTTGTTGTTGTTGCTGTTGTTGTTATAACAGCCTGGGTTCATTCTGTTAACATTTAGCCTGAAGAAGAGAAGGCTGAGAAGAGACATGATAGTCATATATAAATATGTGAGAGGTAGTCATAGGGAGGAGGGAGCAAGCTTGTTTTCTGCTGCCCTGGAGACTAGGTCATGGCTTCAAACTACAAGAATGAAGATTCCACCTGAACATTAGGAAGAACTTCCTGACTGTGAGAGCTGTTCAGCAGTGGAACTCTCTGCCCCGGAGTGTGGTGGAGGCTCCTTCTTTGGAGGCTTTTAAACAGAGGCTGGATGGCCATCTGTCAGGGGTGCTTTGAATGCAATTTCCTGCTTCTTGGCAGGATGTTGGACTGGATGGCCCATGAGGTCTCTTCCAACTCTATGATTCTATGATTTGAAGGTTAAATGCCTGAAACACTCTTGCTTATGTGAATATAGTTTTGCTTGTGTAAGTTGGTTATCAAATAGTGACCTGAAAACATATATTTTCAATTAATGTCTCTCACAGTTACATTGATTAAAGTAGAATTGTAGTGCTATAGCTTTGTGATGTTAAAGGGCTCCAGTTGCAAAGGAAACCATGTGTCACATCCTTTTAATCTTGGGATGGATAAAGCATGAATACACAGGGTAAATCTACAAAAATATAAAGCATTCAGTTTTGACCTCAAAATATTCTACCCTCAGATGATTCCAGTTAAGTCCTAACAAAATATATTTTGGGTTAGCCATAGATAGTAAGATAGATATATGACAAAATGACATACATAAAATATATCTGTGAATCCTTATTCATAGCCTTGATATAATTTGATCAATGGCATTTTGAAGAAGAGTTTCTTCACGGGGAAGAAACTTACCTTTCATGTAAAAATAATTCCCTATCAAGTGTGATATTTTTCAATTGGAAGTTATACTCTCTTGTCAAGCCATGAAAATGGTGACTGGTTTTGCCTGATCTCACAGAATGTGTGAATGCATGATTATGTATATGCAGAAAATAGTGGCCTTTAAGTTACGACTAATGATTTGGGCTGCCGGAAACAGATTTCTTTGGATGGATTTACCCATGACAGCTGTATCATCATCAAATAATGAACCACATGGTTAAAATGAAACAATAATTATCTCCGTCAATAGCCATCAGCACTATAAAGCATGCATTTGGCTACACAGGAAACTTCATATCTATGTGAAAATCTGAATCCCCCCCCCCCCCCATGTCTACTTTGACATTTTAACTACCACATCTCAATGACACTGATTAAGCCAAAACCTTTGGGCAAAAAACTTTCAAATGTTACAGTTGCAAATGCCACACGAATCAGTTGTTCCGAAAGAGATGTGCTTGTGCTATCTAATTCTAGCTTTTACAATGAAACGTGTATATTATTTTTTAACCTCTATTTACTATAGTGAGTTTTCAGGATTCGGCAAGAAGACATGTGAGGTACTAGAATTACAGATGGCATAACATTGAGGGGGAAGGTGTTAGCTAATAAGAAATCAAAATGAGTTTAACAGATTAGAGAACTGGGCCAAACTAATAACATGAATTTCAATAGGGAGAAATGTAAGGTACTACATCTAGGAAGAAAAATTAAATTCACAGATATAGGATGGGCGAGACCTGGTTTGAGAGAAGTTCATGCACAAGGAATCTAGGAGACTTTGGAGACCACAAGTTAAATCAGCAGCTCAAAAAGGCAATGCAATTCCATGCTGCATCAATAGGAATATGGGGTCTAAATGATGTAATAGTACCATTCTATTTTTCTTAGACACCTGGAATGCTGTATCTAGTTCCAGGCATCACAATTGAAGAATTATATTGAGAAGCTGGACTATGTCCACAGGAAGGTCTGGCAACCATTCCCTCTAAGGCAGTGGTTCACAACCTGTGGGTCCCCAGATGTTTTGGCCTTCAACTCCCAGAAAGCCTAACAGCTGGTAAACTGGCTGGGATTTCTGGGAGTTGTACACTTGGGGACCCGCAGGTTGAGAACCACTGCTCTAAGAAGTAGATTAGGGAGCAGGGAATGTTTAGCCCAGAGAAGAAAAACTTAAGAGATGACATGACATCCACGTTTAAAAGATGCCTTATTGAAGATGGAGCAAGCTTGTTTACTTTCATTCCAGAGATTAGGACATGGAACAATGGATCTAAACAACAACAAAAATAGGTTCCACTTAAACATGAAGGAAAACTTCCTGAGATTAAGAACTGCTCCACAGTGAGTTATGATGCCCTTTCTGGAGAAAAAGAGCTTTTTCTGTAGCAGCCCCTACACTTTGGAATGCTTTGCCAGACAATGTCCGGGCTCTTAGGGAGCTTTTGGCTTTCCGAAGAGCCTGTAAAACAACCCTATTTCAGCAGGCCTTCAACACTTAGTGCTCCATGAAAGCCATGCTGCAGTACTCCATGTAATCCATGCCGCAGTGGTATGGCTTGTTCAATTGTAACTGGTGGCGATTGTTTTACTGTTTTTATTGTTGTTCTTATTGATTTTATTGTATTTACTGCTATGTTGTGAACTGCCCCGAACCTCCCAGAAGGAGCAGTATATAAGCATGAATAATAAATAAATAAAAATAAA
Organism: Anolis apletophallus; assembly: GCA_030556195.1. Taxonomy (NCBI): domain Eukaryota; kingdom Metazoa; phylum Chordata; class Lepidosauria; order Squamata; family Anolidae; genus Anolis; species Anolis apletophallus. The sequence goes on along the minus strand of JARBWK010000002.1, from coordinate 117,309,284 downwards.
CAGAAGCTGGTAATGGCCATTGGTCAGGAGGACTTTGATTGTGTATTCCTGCAGGGCAGGGGGTTGGACCGGATTGGTCTGGGGGTTTCTTCCAATCCATGATTCTATGATTCCATCACAGTATCAACCTGTGTACTGTAGTACTGTCCTAGGATTTTGTGAGAAGTCAAGTGACTTCATCACACATAGTAAAATCAGTTGCACATGTAAGAAACAGTAACCCATGGTGCCCTTCACATGATGCAGGCTTCAACACTTTGCCATTTCTAAAGTTTTGGTTTTTCCAGCAATTCCAAAGCTAGTTGGCAATCAACTTTTCAAATTCCATCCATAAAGATGGGAAAATGGCCAATTTCCCCATGTGATGTTAATCTCTGTTGCCCAGTTTTGTTGCCTGCTTGTAAATGAAACAATGATGTAGGAGGAGCTGAAATGCCAATTTCCCCAGATAACCAATGCAGAGGCAAGGGTAAATATCAGGGTTAATTTAAAACCGCTTCCTACAATCCAGGGTGATGTATTTTTAAAAAAGATAAATAATTGAAATCCTGGAGAGACAATGGGAGGTAATTCAGTGCAAATGACCCCAGGGAAAGCGCTGCCTTAAGAAAGGTGCTTCTGTTTCAGTGGAATGGTCTTGAGTGCAAACAACCCCATTGAAAGTACCACCTTAAAAAAGATGCCTTAAATCTGCTTCATTGGAAGGGCCTTGAAGGCAGTGCTGCCTTAAAGGATGCCTGTTTTTAAAAGTGTGCTGGTATCCTTGAAATGGGAGGAGTCATCACCTGCTCATGTGATGGGAATTAAGTGGATGGTTAGAAGCTGGAGGAGGCAATCTGAGTGTGATGGCAGTGAGTAAATTCTCCATCTTCTTTGAAGACTGAACTTCATGAAACTCCACCCTTTCCACCACTTTCCCTCAATTTCACCAGCTCCTTGTGATGAAGTCCAAGGGTATTCATATGGACTCAGTTATTAATGGCTCCACTTGAATTCTCAAGGATACAAATTGAATTCATTTGGCTGCTCTATTGAACAAATGGAAGACTCCACTCTCAAGAAACAAGGTGCAGATTTTGCCACCCACTCACTCTTATTCTTCCACTCATCTTTGTTCTCCATAAAACATATACATTCTTATATGAGCAGAAATACAATATTGACTTTGGGAGTATTGTCATGTGCTAATTCACTTTGTCACCCTGATTCATTTTTGGTGAAAAGAGAGGCTTTGTGGAGACACAATGTACATAGGAAGAAAAAAAGATAAATCCCAACCAAGGATAGTTACAACATATCAGCCCCCCCACTCCCACTTGGCTTTATTCATCCTAATAAAATGATTTTCATTCATTCATTTCATTTCATTCATTTATTTGGATTTTTGCACCGCCGACTCCCGGGGGCTCGCGGCGGCTTACAGGCCAATGGCGTAGTGCCAGAGGTTCAGCATAAAAACACAGAAAACATACATTGCTTAAAAACATGCAATACAATAAAAAGTTAAAACAGTAAAATTAAAACAGTACAATGAGCGGTGGCCGAAGAGCGGTCTATTATGGATGCAAGGGCCTACTCCCCAAAGGCCTGCCTAAACAAATAGGTTTTGCAGGCCCGTCTAAAGGGGAGTAGGTCCCTCAAAGCTCTGGCCTCGACCGGGAGGGCGTTCCATAGCGTAGGAGCTATCACAGAGAACGCCCTCCGGCGGGTGGATGTTAAACGGGCCAGCTTGGCAGATGGTACAACCAGTAAATTGGCCTCTTCAGACCGGAGTGATCTCGATGGGCAGTATAAGGCGAGACGGTCCCTCAGATACGCTGGCCCCAGGCCGTGGATGGCCTTAAAGGTAAGAACCAACACTTTGAAGGCGACCCGGTGCTCAATAGGCAGCCAGTGCAGATCCCGCAAGACTGGAGTTATTCGGCATCCTGCTGGAGCCCCAGACAGGAGCCGGGCGGCGGTGTTCTGCACCAGCTTGAGCTTCCGGATCGACGACATAGGCAGGCCAACGTAGAGCGCGTTGCAGTAGTCTAGCCTCGAGATGACCGTGGCTTGGATCACCGTGGCCAGGTCGTTCCGGGACAGATAGGGAGCCAGCCTCCTCGCCTGGCGGAGATGGAAAAACGCCGCCTTGCTGACCATGGAGACCTGGGCCTCCATGGTCAGCTGGGAGTCCAGGTGGACGCCTAGGCTTTTCACTGACGGCGCTGGGTGCAGCGCCGCACCGTCCAGGGTCGGAAGCCGGGTACCCACTCCGCTCGGGCGGCCCAGCCACAAGATCTCCGTCTTCGCCGGATTCACCCTCAACCTACTGGCTCGCAGCCATCCAGTAACGGCTTCGAGGCAATGTTGGAAATTATCGGGGCTCACTCCAGCCATGGCCAGGCGGTGGATCAAAAGATTGTGGTCGACCGTGTCAAACGCTGCCGTGAGGTCCAATAACACGAGCAGCGCAGACCCGCCTTGGTCGAGCTGGCAGCGGAGTTGGTCTGTGATGGAGACCAGGACCGTCTCCGTCCCGTGCCCCGAACGGAAGCCGGACTGGAAGGGGTCAAGCCATGTTGCATCATCTAAGAAGGACTGCAGCTGCTCCATTACTGCCCTCTCAACTACCTTGCCCAGGTACGAAAGATTCGACACTGGGCGGTAGTTGGAGGGAACCGCAGGGTCCAATGATGGTTTCTTCAGTAATGGAGCTACCACCGCCTCTTTCAAGCACTCTGAAAGACTCCTTGCTCAAGGGAGCTGTTAATGATTTTCAACAGAGGTTCACGTAGCCCCTCCAGGCAAGATCGAACAAGCCAGGAGGGGCACGGGTCGAGGGAGCAGGTGGTAGGGCGGGCTGCAGTCACTATCTTATCAACAGCATCTGCGTCCAGTGGCCGAAACCGGTCGAGGGTGGGCCCGGCGGAGGGCCACGGAGTCTCTAGCTCTCTAACTGTCTCAACTGTGGCTGGAAGGTCCCGGCGGAGGCTCAGTATCTTGTCTGCAAAGAAGCTCTGGAAAACCCCGGCAGTAAGGGCCTGATCACTATTTTTTGGGACAGTAGGGACCGTCGTCAGAGATCGAATCACCTTAAATAATTGAGCCGGGCGTGAGCCTGCAGACGCTATCAAGGCAGAGAAGTAGTCATTTTTGGCTGCCTTGACAGCATGCTCATAAGTCTCTCTAAAAAGCTTATAAGCTGATAATGAGGCTCCGTCACGGAGTTTCCGCCACTCGCGCTCTAGCCGTCTCCTTTCCCTCTTCATAGCCCTTAGGTCCCTTGTATACCAGGGGACCGATGATTACAGGGTCGGAGAGGGCGCCTAGGAGCAATCTCGTCGAGAGCTCTGGCCAGTGAGATGTTCCAATCCTGGACTAGCTCCTCAACTGAGACGCTGGTAGACTCCAGGTCCCTCAGAGCATTCAGGAACCTATCGGGTTCCATAAGTCTCTTTGGGCGAACAAAAACCGTTCGGCGCCCTTGCATGGAGGGGCGGTTGCTCAACCCGGATACTTAGAGCACAGTGGTCCGACCATGGTACCTCTATAACGGAGGCTAGGTCCACTTGAACCCCTGCGCTGAACACCAAATCGAGGGTGTGTCCGGCCGAGTGTGTGGGTCCCGAGTTACACCAGGAGAGGCCCAATGTCGCCATGGTCGAAATTAGGTCCGCGGCTGCAGATGGAGTGGAGGCTGCGCCGGCGTGGACATTGAAGTCGCCCAGAACAATCAGTCTGGGAAACCTCAATGCCCACTCCGACACAGTCTCCAGCAGCCGCGCCAGGCTCTCCGCCGGTGCGCTAGGCGCACGGTACACCAGCAGGATCGCCAGGCTCTCCGGGGACTCCCACACTAGGCCGACACTCTCCAATCCCGAGGTGACAAGCGCAGGGGTCGCTCTAAGGTGTAATCCATCTCGGGAGAGTATTGCCACCCCCCGTCCCTCATTCCTATTCTGGTGCGTGGCAACGTAGTCAGGGGGGACCACTTCCTGGAGGCAGATGGAATCACTCTCCTGGAGCCAGGTTTCAGTGATGCAAAACAGGTCCGCTTTGAGATCTTCGCAGAATTCCCTGACAGTAGCGGTCTTATTGCGGATAGAACGTGCGTTTACCAGCACCAGCGTGGAAGGAGGGAAAGCTGGATGTCTACCAACAGCGTGTCTGGGGATAGGACGCAGGTCAGAACCGGGTCGAGTCCGTCTGCGACTCGAGCCGGTTCTCGCCGTAACGTTAGCATTCGGCCTGCGCCTACCGTACTCGCCCCTGCCCTGAGATCACCGGGATGCTCGAAGGGCCCTGCTGGTCAAAGCTGGCCTGGGATCCATTTCCGGCACACCCCCGTGAAAAGGGGGCCTGCGAGGGTCTTGGACATTCGACGCCAAGTCAGCAGACGGCTCCCTAGCCCCCAGCCCCTCATTCCCATTGAGGGGCGCCGCTGCACAGTCTTTAAACGGACCCCCGTGTCCTTGGGGAGACCCTACGGACAGCCGGCCCAGTTGATTACTAAGGTGGGCCTTCTGGCCCTTTGATGTGATTGTGGTCTGACCGACCGGGCCGGTTCAAAGGTCCCAGCTGGATGGTTCTCCTTCCGGCTGTAGCTAGCCCCCAAAAGGTCCGCGCCGAAAGGATTTCTTTCGGGGCCTATCAGTCCTCCCTCCTACATGGGGCGTCGGCCCGCATCTTGGGTGGTCAGTGAGTTCGACACTAGCTCCACGTTAGCCTGGACTGGAAGCGGGGAGACAGGCCGCTGTTGGAACCTCGGGTCAGGGTTTGGGCCCCCGGCACTGGTAGCGCGTCTTTACTTGTCTATTGCATGCTTTTAAGTGATTTCCAGATTAAGGCAATCCCAAGGTTACCTTATTACAGGGTTTTCTTAGCAAGATTGGTTCAGAGTAGTTTTGGCATTGTCTTTTTCTGATGCTGACAGAATGTGATTTGGTCAAGGTCACTTAATGGGTTTCTATGCCAAGTGAGTTTTTGAACCTTGCTTTCCTGGAACTTAATCCAATATTGAAATGAAGATATCACACTGCCTCTTAAAAAGAAGCCTGTTGACTATAAAATGCAACGCACAGCCACTTTCCTTTTAAAGCTCTGAAATGTTTAAGAAGAATCGGGATCCATCCATGTTCTTGATTAATCCAATATAGTGAATGGTGCAATTAATTCTTAAATTTATTGTCACTTGTATAGTCATCAAAATGACTATCATGCTGACTTCTGCAATGGCAGAGAGGGTGAAACTCGCTGGAGCTGCAGAGAGATTTCACTGCAATCAAGGTTTGAGGAGACTTCAAGGTTTGGAGAATCTCCAAAAACCTCCTGGAAAAAGGGGGTTCAAATTTGAGGCCTTAGAGACTCTTGTCTTTCCATCTTTTTTCCAACCATGGGGGAAGAGGTGTCAGACTGCAGTCATCAGCCTTATTATGCAGCTGGGTAAACCCCAGCAATTCCTGCCACAAAGTTTTGAATGTAAAAAAAAATATGACTATCATGCTTAATGTTACAAGAGGCACAAATATTTGTTGCAGTGTAATTAGAAGGTTATATATGCAGCAACAGGAAACAAGCCATTTTCAGCAGAAGCTCACCCTCTCCGGTTTAAGGAATAGACGAACACCAATTGTCTTTATAGAAGAAAAAAGGGACTTTATGCAAAATAATATTTATGATACAGGAACTCAAACCTTTCTGCCAACAACTCCCAAACAGTTGAAGCCTTCTTGCTTGCAAAAGCTTTCTCCTTCTTCTTCGGGAACTTTGTAGCTTTCTCTTAAACAGACTCCTCCAACACAGACTCTCCAAACCTCCAACATCAACGTTCAAACAACATAGATGCTTTGTATTCCTTTAGTACTTTTACAACTACTCCACCCTGGCTGCAAATTATTTAAGGTTAACCAAGTAGATTGATTGTCATACTTACAGCATGCTTGGGTCTGATTCTTACATTTACTTACATTCACTTAAGGAATGACATACTTAACAGTGCTGTTCTGTTCGGAAAAACTTACACTTGTTATGTTCGGGTCATTTTTGACCCGGATGTTATTTTGAGCCACTGAAAAGTTCTTTTTGAATACCTGTTGCATTATTATACTGTGTGTGATCATAGTTGTTCATTATCAAAGAAAAATTGAAAAAAATTTTTTTTTAAATTTTGTGTTGATTAATGTAAAAAAGCCTAATTTGCATGTTACACCAAAGTAACAACTTGTGCGTGAATAATCAGCTATATATTTTACAACAACATCAACAACAACTTCAGGTAACTATTAGTACAACTAACTTAAAACTAAAATAAATTTTAACAGTATAAAAACAATTTGAAAAAATAATAATAAAATAATCAGAAAAAAAAATCAGAAAATAATCAAAAAAAATCAGTTTTTCCCCCAAAAGTTTTCTGCTAATCTATTTATTCAAAGGCAAAGAAAGAAAAGCACTTTCCACACCCCTTTCTCATCTAAATCTTTTCCCCTTCTCCAGTTTCCCCCTTCCCACTGTCTTTCTTCTCCAGAAACCTCCTTTCCACCTCATAGCTGCCTCATTTCCCACCCTCAGCCTATACTCAAGTCAGTAAGTTTTCCCAATTTTTGTCATAAAATTAGGTGCCTTATATTATATAGCTGTCAGCTTATACTAAAGTATATACTCAAGTTTATATGATATGTGCTTTCTCCCCTGTGTGGGTCCTTTGATGGATACGCAGATGTGCAATCCGACTGAAGCTCTTTCCACATTCCATGCATTTATGTGGCTTCTCCCTGTGTGGGTCCTTTGATGGATACGCAGATGTCCAATCCGACTGAAGCTCTTTCCACATTCCATGCATTTATGTGGCTTCTCCCCTGTGTGGGTCCTTTGATGGATACGCAGATGTCCAATCCGACTGAAGCTCTTTCCACATTCCATGCATTTATGTGGCTTCTCCCCTGTGTGGGTCCTTTGATGGATACGCAGATGTCCAATCCGACTGAAGCTCTTTCCACATTCCATGCATTTATGTGGCTTCTCCCTGTGTGGGTCCTTTGATGGATACGCAGATGTGCAATCCGACTGAAGCTCTTTCCACATTCCATGCATTTATGTGGCTTCTCCCCTGTGTGGGTCCTTTGATGGATACGCAGATGTCCAATCCGACTGAAGCTCTTTCCACATTCCATGCATTTATGTGGCTTCTCCCCTGTTACTGTTTTGCATAACAAAGGTACTATTCTGAGGGCAGGGAGGAGTCACACACACCTGGTAAATGCAGCCAGGCAGGCTATGAAAACAGTAGAAACACACTGAGGAAAAAGTCACTCTGAATAACCAGAAACTACTCACAAGGGTAGCAAAATATCAATAAACTGTAATATGTAGCAAAAGTAAAGGAAGGACATCCCAATACAAAGCATGGGACAATATATCTAACATCAGTAGTAATACATATCATAAGGAATAACAATCTACATGTATACAGTCATAGGTCAGATGTAATGCCTTCCAGGTGGGAGGTAACAGTACAAAATAGATGATCACAAATGGCTATTACATATCAGTCATATAGCAAAACACATGGCAATCATATATCAATCACATATCAGATATAATAACAGGCATATGAAAACACACAACAGTAAACATTCACATTACTTAGTCTGTTCACAATGAATTCAAGGCTTTGAGGTAAACTCTTTCAGCTGCTTCAGAAAGCAGCTATTTTCAACAGCTTTGCAATTTCTGACTGAGGAAATGGGAGAGGCTAGTATTGTGTTACTGTTTTGCATAACAAAGGTACTATTCTGAGGGCATGGAGGAGTTACACAAGTAGATAACTTGATAAACAATAGTAGATGCAATAAGTAGTCTCAAAATAAACTAAACATCCTTTGTTTTACTCAAAATATGGTATTAGATTAGTATAAAGGCTACCGGGTCATTTTTGACCCGAACATAACAAGTGTATAAAAACTGTATCTCAAAAGTAAAGCACCGAAACAAAAAAAATTTGTACCCTTAGTATAAACCCCGTAACTTAGGAAAATAGAAGGAACCACAAGTTTCAAAATCAAACAGGAATGAAGAAAAATATTTCTAATTTTCAAAACGGGTCATTTCATACCCGAACAGAACAGCAGGGTTAAAAATTCCAACAATACTGCATCTTCATTAAATATATAATTAATTAGTATTTAAGGATGTACAATTTAGCAGGAGATGTCAGTATGACATAGTAGCTATAAAGTGGATGGGATTTGTTCAAAAGACTGCATTGGACAAGGTTTTGCATCTAGACTCTGGCTCTGAGCCATCCAGTAATGCAAATAAAGAACATCTGTAGTGTTGGCACCTGAGAGTCCCTAGTCTTTACTCCCCCCCCCCCTCCTTCAGTAGAGACCACCTCTCTGACTTTGACAAAAGACAAGGCATTAGCTAGCTACCCCTTCAAGTTGCTCCCTTTGGAAAGCAGTTAACCTCCAGTCTGCCATCTCACCACTCATGTTTGTGTGCCAATACTGCTTCTTTCCACTTACAGTTCAAACCCACCCCATTACCTGCTTAATAAAGTGGGGAAAAAGATAATCACCATAGTCATTATGGGCACCAGCTTGTGGGGATCTGTAACTGCATTACTGTTGGCCATCCTGGGGCTTGTGCCATGAGTGAGATTGAAAGTTTAACATCAGCCTTGTTCTGATGTTGTCATTTAATTTATTATTCCTTGATGAGCAGGCAGTCTTTTCCAAGTGAGGCCTTGGAAACCTACCCATTATATCTATAGCCACACAGTTATACTTGCTTTTTTACACCTGCTTTCCTAAAGGCAGATGCTTGAAAACGGATTGGATTGTCTAGCTGGTCTATTTCCCAAGTCATGTATATGATGATAACACACACAGATGTTAGTCTTGTTCCTGGGTATATTTGACCTTTTGATTCCAAAAATGGTACCTATCAGCTTTAGTTTTCAGATTTGTAATATATGCCATATACCAGTTACCATCTGCTTGCCCATAGAAAACCATGATAACCATACCTAAAAAACTAAAGGTAATGTGTTCTATCCAATGCGATTTTCCAAAGAAGCACCCCAAATAGCCCCAAGAACAGGTCTAAAAAACAAGACTTTTTGTTGTTATTGGGCTGTGTTATATTTAGTTATATTCTGCATCCCCCCCAATATGGGACTCAGTGTGCCTTAGAATTTAAAAGACCAATACAGTTCAAAACATACAAAAAGAAAATATTTTAAAAGAATTAAACTATAGTATTAAAACAAATTGTGCTTGAGTAACATAATAAAATGCAATCAAAAAAGATAAAAAGATCTTAATTCAGCTAAAACCATTGAGCACCCCCACTCACAATTTAAAACTTTATTTTTTAATTTAAAAAGCCCCTACCAAAAAAAAAAAAAAAAATTTGCCAGTGGAAATACAAGAAGTAGGAGACAAGCTAGCCTCCCATTGAAAGGAGTTGCAGAGTTTAGGGACAGGCACTAAAAAGGCCTCATATTCCCACCTGCCATACTTCTGATGGTGGTGGGACTGAAAGAAAGGCATATCCTGATGATATCAGAGCTTGATCTGGCTCATAGAGGGATGCACTATTTGCCAAATAGCCTGAACCTTAGACTGCATCTACATTGTCATATAATGCAGCATGAAGCTGCATTATATGGTCATGGTCAATGTAGACTTATATAATTCAGTTCAATGCAGTTAATCTGCATTATATGACTCTACACTGACCATATAATGCAGTTTGGAACTGCATTATATGATAGTGTAAAATGTTTTCATATAACTGGAAACAAACTGGCAACCAGTGGAGTTGTTTCAACAATAGATGTAATATGGCCTCTATAATCTACCACAGCTATATGACAGAGAAATCAATGAGTACTGACCTGTTGATTACAAAAAGAGAATAATACCTTCTTGGAGTTCTGTAACAGCGGCCCCTTTTAATGGATTGACTTGATGCTGATATTGGCAGGTGCAGTCAAATGAATAGTATGGCAGATTTTTACTGCTTCCACGCATCCTTGAGTTTAAATAATGTGTCTAGAGGGAAAGCCTGTATATCCCAGTTCTGTGTGTACAGCTTTCTGTATCCCTGTACCCTACATATTTGGGCAATAAAATAAATATGATGTATCTCTGTTAGGCATCTACAAAATGGAACAACCAAGAACGTAAGAGAGACCATTAAATACTCTTTAGATACTTCAGAAAACCACCTCCTGTATATTGCCAGTCTAACAGTACTAGTAATATAAGAGCTCAAGCTCATTTCAAAATTAGATCCTGCATTGTTTGGAATTAACAACTTGCATCCCTAAATCAGAAACCTATACAAGTAGGTTAAAGAGGTTGACCTTGGGAGGCTTCCAAGATTTACAAAGTGCAAACAGAAAAGTGTTAGGTAAGTTTCAATTCTTAAGGCCACACCCACATGTCAGATATTGCCTTGCAAGTACAAATTTAACAAATTTGATACAACCCCTAATGCTTATCCCAGGCAAGTTAATTTCAGTGGTAGAAATAACAGTCTACCACATATATTCACAGTATATATGCAGTGAAACAGGTTTTGGCTAAACTTTAGAGGGAAATTCCAGCACCATGATCTGTTAATCAGTAGAAGAGAGCCAACTCGTCCAGGAAGGTGCTGAGGGAGTATAAGCAGTGAGCGAATGACCATTTATTATGGACAGTACCATAACATCTTGCCTTGAAGATCTTGATCTGGTGACCTTCTTAGATTTTATTATTTGCTAGACTTCCATATTTTGAAGAAATGACAATAAATACTATGTAAATCTGTTACCTGTGTTTGAAAGTGAGCACTAATATATATGAGGGCGGGTCAATAAGTCTGTGACTTTTTGAATTTCCTGCCTCTTAACTGAAAGGGCAACAATGCTCCTGTCAACAGGCATCTGTCAGTTGACTCCTGTCAAAATTTGAACAAGCTGCGTTATTTAGTTTGTGTTTGACAGCAGACTACCGCGTGATTTGAGGAGTAAATGCAAAAAAGTGAATTTTGTGTGCTCATTAAGCATTATTTTTCATGGAAAAAACCATCACTCAAACCAAGGCTAAGGTTGATAAATACTATGGGGACTCTGCACCATCAATTTCAATGGTAAAAAAGTGGTTTACTGAATTTTGTTGTGGTTGAACAAGCACGGAAGATGCCGAACGTTCTGGACCCCCAGTTGAGGTCTCTACACCCGAAACAATTGAAAAAATTCATGATATGGTGTTGGCCGATCGGAGATTGAAAGTGCGAGAGATTGTGGAAGCCATAGGCATCTCACATGGCTCAGTGGTTTCAATTTTAAATGATCACTTGGATATGAGAAAGCTTTCTGCAAGATGGGTGCCGTGTTTGCTCACAATCGACCACAAACGCAATTGTGTGATAATTTCACATGAGTGTTTGGCGTTGTTCAACCGCAATATGGGCAGGTTTTTGTGCCGTTTCATAACTGTGGACAAAACGTGGATCTACCACAACACACCAGAGACTAAACAGCAGTTAAAACAGTGGGTTTCTCGGGGTGAATCGGTGCCAAAGAAGGCCAAAGTGGGTTTGTCAGCCAATAAAGTCATGGCGACTGTTTTTTGGGATTTACGCAGTATAATCCACATTGACTACCTTCAAAAGGGTAAAACAATCAATGGTGAATATTATGCCAAGTTATTGGGTCAATTTAATGAGGATTTGAAAAAAACTGACCGCATTTGGTCAAGAAAAAAGTTCTTTTTCACCAGGACAATGCAAGGGTGCACACATGTGCAGTTTCCATGGCAACAACCCATGATTTGGGGTATGAATTGCTCCCTCATCCACCCTATTCTCCGGATTTAGCCCCGAGTGACTATTTCTTGTTTCCAACCCTGAAGAAATGGCTCGGCAGAAAGAGATTTGACTCCAACAATGAAATCATCTCACAAACAAATACCTATTTTGATGACCTCGACAGATCTTATTTTTTGGAAGGGATAAAAAAATTGGAGAAACGTTGGACAAAGTGTATAGAGCTCAAAGGACACTATGTTTACTTATTTATTTATGTATTATTCAAACTTATTAGTCGCCACTCCCATACGGCTCGGGGCGACTTACAGGATTCACTGGACAAGACCAGTGAGGGATTACAGCAACAAAATACGTTGAAAAATAAAATGATTTTTTATCCAAAAACCTGTGTTTTATTCAAAAAGTCATGGACTTATTGACCTGCCCTCATAAGTACAGGCAGTACCCAAATTACAAACAAGATAGGTTTTGTAGGTTTGTTCTTAAGTTGAATTTGTATGTAAGTCGGAAGAGATATATTTTAAGTGTAACTCCAACTATTTTTTTTAGCTTTAGCATAGGGAAGGATAGAGTTTGTTTTGTTGTCTGTGTCCCTGTTTAGTAGATTTTACCTCACTTTCTATCCCTGTGATCACTGGATTTTGAAAAAATTGGCATGTTGTGGAAGCAAGGATTAGTGAGAAAGCTTCATTTGAGACTCTTTTCACCCATTTATCAGTCTTGCAGGAGTGATTTTCCTTTCCTGGGGGTAAATTTCACTCACTTCCTGTGGTCTCACCCTTGTTCTTGACTGTAAGTTATTTGTATGTCAGATGTTTATAACTTGGGGACTACTTGAAGTGGATAACAGTTAAAGTTAGCCCAAAAGCCAACAGTGTTTCTTTTGTTAGAGTCTTCGGTTAGCAAAATTACACAGGTTTCTTTCTCTTTGCAGGTCTTCCAAGGAAACACCAATGCTGACAGTATTGTCCAGCACAAGTTTCTGCATTCAGTTAAGGCTCGGTTTGTGCGCTTTATTCCTCTGAAATGGAATCCCAGTGGAAATATAGGCCTACGGGTAGAAGTTTTTGGGTGTTCATACAGTAAGTATTTGACATAATATAACATAAGCTACTTAATTTATGGAACTTGCCAGGAAATCATCTCTGTTGTAAGTCTATTGTGCAAAGATACCAGTTGGTTTTACCAGTGACTGTAGCTTAAATGGGATTCTGTAGTCCGTCCTAGATTTATTTAAGTACCACCATTATTCACTACTAGCTTAGGTACCTGGTGATGTTCTAGGAAGAATATTACAGAGATAAATAAGATCACCCACAATATCAGAGGTGCGTTTATTTGCTCTTCTTCCAATGTGATATATGTTGTCTTTATGCTGGACAAATAGGACAGTCTTTACACATGGGGATTAATGGTCACAACTCTGACATTAGAAGCACCAATACCCCCAAAACCTAGGTGCAGAACGCCTATTTTTTTAATTTAGAGCAGGCCTGAACAACCTGTGCCCCTTCATCTGTTTTGGCCTTCAACTACCAGAATTGAAGGTCATTGGACAAGCTGTCTAAGACTTCTGGGAGTTGCAAGCCAAAACAGCTGGTGAGCCACAGGTTGTGCAGGTTTCATTTAGACCAGGGGTGTTCAAACTTTTTAAACAGAGGGCCAGGTCACAGTCCCTCAAAGAGTTGGAGGGCTGGAATATAATTTGAAAAAAAATGAATTCATTCCTATGCAAATTGCAGATATCTTATTTATAGTGCAAAACACACTTTAAACAATACAGTAATTGAACTGAAGAACAATTTTAACAAAAATAAACTTATTAGTATGAGAAATGTGGACCTGCTTTTGGCAGATGAGGTAGGATTGTTGTTCTTCTTGTGTGCTTTCAAGTAATTTCAGACTTAGGTTGCCCCTGAGCGAGGGCCGGGCAAATGACTGTGGAGGGCCATATCCACCCACCTGGGCCTTAGTTTGGGGACCCCTGATTTACACTGAGAGATTTACTGGTCACTGTCCTTGAACAAGGAACTTACAAAGGACGACAAGAAAAACAGCTAAATTTAATTATATTCACAAATTCTGCTGTATTAACAAACAAAAACAATTGTTTCATGATGCACTTCATATATTAATACAAAAGACCTTGCTACTGTTCAAAAAGAATTTTGAATGCAGGGAAACTGACTGTTGGTAAGCAGAATTGTGACTTTCACACATGAACAGTAAGTGGTCACTGTAAAGAACTGAAATAACTGTATCATATCATCCTGTCCTTTGAAAATTTAAGGCAATTGACATGATTTGCATATTTCTGGATCCTAGTACATGTCTGTGTCTTCAAGCCATGTGTTGACCCAATAGATTTCTTAGGTTTTTCTTAGACAAGGAAAAACCAGGTGCGCTGAGGCCAGATCCTTGTTTTGAAATATAACCTACAACACCTGGTATTCATTGGCAGTCTCCCATCTGAGTACTACAGGTAGTGGTGTCACTAGGGTGTGTGTGGAGAGAGTGATCTACACCAGGTGGCTTTATCAGAAGGGTGACACCAAAGGTATGGGATGGGAGAGTTGGACAAGACAGAAGGCAAGGCAGCCAAATTTGGATAGATTTCAAATCACTCTTGCCTCTTCCTTTTACACGTTCTCAGATGAGAGCCACTCTTTTTTCTCCATTTTCCCCCACACGTTTACACAGTGTTTGTCCACTTTATCTTCTCTCCTTCTACATCACCTACTTTTCTTTAAAAAGACATAAAAAAACCACAATTCTCCTCAGGTTCACTTTCTAACCAATCTCCCCCTAACAAACAAACATCTGACTGCTCTCCTGAAGCTATAATGGCTTTTGACTCTCACAACAGCTGCTTTCCCCCACTGTATGCCAAGACACATGCTTTTGTGTGGCATGCTTTGATTTGTGAAGGTAAATATGGGCTTAATTTGCCATTCTGATTGCTGAGAGACAGATTTCTTGCTGCTGAATAGGCTAACTATGCATGCACACATGTTCACAATCTCAGAATGCAGGAGGGGCAAGGCACACACATACTTGAAGATTCTGATATTTTAGCTACAATATTGTAGCCTGGTATAGGAAGAGGTCCATAGTGGTGACACACTGGATGACACAAATACCAATATAACCCTAAGACTGACCAGGTTAGCTTTCAAGATCAATCAAGATATGCTGCCTTTTTATGCCAATAGGATTTTATAAATATGCTTTATACCTAAGTCCTTAATTCTGCACAATACTACTAAAGCACTGGATTTATATACAAGAAAGGTAACACTCCTCCCTTTCTTCTTTTTATATAATAAAACTAGTAACCTATGTTACTTATTATGTTGCTCTTACTTTTCTGTTACATTTTCACTACTTTTCTGTTACATTTTTATTACTTTCAATTGACATATTTCATGGGAAGAATTCTTTAGAATTATAAAAATAACTTCATTTTTTTCTTTTTTACCCCCCCCCCCCAATATTTACATATTTTGCTTTTGGGGCCTTTGAGAAAGTCCCAAAAATTACCAAACAATAACCAGTTACTCCTTAGAGATATATCATCCCCAGTCATTGGATTAGTTTTGAAATAGCTCATTGTTTTCCTTCATTACCAAAAAATCATAAGTTTTTTCCACAATGTAAATTTAATTAGATATATGGCCCATACTGTTGTAGAATTATAAAGTGGGCATGCAAGCTACCAATTTTTTTTAAAAAAGTTTCTTCTGCTACTTAAGCCTTCAATGAATATTCAGTAAATGAATATTTAATATTAAAGAAACATGTGTCCATCATTTCCTTTGGATGCAATTTAGTCATGGTCTTTAAAAGACAATTAACCACACAATTTCCTATTACAAAAGATTTATTCCACCAGGACTATTTTTTTCATATCAAGCGTAGTTAGAGAAATCAAAGTTTTCAGAAAAAAAATAAATTTAAATGTAAATAAATGCAGACTGAAGACAAAAGCTTTGGGGACTGTGAGCAATACAAAAGCCAGTAATATCATTAAAGTGAAGCACAACGGGAAGGCTAGATGAATCAGAGAGTCAAGTAATCAGAGTTTGGAATTCAGTGTTTTTATTTGTCATGTACAATGAAATCAGAATTTGTTCCAGAAACATTGAGTCAGATTATATAAACAATTTGCAACAAATTATATTTAGTACTGAATATGCCTCTCAATCTTAAATCCTCTTGAGGCTTCAGTCTGAATAGACAAAGGAACATCCAAGATTATATGGAGCTAGTGTTCTCACCTCAACAATAGTGGGTGCAACAGCTACTCTCTTCATCTGGTCCATGATCAAATGCAGTTTCAAAGGCCATGCTTCCATACATAAAGAGTTTTCTCCATAGAGATGGAAAGCATAATTGACCTTTTTTGTCTCCCTCCGATAAACCCTCAGTGCTGCAAATTGAAAAAAGGTGTGGGGGGCATTTTTCAGAATGAGCCAACCATAGGTCAGCTAGGAAGCTCATCTATCCATAGAACATTGAAGTATGTGACTAGCCCCACATGCTTTTCTTGGCTTTTCCATGTGCTATATGACACCTTTTTAGCTGCCATGACTCAATGCTATGGAATCATGGAAGTTGGAGTTTTACAAGATCTTTAGCCTACTCTGCCAAACAATTGATGCCTCACCAAACTACAATGTCCAAAATTCTACAGCATTGAGCCATGGCAGTTAGTGGTGTCAAATTGCATTAATTCTACAGTGTAATGTAGAGAAACTATTAGACATCTATCTTTTTGTCCTCCAACTTCCAAAATGATAAGGTTTCTTAACACAACATATTTTTAAAGTATTTCTCAGCTCTGACTTTTTAATGTTTGACCTCCCAACTGAAAGGTTTCTTAGATCCCTCTCTCCCAATATCACTTTTAAAAATGCAATTAATATTGCATTTTCTAATCAAATATCTAATCAAACAGTGCGATAGAGAGCAGATTAGATTTTGGGAAATGCTGGTTTTCTTTACCGGATTGAACTCAACCCTTTCTTTTTTACATACTTATGGTAACTGACTGGTTTTATTGTTACTAATATTCAGTGCAAGTGGGGCTAATGACTTTGCTGTAGCCTTTATTCATTTTTTAAAAAAATAATTGTCCAAGGTGAACGTATTTGGGACATAGAGTTAAGTATCTTGTACTTCCCATTAAAGGTCAAAGCCTGGAATATATTCATATCTACATTTGACATGGAACCCCCCACTCACCCCAAGCATACGCACAGTTAAAATATTTTTACACATGCTCAGAAAGCATATGTGAAAGACTCCATATGCTCCAGAATACCTATCTATTTAATGTGGTAGGTTTTTTTTATATAGAAAATAATTTATGTGGTTACCCAGTGTAATGGAACATTCCCAAGAAGATTTTATGATTCTTTAATATTGTTCTGACATTGTAGTCTACATCTAGAGGAAGATTATATTTAAGTTATATTAGGGTATGATCCTAATGTGATCTACTGGGACCAATGAGGTCTGACCCTGTCCAAAGTTGTTTGAGAGTCTGCTAGCATTTCCTTGGCCTTATCTCTCCAGTGCATTAGCAGAAAATGAAAAGTGATGAGCTGGACAGGGGAATAAAATAGAACTTGATGGTGAATTAATTAGCAGAACGGTTGGGTGACTGCCAAGATGGTACCATTTGTTTAGGAGCAAAGCCAGGAGAACAGGGCTGCAAGTG
Organism: Anolis apletophallus; assembly: GCA_030556195.1. Taxonomy (NCBI): domain Eukaryota; kingdom Metazoa; phylum Chordata; class Lepidosauria; order Squamata; family Anolidae; genus Anolis; species Anolis apletophallus. Next base: position 117,291,757 of record JARBWK010000002.1, on the reverse strand, counting down.
AAGTGCCTCATTAGCACACCAAAGATGAAATCATAGCATGGGTTTCATGAGGGCCGTCCTTTCTTCAACATACCTTTATACCTGGGTTTTTGTTTATTTGTGTTGGAGTGGAATGGGAAGAGCATTTTTGTATTTTTGAAATAGACTACCAATTTAAGATCTGTTGAAGTGTACTGATAAGTATAAATGATATTTCCCTGTCTTTTGTCTTTGATAAAGAATATCATCTTATGTGTACAAGGCTTGCAGTTAGTTGTGGGGGAGAGGGAATTTCATACTATAGCATAGATAATATTTTTATAATGATCAGCAAGTATATAATCAAAAATGGTGGAAAATATGCCTTACACATACTCCATGCACTGTATAACTGCATTCTTGTTTATGAAGTCACACCAGCATTTTAAAAATGTCTCCATAGCAAGTTAATGGGTATAATGTGAAAGGTTGGGGGGAATCCCAACTGTGCTAACTAGAAATGTAAAAAAAGATAGATTATGAGAGTTAGCATGTATATAGTTTAAGTGTACAACTAGTACTATGGGAGGCCATGGTTCAAATCCCCACCTGGCCACAGAGACCCTCTGGATAACCATGGGCACATGGCACTCTTAATATTAGAGAAAGGCCATGAGAGCACCTCTCTGAACAAATCTTGCCAAAAAACCCCAATAGGTTTGTCTTAAGCTTGCTATAAGTTGCAAATAACAGCGGCAACATTAATAGCAGCAGCAATAACAACCACAACAAAATGGTAGATCATCTAAGGGGAAGAAACACCTTTAACAGCATTCTATAATGTAGCTTTTTTGGAAAGTTCTGCAAAATCACACTGCAGTTATTTTTCTTTTCTTTTCTGGAAGATAGTTTTGAAGGCAGAGCAAATCAGTGGGGCATCTTCACATGGCAGACCTTTATGTTCAGTGATATGATCACTTATGACCTCTTTACATGAACTGCTAGAATCACCATGCATTACGGTCAATCTGGTGACCACCATCAGGGGGCATCGGAACCGTAGCCTCACCCACACATTGCCCAGTTTAAGCCATTAAACCATTAAGCCAATCCCAGGGGGGAAGCGTTGACTGCATGGCTTTTCCCATTGCTTCTGATGCAACATGGGAAGCTTCCTGTATTGCTGCCACAGCAGCATAGAATATGCCAGTTCCATGCTAGTTTACTCTCTGAGCCCTGCTGAAAGTTCTTCTGTGTCATGAGATGGGAGCTGGTGGGCTCTGTGGGTAAACTAGGGCTGAACCGGCATATGCCACTGAAGTAAGCCCCATCTGATGAGGTCGTTAGAGAAGATTGGACACTGGGAATATACTTTTCATACTAAATAAACAAACTATAACTCTTTTCAAAGACACTTTCTTACCTGGACTCTTTCCAGTCTATAGTGAGTTTATGGCAGTAGACTTAAAGAAAAGGATATTGTATATTAAGCTTCCAGTGACAAAAAAGTTTAGAAATAACAATGGGATTGCATTTTTCCACTGAGTATTGTGGCTTGAATTGTTAATTGTTCAGAGGAAGTGAGCCCTGAAAAGAGTGGTTGTTCTTGAATTACTGATGATTTCTTTTCCTATGTAAAAGCGGGGAAGGGGGAGAACAAACAGAAAGATATGTGTCTGCGTGCTTTAAAATCCTGCTCAATAAGACTATATGTGGTACAAATGCAGAAACCTCTTACTACCATGTCCCAATCAGCAATCTGATCTGTTGACAAGACAAACAACCAGGGTTATATCCAAAGCCGTGCAGAGACAAATGGCAAGTTGATTGTTTGAGATGCCCAGAGGAAAACAGGCTATCTTTATGCTCTAGAAAGGCCTTGTTAGTTTATCACAAGCAAATTCTGCTGACCAGCAGTAGGCCTTTTTTTAAAAAAAAGGATGAGATTTATGGTCACATTTGCAATGCTGATTGTATTCTATGTGTAGGTAATGGTCTAAAAAGCATCAGCACAATCCAGCATAAATTCCACTAACCAGCTGAGAATAAGTGAGGAGTGGGTAGTGAGGGGGAGAGATAAAACATTATAAGCCATTGACTGCAGGAAACTCTGTCATGAGAGATTAGAAAGTCTGATTTCACCTTTGGGAGATGGGAGGAATGATATGAATGAGACAGGATAAAATGTGATATTCTGGTGGGAGGGGGGCAGTTAAGAGGAAATTATTGTGCAGTGGCCTCCCTTATGCCACTTATTTTCCCTCACTGCCTGTCTTTCATGCCATGAGATAAAATTAATGTTCTGTGGACAAATGCTTATGGACTGGAAGAAGGGATAGTTTAATTCTTCATAACACAGAGAGTTTGAAAAAACGACTAAGATAACTGCTAGGGTTGGCCCTAGTGCACAAGCAACTTCAGTGGCTATATAGCAGGGCTGTCCAACTACCGGCCCTGCAGGTGCTTTGGCCTTCAACTCCCAGAAATCCTAACAGCTGCTAAACTGGCTAGGATTTCTGGGAGTTGAAGTCCAAAACACCTGCAGGGCCGGTAGTTGGACAGCCCTGCTATATAGCATGGCAGTGAGAAAGGAAACCATGCCCAAAGAGTCCCACTTCAGCAATTTTTGTGACATTGCAGGGATCTTAGAACCTGCATTCTGGGTCACACAGTGCATCTGTTTGGGGACTGTAAGCTGCTTTTGTAGGGTTGTCTGTGGACCTCAAACTGAACTCAACCCCTGAAAGCAATCTGTTTCAACACTATGCAGAAATGATCTATCCCTTCTCCAGCTGTTCAATAGATATGGGGGGCAGGAAAAAGAAAAAAAAAGAAGGCATAGAAGTGATGCCCCAAAATAAAGAAGCCTTTTCCACCTTTATCTCAGGCTTGGCTTACTGTCTTTCACCCTGGGTACAAATGATGAACAACTCCCTGGCTTTCAATTGCCACAAAGTGATTCTACTGTTCTCAGCAGAATTAAAGATTGGTAGCTATTTTCATAAATTACAGATATTCTAGAGTTTGGTTGTTTATAAAATGTTGCAATTTGGGACTTTCAGACGGCATAGGGGACCTACTCCTGCATGCACCTGCCCCTTTGTAGAGATGCTCTTTGGAGGCTTTCCTCAAGATGCCTCTGCTATCTAGGATGACGCAGAGACTGACAGGAGACATGTATTTTCACAAATATGTTACTGTTAAGCCATTTATAGAACGTTTTCCTCTGCATGACTGAAGAACTCTTGAGAACATTTTGGTCCTCAACAAAGACTTTTTTAAAGTCACAAGTTCTTATGACACTTTATATACTGTTAATAGTCTTGACCCACCTGACTTCTAATGTATGTTATTTTTTTAAGGGCTTGTCTACACAAGCCAAAAACTGCAGATTCACCATGAATTGGAGGCTGGCCATGTTCATGATGCTCATGATGCTCAGCTACTTTTGATGAGTATCCTGGTGGTTTTAGCTTTAAAATGGCTTTACCCCACTTTAAGGATACTCAAGTTTGCTGCATACTCCAGACTTGATTTGGAGCAGTCTGAATAGTTCCGATGGATCCGATTCAGCCTGATTTACTCTCCAGATGGGACAGTGGCACCATCCAACTTTCCTTGTGCTCATTCTGACATTAATAGAGAATCCCACACAACCAACCTACCAACCTGGAATGAGAAAGTGGAAGTGATCCCCCTTTCTTCATGATCATACGGGTGTCCCATTTTGATGTCAACAAAGGTGCCTACAATGACTAGGGGTTATCACAGAGTGGTGACATAAGGATATAAGATCTTTGCCACCCTAAAAAAGTGGCTGCCATCACTGTCTGTGTAAATGACAGTTCTGCATTCTGCATAGATGTTCTGGATCCTGGCCTGCTCCAAGGCAGCTTTATACTGTGCTACACTGCCTGGTGTAGTTTAAAATGTAAGAGACAAAATATATCAGGCCAAAACTATATTTATTCCTTCATTTTCTTTAACACATCAGCTCACTAGCAGGACTGAAAGACAACAGCTCCTTATTGCTTTTATTTTCCAAAATATTGCCTATCATGGCCAAGACCTGTTGATGGTCATAAACTCCATGAATGTTTGAAGTCCTTCTTTAAAGGTCTCTAAGGAAGTGGCCATCACTACATCTTGTGGCAGGAAATTCCATTGATTATTTATGTTATGTAATGTGTGACAAGGCTCTTCCTTTTATTTATCCTGAATTTTCCAACATTCATCTGCAGTGAATGACCTTCAGGTTCTAGTATAATGAGAGCAGGAGAAGCCTTTGTCCATGTTGACTTTCTCCACACCATGCATAATTTATCATAAATTACAGGTTTATTATTGTTTCGTAACTTGTTCCCTCTGGCTTTTAATGTTCTCTGTTTTAAGTGTACTGAAATTTTACTGACATTAAATATCTTGCTTGCCCTTGTGAGAGCAAAGGGCAACATTAAAAATGGAAATTAATACATATGTAAATGTCATTTACTGGGGGATTATTTTACTATATGGAAGTGCTCCTAGAATCACAGAACCATAGAGTTGGAAGGAGTCCCAAGTGTTACTGGATCTGAAGCTCCATGCAAGATCTACAGCTAAAGCATCCCCCACTGTTTAGCCCTTTTTTTGTAGCAATCTAGAGCAAATGTCCTCATCACTCATGGCATAAAAAAGTAGCATTGCTATTACAATAGCATAACTAACTATGCATCAGGCCTTTTCCATAGGAATTTCTGTGGAAAGAGGTTCTTGCCCATAAAGAATATGTGGTTTTGACTAGTTATTGGATAACATTATTGAACTAGAAAAGGAAATAAAGTAAAAACTTACGAAGGGATTTAGAGGGGATCTCTAAATCCCTTCTTAAAACTTCTTAAACATTTTCCACTCATAGCCTCTTTTTGCCCAAGAAATTTCTATGTGATTCCAGACATATAAAAATAAATATAAAAGTCAAACATTTATTGAAAATAAAGCAGAATTTGCAAGGCCTGCCAAACAGGCTGATTTTTCTTTTTGTGGCATTTATGAGCTAGGCATGTATGATTGATAAAAAAAATGTTTCAAAAGTCATTACAAAATTAGTGGGCACTGATGTATCACTTCTAAAGTGTTTCTAAAGTATTGTTAGTGAAAATGTTATTACTATAACAAGAATAATGAAATTTTGTTACTTTTTGTTATAGTAAATGTACAAGTAGGGGAAATTCAGGGGCTCCTTCCTCCTTCATTTTTACAGCTATTGGGATGAAACTTGGTACACATTTACCACTGTTTGCCCATCAAGTTTCAGAAGATTTCACTTATCCATGGATTTTTGGGGGATTTTTAAAGTTTTTATACACAATATTCTTTTTAAAAAAACCCTACAAGAGATATTTCTTTTGATTTCTATACAATGACACAAAATAATCTTACAATGACTAACGAAAACTGCACACCCCTAGTAAACCGTGTGCATTGTTGTTACAGGTTTGTGTAAATGGGTGGGTTTTGAAAACTTTTACTATGGCCAAATTTTATGTGACCCCATCATTGGACTAAGAGGACCTCATTTGGGGTTGGAACCCACAGTTTAAAAAAGCAGTGATCTAGTTTAGCCGCCTAAACCCACAACTGGACACCCAACCTCTATTTAAAACACTGCATCAAAGAAAAGTCTACCAACTTTCCATTATTGTATTGCACTGTTGAACTGTTCTTGCCATAAGACATTATTCCTAATGATTGGTTTGAATCTCTCTCTTTTTTGTAATTTGAATCCTTGGATTGGATTTTATTATCTGGAGCAATCAAATACAATTTTGCTCCTTCTGCACATATTTCAAATCTGTTACCAAGTGTTTTGTTCTCAGAGTGCTAAATAAACCCAACATCCTCAAATGCCCTTCATATTATTTGGATTACAAGAATTTTGACTATCTTGGTCTCCCTCTTTGAACAAGTTACAGCTTTTTAGTGGCCTGTCACAACAGAACATAGTTCTCTAGGTGAAATATGACCAAAGATTTATACTGTAGAATGAATGCAGTTTGACACCACCTTAAGTGTCATGACTCAATGCTATGAAATCCTGGGATTTGTACTTTGGTGAGACACCAGCATATTTTGACCAAGAAGGCTAAAGACTTCAAAAACTGTAAAACTACATCTCCCAAGGTCTATAGTACAGTGGCATTAAAGAGGTTTTAACTGGTGTGTTTCTAACAGCTGTTTATTTAATGTTGTTTTAATGAATTTTTTTGAATGTTTTTACAATTGTGATGGCATTGAATGGTGCTTGCTGTGAGGCTGCCCTGAGTCTCCCCTCAGGGGTGAGAAGGGCGGGATACAAGTGTATGAAACAAATAAATAAATAATAAAACAAAACTGTATTCATTCTATAGTATCGATGCCCCTTGAGGTAGAATTTGGAATTAGATATAAATGATAATGTAAAATCTGCATGGAGAAAAAAATGAAAGAATAAAAGTGACACATTGTGCAAGTCTTCAGGGAGAGATTTTAGTGTTATTAGCCTGAAACTGAAAATGCACGTGAGTCATTTGGAAAAGACCCATTAGATGTTAGATTTTTGCCTGAAAGTAGCAATATGAATTTTCAAGTGTTTCAACTGTGTATCTTCCAGGGAGCCACAAAAATAAAGCATTCACCATGCAAACAAAGAATATAGAATGCAGTATCCTGAGGATTTCCAAGAAAGTATATTTTAAAAGCAAAACAAAACAATATTCCTAGCACTTAAGACTAAAAATTTAGGCTTTAAAAATATCAGAATATGGCATGGGGTAAATTCAGTTAAGTGGCATTTTAAAATGAACTTACTTAATTTGATACATTTTTGTGCTGATATATAAACTGAAACATATGTTTTAAAACATATGTGAAATATCATGCATTATATATCTATGAAATCTTTTATAGTAGACACATATTTTATAGTAGGTAAAGATGGCAGGGATCTAACAGAAGCTAAAGAGATCAAGAGAAGGTGGCAAGACTATACAGAAGATCTGTATAGGAAGGATAATAATTTCAAGGATAGTTTTGATGGTGTGGTGATTGAATTAGAACCAGATATCCTGAGGAGTGAGGCTGAATGTACCTTAAGAAGCATTGCTAATAATAAGGCAGCAGGAGATGACGGGATTTCAAGCTGAACTGTTTAAAATCTTGAAAGATGATGCTATCAAGGTGTTGCATGCCATATGCCAGAATGTCCATCAGATTGGGAAAAAACAACTTATATCCCCATACCAAAAAAGGGAAATGCTAAAAAATGCTCAAATTTTCATACAGTGGCACTTATTTCACATGCCAGTAAGGTACTGCTTAAGATCCTGCAAGGTAGACTCCCATAATACATGGAGTGAGAGTTGCCAGATGTACAAGCTGGGTTTTAAAAAGGCAGTGAAATGAGAGACCAAATTGCCAATATCCACTGGATAATGGAGAATGGCAGGGAGTTTCAGGAAAAAAATCTATTTCTGATTTATTTATTTATTTACAGTATTTATATTCCACCCTTCTCACTCCGCAGGGGACTCAGGGCGGAGTACAATGTACACATACATGGCAAACATTCAATGCCATAGACACACAACACACATAGACAGACAGTCAGATGCTATTTAACATTCCAACTTCTGGCCACCAGGGGAGCTGTCGCTTCACTGTCCATCTGCAACACTGATGAAGTACTATTATTGACTATTCTAAAGCCATTGTGTGGATCATAATAAATTGTGGCAAGTTCTTGATAGTATGAGGATACCAAGCCACCTTGTCTGTCTCCTGAGGAATCTGTAGTATAACAACCAAGTAGCAACAGTAAGAACAGACCATGGAATAACAGACTGGTTCAAGATTGGGAAAGGAGTACCGCAAGGCTGTATATTCTCATATGACCTATTCAACTTGTATGCAGAACACATCATGTGATGTGTGGGGCTCAAGAAATCCAAGGTTGGCATTAAAATTGCTGGAAGAAATATTAACAACCTTAGATATGCAGATGATACCACTTTGATGGCTGAAAGTGAGGAGGAGATGAAAGGTGAAAGAAGTGAAGTGCAAAAACTGGGTTTCAGTTAAACAAAAAAAACCCAATATTATGGCAACCAGATTGATTGGGAACTGGCAAAGAGAGGGAGAAAAAATGGAGACTTTGTATTTCTAGGTGCAAAGATTATTGCAGATGCAGACTGCAACCAGGAAATCAGAAGACATTTACTTCTTGGGAGGAGAGCAATGACCACTCTTGATAAAATAGTGAAAAGTAGAGACATCACACCGGCAATTAAGATTCACATAGTTAAAGCAATGGTATTCCCCATAGCAACATATGGTTGTGAGAACTGGACCATAAGGCTGAGTGAGGGAATATAAATGCTTTTGAACTGTGGTGCTGGAGGAAAATTCTGAGAATGCCTTTGACTGCAAGAAGATCAAACCAGTCAATACTCCAGGAAATAAAGCCCGACTGCTCATTGGAGGGAAGAATATTAGAAGCAAAGATGAAATACTTTGTCCACATAAAGCTTGGATAAGACAATGATGTTGGGGGAAATGAAGGAAAAAGGAAGAGGGGCAGGCCAAGGGCAAGATGGATGATATCCTTGAAGTGACTGGCTTGACTTTGAAGGAGCTGGGGGTGGCCACAGCTGACAGGGAGCTCTGGCATGGGCTGATCCATGAGGTCACAGAGAGTTGGAAGTGACGGAATGAATAAACAACAGACAAATTAGTAAACTGAGTAGATTTTATTTTTTGTATTGGATTTCTCCTAGCATAAAATCAGGGTCACCTTTCTGCAAAGCTACACTTTTAGATTCTCAGCTGCAAATCACCCAAGTCTTCTCAATATATATAGCCATTGGTTTTAATAGCTACTCATTCTGTCTGATAATCTTGCAGCTCATTTTTTCTCATTCTGTGCTTTACGGCACCAGTGGAAAATGTTAAAACTACAGACAACTCTGACTGGATGCTATTGAGACCTTCATGAGACAGATGAATAAAAGGGAATGGTAAACAAGGGTACTGGAAGATGATTAGAAACACACCAGTGGCTCCGATCTAAATGGCATGAAGTAAACACACATTAGTATGAAAGTATAACCTGTAATTTCCTTGAAATATAGGAAAGATATTTCCTTCTAGTACCAGACTGTTATCCACTGCTTAAAGGACTTTAGCCAAAATAAAACAATACGAAACAGGATACGAGTATTATCATGCTCAGAAGAACTTTAAGTATTTTAGAAGTAAATATACAGCCATGCAGAAGTATTCACAACCATTCATTTGAAGTATACAATTTTGTCAATCAAAATAAGTTTTTTAAAAAAAATAAATCATCTTCATGATCATTGTCATGATTTCTTGTCATGTGATGTGCCATGAATGACTTCTGGATGTCAAAGTGTTAGCTCTGGCAGCATTAGCTGCTTCCTTGAGGCTTTTCAGTCCCTGCAGATTTCATGTCAACTGAATTCCAGAGGTCAAATGGGAAGTGCTTGCCTTCAACTTTGCTCAGTGATAATATGGCTTTTCAGAAGTCATTCATACAGAAGAATTGGAACACACAAGACATGCCGTTGCTAAGTAACAATGAACTGATTATACACCTTTGAACATGTTTGCAAGGTCTTCTTCTGCTGCATAATTGAGTTGTTGTTACCTTTCTGAACATTTCATTTGCAATTTTCTCACTACCTTGAATTTGCCACCCTGTGTGTCAGATTGTTAGCATGTATTCTTACTATAACTCTGTCTCAGCTTTAAACAAGATACCTAAATAGAAGTGACATTGCCTATTGGCAACTGTGTATATGAGACCAAGCAAAAAATAAAAAAAGCATACAAGTGATATCATAGCAGTTTGAGAGAATTAATGTCCACCTTGGCTTAGACCTTTTGCTTGGCTGAAGTCATCCAACCATTAAGTGTATTTCTTATACTAGTTTGGTGGATGGGTGGCTATGGTGAAAGAGAAAACCAACAGGAAATATACAGCAGGAAATATAGTACAATGCAATGAACACAAAAATAGAAAAAACTATTATAGCTGCATATTTAAAAGAGCAAGAAGACCCTTTCTCCAAAGAGAATAGTTATTTTAAATAGAATGCTTGGCTAAACATCTACATACAATGGAGGCAGTAGAACCTATGTGATCTTGGAAACTAAACAGTGTCAAGCCTGGTAAACTTTTGAAAGAGGGGTCTGTAGGCTGCTGTGGGCTATATTTCAGAAGAATGAAAAGTAAAGCACTTCTGATTGTTCCATGTCTGAGAAAACTCTATGAAATTCATTGGATAGCCAAAAGAGAACAACTATTACAAGCATATACTTTACGTACAGACTGTCATCTCAAAATGGCGGCCGTTAATACTGACATACTGGTTTATGGAAGCTGCTTTAGGCAGCATCATGAAGGGAAGACAAAGCAAGGTATGAATTGTTTTGAATGTACATGCTGTTTCAAAATGAAGGACCCAATTTCAAAGCAGTATATTTCATGATGGGAATGTGTTACAATTACACAAAACATAAATTGTTTAATGAGTTATCAAGTTATCAAGTTTTACTAACAATTTTCTGCATGAAAATTTGCCTACTATTAAGAAAACGTTGGCCTCATTATGAATGGCAGAACATAAAATGTCTTATGTTTCAAGGTCGCTGTCTTGAGAATGACTGAGGCTATGGGTTGTGTGCTGGGAAAGACATCTAAGTTCCGCCTTTTCAAGTAGTAAGAGTTGCATTCATGGTGGTTCATGGTTTCAGAAGTATAGCGATTTCAAATCAGGTCCATCTTTTTTCAACAACCCCATTGGCACCCCCTTGTTGTGTGGGAGAGGCTTGCGTACCCTAATGAAGTTGTGAGCTATGCTGGCGATGGCATAATAGCCACTGGTAGGGCCTCCCATGCCAGACAGGTCACAACCGAAGGGTCTGACAAAGAGCGTCAATGGGTAGGATGGGCTCTCTAGCCTTTTGGCAACCATCCTAAGGGAAGGTAAACTCTAAATTCAAACCTGGGCAGATGGTGCTCATCTAACCCTCTAAGGTCAACTATCTAGAGAAGGAAACTCAAATCAAACCTACGACCTGAGGGCCCAGCTTACTAGTCCCCAGCAGATGAAACTTTGGTTTAAAGGGCAAGGCCAGTTCTGTGCACGCTGCGCTCTACCAGAAAAATCCATTGCACAGGCTTGAAGGACACATCCAACCTCCTTAGTCATCTACGTGCTTGTAGAAAGTGTTGGATGAGTCCTTCCTATGAATCTTTGTTCGCGAAGTAATGCCATATATATTAAAGGGCAGCATTACTCAAACCTGACTTGTGGGCAGCATTGGACAACAGTGTATCTTCAGATACACACACATTTGTAAAAAGTAATAAACCTATAAAGTTTGGTCCTGAGGTCCTGTAATACAAAGAAGCATTCTGGACAATTCTGATTGCAGTTTTGACTCAGATTTCCCATAGCATTAAGGCTTTATATACTATTTAGAACCTATAGGTGTTAGATGCTTGACACAGAGTGATCTTTTACAAGTGTTTGTATATTATACTTATAATTCATCTTGTTGTTGCTTTAATTGCTTTAAAGTCAGTTTCATCTTATAGAGATTCTATCACAGCAACATATTTCACCGTATAATAATTGCACTTTTCAATCTTTGGGGGGGATGATGAAAAAGGAGTGTGACTATTATGTGGTGAAAAAAATCATGCCTTCTTTCAGCTAAAGCTACTTTCCTGTGTGCTGCCTGCCCCCTTTTAGCTATGTTTCCCTTGCCTTAGTCCAAAAGCACTGTGTTGAAGAGAGCAAATATTGTCACTCTCTTCAACCCAGTGCTTTTGAGCTCAACTGAGTGAGCCGCCATAGCTCTAAGGAAACAGGTGGGTGAACGAAATAGTTGTTTCTATAGTGCAGCAAGACACATGGAAAGGGAAGCCTAGCTAGACTGTTCATAGTGAAGAGGCTGTCTTCATACACTGGCTACACTGTATGCGGGTTGTCTGCCAGCAATATGTGAGGATAAAATATCAAGGCTGTGAATATTACATGATAAAAGCAAAGATACTGTTTTGGGTGCTCAAAGGAAGGGATGTGTCTACTACACAGTGAAATATGGTATTTTTGTGACATGATTTATCTAGTGGAGGTATGCCATTATCTTAATTTGAGGTTGAGAGGGTGTGACTTGCCCATGGACACTTAGGGGGTCTCTGGCTACCACTAATGAAGTTTATCTTCATTAAAATATTGTAAATCTTTGTACAATAAACTTGTTACTTATATGTTGTTATAACAACTGTCCTGTGTCCCATATTGGAAGAAAAATGGGATATAAAACAAACAAATCAATTAAGAAAAGTTGTGCTCTACATTATGGAAAAGGTTGAAACATTACATTATTCTGTGCACATGCCTTCCAACATTCAACAGATAAAAATAAGACACAAGGTCAAGCTACATCAGAGATTTAGTTAATGGGAAAAGTTGTTAATGAGTGAGTTGTTAATGAGAGAGAACACACAAGCTAAGAGAAGCATCAGCACTTTCCTTTGACCTGAACATAGTGCAAAGGTTAAAATTCTGTCACTTCCCCTCATCCTCCCCAAGGAGTTCATTGAGGGTAGACTACTTTTGTTTTACATCAATTTATAACAATAGAAGTATGCAGAGAATGAAGAGGAAGATGCTGAAAGAGAGAAACTGAGACATTTGAAAAGCATCTGAGAAAAGTGAGCTGACAAGGAATTAATTGGGACTGCCCCAGTCAATTTGGGAAAGTATGTATGTAACAACAAGTACCAGGAAGTTTTGTGTTATAGTGCAGTGATGAAAACCATTTTACAAGTTATTTCAAGTAAAAGAAAGAAGGATTCCTGAGATTTTTTAGATCTCTATACAGAAATGGCAAATTTATCCAATACCTGCAGTACTTAATCATGTTGTTATGAACCTTCAAATCAATTCTGACTTCTGGTGACCCTAAGATGAACCTATCATGAGGTTTCCTAGGCAAGATTTATTCAGAGGGGTTTGTCAATGCTTTTCTGTGAGGCGGAGAGACTGTGAATCGACCAAGGTCAAGTGAGTTTTCACATGCGAGAGCAGTAGTGACCCCATATCTTATGCACCTCTGGAACTTATTTTCCAGAGGTGCATATGGTCCTAAAGCTAAATGTCAATCCCAGTTACAGTAGGCTATAGATTCCTTCAGTCAGTGTAAATCACAATAAAAATATTATATTTAAAAATATGCTTCTAAGCTGTTTTTTTAAACTGACTGATTTTTTTTCTTTTAAAAAATCATCACATGTTTTTGGGGGAGGGGGTTGAGAAGAATTTTCCCCCAGAAATGTGTCATATTGTGCATTCACATGTATACAAACTTGTGTGTATAAGACCATGAACACAAATGTACATCTAAGTTCCTTCTCATTTTCTATATGGTTCTTTCCTTGCAGAATCTGATATTGCTGACTTTGATGGAAGAAGCTCCCTCCTCTACAGATTCAACCAGAAGCTGATGAGTACCTTCAAAGATGTTGTTTCCCTGAAATTCAAAAGCATGCAGGGAGATGGGGTCTTGTTTCATGGAGAAGGGCAGCGTGGAGATTATATTACCCTGGAGCTGCAAAATGGGAAGCTTTCTTTACACATCAACTTGGGTATGTCCATTCATTTCAGCATATCATGAATCAATGTGGTGGTAGGATGGGAGTGGCTATCCTTTAGCCTAATGCTACCAAATGTACAATGATTTTAAAGACTGAGGGGAAGCTGAGAAATAATGCAATGAGGTGCCTACATTTGGTTTTTAAATTTATTTTTATGTTCTAGAGACTTTTAAATGTGGGAGGACTCAATTTCCATTCATACTTGTGTTGAAGAACATGCTAAATAAATTTCACTCCCTAACTCCAAATGGGCAGATCTGAAAACAAACTAAGAATGTGAATATTTGACTGTTTAATTCTGCATTCAAGGATGTAAAGGGGGAATGAAATTACCTCTAGACTAACAAATGCTTGCATTTCTTCTATTTATTTGCTATAAGGTAATTGTTTTTGTATACATATCATTTTGTATGTTGCATATGGTCAACTAACATCTAAGTCCTCTTCAGATGCCTAATGTGCACGGTCTTCTTCTTACAGTTGGTGAAAATGTTTATTTTTGTGCATTATTCATCCAAGATTCATTCACATAATTCAAAGTGTTTCAATAAATTATCCTGTGCAGAAATGTTATGTGAAAACAATACAGTGTTCTGTGCAAAATTGAGAGCTTTGCTCACCAATTTTGCTCACCAAAACATTCATATTTATACCAAAACAAATCATTTGTGTGTCTGGGAACCTTTTTCACAATTGTGGGGGTAAGCAATTTAGTAGTTTCAGTACACTGATGATACTATGCAGTGTTTCTCTATGACTTACGTGTTAGGTGTGATTGTGCATATTAAGGGCCCCAGAGCATTGTTGAACTGGATGAGTAGGGCAAGGCTAAAACTGAATCTGAACAAAAAGAAGCTCAGTAACTGAATATTTCTGTCTGCGCTTTAAGTCTGAGCTTTAGTAAAGGTTCTCATTCAGAGCTTGCATTTGATTTGTACACTTGGGGCCTTTCTTGGATCATTCATGCCATAGAAGACGTAGGTAGTTTTGAGTGTCCTTTCACAATTTCTGTAGGTATACCATTGGGATAGGCCTAGGACACACTGATCCATACCTTGGCACTTCCTGACTATACTTCTGCAATGCAAAATATAAAATTAAATTCCTAATATGTGTAATTAAAATTGTAGTCTTACAAGTATTTGATTGCATGCTGGATTGCTCATATACAGTATAGTTCAAAAATAAGCCTAATTGATTGTAAAAGGGAGTGTATTTCCAATTGATGGATACAGAAAAATTGTTGCTTCTGATATGCTGCATTTTTTCCAGCAAGACTGCCTCAATTGTCTTAATTTATAAACTGGTACTGATTACATCCGATTCCTTTTGACTGTGTGTTCTTCATAGGTAAATAGTTGATTTCTTACCTGCCCATTGCTTCTTGAAGCACTGCTGTTTTTTCCCTTTGTTGTAGGTTTATTTTCTTGGAAAGATGTATAATTTTCCATCTCTTCAGCTGCTTTTTATGCATAGTCTGTTTCAGTAGGGGTTGATTACAGTAAACCAATAAAAATTAGCTTGTTAGGCTGTCAGCTTGTCAAAAAAATAACAGTGATTTTATTTAAGCTTTGTTGATTTCAATTCCTTTGGAAATACAATGTAAACACCTTTCATTTTCAAAAGAGCAGCAGCACAGTGTCACTGGTGTTTCATGTAGGTATTGATCTTGGGCCAAGAGACAATGTGTGCTTTGGGAAGGCTGTGCTTTATATTCAATCCAAAAGGATATTATTTATTGAATTCAGGCCAAGACATGAATCACATACTGAATAAGTTAGTAAATTTTGGGTTTTGCCTCCCAAAAACAACATGAAATGAAATTTCCCTCCTCTGTTTGTACAAGTTGAATTCAATAAACATAACTGTTACTTACCACATAGTTACTGCCTAATGCATAAATATTAATGAACAAAAGTGGCATATCTCAGTTCGGCATTAAATGGGGAAATGCAAAGGAGTGTATATTTAAAAGGTAACTACTTGAAGTATGATTTACTCTCATTTTGGTTTCTCTCACATTAAAATTCTTGAAATCTTAGGTCTTTTCCATCCCAAGTAGGTAGAAATTAACAGATGTGGGAAAATTCTTATCTGAATAACAATTATCACCTTTTCCTAGTATCAATTCTGGAAATGTGATCCAAGAACATGTAATGTTGAGATGACACATAAAAGCCCCACTGATGGAACTATGCCACAACTTCTTTTGCTGTACACTCAGATTTTGAATGCAGCCCATCCTTGATGTTGTGATAAAAGGGAGATGTCTAAGAACCCCATCACATTGACTGAATATAATGAGGTCCCCCAGATTGAATCACTAACCTTCGTGGTAAATTGGCGGGCCAGCAAGGCAATCCCAGTGCCCAACCTCACTGGCAGCAATGTATCCCCATTATATATGGGAAAGCATCGGCATTTGACTTCCCAATCCCACACTGACCTCATGATACCTAATAGAAGACAGGAGGCCTCCTGTGTTCTGCACAAGTATCCAAGGATGCTGGCACCCCAGTTGAACCATGGAGGCCCGCCAGAAGTAAGCCTGCATCATCTGATGGGCAGCATGGGGCCCAACTAGAGATAAAGCATCCCAAGACACTGATGATTAATCATGCGATGAGGTCACATGAGGCATTCCACTATGCCCCTACCGCTAGATATGTCTCGGTGAAGACATCCTGTGGTATCTCCCAGTGGTTCTTCAGATGTCCTGGAGGATCATAATAACACTATGTGTGTATCTGTAGGGATATAGTGACATAGCCAGATGCTTCTTAGATGCCTCCTGCTCTTCACTGGACATGGAAAGGCAGATAAGACACAAGAATAAGTGTGTGTGTATTTTTTTGTGTGTGAGGGTATTTTCCTCATAATTTAATAAGGAAAACCTTATGCAACCTCTGCAGTGACTAACATATGAGTTATGCAAATTTAATTGTACTTGTGTCTATGAAACTTATTAACAGGAGTCCAGTTGTAATTTTGTGGCACAAAGCATCTCATTTCCTCTGTTAGGACTGCATAGCTCTGATTGTTGGTTCAGTGTCTTTGCTTATTTAGAGATATTAATTAAATATTCTCAAAAGCAGGGCTAAGGCACTCATAATTATTCTCATGAATTAACCAACAAAGGAATCTGTTAAAATAGATAATCAGCAAGTACCACTAATTGTTAGCTATATATTGCTTTTGTTCTTTTACCCTCAAACCATGTTAATGCAAAATAATTCACTTGTTGCCTCTGCCACAAAAATTTTCCCACTCCCCCTCCTTCCAACCCCTTTCTCTCCCTGGTTAGAAAATGATTATTTTCTCTGATGATCGTTTTAGAGCGATTGTGTCTCCCAGCCCATCTGTCCACTTCAAGGACTCATTTCACAGCTGTTTCAGCTCTTCTCTGTGCTGGGTCATCTCTGTCCACGCAGAAAACTGGTCTTTGATTCTCTGTAATTGAACCCCCGCCTTGGGTGAGACGTGTAAGTTGAATGTGCTGCGTATTGGTACGCAGTGAAGCAAATAAAGAAAGCCTTGAGTACAGTATATAGAACGAGAGTTCAAGCGAAGCAAAAAGACAGCATGAGATCCCCAAGGAGAAAAAGTAGTGGAAAAGAAAAGGCAAGAAGAGAAATCCTTCCTACTGTTCTATTCACTGTTTCTTTTCCAGTGTGATCTCTTTGCAACTTTTCATTAGCATCAGATAAGAGGGAGAAGATCTCTCATGACTAAAACATAAAAATGTAACTTTACCTGATGATTCCTGACCAGTGTTCTCCTACTTTGGAAATAAATAAAGAATTGGTTTGTCTACAATTCTTTCCTGGTAATAGATAATAGAATATCATTTGTTAAGCTGCCTTATTATTCTTTAATAAGCATTTCCTTAACTGGAATTTCCTTACTGAATTGTTAGAGCTAGGAAAGAAGTGGTTGCAAAATTTCAGACTCTCCTCAGTAATCTGTACCATGTGTCAACTATTCAATGGCTATTAGCAACACACACAACTGATAAATCCAATTTTATTCGATTGGGTTTTTTTGGGGGGGGGGGGGGTTATTATGGAAGATGTTATTCTACACCTCACCCACACTGGCCAGCAATGGCCGAAGCCTTCTCCTGTTGAAATACTCTATGGTCATTAAATGGCTGCTGGAGAGTGAGAGAGGATAAGAGAGTCATAGCCAGCACATTGGAACAATTCAAAAAAATCTTCACAAACAAGAATTCTGGGCTAAAGTTAATATAATGAACTTCATATGCAAATTCTTCATGTAGGCAACAAAGACCAAGCAAACAGTTATAGCAGAAGAGGTGCTTTGCTCTGCACAGGGCCGTAGTCAGGATTTCGATTTGGGGGGGGGGGGGTGAGTTTGATTTGGGAGGGGCTGAGTTAGAGTGAGAGAGGGTCTACCCTACCAAACCTTTTGTATCGTTATCCCAATACCCCTATGAATATGGGATATATTGAGAATGGTGATCAGATCATGATATGAATAAACATAACAGTTTTTAAAAGGTACCAATTAGGCCTTCTCGTAGACCACCCTGAGCATGTAGTCCCCGTCCCCCCCCCCCCCCCCCGGCTACATGCCTGGCTCTGCAGTACTACATATGGAAAAGTACCTTGGGATTATTGCTGATCATAAATTGAACATGGGTCACCAGTGTGATACCATATCAAAGAAGGTGAATGCTGTCTTAGCCTGCTGTCACGACTTGACACTGCAGATTAATTATTAGCACTCCCGGTAATTACTGCCACCAACCTAATCTGTGATCAGGATTTAATTTAATAACTAAGATGTTTAATTAGGCTCCCTTTACACCAAATCACCCACTGTGAGGAAAACTAAAAAGACAGAAAGATGGAGGCTTATGAAAGTTAATAAGAAAAGAATTTATTAACTATCAAACAGGCTAACAAATAGGCACAGATCGTATTGGTTCTTCAGTGAGGCAACAAGAGCGTACGGTTACAGAAACGAAGATTTTAAAACTATTAGCGTGATGGTTAACTGGATCTGAATAATGTGCTGGTGCGTAGTGGTTTCTATATAAAGGCTAGTGCTTCTTCTTAGATCTTAAATTCAGTTCCACAGACAGTACTAAGACTTGTCTCCCCAACTCCCCAACTAATAATTAAACTAGAGGGTAGCTGATGTAACTAACTGGAACCTCTACACCATAGACAGTTCCCTGAGTCTTGTTAACAGTAGCTAATAACTAGATTAGCACCACAGTCTCAGAGCCCCACCTGTCTCTCTATCACAAGAGACAACAAGGTGATCTAACTGACTATTTCCAGTCAGTCCTTCTGGCTCTAAACTAAAGCATCACTACTGGAATCTCTCCTGGCCCTAAGAGCTGTCAGTGCTAGGTCTTGACCCCCTTAGTCCAGCCTATTCCCTTGTGGTGGTTAGCTATAGATTAGACTGTCAGTCTCTATTGCAGAGGCTCTGATGATACTCCCCCAGAAACCTCGCTCAAGACTCCTCAGGCTCAGATCTTTCTTATCTGCAGCCTGGCACAAGACAGAGAAGGCTCAGATGTGTCTTATCTGAAGCCTCTCACAAGACAAGACTCAAAACTTTCTGACAGGAATCCTTCTCCTAGTCAGCTCAACTCCTCCCCTCTGGCACCCAGCCAATCACAGGGAAGAAACTGTGTCTGAGCAGAGTGACTCTAAGGCCACACCTCCTCTCTCTGGCTTTGACCTTCTCCTGATGGCTGCTAGCTGAAACTCCCTTACTAAAATGGATACCAGCAAGTTCCAAACAGGGATCGAAACTTCCAAGCAGGATTTGGCCTGCTTAGGACGGGTGAGTCCTTACACCTGCATTAATAGAAACATAGTCTCCAAGTTGAGGAAAATAATAGTCTGACTGTATTCTCCATCAAATAGGATGGAGATAACTGTCCTCCTTCACCTTCCACAGCCCAAATTC
Source organism: Anolis apletophallus (assembly GCA_030556195.1). Classification (NCBI taxonomy): domain Eukaryota; kingdom Metazoa; phylum Chordata; class Lepidosauria; order Squamata; family Anolidae; genus Anolis; species Anolis apletophallus. Next base: position 117,272,142 of record JARBWK010000002.1, on the reverse strand, counting down.
CAGCTACACCTAATGTTTTGCTTGTGGAAAATGAAGGCAGGAAACAGGGAGGAACACTAGGTTCTGTTCTTGTTGGTATCAAGAACAGCCTTTCTTCCAATCTCTGGGAAAACATATGATAATTTATGGGTATGAATTATACTAAACTGCTGAAACATTGGCTCTCTGACAATGGTTAATGGTACCTCACCCTGTGAAAGAATAGTTAAATCCTAAAGTTATAGGAGCCTCATCCTATATATCCAACTCAACAACTCAAATCATAAAAGAAATCATGAACTTCTGAATGTACCATATGGAGCAAACTTCTTATACATTTAGGTCTGGATATATGTACACATGAATGCATGCCTATATAAAACATACTTATCTTTGTATGTTAGAAAAACAGGAAGGACTCCGTGATCATATAGCAAACGGGAGGAAATGTGTGGGTGGCAAAAGAGCATTAAGGAGATAGGTATTAAGACATGACTTGAACAAAGACCATATTCTATTAAGAGAGATTTTTTTAATAATGTTGGTCTTAATGAGGTTGTTCCTCCTCTTATAAATTAATTATCTTATGTCATTTCCTTACCACAAGACTTATGTCTTTCATAAGGACAAAACATGTTGTTTGAAGTGTAATATTATATTGTAATAATATTATAGCGCAATTTGTATTTTAGTTGGATGGAGGCTAAGTGTGACTACACAAGCAGTGACTCATAATTGCACGATCCCATGCCCAGCCCTTTTATAGCTGACCCACATCCATTTAGTAACCCTGACAATTGGTTTTGCTGAACCTCTACTGATAGAGCTACAATGAAATGAGTTTTTAATATTTTATCTTTATCTTTAATCTGTTTTAGCAGAATATTTTATATTTTATGGTGTTTTCAGTTGTGTTAGTTTAATTAGGTTGTGTTAAATTGTCAAATGTAATCATTTTTATGTAATTATATGGTTTCTTTCCGGCAATTGAATGTTTGTCTTACATGTTGGAAACTGGCCTGAGTCCCTTTGGGGAGATAGGGCAATATACAAATAAAGTTTATTATTATTTATTATAAAGCCAGATGGATCTCACTAGCCATTTACTGAAACCTTTGTAGTCTCCTGCAATTTTCTTTAGACTTAGGAGCGAGTAAGCAAGACAAAAAAATCACCATCTCCATCTGAGGGCTTTTCCCATTCTTTCCACATTTCTTGTCATATATGCATTAATAGATATTACACAAAATTATGGAAGCATTAATGCTCTATAGCAGTTTGTTTATTTGGACTAGGATGCCAGGGGACCAGGGTTTGAATCCCTACTCAGCCATGGAGACTATTTTGGTGACCTTTAAGAGGTCATATTCTTTCAGTCTTTGAGGAAGCAATGACAAGCATTCTCTGAATAAATCCGGGCAAACCACCCACAGCTCCAAGATAGGGTTGCCATATATTAAACAACAAAAATGACACAAAAGAACATGGTATTCTTTAAACCCAGTATGGAAATCCATTGAATACAGGTATCTGGTGATAGTGTTTTGCTTGTGGAAAGGCAGAATCTATCAAATGTGGAAGAGAGCATTTCAACATATTCACTCCATTCCCCAAATAAATTGGGAAATCTGAAAAACAATCTGACACTTGGAAGGTGGCTAATGGAGAAGGCAGGATTATTGTGGCTGTTAGCAGGTTTTTCAATTTAGCTCTACAGTGTGATCAAGAATCAAGAAAATGTGCTGAGGATATGCATTCTTTTGCTCTAAAATACAATTTTATAAGACCTGTACAAAACTGATTTTTGTTACATTTTTATAGTTTTTGGTCTATATATATCATTCTACTTCTAGCCAGCAATAGTACCTTTTGGAAACAAAATATGTTTGGAAACAAAATAAGACAATATACATATATCCACCAACCACTTTCTTAGACAAATAATTATATCTTTAAAGTACTTCTACCAGCTTTCTTAGTTTTCTCTTACATTTTCCAAATGACAGCTCCAGCTAACATAATTTCCTCTCTCAGCCCCTGAAATCTCTCCCATCTCCTTGGTATACATCCACACTCACTTCAATTCTCCCACCTTTGGTCAGAGATGTGCCCCGTTAGTTAATCATTCACTATGTCTCTGTGTGGTTTCTTGTTATCGCATTCTAAGCTGCATATGAAACAACTACTACCACCACTACAATTGTACCCCTGATAATTAGGAACCTGAAAAGGTTTCAGCAGGTTAGTATCTTCTTGTCGTGTGCCATCAAGTCATTGATTAAAGTAACCAATTCACTTGAATTTCACAAGAACGAATCTTGGTGATTTTAGTTTGTTTTGATAGTCCTAGAACTTGATTTGGCTGGGAACTGAGCAAGGGCCCTTCTGCACTGAACCACATTTGGTAGCCAGATGGGGGCAGAAACCTTGCATTCCTAACCAGAGCGTGTGTCTGTGACCAATTACTAACCCATATTTGTTGCAATTGGCACAGGGGTTATGGCCACTGCTCCCTGTCCCCCATTGTGCCCAAAACTTACAGGAAATGCCTCAGGAATGAGGCACAAGGTTTCTGTGGAGGTCATGTTGTGTTAAAATTATGCTAGGAGCTCTGAAGGGGGAGTTTTCCTCTCCCTCCTCCAAAGCTCCTGGTGCATCATTTTAATGCAACAGAAGCTCTGCAGCAGTCTTGTGCCTCATTTCCGAGACATTTCCAATAAATTTTGAGTAAAATGGAGGGAGTCTCAGGGAGGGGAGGGTGACATTGGCATCCCATCTCCCCAGGCTGCCTTAGCTTGTGAAACCAGGATGACTGTGGTGACTGCTGGAATCATGTATTACAAACAGGGGAGCGCCGATATACAAACAAACGCAAAGGACCAACAGGTCTCCGTAATAAATGCAAATAATAATAACTTCCCCAATGGGGTTACCGTATCCAGGAATTCAGAGTCCAATCTCAATGTCCATAAACCAAATTTCTTTTATAATCCACGTGTATATTTCTGGCACGTGGATTATAAAAGAAATTTGGTTTATGGACATTGAGATTGGACTCTGAATTCCTGGATACGGTAACCCCATTGGGGAAGTTATTATTATTTGCATTTATTACGGAGACCTGTTGGTCCTTTGCATTTGTTTGACTGCTGGAATCACCCATGAAACTGCCAGGAAACAATCCCCACACACCCCATACCTACAATGATTGGGACTTTACCGAGAGGTCTGGATCTTTCTAGGTGTTTTCTAACCCAGAATAAACATAAATTGAAACTGCATTGGCTTGAATCATTGTTTGGATGCCTCAGGCTAATGTGCCCCCACACCACATTATAGGGCAGTGTAGATGGGGCCTAAATCAGCCTATGCACTTATCATGCATGCATTCTACTACAATAGCAAATGAGTTTCTTAGTCCTCAGTGCCCTGATGCATTTATGATTTAATTGGTGGTGAACATGTATTGTAAACCGTCCTGAGCCAAATCGGAAGGATGATATACAAATCGAAACAAAACTAAATAAATAAATAAATATATGTCAGCTATTTGGGATAATTAAAGATAATTTCAAGAGTGGGACAAATAATTTTCCTCAATGCTCAGGACTAAAGTTTACAGTTTAGAATAGTTATTTCTGTGGACTAAAGGCCAGTATCCTCTATCGTGCTTTATGCTGTCCAGTTTTATGTATATTTCGCTATATAGCAGAGGATGTGAGGGTTTGTCTACACTGCCCCAAAGTGGTACCGAGGTAAATCTTGGATATATAGGGACTTCCTATCCTTAACACAGGTTAAGACAGATTGAACTGGTTTCACCCTGACCTAAAGAAGTTGAGGATTGTTCCTGATTTTCAGTCAAAATCCGAAACAGTGCTTTGAACAGTGTGTGGACAGCATGACCAGGTCTGAATGAAAACAGTCCTCTGTCTGTGTGGGCTGCCACTCCCATGTTTTTTTCTGCACTCATCAGCACAGAGAAAAGGAGATCAATTGGGCCCATGCCACCCTCATAAATGCCAAATAGCTGCAGGGCTCAGGGAGTACTTCTAGTGCCATGATCACCTGGTGCTGACATTTATTTATTTATTTATTTATTTATTTATTTATTTATTTAGGCTTATTAGTCGCCACTCCCATCAGGCTCGGGGCAACTTACATATGTTAAAAACACGATAAAAACACGATAAAAACAACAGATTAACATCCATAGTTAAAACTATACAGTACATCAGCAGAGGTGCCTGCACAACCAGAAAATATGTGGTATAGGTCCATCTTGAATCTGCCCACCTTAATTTAGTTTAAGTTGAAACAAGATGGCATTTACTATGTTTAGTTTGTATGTACTAATGTAATTACTTTTCATTTTCATCTGGAAAAAAAACATAGCTGAAAGCATTAAAGGAGAACTTGTTAAAATTCTCTCCTCTCATCTTTTTCTGTTTGTTTAAAATGCAAGTGACAATTTCCTGGAGCTTTCCTTTTGTTGTTACATAAACCCATTAAGTGCCATTTGTCCTCAGCTAATCTCTTCCTTTCTTACTTTTCTCTTTCAAATCAAATATGATTTCTATTATTTCTCACCTAAAGAAGATAAGTGCATTACAAATGCAAAATAACCATTGCTAAATGAATGTTTAAATATTGAATTATTTGACTGCAGCTATGACTCGGATTTTCAGACATTCAGAGCAGAACAAAATGAACTGCTGTGTAGAGTGCAAGTCAACTAGGCTTGGAAAAATATTTGTGTGTGTGTGTGTGTGTAGCTACTCTGGTTAATAGTCCATTTTCAAAACCTTTAGCCTGGAAAATCTTGGAGAGACTTATTGCCTGGAAGTGTTTTTCCCCCAAACCAGTAAACTCAGTACAATGCTCATATAATGGAATTTTTCACTTGATCTATAGTATCCTTCGTTTCATAGAATTTTGAGCATCACGTTGCTTGGTTGGGAAACTACTCCAATGGTCCTGTGGCTACTGTGTATTTTGATGTCCCCTTTCTTGGAAACTGGAATGTATAATGAGTGTTCCTAGTTTTTGAACGATTGCTTTGATTTCCATATTTTTGACAAATTCTAGCTAATTACTCACATGTGCTGCATATCCAATGGGACTTTGTTAGTGTATGACATTCAGCCATTTCAGACTTATGGAAACCATAAAGAAAACCTTGGGGGGGGGTGTTAGGGGGTCTCTTTGCCTTCCTCTGGGAGTGGGTTTCCCTGGCTGAGCTGGAATTCGAACCTGGTCCTCAAAGTTGTAGTCCAATGCTCAAACCCCTACACTATGCTCTTTCTTTCAATGTGATTTGCTCTAGGAAAAATATGCAAAGGCAGGGATAGGGAATTTTTATTTATGAGGATGTCAGGAACTTCAATGCTTTCCAGTAAAGACGCTACAGAACTGCTGCTTCTTCCAGTGGTAGTTTATTGAAGACACAAAACCTATAAAGCTGAAGCATCCGCTTCCCATCACCACAATCCTTATATACTAATCCCTCCCCCATGCAATGCCTGGAGAGGGTTGCATCCTGACTCAGCAATCCCAGTGAGCCTTTGCATTACCCAGAGTTCCCTGGGTATTACATCATACCCCAGAGTCTTATCTAGACCAAATGTCATAGTCCCAGTATATTCAACTGCAAAGAAATAGAGCAAAGTTCATGGTTGAGTCATCTCTCTCTGACTCAGCAACTCAGGTGAAAGTAGTAGGCTCATGGCAGGCTGGGATCTGTCTCTGGCCCCAGGCATAGAGATTCTAGCCCTGACATAACGCCTTCCTCCACCTTCTCCTCCTCCCCTGAGGAAGACAAAGCAACATTCAAAATTTTGGCATAATTGGGTTAACATATCGTTTTAACAAGTTGCAATGAAACACAGAATAAATTTTCCTCAAGGCCCTTGGCAATATCAATCGGTACGTCACCTCATTCACTCGCTCAGCCACTCTGAATGGTCCCACATACTTTGGGCCCAATTTTCGAGAAGGTAACCCCAACTTTAAATTCTGAGTGGATAACCATACCAAATCCCCTTCCTTATACACATCACCTTCTTGTCGGTTTTTGTCACCAAATCGCTTGTGCAACCCCTGTGCCTTATGCAACGCCTCAGTTACCTCCTTCCACTCTTCTCGAGCTCTATTGTACCATTTCTCCTTATCATCCTCCAGCACTCCTATACCAACTGGTAGTGGAACAACCTCTTGGCCAAATACAATTGAAAATGGAGTCCTGCCTGTAGATGAGTGCACAGATCCGTTATAAGCCACTTCAGCGTAAGGCAACAAGTCTGCCCAATTACTCTGCTGGGCATTTACAAAAATTCTTAGATAACTACCCAACGATTTCTGCGCCCTCACAACTCCCCCATTACAACAGGGATGATAAGCAGTTGTCAACTTCCGGTCTGCTCCTAAGGTTTCCAAGAACCTATCCCAGAATTTCGCCGTGAATTGCACACCTCTATCGCTAAGCACCTGCTCTGGACACCCATGTAACCGGTATATATGCTGCACATATAACTTAGCTAATTTTTCTGCCGAAGGCAAGCCAGTTAACGGTATAAAATGGGCTTGCTTTGAAAACATGTCCAGCACAGTCCAGATATACCTATATCCTTTACTAGGGCAACTCCCCCACAAAGTCGGTACTAATATGTGTCCATGGCCGCACTGGAGTAGCCACCACCTGGATCAATCCTGGGGCTTAGCAGTAGGTACCTTCCCCGTGCACAAGCCTCACAACTACTCACATAATTCTTTACCGATGTCCTCATTCCTGGCCACCAATATCGGGCTTTGATTGCAAAGAAAGTCTTAGTAAATCCCCAATGCCCTGCTGTCTTGTGGTCATGGAACAACTCCAACACCCTATTCCTTAACTCCGCTGGTACATACAATTTCTCCCAAACTATCCACAATCCCTTGACCCTTTTACATTCCAACTCATGGGCCTTCAACCAATCATCCTTCTCATAACACCTCTGAAACTCTTTTACCCACTCTTCCAGCTCCTCATCCTCCTGCTTTATTTCCAACTTCGCTTGTGCTCGTGTCTGCACCCTCAGACCCCACTGGTCCTTTGTGAACACTCTCCCCACACTTGGAAGAGGATCTGGCCCCACTGCAGGATAACGCGACAATGCATCAGCAACCACATTATCCTTACCCTTTATATGCTTCAACACAAAATTAAACCTAGCCAGATACTGGGCCCATCGTAACAATTTAGGAGACAACTTCTGGGGCTCCCTAAGAAATTGCAAATTCTTATGATCAGTTAACACTTCAAACGGGTGAACTGCCCCCTCTAAAAAGTGTCTCCACGTCTGCAGAGCATAACGAATAGCAAACGCCTCCTTTTCCCACACTGGCCAATTCCTTTGCTGCTCCCCAAATTTCTTAGAGAAATAAGCACAGGGTTTCAACACCCCTTCCTCGTCCTTCTGTAACAAAGCTCCTCCATATGCCCAAGCGGAAGCATCACTCTGTACCACAAAGGGTTTTGCTGGATCTGGATGCACAAGCAAAGGACCTTTAGTGAAAGCTACCTTTAAAGAATCAAAAGCCTTTTGACACTCTACAGTCCAACCCAACCTGGCACCAGGCGCCCTCACCTTCCTAACCTCACCCTTACCTTTTGTCTTGAGCAACTCTGTAAGAGGCAAAACAATATTAGCAAATCCGGAAATAAAAGACCGATAAAAGTTAGCCATCCCCAAAAAAGCCTGTAACTGTCTCCTTGTTTTAGGAGCTTCCCAAGCCAACACATCTGCCACTTTACCCGGATCCATGGACACACCCTCTCTACTAATTCTATATCCCAGGAAGTCAATTTCGCTCTTGCTAAATTCACATTTACTTAACTTAACAATCAATCTGGCCTGTCTCAATCTCTCCAATACTTCCCGAACTAACTGCACGTGCGCCTCTTTGGTTTGTGAAACCACAACAATGTCGTCTAAATAAACATACACCCCCTTATACAAAAGGGGTGCAGCACCTCATTAATCAACTGCATAAATATACCGGGGCCCAGCCAAACCAAAGGGCATGACGACCCATTCGTACAGCCCCAAGGGACACGAAAAGCAGTCTTCCACCTGTCCGATTCTCGCACCCGCACCATATGGAAGGCATTTATAATATCCAGCTTTGTGAAATACCTGCCTTTCCCCAATTGCCCTAATAGATCCTTGATTAAAGGCAATGGATAACAATTAATGGTACTTATCGCATTAAGACCCCTATAGTCAATACACAACCTTAATTTCCCATCTTTCTTTTCCCTAAAGAGAACAGGGGCTGCAATAGGGGATTCCGATCTTTGGATGTACCCTTTCTTTAAATAATCATCTATCTGCTCCCTTAATGTAACCTTCTCCTTCTCAGACATAGGATAAATCTTTGGCTTAGGAGTACTGCCCTTCTTTCAGTTCTACCTTGCAGTGTACATTCCTGACTGGGGGCAGATTGTCGGCTAATACAGGGTTGAACACATCTGCTAAGTCAATATATTCCTCAGGAATCTGTGGCTCACCTCCTTTCTTCTCTTCATTCACATACACACCACCATTCGCCACAGGCCGGCACTCTAATGTACCTGCTTTCCAATCTATGATTGGATCAGCCTGTCTCAGCCAAGGCAATCCCAATATAATTTCATGTTCCATAACAGGAGCCACTACACAATCCAGCTCCCCTCCCAAGTATCAACCTTTCCCTTTAACCCTTTTTTTGTTCCCAATGGAAAGGGCCCTCCTCCCACAAAAGTTCCATCCAACTGGGCAAAATGTACAGGAGCTGGTAATTCCTGAATTTCACATTTCAAATCCTTAACTAATCCAGGACACATAATGTTTTCAGAACACCCGCAATCCACCAATGCTTTATGCGTTTGATATTTTCCTTTCTTTTCCAATTCGATTTTACAAACAATACTTGGGGCCCCTTTTCTCACCCCATCCGCACTCTCCATCTTTTCACCCAGGGCACCTCGGGCAACTTTCACATTTTTGGTATCCGTAACTTTCTTAGATGACATTGGAAGGAATAATGTCCCGGCTTAGAGCAAATGTAACACAAGCCTTTCCCCACAGTTGGCTTTCCGCTAACACTACTCCGCTGGCTCTCGCTTCTGGTTACACGTCTTGACCCTGGCCGAAATCGCCTCGTAGGTCCTACTGCCGACTTCCGCCATTGCACTTGGGCCAGAATACCTTCTACGTTACCAGCCAATTGGATCCATCCATCGACATCACCAGGGTCTACACGATGAAGGCACCACTCCAACAACTCTCGTCGTAATCCGTCTTTAAATAGTTCAAGGAGGGTTGCTTGAGACCACTCCGCTACCTTGCCCGCAAGGCTCATAAACTCCTCCGCATACTCCGTTACAGATTTATTGCCTTGCGTTAACCCCATCGGAGCTTCTTTGGGCTTTACTCTCCAGTGGGTCACGAAATCTGTTCTCACAGCCCGAAGAAACCCTCTCAATGTCCCCAAACATGGATCCTGTCAATCATGGCACTGCACGTACCAGTCCGCAGCTCTTCCTTTAAGCACAGCTCCCACAGCACGCACTCTGCTGCCTTCACTTGGGTACAAGTGTCCATAATCTTGCATGTGATCGCCAACTGCCGCCACAAAAGGCCACTTTACATGCCTCACCATCAAACTCCACACGGAGCGGCTCCTTCCTTGGACGAACATCACCCCCAATTGGGGTCTCCATTCTCCTGCTCCATCTCTTCCGGGCATCTGGGCACCAGGCTGGGGTCTCCACTCTCCTAATCCATCCCTTCTAGGCATCTGGGCACCAGGCTGGGATCTCCATCCTCCAGATCCATCCCTCTTGGGCACCTGAATACCTCTTCCCAGTCCTACAGCTTTAGGCTGGACTGAAACCCCTTCATTCACCACTCTCAGCCTGGCACCACCATATGCTGCTCCTCGCGGAACTCCTGACTGGGCATCAACCCCCACACTCCCGAAGGAGATCTAGGATGGGTTTCAACCCTCTCACTGTCCATCCAAGAATAACGCGTAAAATCGCCTCCCTCAGGCGGGCCCCACATAGAATCTTGGTTCTTAAACATCTGCTGGGACATTCGCTGCAATGTCTTCTCCAAAGCCGCAACTTTGCATCCCAACACCTCCACTTCCGTGGGAGAACTCGGCTCAGTAGTTTCACTCCCGAGTCGCCTCTCTGGACTTACTGTGCACCGCCGCAGCTGCACCCTGAGTCGCACTGGATCCACATGACAAGCTTCCCTGGATCCCTCACGAAGAATATGTCCCTCTGGAGCAGCCGCACGCCATGCTGACGCCGTTTCTCCGACCCGATCAAGGAGGCCAACCTCATCCATAGTATTCCACCCCCATTCCAAAGTACATCTTTCATGGACTGCTCCAGTAACATAATCCCAGCTTTCCACATATTCCTCCGCCTCTTGCATAAACCTCTCCATTCCTGGGAAAGTTTCAGGGGCTTCAGCTTCTGTCAGGAACTTCAATGCTTTCCAGTAAAGACGCTACAGAACTGCTGCTTCTTCCAGTGGTAGTTTATTGAAGACACAAAACCTATAAAGCTGAAGCACCCGCTTCCCACCACCACAATCCTTATATACTAATCCCTCCCCCATGCAATGCCTGGAGAGGGTTGCATCCTGACTCAGCAATTCCAGTGAGCCTTTGCATTACCCAGAGTTCCCTGGGTATTACATCATACCCCAGAGTCTTATCTAGACCAAAGGTCATAGTCCCAGTATATTCAACTGCAAAGAAATAGAGCAAAGTTCATGGTTGAGTCATCTCTCTCTGACTCAGCAACTCAGGTGAAAGTAGTAGGCTCATGGCAGGCTGGGATCTGTCTCTGGCCCCAGGCATAGAGATTCTAGCCCTGACATGAGGATATCATCCCAGAAGCCCAAACAGAACTGGGCTGTGGCTCTATGCAGCCACTCCAGGTATACAAATCCCAAAACAGAAAAAATGTCACATTGCATTATTTTGTTTTGCTTTTTGTGCTGTAATATCACTTCACTTTTTCTCTCTCTCCACCTTCCTCTCACTCTTGTACACATTGTAAAGGAAATATTTCTCAATAGATTGCTTAGGAGAGCAAGAGAAATTTAAGAAGGCCTTCCATTTTATGATGACTTTGTTTCCTGATAATTAGGGAGTTCAGGAAATGCACGATATTGGAGGCTTTCGGAAATTAAGCTCCAGACTTGGATTTCAGGTTCCATATACCAGCTGTGTAGAATTTTAATATCATTCAATCTCACAATATATTATGCTCCTCAGAATATAATATGCTGCTCAGAATTCCCCTAGATACGAGAATGGTGTTATGCCTTGGAAATCAATGACCACCTCCTGCTCTAAATCTTGGGCTCAGACTTGATGTGAGCATTAATGATGCTTTCTATTGTTAACCCATCTCTCACTTTGTTATTAGACAATTAATCCTCTTTGAATTCCTCAGTAGAATACTCTCTTGATTTCACCTTCTGGTGATGAGTGCTGCTGTCATGAATTTCCTAGGGCATGTACAATAAAATACCTTTATGGCTCACTATTTAGTGATCGATTTTTCCTTTATTTCCTCCTTACATTCAAGAACAAATAATTTCAAGTATTTTCTTAACTTGAAGTAGGAATGCAAGGGGTTGTGCATTTTTGTTTGAATTTTGGTCCACAAAATGCAACAATCTTGTAGTAAGTGACCGTTTTCTTGATGGGGTTCATTAACGTGTCATGGACAAGTGGGTCTGTGAAAGTTCTTTCCATTCCTATCCCAAACAACACTGCATTCCAGCTGTCCACTTTTGGTCTTGCTGGGTGTTCATGAAGACTGCATCACCCTCTTGAAGTGCATGTATAAGTGCATGCATTGATAACACACATTTTTTTCACAGTATTTTGCTTTCTCATTTAATGCATTTCAGGCCAGTTTCTCTGGCAGGGAAAGACTGAGTGAAATAATTTCCCAGTGTTCACTGTCATATGAAGTGCTTAGTAAAAAAAAAACCCAAGGCAAACAATTCCAGTAGAAGCAAAAGCATAAGATTTCCAAGTCAAGCTTCTCAATACAATTACTACAACATCTCATTATCCTGCACATTGTGGAAATATCTATATTTTCTTGTTTTGTGTTCCTTCCCTTTATTTCTTTCCTTTCCCTTGGCGTTTTTCTTCCTTTGATTTCTTTTTTGAGTGATTTAAAATGTGTTGAATGTTCCAAGACTGCAGTAATAGAGAATTGTCCAGGTAAATATTGTACTATGATGCGTGATTTACATTATTAGTTGTGGTATCTGTATTATCATCACACATGGAGAGAATGCTGTTAATTGGCTACCACAGAGAAACAACATATGTGCGTTCCTTTCACAACCAGTCAAAAAACAGATGTGCATCTGTTGTTGTTTATTTGTTCAATCACTTCTGACTCTTAGTGACCTCATGAATCAGCCCACGCCAGAGTTCCTTGTTGGCCATCATCACCCCAGCTCCTTCAAAGTCAAAACAGTCACTTCAAGGATACCATCCATCCATCTTGCCCTTGGTTGGCCCCTCTTCTTTTTTCCTTCCATTTCCCCAGCATCGTTGTCTTCTCTAAGCCTTCCCGACTTCTCATGTGGCCAAAGTACTTCATCTTTGCTTCTAATATCCTTCCCTCCAGTGAGCAGTCGGGCTTTGTTTCCTGAAGCATGGACTGGTTGGATCTGCTCGCGGTCCAAGGCACTCTCAGAATTTTCATCCAACACCACAGTTCAAAAGTGTCTTATCTTCCTTCACTATGCATCTAATTCATGTTTTATTACTAGTTTATGGTCTACTTGTGATCATTTTTACTCCTAAAATGAAGATGTACAGTAGGGGTTTAGGGAGCAAATGGGACATAAATAGGGCCAAAAAGAAGCCCCAAGTGGGCCGCATGTAGCCCCCAGATTGTATGGTTACATTGCTCTGTTTTCTTCCTAAACTGTAAATCACAGGAAATTACAATTTTATTCCTAAACTGTAAATCACAGGATTCCCATAGGATTCCGCCACAGCAGTTGTACAATGACTACGTAGCCTGAAAAGTATCCTGCATAAACATTATTTTTCAGAGTATTTTCACCAAATAACTATGGGGAGCTTTTATATTCTTTTTGGTTGAAGCAGGCAGGAAGTTGCTCAAGAATTATAGAAGTTCTTGCATCTGTTCCACTTCACTAGGAACCAAGACATGCTTCAAATGTCTCAACCAGTCATCCTCACCTTTATATCCTCCAGATGTTTTTGACTACAATACTCCTCATTCTAGAATACTCCATGCTGTTTGAGGCTCTTGGAATCTGTAGTTCAAAACATTTGGAAAGTACCAGTTTTGAAAAGGCAGGCCTTTACCCATTAAGAAAGGAAACAGCAGGGAAAGCTTCTAAATTAAAGTTAGAGCATTGTATCACTTCGTATTGTGCCTCAGCACAGGTCAGGATTTGGTACAAATTAAAGAACAAGCACAGGGAATAAAGGTTTTCTTCTTTTGCAGAAAGTCACTTTAACATGGTTTATTCTTGATTTACAAATGGTGAGGAAAAGATTCTTTTCTTGCAAAGGGCAACATGCTTGAAAAGGAATGTGTTGAAAACCAGTGCTTTTTTCTATTGAATGTTCTGTGGCAAAAAAAGAGAAAAAAACTATTTTCTTTTTCACTCATGGGTCCACTTCAGATTAAACATGAAAACTATGGCTTAACATTGCACGAACAAGGTTTATCAGGAATTAATTTCACATCCTGCCACCCACACCTGTAGAGTCACCTCCTACTGCCATATATTGGCCAGTAAATCCAAATCAGGATTCATTTATTCTTCCACTATGCTGAAGGTCAAAGTAAAATCCTTTGTAAATATCATTTTCATTTCATATTTCCTCCATGGTATCCTAAAATATTGGCATTCTTGTTTGTTTTCTTTTGTGCTCTGAAGTTGCCTCAGTTACAATGTTTCTCATTAAAATTAAAATAACATTCAATGTGTGTTATGGCTTGAAATGTCAAGAGTAATTAAACTGTATTACCCCAGTTGTCAGTGTATCTGATACATTTATATACTGTAGATTTTCAGCTAATCCAGATGGCATCCTTAAGTGTTACAGACTCAACTGCTCTTTTGATCTGGGCAATGGGCAATGTAACTATCCACTTACTGTTGTAATATATACTTTGGCATCATTCAGGAACCAAACTTTTGGAATAGTTTCCAGATATTCAGCCACAATAATTACTGTGGCAGATTCAATTCAGAGCTGAAATTATATGTTTTTATTTATTATGCACCATATTTTCCCCTGGAAGTATGTTGGGCAATGAGTACATATTCCATATTTGTTAATTAGAGACAGGAATGCTGAATCAAGGGGAGAGCTGGCATGATGCAGTAGTATATTCCATGTCACCTCTGTTCATATCTTCCTGAGTCTTGTTCTACTATTATTATTAAAGTAAAAATAATTTTTAAAATGAAATTATTTTGGTATTTTCCAGATGGGTCATTGTGCACATTTAAGATCAGCATAAAAAGAAATGGGGTTGAAAGAGTTTCACCCAGTGAGTAGTCAATGCTTATTGCTCTTATAGGGCATAAGTTACGAACTCTGAAAGGAGGAAGCCTGAGGAAGCATACAAGCTTTGTTGCCTTGCAGACAGTGGATAACAATCACATTTCGGAGTCCTCCAACCATGTTTTTTCCTGCCTCCTCAGGAGATGCCAAGCTACGTTTCAATAATGGACATACCACTGTCACCCTGGGCAGTCTTCTGGATGACCAGCACTGGCACTCAGTTCTCATTGAGAGATTCAATAAGCAAGTGAACTTCACAGTGGACAAGCACATGCAGCATTTCCGGACAAAAGGAGATTCGGATGACTTGAACATTGATTATGAGGTGTGTCTGGACTTTTGTGCATGAAATGCAGTCAATAGAAACTCTGGGAAATTATTTCAGGGACTCTGCTGTTAGTGTCTATCTTGGCTTTGCTTTCAATAGCAAGAAGGACATCCAATGTGTCTTCTATAAGTTTGCACTACTGAAATTATAATTTTCCTTGATTTCTTAAAATATAAAAGGTCTGTTGGTTTCAAATTCACATTCTAGGTAACAACTCAAAGGACCTTTTTACCATACATGCATAATGAATCATAGAAATTACAGCAACCACTAAATGTAATAATTGTATCCTACAAGCATACAGTAATTATTATGAGATGTGTCAGGGCCTTTGTGTAAAAATTATAATCATTGAAACGCTGGAGAATTATTTCACTGACTCAGCCATTATGATCCACCTTGGCTTCCTATGCAATAGCAATGATGTCATCAAATGTACAGTAAGATTTATGTCATAGGCAATATAAAGAGGACACTATAGCATAAGTATCCATATTAAGTGCAAGAGTGAATTTAGCTAATCCAATATCCTAGCTTATCTAGATTGCTTAGAACTGATACTCTTCAGCTGCTTGTGGACTACAGCTCCCAGCATCTCTGGCCATTATTTAACATGAGAAATCACCTCAGCATGGATTCACAGGCTATGTATGGGTTTTTTTCTCAAACCACATTCAAGTTTAACATGTTCAACCCTAACTTTGTTCACATAAAACCTGCACACAAGAAGGGGAGCTGAACATTATAAAGACTGGCACTCTCAATCTGTTTCTGTTGATGGGCAAGGTCTACAGTAAGGATGTACTTGTGTTTGAGTGAACATCATTGCTTGAAGATGTACAACTTATATATATTCCCACTGGTCGTGGTGGCTGTGGAGTTCATGATGCCTAGTATGTGTGTGTGTGTGTGTGTGTGTGTGTGTACATGCACAGACACATACACATGTATTATATCCACAGCCGCCATGAAGAGTGGGAATACAAGGATCCTTTCCTTTCAACACCTGGAGGTTTTTGAATGGAAGGAACAAAACTATATGCACTCATGTCCATACATACAAGACTTGGATGCCTGAATAGAGCTCATGGCAGTCTTAGAGTGATAAGAATAAGATTTAACCCCCCCCCCCCTCTCTCACACACACCCGTACTCACAGTGAACATGGGAGCAGCTGGCATGTGAGCTGCAATAATAGATGAGTTCAATTGAATGCATGGACAAAGAGTCATGTGAGTATACTTGGCATGGCTGGCAATGACATCCCACTGCTACTTCACGAATTTACATCAGGCGGTGTTGTGAAAAGCATTCTAGATATTAATAGCTGCCACACACTGAAGCAGGTGCAGTGTTTAGTGAGGTGTCAATTGTGCCATTTAAACATGGCTCAAAGTCAATGCTAGCATACCTGCTCTAGTCTACGATTAGCCTTCCTTGTTACATGCTGTTTGGGAAAGCTAGAATAATTTGTTCTCTTCCCTTTTAGTCTCAAGAGCATGCTTCATTTTGAGAAGAAGAGGCCCTTGTAAGTTATTGGTATTGTTGACTCGGGTTTCACCCCACTCCCGTTGCTTTAGCCAAGATAGCAAACCATCAGAGCATTTTATGTTTGCTTTTGGGATATAGTTTAATTTGAGCACACTTTCAACCTATTTTCTATCTCTTATACAATGACTATTTTAGGCATGTCTATGATATGCCATAAAACAACATAGCATCCTATGGTATAATATTAGTATAGGTATAAAAATTATATTTTCTTGCATGAAGACAAAACTCCTCCCCTGATAAAAAGAGATATGCAAAGAATCTGTCCAAGAAACAGTCACAAAATAGGCCACATATAAATAGGAGAGAAGTGGTCAAAATGTCATATCTAAACACTGACAAGACATGGTCAAAAGGTATAGGATACAAACATCTTACAATAGCTTAGCATGGCTGCAACAGCTACATGAGGTTAGTATAAAGGGCATTTGTAGAGAAAATATGTCAAATTAAGTGCACATCCATTTCATACATCATTGTTTGACTTCAAAAACATATTTACTCCCCTCCTCTAAATTGCCTTAAGCTTTGCCCATTTCCCATTATTGTTACTCTCACTTTCCCCTCATCCTGGCTATTTTATCTCCTTCATTGTCTTCTCAGTCTTTAAAGTTTACATGGCTATAAGGGCATATAAAACAAGAATATAACATATACTCTTAGCTCCAAGTGGTAAATATGATGTTATGGAGACTTTGATGATCATTTATTATTTCTGTAGTGTATAACTGGAGGTTTTTAAGGATATATGCACAGGGCTGCAGAATACAATACTTTCAGGACTGTGAGAAAGACAGGGTATACAATACATTCAATGTAATTCATAAATAAAATGAATAAATTGAGCCAAACATTTATCCAAAACTGTGATGATAAAATAGATTTGGAAGAACATAGATACTCTACTCTATTAGAGCTTACTGTCATGTAGGCATGCATAAGATTGCAACTTATCATAATACTTCTATAGGGATAATTTGACCTTCCAGATGCTGTTGGACTACAGCTCTCAACATATTTTGCCATTGTTAGCTTTATGAGAAGGCTGCATGATTCCCAACCATGTCTTAGTGTCATAATAGCAGATACATGGGGATTCTAGTGGTTGAAATAAGTTCAAGGACAAAAGTATGCCCCCAAATTATGTATGTTTGTTTTACTATGGTCCCTTCTACTTTGCCATATAATCTGGGTTATCAAAGCAGATAATCCACATAATCTGTTTCGAACTGAATTATATGAATCTACACTACTATATAATCCAGTTCAAAGCAGATAATCTGGATTTTAGATGGCAGTATAAAAGGGGCCTATGTCTGAAACTCAACACAAAATACTGCACTGAATGGTCTGTTGACTGCGTGATTTAATACTACTGCTATGACCTTCCTTTACTGTATTGACATTTGATTTCATGTCATTCTATGTCAAATGGCATAGAACAGCGTTTTTTTAAAAAAAAAATCAAAAGTAAATAGAGAGTGTTTAGTTTTCTTTTGAACAAAAATCAATATTTATTATTTGAAATGTCATGTTAGAGTTATTTGATTGCAACTGCAACATATAACTGCCTAAGTGTTATAACAAACTGATGAATCAGAAAATAACAGAAGTTTCAGGAAGGTGGCTGAGATGAGATCTGGTTTTGTCTTTTCAATCTACTTATCACTCTGACTTTTTACTGTATTCATTGCTGGTGTTTTGATTTTATTTTATTGTAATTTGTTTTTTGGGCTTGGCCTCATGTGACCCACCCTGAGTCCCCATTGGGGAGATGGGGCGGGGTATAAATAAAGTTTATTATTATTATTATTACTGTGGTCACTCAGCAGTAACAAGAGGTGTATAGGGTTTTGCTGAGTTCTAAGTAAAAGCCCCAGGAACCCCTAATAAAATACTCCCTGCCCAGTTATCTGAAAACGAATATATAACTACAAACTATATTACACATGTGAGCTTTAGGTTCATATGCTCCATCTTCCTGCAATTCCTGTCTGAATTTCCATTATCAAAGAAATAATAAGTACTCTTCAGGTGTTCAGAAGTGTGTTGAATCAGTAGGCAAAAAAGTAAACCAGCTAGCCAAGACACTTCAGTTCTTGTTTGGATTGTTTGAAAACAGATTGGTAGTTCAGGTTTCATGGCATACTGTACTTTAACTATTGTAAAACTATGGTTTACCATGAATCAGAAGGCCTTTGAGAGATGTACATATAGGTTAGTGCACAAGGAGACCATAAAGAAGTCTAAAGATCAGCCATGTAAGAATTAGACAATAGGATTCTACACGATAGAATTAATACAGTTTGATACCACTTTGTAAGAGTGGTAGGCTTCTGTGCAAAAGAGTGCTGGTGCTTGACCACACTACAACTCCCCTGATTCCATGACATTGAGTCATGGCAGTTAAAACAGTGTCAAACTGCATTAATTCAACAGTATAGATGCACCCATCGTGAAGCATACACATTCCATTGAATTTCACACATATGACCTTATAATGGGTAGTAGCCTTGATTCATTTTAGTCTACTGATGCTTGAATTTCATTGTAAGCTTTTCTGGCTCACAACTACTGGAATGAGGAGCAGATTGGAATTTAGCTACTCATCAGATTTTATCCTTACTGGATGTTCCACACAGTTATTTGTTCAGTGCACCAATTGGTCAGGCAGAAAAGGTGAGGTGGCAATTAGAGTGTGTGTGGTGGTGGTGGTGGGGGGGATCATGCTCAAGCTCACTGAGGGCTTGTCTATACTGACAAAACAAAATCTGCTTGTCACCATGTTTTTCCGATTCTACTTTGATCCTGTAAACATCGCACAAACCACACACATCATAATGACATAACCATAACCGCCTACACATTTTCCCCTGGTGAATTCATTTCCTCATTAGGGAGCAGTTCACATTATTTTTGGCCACATTGCAATGGTGACTCCTCTCTTTTTTCCATTATACATGTGAATAAATGTATTTTCTGCTTAGCAGGGATGCACTCGTGCTAATATATTGACACACAACTATCTGCCTATATAAACTTTAAATAATAATAACAATAAAAATTAATTTGGGGAAAATCACTTTCTGGTATGAATGGTCACATCCCACCCACCAATTCCACCCATCATTGACTCCTCTCCCCAGTGACAGGGCAAAATGATACCACCTATAGGGAAAGCCACATGCTTAAAAGTAAGGACTTTCTGTAAAATCTCAAGTAAAGAGCAAATGTTTGAAACAGTTTAAAACCGAAATACACACATTGCAAACACATCATTGTTACAGACATTGAGCATTTAAGATTACAGCCACTATGAAGTGAATGCATTTTTTTGTTTGTGTAAACAAATCCTAAGTGAGTTTTATACTGATGAAAGCCAATGAGGTGATCTCTTTCCTGTTGCGCTGGTGGTCTTCCTTCTCCTTCTATCATTTTAATCTTGAGCCTATTATGAACCAGTTTTATACTTAATGTTCCTCACAGCTGGTCTCAAAACTTCTTGGGGGGAGTTGAAGAAGGAAACCCATTTTCCCCATTTTCGCTGGTTATTCCCTCTCCCTACTTCCCATTTCATAAAGGAGGGTTGTTTCCATCATGGCACCATAGGTGGGAGGAATAACAGGAAAACAGGAGGAAATGGTTTTACTCCTTCTTTCCCCCTCCCCTCTGGAAAATGGTCTCTCCTTCTCAGTCTAGCACCCCCCCCCCCCCTTTGGCCTCCACCCAGATAATGGAACAGTACCATATAATCCAATGACATTTATTTGAGTACACTTAAGAGATTAAAAACTAAGATAAGCAGAGGAAAATAATTACTTTGCTAATTAATTTTTTTACTGATAATTAAAGAAACAGTTGTTTTTTCCCCTAATACTGCATCAGTATAATTGATATTTATTGCCTTGGGTTTTTGAACCCCACTAAAGAATCCCAGAGCTGGCGAAAGAAAAGAGCCGAAGTAGCAGATTGTTGAAGAAGACTAATGAGTCCTAGAAAAATAATTGCTGTTTAAATTTAATTATTCTTCTTGAAAACAAGTTTTATTTGGTTTCCAAACTATATATGTGTATACATAGGCAATATATAACATGGTGATACTTTAAATAAGCATTGGTGGTCTTTGTTCTCTCTCTCACACACACAGATATCGAATGAGAAAGAGAACTGACTTTACCATAAGGTATTCTGGTACTTACAGTCCAAAAAAGTACCTTGTCAAAGATCTGATCTTGGGTAGCAATACAAAGCCTTTCTGCATTTAATTCAGCCCTCCATTTTGATCATAGCATTTCAACTTGACAATGGGCTGCTTCAGAATCAGAAAACCCTGTTATTGTATGCATTTTCTTTACAGTTTGTCTTTTTCATACAAACATGTTTGTTTCGTTTCATTTCCCTGTTAATTTTATGGCTTTAAAAGGATGTTGGAGCTTTTGATCATTTGATTTAAGGTGTTCAATTCTTCTCCCAAAGCTCAGTTTTGGAGGAATCCCAGTCCCTGGAAAACCAGGAACTTTTCTGAAGAAAAATTTCCATGGCTGTATTGAGAACCTTTATTACAATGGAGTCAATATAATTGACCTGGCAAAAAGACGGAAGCCACAGATCTACACTGTGGTAAGAATGCAATGCATATTTGTTCTTTTCTTGAAACTGTTGCACACTTTTTGGACTATTGCTGCACATTTTGATAAGCATTCTCATTCCTGTTTGAATTTTGTACACACTTTAAAAATCCAAATTCATATGAAAACTAGAAAGAATGATATTGTGCTTGAAACTGTGTGAAAATTATAGCAAAAGGAGGGAGAGATTGATTCAGTTCTATTGTCTTTCATGTTTTTGTTTTAGAAAATTGTTGGCCCACAGCACTGGTCATTGAAAGCGATTGTGTCACTTGCACCTTTGGGTGGTTTCAATCATCTGGATCTTTGAGATGTTGTGTGTTGAAGCTAGGTTATATGAGCAGTGTATGTTAGCCAATACTCTTTAGATATAAAATCTCCCCGAGCAGCTTTGAAACATCAGTTATAAACAGCGCTTTCCCTCATGCCTTTAAGCTGAAATATATAATATCAAAGGAAAGCGGACTGAGAAGGAGAGAGCCCTTAGTTAAGAACCCCTAACAGATGTTTCATCTTGTGGAGAATGGTCCCTGAAAATACTCTTTGATGGTTAGTGGATCAAGCCAGTTGGTTCCTCCTTTGCTTTTTGGGGGGAAAGGTCTGCCAAGGGCACTTGATTATTTGGCTGATGGATGAAGTAAATCTGCTCTGGTTTCAAGGTAGACATTAGGGAAAGGGTTAGGGTTAGGGTCATTTGAGTATGGTTTGAAGATTTATTTTTAAAAAACGAATGAAACTAGCAGACTGCAGGAGAGAGCTTATATATAGTATGATACATGGAACAACATGCAATGATGCACTTAACATATCTTTGAGGGGGCAGGCAGGAACTGAATTTTAAATACTTTTAATTTAAAATATATCTTTCAGTATCACTGTAGGTGTGGGAGAGGAGGAAGAGATTAGTTTAGCAAAGATTTCAAGGGGAAATGTATAAGTAGGACTAAAATAGCCTATCATATGCATATATATATATATATATATGCATGCATATATATATATATATATATATATATATGCATGCAAATATATGTGCATCTCAGGCTCGGCCAGATTGATCACCAACAATGGTCCACCCTGGCCTCGCATTGGGAGGCATGGTGCCGCACTATCCACAATGCTGCGGCCTCTTTTGAGAAGACACACCAAATGGATCTCGAAGAGAAATGACAGCACAGAAAGAACTGCAACTTGGAAACAACATCACCCAAGAAGACTTTCTGCTGTGCTTTCTGCAACCGAATTTGCCTTTCTCAGATTGGCCTTTTTAGTCATCAACACACTTGTAAAAAGCATGGGATGAGTCCTTCCTAAGAATCTTCGTTCGCAAAGTAATGCTGAGAATAGAATATATATGTGCATAATGATAGGATATATATATGGGACACTTAAAATGAGTGGTAAAAATCGATTGAAACATTTAATCCTACCCTTAAAATGATTGTGCTTTCTCCTTGGTAATGCATGAGGTTTCAGTGCAAACAAACTTCTGTTTTTCCTTTGTGGGGATTGTTGTTTCTGCACTACAGTTATAACATACACTAATTGTAGGATTGTACATTGGGCTACTATGGCTAGAACCGTATCTGAAAAGACTTCTTTAGACTACAACTCCTCAAACCCAATGCTAGGAGTAGGATTCAGGAAGTTGTAGTTAAAAACTGTTTCTAAGCTGTAGGGAGAACACTTCTATAAACAATTACATTTCTTTAAAGCCCGTGAACATTTCGGTTGACTTAATATTTTCTCCAATTCAAATTCTTTTGTAAAGGAAAAAACACAATAAAAAAGAAATGTGGATTTCTTAGAGTGAAACACACCATGTACATTGTAGCTAGTCTTTCAGATTACCACTCTTGTCTTCTCAGTTCCTCTCTAATTTTCTGTTCACTAAAGACAACTGTTTATTTTAGTACAAAGGTTCTCTTATTACTGTTCATATTTCCCAAGTTTTAAAAAATCTTTCTCAAGGTATGCTTTGGCCTGTGTAACCTGAGGCTCTATCTAGCTTCCCCATTAAGTCAGCTCTGGAAAGCCACTGATACACCACTGTCCTAGTACATTAGGAAATGTTGGGTGGTATTATGACAAGCTGGAGAAAAAATTGCACAGTGATCCATGAAAGGTTATCGTCATAGTCCATTTATTAGTATTAGGAGTGCCAAAGCAGAGTAACATTGGCCATTATGTGTGACATAAAGCTTGCTGCTTTATTGTCTCATTTGATGCTATCTTCAAGATAGTGACGTCCATGTAAAGCAGAATTGGGAAACCATAGCCTCTGAATTGCATATGCCCCTCCTAAAATATTTTTGTGGCTCACAGCATCTCTAGAATCCCTAGACCAACTGATTTATACCAAGAAAAAAGAGTTCAATTGTTGCTTTTAATATAGTAATTTTAAATAAGTTGCAAGGCTTCTCTCCGTGTCAAGATTCTGATTTCTCTCCAACATAGATTAACCTTGGAGAAAGTCTTTATTAAGGTGAGTTGCCCTAAGTTAACCCAGATCAGCTCCATGTGGCATTTAAACACTCTGTGGGTGAGCCATTTCTACACCAACCTAAGTAGTCAATGTAGAAACACCCATAGAAATAAGAGTCACCCTCAAATCAACACAGTTGCTACCCCTGGCCTATAGTCAAGATTGTTTAGCTCTATTTGAGTGCTCTTTGAGTAAGGAGATGAGTAACAGGACTCTGTCCTCCTAATTTCCCAACCTTCATCCTTTGGTAGTGAAAATTTTAAAAAAGGATTAGTAACTGCATTTGGCTAAATGGGATGGCAGAGTTCCTTAAGGATGGAAAACCTGATAAAGGACATCTTCCAATCACATGGAATTATATAACTACAATCCCTTGTATACAGCTACAGGTGTTTTTCAAATCTTCCTTGGTAACTTGAGGAATGAGTGCATGACGTTGCCAAAATTAGATCACATGTCCCTTTCTACCTCTATTTACATAAGGAAAAGAATGCTTGAATAGGGCTTATCTAAGGTGCTAATAATGACACCTGGTTCAGCACAGCAGAGAAGACAACCAACATTGGTATTGTTTGCCCTGCAAAAACTGTAATGGAAATGCAGTGAAATCATTCTTAATTGCATGGTCTGCAATGTTATAAGTTGAATGGGCCAGCAGAAACCAGCATAGGCTGAAATCTCACCTGCCTGGGCCTCTGGACCCAGAACTGCTGAAACAATGCTGCTGATACTATAAGTTAGAACTCCCTGGAGAAGCCACAGGGAAGCACACTTAGTTTTAATCATACTTCTTTGCAAACCTGCATAATGAGCTCCTGATGAGTTCAGATGCACTGCAGAGCCACCATTTTAAGGTTGGAAGAGCTTGGGAAGCTTTATCATATGAAGTAACAGGGGAATACAAGAGCCAACATTTCGTATTTCTTGGTGACTAAATCCACCCTACATTAACACACATAGAGACACCTCTGTACATGAAATCATAACAATAGGCAAACAGACCTGCAGGCTTACAGGTTCTATCACTTAACCTATGAAAAAACAATGTGTACTTCCAACTGATAGCAAATTCATATTTTAATCCTATTTAACTATCCTGTTTCTGCAAATAATAAGTACCTGAAAAGATAGGATGAAGTCAAACTCCATAAATTTCACTACCTTCATCAGTCTATTAAATTAATGGGCAAAATCTGAATTTGGGAAGTTTTTTCATTTATGCAGCCCTCATTTGCTTATTTATACACATGGGCATACATACTGCATTCTTTATTATTCCTTGAGGAACATACAAATAGCTGACCACCTAAAGACATGCACGCTAGGGATAGGGTTACATCCATACCACCACCACCCCAAACATTTCACAGATGAAGCAACAATAGAGTGGGGTCAAAATGCCCAAAATTATATTAATGAGGAACAGCACACAAGCTATGAGCGGATGAAGCAGTTTGTCTTTGTCTGAGCTTACTGGGAAGGAAAAGATTCTTGGGTTGCTGTGAGTTTTTCAGGCTGTATAGCCATGTTATAGTAGCATTCTCTCCTGACATTTCACCTTCATCTGTGGCAAGCTTCCTCAGAGGTTTGTTCAGAAGTCTGTTGGAAGTGAGGCAAGTGGAATGTGTGTGTGTGTGTCTATTTATATCTATCTATCTATCTATCTATCTATCTATCTATCTATCTATCTATCTATCTATGGAATGTCCAACATCCATACAGCCTGAGAAACTCACAACAACCCAGTTATTCTGTCCATGAAAGCCTTCGACAACACAAAAAGTTTATTCTCTTCCTCTTGGGAAGTTAATTGAGCACAAACCACTTTTTGTACTTTGAACTCAATTTGCAGTAACTGAAGTAGGTGAAGGGCATAGGGAAGACTGGGGGAGGAAAAAACTGGGGTGTTTTTAAAATGATGTTGAAAAAGTGGAACAAGAGAGGATTAATTGGGACTATTTCTGATGAATTGGAACAGGGTATACGGATGGTGAAGGAATTAAGTACAGCAGTTCCTGGCTGTTCTTCTTCTCCTTTAAGGGCCAGAACAATGGGGTTTGGAATTTAAAGAGAAGATTTCTATTATAGAGAATATGTATTTTCCAGATGCTACATGACATTTGCCCTCTCTGTTTTGACGGTAGCTCCTGTATACTTTTTACTTTACTTTTTTAAAGTAACTTGTTGGCAAAGGAGATTGCTGTTATTCTGCCTCCCCCAAAGCTGATGCATACACGTTCACACACAGCAGCCCTAGTCCTTGTGAGGTGATTGGCAGCAGCTATCGAGATTGCTAGTGTTCCCCGCCCCCTTCACGGAGTCCAAGGCCATGACGTGAATGGATCAAGGAATTGCATCTGCAAATTACAAACTAACAAATATAGAGGGCCAACTGCTTTTTTTTTAAAGGGAAGGGTTAATCCACACCACTTTAACTATAATGGCTCAATGCTATGGAATCCTATGAGATATAGCCTATGAGTCCCCTTGGGAAGAGAGGGAAGTCTATAAATAAATTGTTGTTGTTGTTGTATAGTTTGTTAAAACTACAGAGAAATCTTAAAGACATTGTAAACCTTTGATTCTCATGAATTCATAGCATTGAGCCATGGCAGTTAAAGTGGTTTTAAACTGCATTAACTCTACAGTGTATGCACCCAATGAAGTTGCTGCCCTTATATGTGCAGCAGACTTTCCTGTTCTGAAATAACTTTTCCTGACATCACAAGATTTTTGAGACCTGGATTTGTTCTAGCTTAAAGGATTGAGAAGAATTGAAGAAAAGTCTAATCTGCATGCCCAGCATGAATTTTTAAGGGCTGGTAGTGGTTGTGTAGAAAGATGAGAGGGATTTTTCATTTTTTCTTCATGAGGTGTGCATTCATCTCTCAAGTGAACTTGAGGCTTTGACATCAGAAGGCTGTGCAGAGTGTGGGAGTGACAGTTCAGAATAGCTGGGGTCACAGTGGCAGCAAAATGGACTATCTTGGGAAATAAACCAAAAATGGCAGCTTCAAAAGAATGGAGAAAATTGCCAGTGACAAGTGAATGTAAGCTGATAATTCATTCTCTTTCTCTGAATTCTAAACACATTACTTCAGTCAAATGCTTTGAATTTCCATCAGTCTTGCTTAGATGTTAATCTCATTATTAAAGGACTATTGAGTATCTTTGATCTTCGTAACCTTATAATTATCAAAAGCTAGTCAAATGTACAGTGGGTTTAGTCTGTGGGAGGGGGAAAAAGCCAGGACTAGGAAGGGAAGCCTTTAAAAACTTTTTTGAATGTTTTTTCACTCAATCATTTTGGAAACATCCACATTTAAACACAATAAGTATGTTTTGAGGTTGCTCCAGTATGCTTTGCTAAGTAGAAAATGAAAGGTGGATTTATTGATGAATTTTCACCAGGATAGTTAAAAATGAAGCGTGCTAAGGTTTCTGAAAATGGATCATCTTCAGAACATCTTGGACCACTGAATGACTTCTTTTTAGCAAGCTTTAAACAGGCATATATCTGGATACTCACTTAAATAATGAGTTTGGAAAGAGGGTGGCAATTGTTGTGAGATAGTTGAAATGGCTATGCAAGTATAAGAGAGAATCATGTTTTAATTTTTTTCCCCTTGGCATGTGTGTGTGTGTGTGTGCTTGCGCATGTGCATCTGCAAATAGAGAACTACCACAGAAATAAATTAATTCCACCACCACCATAGCTGATATTATTTCAATTCATGTACAGTTTGTATTTTGCACTTTTCAGATTACAATGGTCCTCAAATTTATGAGGATTGATGAAAAATGTGTCTTCCACTTGTAACTTGTAATGGTACAATCAAGCCTTCCATCTCATTCTCTGTTGCATTTATTGACCAGCCCTTAATGGTCACCACCCAGATAGCTTTATTTGGAGGGGGGGAGTATACTTAGATTTAGAAATATATCATCATCATCATCATCATCATTATATTCAGGTCTCTTTTGAGAAATTTCTGAAAATGCACTTTAGCATATAGAGAGGAGGAGGATTAGAACATTTTAACCCATTAGTATGCTGGCTAACCCACTTGTATTTTATGGTTGCTCTGACCTTAGAGAAGACAAATATGCTGGGGAAAATGGAAGGAAGAGGGGCTGACCAAGGGCAAGATGGATGAATTGACTGGTTTGACCCTGAAGGAGCTGGGGGAGCTGTGGGAGTTGGGGGAGGTGATGGCTGACAGGGAGCTCTGGCGTGGGATGGTCTATGAGGTCACGAAGAGTCAGAAGTGACTGAATGAATGAACAACAACAACAACATGATACATTTGGCTAAGTGCTGTTAGCCATTTTAAAGCAATTTTAATGTAATTGTATCGTAATTGCTTTTAGGGCATATGTTGTAAAGTTTTACTTATGTTTTAGCTTTAGTTTACTATGTCTTACAAGTTATTTAAGTTCTAGCTTTAGTTTACTATGTCTTACAAGTCATTTAAGTTATTTAAGTTCTAAATTACTTGAAAGAGTCCATATACATCAACTTTGTGCATGCACATTGACTACTACACTATGGTATAGTGGTGGTAATTGTGGTGATAGTTATCAATAGAAATTAGTGGAAGCTGTGGGTTTACATGCCAATGGAACAGTGAATTTACTCTGGATTTTAATCTATATATTTAAAGAAAAGTATCCAGGATATTAAAGTTGCCTTGATTGAGCATGTTGAACAGTTCCTTTAAAGTTCAGCCTAAAACTTAGACCAGTTTCACTGTCCAATTGACATAGAAGCTTCTGACCACTGTTGGTAGAACTGAAACATAATGCTGCCCTAAACTTAACGTGAGTCAACAGTGTGAAGCAGTGGCTAATTCTAGGCCATATCAATAAGTACAGAGCATCCACTTCAGATCAAGAGAAGTAGCAATCTCATTTAAGGCCTTAAATGGTCTGGGGCCAGTGTACCTTAGGGACCGCCTCATCCCATATTGTCCCACTAGGCCACTACGTTCAGAGTCAGGCCAACTCCTGGAGGTTCCCAGCTTCAAAACATACCATCTAATGGCCACAAGACGGAGGGCCTTCTCAATAATTGCCCCCATCCTGTGGAATGCACTGCCTTCCGGAGTTCGTGCCCTCACAGACCTGTTGGCATTCCAGAAGGCATGCAAAACCCTCCTGTTTCGGCAGGCTTTTGGGTAATAGGGCGATGACTCGTCTTCTGTTGTATATGACCCCTGACGAAGTTATCTACTTTAGTTTCATCTGCGGCATGTATCTTACTGTGTGCTGTGTATTTTACTGTGTTTTATTGTGTTTTATAGTCTGCTTTAAAAATTTTAATCTATTGCTGTAAGTCGTCCCGAGCCACGCCGTAAGTGGCGACTCACAAATACGAATAATAAATAAATAAATAAATTTTGTTGTGCATTGTCCAGATCTCATCTGGCATACTGTGTTCAGTTCTGGTTACCCCAGTTCAGAAAGGCTATTGACCAGCAGCAAGGACAATCAAATATATGGAAATTATTGTGTACTGTATTTTTCGAATGTATTCTTCAGTTCTCCCAACAGTAGTTATTCGTTTCTATGTCAATGGGACAATGAAACCGATCTAGGGTTTAGGCTGAACTTTAAAGAAGCTGTTTGACATGCTCAATCAAGGCAACGTTAACATCCTGGATACTTTCCTTTAAATATACAGATTAAAACTCAGGGTGGATTCATTGTTCAATTGGCATGTAAACCTACAGCTTTCAATAATTCCTATTGATCACTATCACTACAGTTACCACCACTATACCATACTGTAGTAGTCAATGTGGAAGCATAGAATTGACATTGATGGTCTCTTTCAAGTAATTTAAATAAGTTATACAACTTGGGTCCAAACTATCTGAAAGATCCTATCTCCTAGCATGACCCAGTTTGAATTTTAAGACCTTCAGGGGGAGACTTTCTCTCACTCCCACTATCATCACAGGCACATTTGTGTAGCAACCCCGTTCTCTTTTGTGCCTGGGGGGCAGGGGGCGGCCCCGGGGGTCCCGATTGCATTAGGGCCAATTGCAGCTGAGGTGGACATGGAGGAAGGGGATGATGAGGTAGCTGGGCCTTCCTCTCCCACTGAGAGCTTGGCATGGGATGATGGCTGGCCCGATGGGTATGAAAGCTGGGAAAGCCAGGCTGACACTGAAAGTGCTGATTCCGATAATCAGTATGAGAAACCAGGTGGTTTCGGGTTGCAGGAAAGGGTTAGGGAGATAGCAGAGGATGAGCCCATGGAAGCTGAAAGGGAGTCTGGCTCTCATGAAGATAGCGACCCAGGTGCTGGGAGGCAAGGACGGAGCTTTGATAGGAGACAGAGCATTGAGTCCAGCAGGAGGGAATGGCACCAAAGCCTAGAGCGCCAGAGGAGCACTAGGTCCCGTAGTACAGATTGGCGCCACAGCCTAGAGCGTTGGGGGTCTCACCAAGGGAATTAAGTATAGGATCCGTGGGAACGGATCCTCAGCTCGGCCACTTCTGATTTGAAGGGAGTGAAGCGAGTGAAGATCCACGGAGCCAGGATCCAGGCTCGTGCCTTGCCAAGAAGTTTATTGGGCCTTGTTTCCCTGAACTTTGCCTTGTTTGAATTGCCACGGACCAAGTCTGCCTTGATCCGCATTACTTTTGCGGAGCTTTTGCCAAGTTTTGCCTTTGGATTTATCTACGAACTCTTTACCATTTTTGATTGAACTTTTTGATACTTTTAAGGACAATTACTCTTTTCACCTGTTTTTATTATTCAATAAATAGTTAGCTGATTACCGTCTCCGTGTGTGTGATTAAGGGGCTGGGCCGAGACCCTGCATTGTGACAATTTGGTGAGGAGACAGAAGATATCTCAGTGGTCAGTCCCAGGTAGAATAATTTTCTTGCAAAAGGAGTTTCAGTTGCCCTTTCTCTCTTTTTTTCTGACCAGCAGGAAATCACTTTTTATTCAGACAATGCTTTAACTTATATTTAATTTGGCAAATAGGGTTGCTAATGGGATTGTATTACGTTTAATTGTATTTTATATGGGTTAAACTTTGTGTTTTAACCAAACTGATTTTATTTTTTTAACTTCTGAACAAATAATATTTTAACTGCTTGTTTTTAATTGCTTTTAAGCTACCTTATGTATAGCAATAAAGGGAATGTCGCAACAGACGCCTCTTAAAGAGCCAGACCCAGTAAAGAGTTAACAAAAGAGTTTATTGTCCACAAGTCTCTGTGCTTAAAAGCACTCAAAAGAACTAAAAGCACTTGAAAGTCAGTGAAAAACAACTCAAAAAACAGCCTAACCGGCATAAAAATAAACAGTCTTTGTAAATAACGCACACTTTAGCCTGGTAAAATGTGCGTTAGCAAGGTGATGGAAATAACAAACAGGGAAAAACACAAACAGAACAGGATCAAAAGCGAAGTCAAAGAGCAGTCCTAAGTTGTCACTAGTGAGCCGTCCTGAAGGGGTGAGCAGCAAGCGTAGTCAAGGAAACCAGATCAAGCAGAGGGAGGAGACGAACCAAGGTCCAGACAGGAGAGTAGTTCAAAGGAATTCAAACCACGCCAAACGTGGTATGGCAGCAGCAGCAGCAGCGAATTAATCCGTACAGGAATCAAGATACACAGGATACAGCAATTCAGAGTCACAAGTCCCAAACTCAGCACCTTGCCAGCCACAAAGTGGAGCCCCCAAAAGCCTGCATTTTATTAGTCTCCCATCTTGGACCCATCCAAGCTCGACAACGCCCGTCATTAGCAATCTCAGCTGCTGTTGTCTCAACAGCTGCAGACTCTTGATCGCCCCTCCATGTTCTCCATATCCTGTCAAGACTTAGTTCTCCCCAGCAGTCATTAGGGTAGCCCGAGGGCCATTCATTGTCATCAGAGAACCCCAAAAAGGTGTCACTGCTTGTGGGTTCCTCGCAAACAGCCTGAACCTCCCACACCCTGGCCCAATCCATCTCTGGTTCTTCATCCGAAGTATCTCCCTCACTCTGACTCCCATCCTCCCCAAGGAAGCCCTCAAAAAACTCATAATCAGTGGGCTCTGTAAGCATTTGCCTTATCCTTTTACATTGGAAGATCTCCTCCTCGCTTTGCTCAGGAGTAAGCCTTTTGCTTCCTCTCTGATGCATAGAATGGCTATCATCAGCC
Organism: Anolis apletophallus; assembly: GCA_030556195.1. Classification (NCBI taxonomy): domain Eukaryota; kingdom Metazoa; phylum Chordata; class Lepidosauria; order Squamata; family Anolidae; genus Anolis; species Anolis apletophallus. The sequence continues at coordinate 117,240,383 of JARBWK010000002.1, read as the reverse complement.
CCACCCAACTCCATACTAGTGTTAGACGCTGAAGAATCAGCTCCACCCAATTTTCTACTACCAGGAGTAGCAAGAGCCTCATGCTCAACTACAACAGGGAAACTAAATAATTTAAAAAGTAACTAAGTAAATGTTCCACATCGTTGATGTTAATGCATAGACTATATGTCCTATTGCATATTTTCACAACTTGGGGCGGACCAAATGTTTTGGACTACTATCTTTGACATCCCTGACTATTGACCATGTTGATTTGAGCTGATGGTGAATAGGAATTCAAACATCTGGAGGACCCCAGTTGATGAAAGCGATTGGAGAGCATTCTAAAAATATTTGTATTCAAGTGACTGCTTTGAGTGTATAAGGGCATAAGCCTTCTAAATTGGAGGAAATGGGTGTGGAGGGTTTGTCGTTAACTAAAGATGGATATTAGGCTTAGTTGATCCAAAAAAATAGTTCAAAAGTCATTTTGGATGTAGAGGGCACTGGTGGTTTATTTTGGAATTGAATTCTACATTTTTCTTAATTTTTTAAATGAAATTTCTGGATTGGTTTGTTAATGGCGGACACGATTGCGCAATACGCAAGACTTGAAAGTAAGGGATTTGTAGTGTCTTTTAAAGCAACGCACAACAAACAAAGGAAATCACAATTAGCCAGCCCATGAGAGCTTTTGGGGCCTTCTAACTTAATTTCACAAGTTAGGTAAGGAGAGATTTGAAAGTTTTGGAATTTGTAGTATCTTTTTAGGCAACTCGCAGCATACAAAGAAAATAACAAACAGCCCTGCCCTTTTTGCCTTGGAAGCTGATTTCACAACTTTAAGAAGGAGAGTTTATGTTCAAAGAGTGGCTCGAATTGATGAGAGATCTAGTTCTTTTGAGGCAATGTGCAACACAAACTAAAAATTGCTGAGGCCAGATAGACCTGCTACAACGTTGCCATTTAAAATGTTGGAGTGAGTGCTTTGGTTCCTCCATGTTGCTCTTTCCACCCACACTACCCTCATCATGCCCACCAGTCCCAAACCCCAATAGCAACAACACACAAGCGGCAAGGCAGGCTTCCCAGCCAGCCAGCCAGCCAGGCATGGCAGGCAATAGGCCTTCTCCCAGCCCTTCTTCTCTACTTTCTTGCCTGCCCACCGTGCTCTTTTTATAACCTCTCTTCAACACAACTTCCCTTCAGCACAACTACCCTTTCCCTTCTCCCCAGCTCCAAATGAGCCTCTGAGCTATGTGCTCCCCAAAACTGCTCCCCTGATTGGCTGGGAGGCAAGGAGCCTCCCAACATGCAAGCTGCTTGCCTCCCAGCAGGCTAGTAGAGGGTTGAAAACACGTTGAATCATTTCTGACTCACTCCCTGAGTCGTTACAAAAATGGCGGAAAAAGCTTCAGAAGGGCAAAGGGACTTCTGGTTTTTAAAAATGCTGCAATATCGCTTCAAAAAGGTAATCTTAATGAAATTATTACGCGCAATGAGTTATCTGACTCAGATTTATCCATGCCTAATGATAGCAAACACAGAACAACTACTCTATTGGGTTCACATAGTTGCACTACATATTTCTTTTATTTTCCTTTCATTGTTTTGAAAGCCTTTGAGCCAAATGGGTAGCCATACTGTTTGTTAACTTATGAGCATGTATTTTCCATTTATGCACTTTAGCCTAGATCAGCGAGAGGAAAAACATAGCTTCGATTTGAGCAAATTTGAAAGTACACTTTGAATGTGATTTTCCTGCTTCTTAGCAGGGGGTTAGTGTTGCACTCCAGGGACGTGGACCCTCTAGATGCAATCACACAACATCGGCACTTGAAATATAGTCATTCATTAAAAGCAGGTAATATCAGCAATGCAATGAAAAATAAAAAGGTTAAAAGGAAAACCCATCTATAATCGAAGCAGAAAGGTTTCAGGAGCCAAAGCAGTACAGATGATATAAATCCAATAGAGTCCAAGAGAATCAAAGTTCTAAAAACTCAAACTAGAATTTCCAAAGGCAAAGCAGAAACTTGAATGAACATGAATGCAATCCCAATCACAAGAGACCTTCCATAAATCGACATTGCCAGAATCTGAGGCTTTTCCAAGCAAGCTGAACTAAAATACTCAAAAGCAAACCACTTTCGATATCCCCTAATTGGCATTTTCCTTCACTGCCCAAAATCAAAGGCCTTGGAGCTGCCAATTAAAATTCCTTCTCTGCTGGCTTCTCTGCTGGCTGTAACTGTATCAGCACAGGTGTTCTCTTTATCTCACTCTGTTTCGACAGATTAATTCCCAGAAAAACTGAGCTCATAAAAATTCCCATCCCTTTGCAAAGAAGCCCTTGTATCCAAATAAGCCACAAGCCCAACACTTGGACTGGATGGCCCATGAGGTCTTATCCAACTCAATGATTCTATAATTCTATACATTTGCACTCAATTTTCAAAGAAAGACATCTGAAAGACATATTTTTCAGAAAGGGGGGGCAGTCACAAGTCTACTACAAATAAAGCAGCAACAGTCATAGTTTGTAGGCCTGTTTTCGAATGCAAAAATGTGTATCGGAAGTCGATTTGGATGTTGATTTTGCTTTGTTTTCGGATGTGAATCACTTCCAATTTTTACAGCAATGTTATCGGAATTGAATCGGATGTATTCCAATATTCGGATGTATTCCCAAGACCTATGGGAATGCGTGATCGTTCCTACAGTCGGAACATCATCAGGTCAGCAATATGTTCAATTTAATTCCAGAGCTTAAAGCACTGTTTTCATAGCCACAAGATACGCGATCACAATGATATATTCTATGGACATCACTGAGAGATGCTTGGCTTGAATGTCCATAGAATATATCATTGTGGTAAGATGTTTTCACCAGGAGGGGCCCGATCACGCATTCCTGTAGGCCTTGGGGTCCCGGTTAGGCAACCCACATTGCGCCACCATCAGCGATGCTTCTACAGCCAAACGTGAGCTGTTTTGCCATTCCTGGCATGTTCCGGACTCCTTACTCACTGTGATTTTTTGACCTGGGGATACTCCAGCAACTGGTGATTCTTACTCCACACTTCAGGATCCAGGACATGGGACTACGTTATCTGAACTACCACACCTGACACACCTTGAACAACTCTAATTGCAGAGACTATTTAATTTGGAACATTCTTCTGGTAATGTAATACTATGATACGTCTGGTGCATTGGATTCTATAATGTGTTGTCCTATGTTTATGTAATATTGCATTGTGTATATTATTATCATTGTTTTGAATGTTTTACATTTTGAGCATCACAGTATTGAGTATATACATTTCTCCTCTATATAGGTGATTCATTGTGGAAATATGATGTCTGGATTTATATTACATTAGATCATTTAGCTAGAGTCCCTAGTCATTCTTTTTGATGTTCTTTCCCAGCTGTCAGTGGCATTTAAACAGTCACTTTGATTGATTTATTTTATTTAAATTATTTCTGCCCCGCTCTTCTCAACCCCTGAGGGGAGACTCAGAGCGGCTTAGGTTACTTCCAGGGATAACATCCCTCCCCAGCAGATCTGGGGGAAATCCACGTGTAACGATCTCCCCTCCAATCGTTTCTCTGTCCACCTCTTTGTAACTATCTGCCCAGTCACCATCCCACATCCAATCTGGATTGCCATCAGCCAATGAGGAGAGGCAGCAAGAAAAGGAAAGAAATTACATCCAAGACCTTTCTGAGAATGATGACGAAGCTCTCGGAATGGTGAATCAACTTCCTGGTTGGGGCGCTGCTCTCGATATCGCTTCAATTATTGGATGTCCGGAAAAAACTTCCAATAATTGGATGTATCCAATAATCAGAAACAGGCCTAATAGTTTGATGTAAGCTTTAAATATTGACTTCTAGAGAATAAAGTCTGATGAGCTTCAAAATATTGTACCTATGATCAGGAGTTTTGGAAAAGTACTTTTTTTAAAAAAGAAAAGAAAGATAATACTACCCCATTTCCCCCTAACTGGTCCAACTAGCATTTCTTGCTCTACTGATTTGGCACAAAGTGTCAAATTTGTGCTTCTGTAAATCCACTCTTTTCAGCTCTCCTGTCTTGTTCTCTTCTACCAAGGTGAATTTGAAAGACTAGATTCAAGTCTGCTTTCTTTACTGCTCAAAAGAGGGAAATATCCAGTGATCTATATTGTGTTTTGTCTATTATTCCCTTTTCTGTTTTCCCCCATTCATTTCTGAGTAGAATGATTGACGATTTTTAAAAGTGGCTGCTGCTGTCCTTTGCAGTCACGCCTCAGCTACTGGACCAGGTAATGAAGTGATAATGCTCAGTTACTGTGAGCGTAAAGGCTGTAAAATCTTTTGTTGCACTCTTGGCCAGTGACCTAAAAGCTTAGGAGACTCAGATAAAGAAAATTCAGAATTGCTTAGCCAAGCATATGATCTTCCAAGTCTCTCAAATGGATGAAATTTCACTCTGCTGAGCACTTTTCTTTTTGTTATCTGATACTTTTTGGTGCAGGGAAGTACGTTTTCAGTAAAAGGCATTCCACTATGAATATCTTGGCTCTCAGGTGAGCACCTCCCCCCCACCCCCGCAACTAAAAAAATTACCTTTATTCTGTATAGAAATACCAATATATTCAGAACATCCTGAGAGCAGCAATGTTAATCTCTATCTGTCCTCTGCACCAGACCTCAGAAAAAAATGTTTAGTATTACTTTTTTGAGCAGGCATTTATTCTGGCTATGAGATTCAAGCATATACAGTCTAACGATAAATTTTCCAAGTGCTTGTCTTCATTTGCAAAGGCCCTCTTGATTTGATTACCGATTCTTTAACCCTTTTGTTCAGGAATTGTTTTCTTCCTATAAATTCAAAGAAAAGAAGAAACCGGTTAGTTTCTCACAGTTAGAATGAAATCTCAGTTGACTACCTCAACTCTTTTTGACAGATCTTATAGGCTGATTAAACATTTGCATACCATCAACCATCCACGTTTGCTGGGGTTAGAAGCACAGGATCCTTGCAAAAGTGAAAAGCAATAAATTTTAAAAATCCTATTTTTTACTAGAGAGAACACCTAGCTAGGAATCTCTAGGTTCTCCAATGCAACTTCACTGGAAGATTCCTAAAGATTCCCAGAGAATCATCTTCCAGATTCTATTATCAATTTCTATTACCAGAGGTTGACTACAGCATTGCACTGGGGATCCAGAGATTCCCAGAGAGAACATTTTGATCAAGTCCCTAAAAGTCAAAACTGCAAATGTAGAGGACCATTGTTTTTTATGCATGCTTTAGTCTGTACTTTTTATCACTTGCAACCCATGTAGTTGATTCATAAGCAAGAAGAGGCTCATAAAGTACTGGGTCAGTTTCCAAAAAGGAAAAATGGTATTTGTTAGGCCTGTGTGATCAATAAAAAAAAGTTTCAATACTAATTACAAAATTAAAGGGTGTGGGAAACCATTTCTAAAGTGTTTCTAAAATTGAATGGAGCCCATATTATAATTGTATAACAAGTTAATTACTTTTTTGTTACTTTTTGTTAAGTAAATGTGAAAATGGGGAAATAACAGGGTCTGCTTTCTCCCTCATTGTTAGAGCTATTGACATGAAACTTGCTACAATTATAGAACACATTTACCACTGTTAGCCTATGAAGTTTCAGAACATTTCACTCATCCATGGATTTTTGGGAAATTTTCAATTTTTTTACCAATAACATTTTTAAAAAAAAACCTACAAGAGCTATCTCCTTGAATTTTGTATACAATGACACAAGATGACATGGGATAATTCCCCTAAGTTTCAAAAATATTCATACATCTACTGATATTTGGTAATTCTTTTTAAGTTTTCACAAAAAAGTTTTTTTATAAAAGCCACAACCGCTATCTCATTGAATGTCCAATAGAACTTCAGGATTTTTTCCCCAGCCCAGCACAGATTTTATTTATTTATTTATTTACTTATTTACTATATTTCTATACCACACCTCTCAGCCTGCAGGCGACTCAAGGCGGTTTACACATGGCAAAGAATGCCCACAATATAAAACACAATAAAACAATTAATACAACAATCACATAAAAACCATACACAATTAGCAGTTAAAATCATAAAAATACAATTTTTCATTACTTACTAGTATTGAAATATCAGTCAATCCTCCTCTTTGCAGATTCAACAATTCATTAGAGCTTTGGCTGCTGCTAGCAGGAACAAATCTATCCTCTGTTGGGACTTTCTGATGCTTAGCAGAATTCTGGAATGATTTTTCTCATGTGTGTCAGCTGTATTCCACTTGTTGTGACAGCTTGCAACCTGGTTTCCAAATTTTTTACACTTATTATAAATTTACCATTCCTAAAAGGAAGATATGTGTAAAAGGCTCAACATCAGGGGTGATAACTTCAGAAGGCACCTTCTGTTCTATTCAAGTATTAAATCTAGCTTCATCGGCACTGGAGTGGGCCCTTAATTTAATTTTTATCCTGTCTCCTAAGCTTGCATTTGAGATGTTTGATTCAATATTGGCACTCACAAATGCCACCTTTCTTCAAATATAACATAGTAATCTACAATAGAATTAAATCAGCAGAATAGCCCAAAAAATGGAGCAGTTGGTATTGCTCCTCTGAGCAATCCCCACACCTTGACTAAATACAATAACTGATGTGGTCAAATTATGCAGGATTTTCTTGAGGGTTTGCTGAGAGATCAATAAAGATTTCTAATAGTGCTTTGGTATTCTTTTTAACGATATTTCTCCATCTTCACCAACCAATTATTGGTTTGTGGTTATGCGATCACACCTGAATACCTGCCCTGAATAAGTTATTTTTCTTTTCTAATGATTTTGACTAAACAAATTATTTCTGCTTTGATAGTTCCTGCAATGAGCTACTTGTTATAACGAAGACTATTCCCTGGTTTGCCTTGTCATTCTTGGAAAAAGATAGCAGCAAAAGACTTGTCTGAATGGATGAGGGTCAGGGCAGTATCTACCAAGGAAATGTTAAATATCTCAATTTAATTGCCTGCATTTAGGAAGTTCAGATTGCAATAAAAGCAGCAGAAGCCCCTTTGGAGTAGATTTCAGTACCTGTTAAAGGAATAGTTAATCAGACTGGAAGCATTGGACTCAATGGAGTTCTCAAATGCCGAATGAGCACTAGATGGAGTTTTTAGTTGCTAGACACATCTGATCTTCTGCTTTTCCTCTGGAGGCTGGAAACTTCTTATATTTCACAGGCAGAGAAGGCTTTGGCTTTTAATTCAGGTGAGTTCAGCTGTAATATTAGCTGTTTCAAAGAAGACTTCATAAGTTTCTAATGGATGCTTTAGTGCTACAAATCACATTTGTTAAATGATTGAGAAGTCTGGCAAATTAAAAGTTTGTTGGGTTATGGCCAGTGCCATATTTCAAAACCAGCAACTGTCCCATATCGGCTCAGCACACAAAATCATATACATGATCAGCTCTATGGTTCCCAGGGCGGCCTGCTCGGGCGGTGGTTGGGGTGTCTCTTCCATGGCTTGCCGCCGCCGGGCCGAGAAGCTGGGCGCTTGAGCTGGGACTGCAGAGCGGGGGGCCGAGGGGCAGCCGAGCCGATGGAGCCCCGGATGGAGGCGGAGACCTTGGAGTCGAAGATCAACAGAGCTACAAATCCTCTAAACAAGGACCTGGAATGGGACAGCATCAATGCTTTTTGTGATCAGCTCAATAAGGAATTAGAAGGTCCACCGCTTGCCACCCGACTCCTTGCCCACAAAATCCAGTCTCCACAAGAATGGGAAGCCATGCAGGCCCTCACGGTGCTGGAGTCCTGTATGAAAAACTGTGGCAAGCGCTTTCATGATGAAGTAGGCAAGTTCCGCTTCCTTAACGAACTACATGATCAGTAAGTTGCTTTTTCGAACTATAGTTACCAAAAGAATTTAGGGCCTTAAAATGTCATTTTCAAAACTCTTTTTTAATTTGGTCACTTCAAAAATCAGGAAGTGTGACGTCAAACCCCGACCCAATAGCAAGTAAGGAAGAGCGTGATTGACAGTTGGATCCTAGAAGGCGGGTTCTAGCGTCGCCCGGGAAACTGCTCATGCAGCCTCAAAGCTTTAAGCCTCATGGGGGACCTAGAAATTAATGCTAGAGACATTTAGGACTACTAAAGACTAATAAATAAACCATTACAGATTTAAAGAAATAGAGCACTGAAGCCTTGAAGGACCTGGAAGCCTTGAAGCCTAGCCTTGAAACCTAGTAGACAGCAAGAGAAATACACCCTATCTGGCTGGCTCAGAGCAAATGTAAAGGAAGGCTCAAGAAGAAAATAAAGGATCCCCAAAGAAGAAACAGTAAAGAGACAGTAAAGAGACGGTCTGAGGTCTGAGGAGCAATAAAGGTTAAAGACAGTATTGTGGAACTCAATCCCGATTATTGGACTATAAAATCAAATAATTAGGGTCAAGCGTCCAACGACTTGCATACACAAATCCAACAAATCCAACAATTTATATTAAAGCTCAATAAATTAAGTAAAATTAAAATCTGCTGGCACAAGACAAGACAACACAATAAAAGGAATGTCATTCCAGAAAATAAAGGATAACTCGAAAGATATGGCAAACAAGAAGATACCAGTACCAACTAGAAGAGAATCTCACCCTAAAGAACTTACCCTAGAGGATTTATTCCTCGAAATGCAGAATATGTCTAAAAAACAAGATGTAGCTGCAAATAGACAAGAACATGATAGACTTTTAAAAGAACAAGAAAAACTTATCAAAGGAGAAATGGCAGATCTAAAAAAGGATATTAGAGGAGATATTGCAAATATTGAAAAGAAGATGGACTCAATGCAAGAAGAAATAAAAACAATACAAAAAAAAGAGTTGGACCTGGAATCCAAACAATTACAATTAGAAACGACCCTCAAGAAAAAAATATGCAACTTAGAAGCAATAAATAAAAAAATGGAAGAACAACAGGAGATCCTGGATCTCAAGGAGAAAGAGTTCCAGTTGCGTTTTAGAAATGTTGAGGAGGATGACCAGGAGGAACTAAGGGGGATAATGGTGGAAATAGTGGCAAAACTCTTGCAAACATCAATTGAGGACACGGAAAAAGAAATGGACAGGACATATAGAATATCCACGAATTATTCCAGAAGAAATAAAGCTATCCGGGATGTCCTAGTAAGATTCAATAGGAAAAAAATCCGAGATGACATTCTGAGAGAGAATGCAAGGAGCCCTATTTTTTACAATAAACGAAAGATTATAATCATGAAAGAGATCCCTTCCTCAATAATGGCCAGAAGGAAGAAGTATTACACTTTGACCGACGAACTCAAGAAACAAAACATAAAATTCCGCTGGGAAAAAAGAGAGGGAATTATGCTCTCGATAAGGGGTGACCGCCATTGGATTACGACTGAAGAAAAGGCAAAGTCCTTCCTCCATGACTTGAAAAAAGGGAAATACAAGGGAGAAAGCAACGAAGACCTATCTGATAAAAACAAAGGAGAACAGGAGACTTCGGATCAAGATCAAGAGGAAGAGGAGGAAGGAGAGGAAGGAGAGATTCAACATAATAGAGAAAGACGGAAACGCCAAACATATCATCACCAAACTTCTTTGGACTGGACAATGAAAACCAGGGCGCAGACAGAAAAGGAGTTAAGCGATTTTGGGTATGGAAATTAAAATAACCTCTAATAACGTAAATGGGCTTAACAATCCGAACAAAAGAAGGAGGGTTTTTAATCAATTGTATATAAAAAAAGCTGAGGTGATAGTAATTCAAGAAACCCATATTAAACAGAGTGAAGAGAAATATCTATGCCAAGATAGGTTGGGAAAAGTATTCTGGTCTTCATGTGATAAAAAGAAAAGGGGGGTCGCTACGTATGTCAAAGACATTCTAAACCCCGTTCTTGCCTTCAGGGACACTGAAGGCAGAATGATCGGGGTGAAAATTTGGTGGAACTCTAAAAACATCTTAATTTGCAATATATATGCGCCAAACGGCCCCAAGGTAAAGTTTTTTAAGGACCTAAGAAAAGCAGTAATGAAGATTGAGTTTGACGAGTTAATTATTATAGGGGACTATAATGCGGTCACACGGAAAGAAATAGATAGATCAAGTAATAGTGGCAAAAAGAAAAATAAGGGATCAGGGCAATTGCCAAAAGAGGCGAGAGAAATACTAGAGGAGTTAGATGTTAAGGATATTTGGCGGGAACACAATCCGAGTGGGAGAGACTATACTTTTTATTCTAATAGATTCCTAACATGGTCCCGGATTGATATGGCCTGGGTATCAAAGGGTATCTCACTAAAAGTCAAAGATGTAAGCATTAATCCAAAACTGTTCTCCGATCACTGTTTCCTTGACCTCAAAATAGGATCGACAAAACAGCGGAAGAGGTGGAAGATGAACGAGGATCTCTTGAAAAATGAAAGCCAAATAATAAGGTATAAGGAAATCATGAAGGAATACTTCCAGATAAATGTAGACAAAGGCACGTCGGACATGATAGTATGGGATGCAGGGAAGGCAGTCATCAGGGGCCATTTTATACAGGATAGTATAAGAATGAATAAAGAAAGGCAAAAAACTGAAAAAGATTTACTAAAAAAGATAAAAGAAGAAGAACAAAAGCTTAAGATAAACCCAAAGGATAAAACTATAAACTCTAATTTAAAATCTCTCTTAAAACAAAAAGAATTCATAGATCTAGAAAAGATAAAAAGGAATCTGGTGTTCTTAAAGCAAAACTATTTTGCTAATGCGAATAAACCTGGCCGATGGCTTACGTCTAAAATAAAGGAAAAAAAAACAACGCAATTATATTACACAAATTATAGAAAATGAGATTGTATATAATAAAGATACCCAGATAAAAGACCAATTCAATAAATTTTATAAAAAATTATATGCATCGGACAATCTTAAGAAGGAAACAATACAAAAATATATTAGCGATAGAAAATTAGATAAAATAAATGACCAGCAGAGAGAGAAATTGAACAAGCCAATTACGGAATTAGAGATCAAGAACTCAATAAGGAAATTAAAACAAAATAAAGCCCCAGGCCCTGATGGCTTCACAGCCCAGTATTATAAGATCTTCGCTGAGGAACTGGCCCCCCATCTGTGTAAAATAATGAATGGTGCAATGGAGGGAAAAATAATACCGGATACCTGGAAGGATGCCTCTATCGCGGTAATTTTAAAACCGGGACAAATAAAAACAGATATGAAGAACTACCGCCCGATTTCCCTCTTAAACACAGATTATAAAATCTATGCCAGCATACTGTCGGAGAGGTTCAAGCCCTTTTTAAACGAGTGGATAGGTCAGGAACAAGCCGGTTTCCTACCGGGGAGGCAAGGCAAGGATAACGTCAGGATCCTAGTTGACTCGATCGAGTACTACAGACACAACATTCAGAGGAAGGCAGCCTTCCTCTTTTTAGATGCTGAAAAGGCATTCGATCGAGTCAACTGGGATTACATAACGTTGCTGGCTAGAGAGCTCGACTTGGGCTTCCAGTTCTGTAATGCCATAGAAGCAATCTATACTAGGCAACAGGCCAGGATAATAATTAATGACGAAGAGACGGAGACTTTCCCCATAGAGAAAGGCACGAGACAGGGGTGTCCTCTTTCTCCGCTGTTGTTTATTTTGGCCCTTGAACTCCTTTTAAAAGAGATCAGGGAAGATAAAGAATTGATAGGTCTAAAAATAAATAAAGACTCTTTAAAGATAAGGGCATTTGCGGATGACCTTGTCTGCATTATTGAGAATCCATTAGAAAACATTAATAAATGGTTAAAAAAATTAGAAAATTTTGGTGAGGTCATGGGTTTCAAGATAAATAAAAAAAAACAAAGATTCTAATCAAGAATATTCCACAAGCAGAGAAGGAGGAAATAGAGAGAGAAACCGGGATAGAAATCCCGAATAAAGTGAAATATCTAGGTATAGTGATGACCCCGAATAATATTAATTTGGTCAAAAATAATTATGATTCTACATGGAAGGAAATTAAGAAAAATCTAGATAGATGGAACCACCTAAATCTGTCCCTGTTAGGTAGGATCTCTCTAGTAAAAATGAACATCCTTCCAAAAATGTTATTCTTGTTTCAGAATCTACCCATTCTGGGTAATGACAAATTATTTTCCTGCTGGAGAAGGGATTTAACAAAGTTTATTTGGAAAGGGCGACACCCCAGAATAAATTGGACAAATATGATTGACACAAGAAGTAGAGGTGGTCTAGCGGTCCCAGACCTTCAAACATACTACGAAGCGTGCGCTCTTGATTCGATTAGTGAATGGGCTAAGTTAGAAAAAGACACTCTACTTACAATCGAGGGCCATGACCTGAGAGTAGGGTGGCATAGCTACCTATGCTATAATAGAGTACGAATAGAAAAGAACTTTAGGAACCACCCCATAAGAAGATCACTCCTGAAGATATGGCTGAAATATAGAGAGTTCCTCTACGAGAAAACCCCATGGTGGGTCTCTCCGCAAGAAGCTTTCTTTAGGAGACAATTTGGGAGGAAGGAATGGCTCAGATATAGTGACATGATTAAGGAAGAAAATAAAGAATGGATATTAAAAGACTACAAAGATCTAAAGGAGATGGATGGATCTATGAATTGGTTACATTATTTTCAAATAAGAGAGATTTTCGATAGAGATAAAACCCTAGGGTTTGGGAAAAAACAACAATTCTGGGACGAAATACTGGGGAAAAAAACAAAAAAACTAACCATACTCTACCAGAAATTGCTTGAAATAAAAACTGAGATGGAGACGGTAAAAATGTGCATGGTAAGGTGGGCCCAAGATTTAGGCCACGAGATCCCCTTTACCAGATGGGAAAGGCTATGGAAGGTTCACTGGGGCTACACATACTCCTATGATTTGAAGGAAAGTAATGTAAAAATCTTTCATAGATGGTACCATACTCCACAAAAAATCGCCCGTTATAATAAGAATTACAGTCACTTGTGCTGGAAATGTAGGTCGGAGGTAGGAAGTTTCATACATCTCTGGTGGAATTGTAAATTGTAAATTAGTTAAAAGTTATACAAAATCATGAGTAGTATGTTGAATTTGAAGGTTGAATTAAAACCAGAATATTTTATATTAGGCCTATTAGACTTTGAAATAGACATGAACACTGAAAAAATTTTTGTATACTGTATTACTGCAGCCAGACTGACCATAGCAAAGTGCTGGAAAGAAGCGATCGCTCCAAATATCGATGACTGGTCCAACAAACTTATTGAAATCATGAAGATGGATATTTTAACTCAAAAACTCGCCCAGAGAGACAACCGCAAGAATACAGACTGGGGAGGGGTAGAATTGTTTCTTGAACAAAATAAATTCGAAGGTTGGGCAAACCTCACACCTGTGACATTAACAGGAAAATGATAAAAGGAATCTTGAAGACAAAGCAGGACACCACGATATAGTACATCGGCTCATACGTAACCCTAACAAGTATACTGAATATAAGTATCCTCTAGTAAGGGGACACAGTGGGGGGGTCTAGGGAGGGGAAGTACTATTGTATTGTTTGTCTTTGTTATGTTTTATGTTCGGCAACAGCACTCATTTGGAAGTGCTGGGCCGAGAGTTGTTTTTTTTAAACTTTCTGTGTTAAAAATCAAAAAACACTATTTTAAAAAAAATCATACTCTATTAATTTGTCTAATATACAGTCAATATTGTGTAAATATGCAACTATGCTCAGGAGCTCTGTGTATATGTATGGAAATAGAAAAATTGCCAGTTTTACAGCAGAAGGGGTTTCCATAGTTTTCTCTTTAGTTGTGCAAGAACTAAAAATAATAATAGAAATAGCTAAGGGGGCTTCCAGACTGCATGGGGCTAAAGCAGTGAAGGTGTATCTATTCTTGACACATTAGATCAAAATCCACCCATCTATGCCTGTGTGCATTCTGGGGTTCTGATTGTCCCTTTGCTCCTAGCAAACGTGAGGACTTTCCCTTATTCCACTTCTGTCACCCAATATTCTGATCTCTTGTGCCCTACAGGTGTGACCACCAATTTCTTAGATGCCCTCATGATTCCTGTCTGGGATATTTATGATTTTATCTCAGCTGGTCACCACCACATCTAATTAGATGCCACTCAAAACTCAACTTTCCAATATTTGGCATTTCAGAGGCTTAAGGTTATCACCTGTACTCCACATTCACAAAGGTTGAGATATAGGATTCTTCCAAAAGTTTTTTAAAAACCCTAACAAATACAGGTCCACTATTTTTATTTTTCACATGTAAGAATAGTTTGAAACTCCTCCACCACTATTCTATGGTCAATTTCTGTCCATATAGGATATACAAATGCCAACTTCTGGCAGAAGTTAATCAGAGAATCATGCTGGAGGACATACAAATGGCTAGAGAAGTTTTATTTCTAGGTATCTCTAAGTTCTTCTGCATAATTCTATGATCCATTTCCAGTATTAGGCTAGAGGACTCAAATATATCTAGAGAACATGTATTTTTGTTTATAGGTAGAGCAACAATGAAGTTGGCAGTAGTAAATACAGAAGTCTAAGAATAATCTATAAATGCTTAACCTGCAAAGGTAGAAGGAAGACTTTATAATACAAAACTGTATTTAATAGAATTTTAATATAACAATGTAGATTACTTATTTAATATGTTTAAATCACATCAAGCACTCTCTCACATGCTAATATCTTGCTTGACTCTTATCACCATTCAGACTCCTTAACCCTACTCTAATCTTGTTGACAGGTACCACTCATTTCTGATCCACTGTCTTATACCAGACTTTTCAAATTCCTCTCAGACACCTTATCAATCAACACTCATTCCCAACATTCAAGTATCCTACCCTCGCATGATCCGTATCTTATAACATCTACTATACAGTTACCATAATATTGAATAAATGAAAAAAATATTTCCCCCCGAAGAGTCCAAAATATCACATGCACGCACATTCCCACACACACAGAAAATCACCTCCAAAAGAAATGTAGCTATATGAATTTCTGTTACTAGAATTATAGTCCTGTCCCATCCCCGTCTAGCAATGTTAGTTAGAATCAAGCCAATAGCTAATTGTGTGTACAGGGTGAGGTGCTCCATGTGGAAAGACATACAAGCGACAACTATTTTTTGGAGTAACAAGGCCACAACTTTTATTAGTTACAATGGATGACTGCACATGGTTCCTGGATCTCAGCATTGACCAGCCCACATGCTGACCATTGAACCAGATGCTCTGGATCGGAGACTTGGATGCCAGTAGAAGCTGCCACACACTGGTAACTGTTGCCTTTACCTTGAACCCTGCATATGTCTTCCATCCTCAAGTTCCCTGGCTGCCTCTAGTGAAGTGAGGGGAGGGCATTGCCAATCCAGATCACTTCACACAGCCCCATCACTGGCAGTCAATTACATCCCCACCTTTCTGATCTGCACCCTAAGGCACGTCGTTTTGTCATATCCTTTCAATATAGGAATCCCCAAACACCCTATTATTTCCCAGGTATCAGTCATCTTTTGTTCATCTAATGGTTCTGTTAGAATGAGATACCAGTTCTAATGAGAGACTGTGCCACAGAGAACATTTTATACTTCAATCGGGTTTATCAGATTTCAGTTGATATTTCACAAAGTGCCTTATTTCAAAAGCATGCAGATACAGCTAACCACCACCAGCCTAAAACACTCTGTTTTTCTCTTTGAAAAAGATACGAATTTATGTCTCCTCATCTGTCCTTAATTGCTTGTTCTACGACTTGGTTGAATAAACTATAATGGAATGACGGAACAAAGACACTAGGACTCCAGTTACTCCACAAGAGGGCATTTAGATCTGAAATAATGGTGATATCAAGAGTTAGAAGGAATGCTTGAGGGCTTAAATAGAATTGCTCTGGCAATGGTTTATCTGAAGAAGAAAGAAAGAAATGTTGGAATCTGATCAACTGCAGTTTAAAATCTTCAGAAGCCCAAATATTTTGTGTCAAGAATGCTTATTTTAAAAATTAGAAGAGAAGGAAGATCAGTACAAGGAGAAATATATTTTCAATCTATCTGATCAAGGGAGATAAAAAAGAAGTACTGCTTTACTGAAACCAATAAAAACATCTGGGATACACATGGTATTTAAAGCGTCTATGCTGCTGCTGCTGTTCTTGTTGCTGCTGCAGCTCTTAACTGGAATCCTAGATCAGCTACTTGATTACGGAAACAGGTCTGACGCTCTGCTCCTACTAAGTCAGGGGTGGGCAATTACTGGCCCTCCAGGGTTTTTGGACTTCAACTCCCAGAAATCCTAGCAGCTGGTAAACTGGCTAGGATTTCTGGGAGATGAAGTCCAAAACACCTGGAGGGCCAGTAATTGCCCACCCCTGTACTAAGTCTATCTTACGAGCCAGCATCTGGATCAGATGAAGGATCAGTTCAGTTTTATACCTGGGCTGCAAGGAAGATAACATTTCCATTTCCCCTTCCTGACAATGAATGAGGACTTGGGTGCTGCTTAGTCACCGGCTAACTTGGTTTTTGGCAGGATTAGATAACTATTGACCACTGTCCAATATTATTGACCACTGTCCAATATTGCATTTTGGGCAAGATACCAGAGCATGTGGTATCTTTTCAGTTTTAGGGATCTAGATAACTATTCAATATAATAGGATCCAATAAATTTTTCCTCCAGGCATTTTGGGACCCTGACATGGTGAAAATGGAACTGACCACTCCCTTGACCCACTCAACCAATTTCTTTTGGCAATATTAATGAAACAAGAGGAACCAAGGGTTTATAACAATTTCAGTGCTTTGCACTGCTCCAGAGATCCTGTTCACATCCCCAAGTTGCACAGATTGGTTCAGAAAGAACCAGAATTATATCCCCTGGATGTGTGGAATTGCTTACTGATGTAACAGCCATCAGGAAACTGTCCAACTGTCCAAATATCAGTCTTCTGGATTATTATTCTTATTTAGGCCCCGCTTTATCTCCCCAGAGGGGACTCTAAGCGGATTAACGTAAAAGCATTAGCATAACCATTTAAAATATACAAATATATGAACATTAAAACAGGATTAAATATAAACAGTATAAAAATTCCCAGTTAAAAACTATTAAAACAAATTCAAAGTTAAAAATCACATTGCCCCCTGAATTGACCTTAAACACCTGCTTGAATAAAAAGGATATGCCATTTTAATTGGTTCACCAATCTTACATATTCTAAGTCTAAGCAAGTCTAAACCTGACTAGGTGTCAATCCATCCATGACAACAGAATTGTAGAAAGTATTTCCATTTCCAAATCATTATAACTGAAAACAAGATCTACCTTGGGAAGTCTGACTTGGTCACGGTAGTCCATGCTCTGGTTACATCTCAAATAGACTACTGCAACACTATGTGGGGTTGCCTCTGAAGACTGCCCGGAAGCTGCATTTAGTCCAACGCTCAGCAGCCAGGTTACTAACAGGAGCGGGGTACAGGGAGTACTCCCTTGTTGTGCCAGCTCCACTGGTTGCCAATTAGCTTCCGAGCACAATTCAAAGTGCTGGTTTTAACCTACAAAACCCTATACGGTTCTGTCCCAGTTTACCTGTCCGAACAATTTCTCCCCTATGAACCATCAAGGACATTAAGATCCTCCGGAGAGGCCCTGCTCTCGGTTCCACCATTTTCGCAAGTGTGTCTGGTGGGGATGAGAG
This sequence comes from Anolis apletophallus, assembly GCA_030556195.1. Classification (NCBI taxonomy): domain Eukaryota; kingdom Metazoa; phylum Chordata; class Lepidosauria; order Squamata; family Anolidae; genus Anolis; species Anolis apletophallus. Next base: position 117,222,617 of record JARBWK010000002.1, on the reverse strand, counting down.
ATAGGGCTTTCTCTGTGGTGGCCCCTCGGCTATGGAACTCTCTCCCAAGCGATGTTAGATCTGCCCCCTCTCTGATGTCGTTTAGGAGGCAGATGAAGACTTGGATGTGGAACAAAGCTTTTCCAGAATAAGATGAGATTGATTATAGTCTGAAATGAGTGACCACGTTTACAGATCGAGTTGAATTTGTTTTAATGGCAATGTGGTTTTATGTATTCTTGCTTTTTATGTATTTTAATATGCTGTTCTAAAAATGTTTTTAAATTTGTATAGCATTGAATTTTGCTGTAAGCCAGTCTGAATCCCTCCATGGAGGTGAGAAGGTCGGGGTACACAAATTTTAATTAAATAATAAATAAATAATGTGTCTAGCAGCATATATGGGGACAAAAACGTCTTGGGAAAGACATGTAATTGCCATGGTGAACATTATATCCTGTGCTACACAGACAATGCAGTTTCAACCCAACTCTAGAATTACCATAGCTAGTTCAGGAAGTGGCACTGTGGAACAGAAATGTTGATACATCAACGGAATCCAAAGTCTATCTCAACTATTACCTTCAGAGACATACATGAATGTGACACAAGCCTGGTTCTCCTGCTTATTCATAACCAAGTATTGAATGGTTGCTGCTTCACGGACCTTGCAGCATTTTAATCTGGAAACAGTTGCCAATGTGCTTGAACTAGGAGGCAGTTGGGGTAACCAAAACCCTACTGTTAACTACTCCAGTGTGTTGTGCTATACCAAAGAAGCACAACTTTTCTATAATACCTACCATCTTTCTCACTTTGTAGGAATTATAGCCTTCCAAAAATAGCCAACAGCATATCTCAACATGAAACCAGTCTTTTTCTGTCTTTAAAACAGCAGCATATGCCCTCTATTTCATGCCAACCCCCCCCCCCCCAAGGGTATTGGTATTGCCACTGGTACTGGGGACTCCCACCTCTGAAGAAATGCCACATATATACTCCAGACCTAGTAGTTGACATGATAGTTGAAGGAACTGATGAAGATGCTGCCTTGTGCCTCAATCCTAAATTAGAGATGAAGAAGCTTAGTTTCTCCTGAGAGACAAATCCCATTCTGAAAAGGTTTTGGAAATAACAGGCAATAAATAACAAAACAAAGTGAGTGAAGCCTGTTGTGGTCTGTTTCCCATCAAACAAACAAACCACAGCATATTCAAGAATGAATGTCAGTAACTTCTGGATTACTACAGCTCAGTTCCATGTAACATCTTATAGGATTGCAAAGCACAGCAAGACTATATGTAATTATGATATTGTTACCTACATTTAAGTTATGTCTAACTTACATTATGCCTTTGTGAGGTATTCTTGGCATGTTTTGTTGGGTGTGGGGATGTCTTTGCCTCCCTCTGATGCTCAAAAAGTGGGATTTGCCCAAGGTCACACAGTGAACTTCCATGGCAAAATAGGGGTTTGAACCCTTATCTCCTGAGTACTAGGACCTCTTCACATGCCCCCTGGGGATGTGTTGTTTCACCTTCAGTGGCTGGCAAAAGGGAAGGCACCCTGCACACCCTCCCTGCTTCCCCCATCATATGATGGTGACAGGACAAGATGCATTGGTGCGGTGTCCCTGTCCCCATCAGATGAGCAAAACACAACCTTTCCCTGATCATATGGGGAAAAGAAGATGAACCTGCGAGTAGCTCCACTGGAGCTACCAAAAAAATTCCTTTCCATCTTGGAGGAGGGAGAATCTTGTGATGTTTCCCATCCATTTTGGGAGGAATGTGGGCAGGGCCAAGCCAGCATTAACTGATGATGCTTGGCAGGTCCTGTCAACAACTGGAAAAATGGGGCAAAAACCCCTAGTTTGAAGAGGTCCTTAATCTAACATCAAACCACTATGTGGCACTGCAAATGCAAATTTCAAAATAAGATTTATCTCCTGGGATGAAATCTGGAATCTTCTGCATTTAAGTCATGGTGGATTCTGCTGCTGATCTGTGGACAACAATATAGCCAAAGTATGCAGAACTGCATCTGCCTGTTCCTCAAAAATCTAAAAGTTCAGCGCAGCACTTGTGTGTGCATTTCTCTCATTCAGTGCACTGTTCTTATTCAAAGCAACAGTAACCTACTCTTTATTGAGTCTGTTAGAAAATGGCTCAGCAAGAAAGTATCTCAGTAAGAATACGTCTACTAATCTGAAAACCCTTTAATCCTCCATGATGTATATGGGTGTGATTCTATCAATCTCTCCAAATATGTAATATAGGTAATATAATCCTATAGATACATTTCCTTGTCCTGCTGTTGTGATGACAGCAGGGTGTTCAGAACAGCTAGATAGGGAAACAGCTTTCTTTATGTTTGTTGTGTTCCTCCCATCTTTTTTCTATTACTTTTCAGGGTAATGTGACTTTTGCCTGCTCAGAACCACAAATCGCTCCCATCACCTTTGACAGCTCTAACAGCAGTTACTTGCTGTTACCAGGCACTCCCCAGCTTGACGGCTTGTCAGTCAGCTTCCAGTTTCGTACGTGGAACAAGGATGGGCTCCTTTTGTCCACTGAGCTGTCAGGAGACTCTGGCTCACTCTTGTTGTATCTCCAGCATGGGAGGCTGGCACTCATCATCCAGAAGTTAGCAGAGAGGCATGTGGCCATCAGCACAGGTATGTCTGCCCAAAAGCAGTTTTTCCCCTCCCTTTTGTCCACCTCTTCTTCCATATTGTCTCCTGTGATTGGTTTGTCTTTTTTACACTCTGTGTTTCTCTCCAGGCAGTAATCTCTATGATGGCCTATGGCACTCAGTTAACATCAATGCTAGGAGACATCGGATCACACTAACACTAGATAATGATGTCACATCAGCTGTTCATACAACCACAGTTTCTCAGATTTATTCAGGGCACAGCTATGTTTTTGGAGGTAAGTTGGCTCCACTGTAATAAAAATGTTTAAAAATAATGTATCCCTCCCATTTTGTTGTTTTGTGTGTTTTAAATACTTTTTAATCTATGCTGTTAATAAACAGCTATAATGCCTTGCCTCTTGGAGACTGAGAAGCAAAATGTTTGGGGGTTTCAGCTGTCAAAGCTTACAAAAAAATGAACAATTGCAATATATGGAGAAACCAGATTATACTTCCCAGTTCCAGCAAACATGAGAGCATGCCAGTTTTGTAAACAGTGTGCCAAACCTGAAATTAATGAGATTTTAGGAAAGACTGTGAATAATGGTTTTCTGTGGGGGTGGGGAGTTGTGTAGAACAGTTTCCTCTACTCCTGGTTCTTTGTTAGCTTGAGGACACTATGGGTGGGGTGTTGAATGATGTCATCAGATGCATAGCTGAATTGATGAATGAAGAACAACCATTAAATCTTGATTCACACAAAGGACTTTCTTGATTAGTGAAGTGACAGTTAGCATTTGTCATAGGACTCCTTACACTTGCATTTAAATCTTAATCTATGAAAAATATTGCACAAAGAAACTCTTAGGAGGTCCAATATTGTATCTTAAAAATGGATTGTATCTTAAAAATGGATATGAGAAGAATATTTTAAATAGTGAAAAACATGTTTACTGAGTGTTGAGTGCTAACAATGAGAATTCTAGCCAAGCAATTCAGGACTTATTTTGCAAAAAAAATAAAAGTTTGTGCAGGTTTTTTTTCCTTCAAGTTTCCTGCACAGAACACATAGATAGAAAATAGATTTCCTGCACAGAACACAGGCTCTCTGCAGAAATTAATTTTTTTGCACTAATTGCTTGTTTTATGTTTAGAAAATGTCTTTCTTTTTTTCTTTTTTTTTTACAAAATTTGCAATTTTTGCAAATTATTAATAGTCTTCAAAAACAGTATAGTTTTCAATGAATTTCCTTTATATCATTGTCAAAATTGAACCTTTTATCCTTGCTTCCTTTGCTTAGTTCATGCCTTAGTCATTTCCTGTTCTAATTATTTTTTGACCTGCCTTTCATTCTCTTACTTGAGTCTCTCGTTTTCACATTCTGCTTCTAACATTATCTTTTTAGTCTGTTCTTTATATCATTTAGGTATTTCTTCACTGGTTATCAATCCCTTCTATGATACAGTACAATCATCTTGTGTTAACATTTAAAGTCCTATACAAGTTACCTTCTCCCTTATCTTTCAGCCTCTTCCCTTTTTCTAGCATTCTGTTTGAGAGCTGTGTTTTAGAAATTCTAAGATTCTCATACCACCAAGGGTTTCCTCTACCTCGGCTCAGTTTCCTCTTTTTTCACCTGCTGCCCCATATTCTTAAAACTGGCTAGCTGAGCTTTTCTGGCTTTCTTCTTCCGTCATTGATTTTAAATCTCAATTGAAAACTGATTTATTTTCTGAAGTTTTCAGGATTTGATGTTGTTTTATTGTCCTAAATAAGCTGATTACTAGGCCTGTGCCACATCGTGGGAAACAACCGATTTTCGGATATTAATCGGATGTTTTTCACTTTTGAACAGGTATCAAGCAGAGGCTAGGAAACCGTAAGTGGATCTGCCATATTGAGCTTTTCCGTCGCCATTTTTGGAGAGGACTCATATGTCATTTCACCCACTGTGGACCATGGCTTTCCTTCCTGCCTTGGAGGGAGGGAAAGCCGTGTCCACAGCGGGTTAAACTCCTTTAACATTCTGAATTTCGGAAGTATATCCGAAAGGAATTCCGATTATAATGCTGTAAACTTTGGAGGTTTATCAGAAACGAGGCGTTAGCACCCCCTACATCTGGATCAACTTTTGAAGATTTTTCTGTGATAAAACAGGCCTGCTGATTACATTTGTTTTGTATTATAATGTGTTCTTATTGTTGGGTTATTGTAAGTTTTTCAGGCTGTATGGCCATATTCTAGAAGCATTCTCTCCTGACATTTCACCTGCATCTATGGCAGGCATCTTCAGAGGTTGTGAAGTTTGTTAGAAAGTAGGAAAATTTAGTTTATATATCTGTGGAAAGTCCAAAGTGGGAGAAAGAACTCTTGTCTGTTGGAGCTAGGTGTGAATGTTTCAATTGGCCACATTGATTAGCATTTGATGGCCTGACCGTTTTTAAGTGTGCCCTGTTACTGCCTGGGGGTATTCTTTGTTGAGAGGTGATTAGCTGTTCCTGATTGTTTCTTCTCTGGAGTTCCTCTGTGTTTGAGTTTTGTTCTTTATTTACTGTTATGAGTTTTTTAAAATACTGGTAGCCAGATTTTGTTCATGTTCATGGTTTCTTCCTTTCTATTGAAATTGTCCACATGCCTGTGGATTTCAATGGCTTCTCTGTGTAGCCTGATAAGGTAGTTGTTAGAGTGGTTCAGCATTTCTGTGTTCTCAAATAATATGCTATGTCCACGTTGGTTCATCAAGTGTTCTGCTATACCTGACTTCTCTGAATGAAGTAGTCTGCAGTGTCTTTCATGTTCCTTGATTTGTGCTTGGGCCCTGTGTTTAGTGGTCCCTATGCAGACTTGTCCACAACTACATGGTATAGGGTAGTCTCCTGCAGAGGTAATGTTGCAACACAGTAAGTCTTAAAGAGACAGACCAGGTAGTAAGTCAAACACAGTTTATTTCAAAACAGCTCAGTCAACTAAAAAAAATGGAGAAAAAAGAGCCAGAAACACTTTAACTTCAGTGTGAATGGCAAAACAAGTCAAAAACAATGACCAAACAGTCAAAGAGTCAATAGAACATAAACTCTGGATTATATCTCTGGAAAGCCAAGAAGACCTATAACTCCTCCTTAATAGCGGCGGCAAGATCGCGCTCAGCACAGATCTTTAAGATCGTTCGAGACCTAGCTATGCCCAACTCACTGCCGAGAGACAATGAAAATTCAGCTATCTCAGCGGAAGAATTTCAAGTTTTCTTCACTGAGAAAATAATTGCCCTTAGGCGTGATTTACCCTCTATACCTGAGGAGAGGAGCGGGATGGGTAAGAACCCAGCTCCATCGCCTAGCTTGAAACTCGACCAGTTCAAGGCCCTGAAAGGAGGCTAGAGTCCGCCCGCTGCTGAAGAAGGCGAATCTGGATCCAGCGGCGCGGCGAACTACCGTCCGGTCTCAAACCTACCCTTCCTCGGGAAACTGATTGAACGGGCAGCAGCGATCCAATTACAGGAATTCCTGGAAACCTCAGGAAGCCTGGACCCCTGCCAATCGGGTTTCCGTGCCGGACACGGGACCGAGACCGTCCTGGTGGCCATTACGGACGACATCCGCCGCCAATTGGAGAAGGGAGGTTCGGCTATCCTGGTGCTGCTTGACCTCACCGCGGCGTTCGACACGGTGGACCATGACTTGCTGTTGTGGCGACTATCAGCCATTGGGATTCAAGGCACAGCTTTGGCCTGGTTCGATTCCTTCCTGCGGGGCCGTTCGCAGCGTGTTGAGTGGCGAGGCCAAGTGTCCAAGAAATCCACCCTGGACTGTGTAGTCCCCAAAGGCGCCATTTTGTCACCAACGCTTTTTAACATCTACGTCCAACCCTTGGCAAGCATAGCCAGAAGTTTTGGATTTGGGTGCTACCAATATGCAGATGACACCCAGCTTCTGCTGAAGCTTGAGCCAGGCGTAACATCGGTGCCTGAGAATTTCAGACAAGGACTAGAGGCAGTGACCAGATGGCTCGCTCATACAAACTCAAGATCAATCCATCAAAGACTGAGATTCTATGGCCGGGACGCCCAGAGCCACCCATTCCGCTGCCTCTCTTTGAGGGAGAGCCGCTGATCCTGGCCCCATCGGTGAACAGTCTAGGTGTGATACTAGACTCGAGACTCTCACTGGAGGCCCAGGGTGCTGCGACAAGTAAGGGAGCTTTTTTCCACCTACGCCAGGCACGTCAACTGGCACCTTACCTTCCATCAGATGCGCTGGCTACGGTGGTCCATGCCACAGTGACATCACGGCTGGACTACTGTAATGCCTTGTACGTGGGGTTGCCGCAGTCAACCACTCGTAAAATCCAGCTAGTGCAGAATGCAGCCGCCAGACTCCTCTCCGGGACACCACTGAGATGCCATATCGCACCATCTCTACAGCGCCTGCACTGGCTGCCAGTCGAGCTCAGAGCCATCCACAAGATCTTGTCGCTTACCTTTAATGCCCTCCATGGCGCCGGCCCAGCTTATTTAAAGACCGCTTGTCGAACCAGCTCATTTAAGGTCGCCGCTCAGGAAACAGGGACCTTCTCCGCATCCCAGGTGTGAGTGAGGCCCGCCTCGACACCATGAGACGGAGAGCCTTTTCCATCGCGGCCCCTGTTCTTTGGAACTTGATGCCGGCGGATCAGAGAGCCATCCGGGACATGCCCCAGTTCCTGACCGCACTGAAGACCTGGCTCTTCCGAAAGGCTTACGGCTAAGGACACCCTCCAGACTTGGCCTGAGTTACTGGAACTATTTTAATTAATCTTCCTATTCTTTTAGCTTTTAAGTATTGAACTCTTTTATGTGTTTTATGTGTAAGTCGCCCGGAGCACTGACGTGGAGTGCGACTCAAAAAGAATAAAATCAATCAATCAATCAATCAATTAAATCCCAAAGGAAAGCACTACACAAAGGAAAAACACAGCAGAGCATATAGGATAAGACCCGGGCACCCAGCAACACCTTACTAACTGCAAAGATCCCCAGATTCCAAGCCCCTTTATATTCACAAATCATCAGAGCTGGAACTAGCCAACACCCTCCCATTAGTGCTTTCAGCTGTGATGGCAACCTCGGGTGTAGCCCTTTGCCTCCCTCTCCAATCTCTCCATTTCCTGTCAAGACTTAACTCTCCCCAGGATGAAGCCTGATCCTCAGAACTCCAATTCCCATCCCTGGGACACCCCCCCCCCCAAATGTATCACTACTTCTTGTCTCTGCACAACCATCACACACCTCCAGCACTCTAGTCTCGTCCATCTCAATAGAACCATCCTCAGCATTCCCAGCCACACTTCTCATAGTTGACTCCTCACTGACAGACCCATCATCCCCAGAGAAACCATCAAAAGAGTCTTCATCAATAGATTCCCCAAGTATTTGCCTGATCCTTTTCCTTTGTTGCTCTTAATCTGAATACTGCTAACAAGTAACCCGCTTTCCCTTCCTAGCTTCCAATTCCATACTCTCAGTGCTACTCAAAGGCTCATCTACGATAGGTGAGATGATCCCTCTTGTCCTTTGCTGAACATAGCATTTTTTAGATTTTCTTCATGGGTCTGTAGATTGTATGTTGTGTTTCTTTATCAGCTTCCCAATGTGGTCAATGGTTCCATCTGAGAATGCCTGCCATAGATGTAGGCGAAACGTTAGGAGAGAATGTTTCTAGAACATGGCCATACAGCCTGAGAAACCTACAACAACCCAATGATTCCGGTCATGAAAGCCTTCAACAATACCTTGTTCTTATTGTTGCATTTTATCTGGATGCTTTGTTTTACCATTGTTATTTACAGTTTTGTGTTTTCTTGCTCCTCCTTCTCTCTATTTTTCTATGTGTATGTGCATATATTTTAGTTTGCATACCTTTGGCAGAACGTACTGTTTTGAGTTTTCTTACTGTAAAGTTGCATGGACAGTTGATGGTGCTAAATACATAAATGGTGGTAATGAGGACAATGGTGGCAATGTTTAAGAGCTTTTTTGATCTAACCCTTGCTTCTCTAGAATCCCCTTCAATGAAGAGAGGGAAGGTGAGGGGAATATAGGAGTGGAAATGACTCTAGATAAGAAATGGCTTTCAGAAGAGCAAAATAATGATTTATCACAAAGGCTATTTGATATCAGCTTTCAAAGAGTGTCTTTATTTAGCAAGCAGGTTTTTTATATTTCACCAAGAGACTGTCTCAGTAGAAAGAGTTGATTTTGGTGCTGTTTATTACTATATGTAAGATCAGAAGATCATGGGGTCACTACAATTCATCTGTTGACTTATACTGACCCCATGAAATTCACAAGATTGTCTTAGCCAAGGATACTCACAGGTGGTTTTGCTAGTTCCTTCCTCTGGAATAGAGCCTAGAGCACCTAGTATTCATTGATGGTTTCCCATCCAAGTACAACTCAGGGCTGATTCTACTTAGCTTCCAATATCAGACAGCATCTCAAATATAAAATATAAGCAGTGTATGTTCTTCAAAAACAGTCTATTAGTTTTTTCCTCATTGGTTTGTTTGTTTGTTTGGTTTTTTTAAAAAAAAATAACTATAGCACATTGATAACATGGCTTCCAGCTTTTGATTGAAAGCTCTCTTTTAAAATAACATGCATGAACACTTGACAGACATTTAATCATTCAAAGTTCCTATGATTAAAATCTGGAAAAGCAGCAATAGAAACATCATAAGCAATTTAAATGCTATCGTGAAGACACAATTAACAGGCTTTCTGCATCCTCGTTCTATTTAGGTCTTAGAGAACATCCCTGCAAATATGTTGCTTGGTTTATTCCATAAACTAATACAACAAGCAAGAGGGGAAAATGTGTGTAGGCACTTTTTCTGTGAATTTCAGTGAAGTCTATGGGATCTTAAAAATCTAATTTTCAAAAACCTCCCAGTACATTTCTGTCACATATGTACAAAATTAATTACTGATAGGGCCAGCACAAGACATGTTCCTGCCTTAGGCAAAGAACAAGGTGGTGTGGCTGCCTTCATTTTTTATTCAAAATGGAATTACCACTGCCTGTTGTTCGATAGTGACATTGGCCTAACATTTTCCCCTCACATCAGAGAACCCCATACCACCTTCTGGGAATTTAGTTGTCATGGTATATATGGCTTAGGTTCAGACTCTCTGAAATACCTTTTGTTTCTATATGAACCTGCTTGGCAAGGACATGAGAAATAACATTTTCAGTATTTCACTTTGACAGAAGACTAGGCTGACCCCCTTCCTGTTTTCCTTAACCATCTGGCAAAGATGTTTTTGTCCAAACAGACTTTAAATATGCACTTATTCTCACAAAGTGGCTTTAAAAATGTTTTTAACTTTTGTATCATTTTTTGAACAATTTAATGGTGTTTTTGATCTTTGTTTTGAAAAAGTATAATTTTTACTAGTTTTTTCTGAACTGCCTTGTGTCCTACTTGCAAGCAAATAAAACAAATAAATAAAGTGAATCGTTGTGAAATACACCCTACACTGTCCTTCAGTCAAGGGCTGCTGATGGCATCCATGTCAAGGTTGCAGACAATCCACTCTAGGCTTTATTCCAGACTTTTTTTTTTTTTTTTGAAATATATTTATTGGGTTTTTACATAAACATTAAAAGAAGGAGAACAATTGCGGGTATAGGACAGTAGGAACAGAGGAGGGAAAGAGAGCTGACTGGGGGCCCTGAGGATTCCGTCTGATTTGCCTTTGGTGTTCTCCGTCCCCGTGGGCAAGCGTCTCTACTGTGACGGCCTAGTACCACTGGGTCCCCGTGGTGGGTGAAACTCCTTGGGGGTTTCGGGTTTTGGAGATGCTGGGGCCGTAGGGTCCTCCCGAGCCTTCATATAGTCCAGGAAAGGCGACCAATCCGTCCGTTTTATCGCTCCGCCTCCCACCTCGCTTAGATGGTAGGAGAGCCTATCCATGTTCATGATGTCCCATACTTTGGCTTCCCAATCCTCGAGCCGCGGCGGGTCTGTAGCCTTCCAGTTCTTCGCATACACCATTCTCGCTGCCGTGGTTAGGTAGACAAACAGGCGTTCCGAGTTTTTGTCCGGCAATTCTTCTTCCGACAGCAGGCCCAGCAGGTAGCTCTCCGGCTTCCTTTCCAACGCAGTGAGGAGGACTTTTTGTATAACTCTGTGGATGTCTTTCCAATAGGCTGTGGCTTCTGGGCAGGTCCACCACATGTGGAAAAAAGATCCAGGTTGTGACCCACACTTCCAGCAGTTCGACTGGGCTTCCTTGTACATCATCCCCAGCTTCTGTGGTGTCATGTACCAATTCCAGACTTTAAAAGAGTTATTAAAGTTGCTGAGACTAAAATGGAAAAACAGTTCAGCACTCTGGATAGCTCCTTGACATTTCAAATAGTACCACAAGGTGATTCACTGCATCTTCCATATGTAAGCATCAGCTGTTCCTGCTTTCAATAGAGGGGAACAGCCAGGGACTCATAAGAAATAGATGCTACTGCTGTCCCCTAGAACTTACTCTGGTTATAACATTTGCTATACTTTGGTTCATGATATAGCCTCCCCTGATCATTGTAATCTGGTCTGTTTATTTTAAATTGCATTCTATGCTAGCAAGGTTACCAGAACATTTGCCCTAGATAAATACTGTTTGGCTATGCTTCCTGTATATGTGAAGCTTTCCGGTTAAAACCAACTTGAACAATCTGGAGACTTTAAATACTTTATTTTGTTTTGATCTTTGTACCTCTGATATTTCAGAGAGTTTACGTGATTATATCAGATGACATTTCCATTACCTCTATCTGTTACTCCCTAAACATTACAGTCACTTTTAGCCCAGATGCATTCATAAGACCGGCAAGCTGGCAAAAAGCTCACTCCAATGTAAACACCATGTTGAAAAAAGTGTAATAGAATTTCTAGGGCAGGGCTGTCCAACTTCTACCGGCCCAGGGGCCTGAATTCCGGTCGCTGATGACCTGAGGGGTCGTAGGGTCTGCCCCACCCCTGGCTCCGCCCTCTCCCCACCCCGGCTCCGCCCTCTCCCCCAGCGCCCTCTCCCCTCTCCCCTTATTTTTATTTAATATTAAATATATTTAATTCCATCCTCCCCTCTCCCCTTATTTTTATTTAATATTAAATATATTTAATTCCATCCTCCCCTCTCCCCTTATTTTAATGTATCCCATCTCCCCTTATTTCATCTTTAAATATATTTAATTTTATATTTAATACATGAGGGGAGATGGGGGGAGGGAATGAGGAGCCCCCTGCTTCGGCCTACCTTTCCAAACGCGCAGGATCCAGGAGTACCCGGACGACGAGAGAGGCGATGACCGACTGAGTCGAAGAAGGTCCTAATCGTGTCTGTGGGCCTCAGCGATCCAGTAGTAGAGTAGCCGAAGAGTATCGCGAGAATACGCAATCCACATGGGATTTCGCTATCAACGCCGGCGTGATCTCACGTTGACAGCGAAATCCCGTGTGGATTGCGTATTCTCGCGATACTTGCTCCGAACCCGGAAGTAGGGGTTTTTTATTATTATTATTTATTTTATTTTTCAATTTTTATTTTTTATTAAAAAGTTTAGGGGGGCGTAGGGAAGGGGCTGGGGGCCGTATACGGCCCCTGGGCCACCAGTTGGACAGCCCTGTTCTAGGGCATACATTATCAGCAGGAAGCCAATGCTTAAACCTCACCCAGCTGTTGCTTCATTGCTACGTATAGCAATATATGTACTTTGCTTAGCTTTAACCAGGTGCAACAACAACAAACAACATAACTTTATTTATATACTGCTCTATCTCCCTGAGGGGAATCAGAGTGGCTTCCAAGTAACATCATCAATACATACAAAGTAAACAACATCAACATAAAATTAACAAGACAATATAAACATAAAAATCACAATAGCACATATATATATACCTTTGTTTAACCCAGGATACCATCTAGCCACCCACTCCAGAAAAGCCTGGGGTTTGGGTGAGGGGTGGGAACTGAAACCCGAGAGGTAGCGGTTTTCTTTAACTTGCTTCCTCTCAGGTTTTAGTTTAGTATAGAAGGGCCCGCAGTAAAATGTAAGTCAGCCAAAGTGAACAGTCCAAAGCCAAGAAGCCAGATTCAGGAGTCCTTGAAGTTCATACCAGGATGTCCACAAGTTAAAATTGAAATCTTAAGCATGAAATCCAAACAACAAACAGGGAAGCATAAGCCAATGTGGGGATCCAAAGTCCATGTAGCCAAAATCAGAACTCATTGAAGTCAAGCCTGTAAAGCAACAGAGGGAGATCAGGAACAAACGGATGTTGAACTTCAGTTAGATAACAATGTTGTCATTAGCAAAAGAGTCACATCACTGAAGGCTTTAAATCTTGAGATCTCAGCTGCTGCTTGATTAACTATAATTTCTCAGCTAATATTTGAGACATGAGATACCCTGCCCACTCTTTCCTATACTGTAGGGGTGGGGGTATGTCTAACCCTCCTCTGGCTTGATTAGACAAGCTTGCTTCAGCTTTTTCTAGAAGGGCTTGTTCAGACTGCTGGGGTGTGCTTTCTTATGACCACAACTGAGGAGGCATAAAGGATGCATCTTCAGCAGTGGCTGAGCTAGGCTGGGGAAATTGCTGGAAGCTGCTGACTGTCGCCCTCTAGGCCCTTGACCAAGACCTCCCTTGATATACCACGCAATCAGCTGAGGTACAACAGGTTTATTGAGAATAAAGGTATAGGAGAGAAGTTGAAAGCAAGTTTATAGTGCTTTCAATAGCAGCAACTCTCAGGAGCAAAGCAATGAGTAAATAGTCTCGTATCAATCAGGATTCAGCCGGAGGCAATCAGGAACAAAGCTGGATTCAAATGAAAAGGAAGTCTTTTTCAGATAAGCAAAGTTCAATAGCAAAGAGAGTCTTTCAGGAACAAACAGGAACGTAGCATTGGAGCAAGGCTTTGTCCAAGCGGGCCAGATCCACTATAGGCAGGCAGAGTGCTTGATAGGCCCAGCGGCCTCCTTCAGAGATCCATAGTCCTGAATGCATCGTTGGCACGAGATAAAGCTCTGGGCCAACTCCACACAGGTATATTGTTCAGACCCTTTGATCTTTGGTCACGCAACTTGCGTCGAGTGTCAAAGTGGGCATGATGGATGGTAGCTGATGTATCAGCTACCTCAGCTTTTCAGGAATGTAAACCTCATTAGCATCTCCAGCTGCAAAAGGGAGTCAGGCTTGTCTCAGTCCCGGGCCTCTTTGTTTATTGCCCAGGCTAGCTTTGGTAACCTTGACCAGTTCACCCTGCATACTTGGTACCAGGCTCTCATGGGAAAGACAAGCAGGCCTGGAAGGGATCTTAAAGCTAACATGGCCACAGTATTGTTCATGGAAAGCAGAGGATTGTGGGGCTTGTGGTGTGACACTGACTTCCATCTCCTCTGCTGGCCTTTCAGACAACTCATCTTCTTTAAAAAGTTACACAAATGGGAATTTCAGCTAGAATGTACTGATCAATCACATGTACATCAATAAGGGCACAGCTCCCAAGATCAGGCTGAGAAATAGAAATTGATTCTTCAGCTGAAGTTTTTGAGTGTTCTGAGCATATGTAGAACATCTTTCTTCTGCATAACTAAGGCCCCTTCCACAAACCTGAATAAAATCCTACATTATCTGCTTTGAACTGGAATATATGGCAGTGTGGACTCAGCTATCCCACTTCAAAGCAGATATTGTGGGATTTTCTCCCTTGATGTTCTGGGTTATATGGCTGTGTGGAAGGGTCCTAAGTCAATGCATCCTTTATGCCTCCTAAATTGTGATCATAAGAAAATCTCTGCTGATACATTGCCACTTTTTGTGGTACTTAAAGTCAATGTGAACAACATGTGAATTTAGAATCTAAAATTGTCACCATGTGGGGGTGAGACAGTTACACCTTGACTTTCGGATAGTTCAATGCACATAAACGTTGTTTCATGCATACAGTTATTAAAACTATTGTATAAAATTACCTTCAGGATATGCCAGTTAGGTGCATGGTAAAAGATATATGTGTTTAAACTTGGACCCCATTCCCAAAATACATCATTATATATGTATATGCAAATTCAGATATTCCAAAATAAACTAAAAACTAAAAAACCCAAAAATCTGAAATCCAAAGAACTTATTGGTCCCAAGCTTTTCAGATAAGAAATACTCAACCTGAACCAGAAATGTTGAATTTATCCATGTGCCATTGTTCCTTTGCCATCATAGTTTGTTCAGGAGATGGTGCCAGATGGCTTCCATCCCACTGGACTAAGCATAATGAAAACACTTGTATACTCTTCTGATTTGCTTTTTATATCATAGAAGTAATAAAATGAAGTGTGTGTGCGTGTGCGTGCATGTGAACTTGTTCTAGTTGCTCTTTTATTACATTATCATCTATTTTATGCCTTAATTTTTTTATTTATTACCAGAGAATTTATAACTTATATACTCAGGTTGAGCAAGTGATGGAAACACTAGGAAAAATTAGATCTTCCATTGGTAAATCCCCAAGAAATAAATTGTCATTTAAGTATACATCTCACTCTTTTCTCCCTTCTTTGTCCCACAGGGTGCCCTGACAATTTCACTGATTTGAAATGTTTAAATCCCATTACGGCTTTTCAAGGCTGCATGAGACTCATTTTTATTGATAACCAACCCAAGGACCTCATTTTAGTTCAGCAAGGTTCCCTGGGGAATTTTAGCAATCTGCGCATTGATCTCTGTGGCATCAAAGACAGGTAATTATTCTTTCTCTTTTTCTTATGCTTTGTTTTCTTTCAGTTAAGTGTCTTATAAGTACAGTTTTCTATAACCAAAATTTTCTAATCCAGCGACATTATTGATATTAGGGATAATGGAACTGCTGAGATAAAGTATTGCCGTGAAGGTCTGGGAAAATGTAAATCACACAAATCTCGCTCTTCTCCTCTTCCCCCATGCCAGTTTGTTGGAGATGAAATGTGCAAATTTTAAATCAAGCTGCAGATTTCTGCAAGTAGTACATTTTATGCCCCAACTGTGTTTGAGATCTCTGAAGTTTTAAATGGATGGGAAGGAAATGAAAACATAACATCTCTTTTTAATAGAGTTCTTTTGTTTAAATGGATAATTGACAAGGTGTATGCTGCTAAGGTATCATCACGTTTCTCAAACAGATACACAGTAAAAAAAAGTCTATATATAATGTAAAGGAAAGAAACTTTAAGAACTTATACCCAATGCAGAATATTGTATACCCCTTTATTATCTGCACCAGGCTTGCCAATGATCACTGGTGATGAAGAGGAATTGAAAATAAGCCATATAATTTGTTAGTATATACATAATCCATGTGATTTGTTGTGAATAAATAAGTATGTTTCATACTGATGAGAGTAAGAGACATTTATTACTAGATGTGATATCTCAGGGCTGTCCAAGTGGCGGCCCTGGGGCCGGATCCAGCCCCCCAGCCTGTTGGACACGGCCCCAGCTATGCCCCCAGCCGCCATTTTTAATTTTTTTTAAAAAAATCTAATTTTTTTTAAAAAAAAATGTGGGCCGGGGGGAGGGGGAGGCGGGGCAGGGAGGAGGAAGCTAGCTCTCTTCCTCCTCCCTGCCCCGCCTCCTACGTCCCTCTCTCCATGCCAAAAGGAGTAGGCGGCGCCAAGGGCAGTGCGTCACGCCAGGCCTGTGACGCGCTGCCCTTGGCGCCGCCTTCTGCTCTTTGGCTCCCCTGCCCTAGGAAGGGCGGGGAGCCACAAAAAAGGAGGAGTAGGCGGCGCCAAGGGCAGCGCGTCACAGGCCTGGCGTGACGTGCTGCCCCTGGCGCTGCTCACTTTTGCCGGTGGCTCCCCCTCCCTAGGAAGGGCGGGAGCCGCCGGTGTAGGAGAGTAGGCGGCACCAAGGGCAGCGTGTCACGCCAGGCCTGTGACGCGCTGCCCTTGGCGCCGCCGTCTGCTCTCCCTCCTCCTCCTCCTTTCCCGGGCGCCGTGCCTTTCCCGGGCGCCGGGACAGGAGCAGCCGGTGCCCGGGAAAGAGGAGGAGGAGGAGGAGAAATTCCTTCTACACAGCGTCAAACCGGGTAAGAGGCATGGCGAAATCGCCGTGCCTCTTGCCCAGTTTGACGCTGCAGAAGGAAGAGAGGCGCAAAGGGAGCCCCTCTGCGCCTCCCTTCCTTCTCCACAGCGTCAAGCTGGGCAAGAGGCATGGCGAAATCACCGTGCCTCTTGCCCAGTTTGACGCTGCAGAAGGAAGAGAGGCACAAAGGGAGCCCTCTCTGCGCCTCCCTTCCTTCTCCACAGCGTCAAGCCGGGCAAGAGGCATGGCGAAATTGCCGTGCCTCTTGCCCAGTTTGACGCTGCAGAAGGAAGAGAGGCACAAAGGGGGCCCTCTCTGCGCCTCCCTTCCTTCTCCACAGCGTCAAGCGGGCAAGAGGCATGGCGAAATCGCCGTGCCTCTTGCCCAGTTTGACGCTGCAGAAGGAAGAGAGGCGCATAGGGGAGCCCCTCTCTGCGCCTCCCTTCCTTCTCCACAGCGTCAAGCTGGGCAAGAGGCATGGCGAAATTGCCGTGCCTCTTGCCCAGTTGACGCTGTAGAAGGGAGGAGGAGCAAGGGAACCCCTCTTTGCTCCGCCCTCCCTCCTACAGCGTCACTCCGGGGATCGGCCCCGCCCCTGTGATTGGCCCCACCCCGTGATTGGCCCGCCCCCGCTCCGGCCCACCAGGTGGTCAGCCACCAGGCGTCCGGCCCTTGGGCCTATAGAAGTTGGACAGCACTGTGATATCTCAAAATCAATTCTTAGATTTTGACTTTTGATAAGACTAGGAATCCATACAAGTACTCTCTGAAAAAGAAGACTAACATCAAAATGTGTGTGGCTGTTGTGAGTTATTTGGTGTATGTTATCAGTCTTCTCTCCACTATGAAGATTCATTCCCAGATTAATTGCACTTGTAGAGATTTTATGCCTCTCCTTTCAAATGTTTATTCAAGTATTTACAACAAAGCATATGGATTATGTATTGATTTACAACAAATAATATGTATTGATTCATTTAGGTTGGAGAGAGAGTGGAGTGGGAGTTACAGGTGTACCTCAGTTAACAAAGTAAATGTATTATTGGATTTTATTTCTATAACAGAAAGTTTGGCTACAGAAATAGAAATAACAAGAGAAAATACCACAAAAGCAGAAGAGCAGCTCAACATATTTTAGCAAAGTTTTTTTTTTAAAAAAATCAAAACCAACAGTTTGCATACATGAAATGATAAAACTACATCAGGCAAGCCTTGTGTATGATTTCTGTCTTGGAGGTCAAACTTTTTAAATATGTGTGTGTTGTGTGTGTGTGTGTGTGTGTGTGTGTGTTGGGAAGCTGGTTCTCTCTGTTTTTCTGTTCAGGCATGCTTCATAAGAGATTATAGATACAGTTGCTGTTGCTCTGCCTGTTGTAGCCAGATGCACAAAGGGTGCTTCCAGACATGATTTATATCTGTGCTGAAGAAGGTTTTAAAAACCTGCTTCAGTGCAGGATTTAGTCCCTGCAAGCCACCAAAAACCCAGATTGTCTTGGGTAGAGGGGCAACATTCCATCCTGATTACTATTGAGATGGCATGCAGCCACCCTAAAGTCCCCAAAAAAACCCTTAAAAGTTTTAAAAACTTACCCAGCCTCCATTACAGCCCTCCTTGTACCCTCCTGGTGCCAGGAAATTGGGGGGGGGGGCTCCTCAGCCCCTTGTCTCCTGGTGCATTATTTCCTTGCACCAGGAGGGGGTAGGACCATAATGGCTGCTGGGTAAGTTTTTTTAAAAAACAACTTTTTGGGGTTTGGGGGGAAGGGTGGGTGCCCTCTCCGTTTTTTGGGCAGTGTGGATTGGGCCTGAGGAATTACATGACACAGTCCCCAGGTCCAATCCACACTGGACCCACACCTGGTAAGACCTGGATCTTGCCTAAGATCTGGTGTTTAATTAATTCAGAACAAAGCAGGGAAGCCCTGCTTTGATTCAAATTAAATCATTTGGATGCCTCCAGTAAAACTAAGACAAGCTTTAAGGCCTGTCTGGATGGGCCCACAATTAGAATAGGATGGGTTGAGGAACCCATTCTTTCCAATTTCAAGTCAAAGAACTGGTTTATTTCAGACTTACTGCTGCAATAGAGCAGCTGAAAGTCTATGTTTCTGCAGTATTTCACTATCCTTCCAATTCAATGCTGTTAGAGAAAAAAACTTTCAGCAAGAAGGAGGACAAGAAGAGAAAAATGAAGAGTTGGGTAGGGGGGAAATCTTGTAAAAAAAGAACCTTTTGCCAGAGACTTCGTTAGTTGGGGGTATGGCTGCATTTACTATACCTAATGTTTTTTAACTCTTCAGGTTATTGGTAGAAGTATTGCCTCCATATACATAAACAGGGAAACCTGGTTCTTAATCTCTTTTGGATCATAAAGGACTAAACTAAAGATTTGTATTATTATTTTTATTATTATTATTTATTTCGGTTTGATAAACCGCCCTTCCTGAGGCTCAGGGCGGTTTACAGAATATAAAACAGTACATACGATAGCATATAAAAGCAGTATAAAAGAGCATATAAAATAGCATATAAACAGCACATAAAACAGCATATAAGCACATAGGGTTAAAACACATGAGATTACATTTTAAAAGCAGTTGCACAGAATGAAAGCCAGACATGGCTGGTTCATACAGAAAGATAGTGGTACAACAGAGTGGCCATGTTGATCATGCACCGTCGGACATCACACATCAAATGCCTGCCTAAAACGCCTGCCTAAATAGTATGCTTGTGAGTTACTTGCCAATTAGCACTATTTCGTATTATCATGTTGACAAAGGGTGGGGAAGGTATATATTTGAATCTGTTCTTTGAATTCTTCCCTCATAAAATAAATGCAGTAATTGGGAGAAAGAGAATCCAGGAGGAAGAATTGTTTGAGTTGAGTGATAGGACTTTATTTCTTTAAATTTGCTGCCCACATATTTCAGAATGAAGCAAAGAGCTTTAATGAACATCTAAAATAGAGTATTCATTCAATTAACCTACTGTAAGTAGCAATTAATGAACTCACTTGATAAATCATTCTGTTTTTCTAAAGACGGTCAGAATATGAGGAGTGTGAAAATTTTAAGGTCTGGAAAATTAAATGCAGGAATATTACATACACATCCAATGCAGACCTCAAAGCAGCCTTCCTTAAGTGCCTTCTTGGCTGCTTCTACACAGACACTATATAACAGTTTGAAGCCAGCTCAAGAGTGAGGTGTCCACAAAATGTAATCTCCAATGCTCACATTAAGCATGGAACAGCACATTAAAATACTTAAAGAAAGCTGAGAATAAGCCCAAAAAAGTACTATATCTTATCAGAATATATTTCATGCAGGGATTGAAACCAGGATGGGAAAATGTGGAGCATTTGTCAGGACATCCATAGCATTGACACACTTGAAAAAACATGGAAATACAAACAATTACTCCCTAAGAGATTAAACCACATAATTACCTTGGGGACTCTCTACCTCTTTGCTCTTATTTCCTTTGCCCTGCTACAGTCTAACACTGATCCCAAACAGATACCCCAGTGGACTGCTTAAGAAAAAAGAAACATTACTAGGTCCAGTTTTAACCTGCAATGCTTGGATATTGTGGCCACCATCACAGTCTTGAACCAATTCTTGGAGTGTTTGTGTAGCTGATCTACAGCAGATCCAGTTCAATTTGATTTACCTCCTAACTCGAGTTTAATGTCTATATAGATATCTTACATAGAGGGAAAACGAGAGGGAGAGAGTTGAATTTCCATATTTGCAGAGGTATTGATTACTCATGGGTAGAATTAATATGTTCTCTCCAGGAATCTCTAGGTTCTCTGGAGTGACTATATGGTCAACTTCCACTGGAGGTCCAGGAGCTTCCTAGAGAGATATGCTCTCTCAGGTAGCACAATGCAGCATCAGAGAGCAGGAATGCATAAAGATTTGCTGGCAATATATTTTGTATATATTTGCGAAGTGCCATCTTACCTAAAGATTGGACAATATCTGAAATCATACTTCTAATGAAGCAAGGAGACACAGAAAACCTTAGCAACTATCATCCTATTACATTCCCTCTCAACTATATAAACTGTTCAGAAGGATCCAGCTACAAATACTATCTCAAGATGTGGAAATCAACAAGGAATAAATGGGCTTCAGATGCAGCCACTCCAGCCTCAATCATATCCACGCAGTCAAATAGCTACTGGAAAAAACCCCGAGAATATTGAATTCTGGTTTGTCTTGTTTTTGTTGATTACCAAAAGGCCTTTGACTCTGTTGAGATCAGTGCTATCCTTAACGCCCTGCACCAAGCCGGTGTAAATCTAATATATGTGAAAATCATAAAAAGCAACAATACAGGGTGCACAATAGATAAAAACCTGTTTTTGGAAGTGTGTCACATCAAAATAAACAAAGGAGTGTGTCAAGGAGACACACTATCGCCTAAACTGTTTGTGGTGACTTTTAAAAAGTTCTTCTAAAAAAATCTAATTTAAAGATGAGATTTTAATTTACAGCGAACAACTTTCTCATCTCCTCTTTGCAAATGATGGCATCCTTTTCACCAAAAAATCCATAAGATTTACAATATCATCTCTAATAACAACCCTCAAAATCAGTAGGACTGGAAATGAACTTGAAGAAAACAAAATGGATGAAAAGTGAGCAGTGTGCCTAGGGCCATATTTTTATAAACCGACATGAAATTGTTGAAGCGACTGAATATGTATATCTTGGAAAACAAGTACAGTTGAAAAAATTGACAAATGAAGAATGGGCAAGAAAACAAAAGGTGGCTTGGACAGCTTTTAATCAAAACTGGACAGTACTAACAGATGCTAAACTGCCAATGAAAGTCAGAGCAGATCTCTTCAACATTACAGTTCTATCAGCAATGTTATATGCATCTCAAACATGGGCAATAACAAAGTTAGAGGAAGAAAAATTGGCAGTGACCCAGAGAACAATGGAAAGAAGGGTGTGTGCCATGACAATAAGATATAAAGACAGCAACAGAAAGCTGCATCAAAGAACTGAGGTACATGACGTGGTCAATGAGATCTGTGAGGCAAAAAGAAGAAGGGCAGGACATATAGCACAAACAAAAGATAACCATAGGAAATGTTGACTAATGAATGGTATAACAAGAGACCACTGTTTTTCTATTCTTCCTTCTGGCCTGATATTTGTTATTTGTTAATATCACATAATAAGGATCCATATAAAACCACATAAAACTATAATAATCAGTGCCTACCAGTTCAACTCCTTATCCATCCACATCGTCTAGCCGTTCTGTGTTTATATGTGTTTTGGTTTCATGACATTGAGAAGAAATTGGAAGCATAGTGATGTAGCTATTAGGCCTGTTTCCAACAATCGGATACATCCGATTTTCGGATTTTTTTTAAACGTCCGATAATATTTTTTAAATGAATTTTATGTGCTTGCTTCTCTTCTGTAAACCGCTCTGGGCACCAGAGAGAGCGGTATAGCAAATTGAATTTAATAAATAAATAAATAATAAAATAAATATCAAGCACAGCGCCCCAAACAGGAAGTGCATTTGCCATTCCGAGAGCTCCATCCCCATTCTCGGAAAGGGCTTGGATATCATTTCCACACTTTCTTGCTGCCTCTCTTCATTGGCTGATGGCTATCAGGTGGTTTGTGTGAAATCACCAGATTTGTACCAGTGGCTAGTTTCGTCATTAGTAGTGGTAAAAAATGGATGGAAAAGGGATTCCCCATAGTTTTGACTCTCCCTTCTGTTGATTTTCACGCATTGCGCAATCGCGGACACTATTTCCAAATGCTTACAAATTTCGGAATACATCCAAAATCCATTTCGATAAAATCACTTAAAAAAATTGGAAGTGATTCACATTCAAAGCCAGAGCAAAACCAACATCCGAATCGACTTTGAAATGCATTTTTCCGTTCGAAAACAGGCCTAGTATTTTTCTCATCATTTTAGGCATCGTTTGTCATTGTTATATCCTTAGTTAAGAACTGGATTAAAAGCAGCAGAGTTAAGATACCACTCTTTCTGTGATCCTTTCACTTCTGTCTTTCAAGGAGACCTGGATTTAAGACAAGGGCTTAAAAAACACATTTTCTGGGATCCTTTCCCTTCTAGCAGTTGCCTTCCTCCCCGCACTCCATATGTAACTGAAAAAGCTAAGCAGCATCACATTACACTTTGAAAGTAGCCATTTTTTAGCAGTCACTGTTCTGTTGCAGCTGAAAAAAACATGGCTGTGGAGCTTTTGCTGTTATGGGCATCCAAATAAGCCAACTAAGCCAAAGACCATTTTTTAAAAAGCAGATTCAGGCATAGCCCTAGTAGCTATGTGTGTGAGAAGCATTACTCTCCCCCCCTCCCAATATAATCTCCTCAGTCCATTTTCCCTCAGTCTCCAAATTCCTAGCATTGCAGTAACTAAAAACTCCAGTTGAGCATTTAGAAATAATAATAATAATAATAATCTTTATTTTTGTACCCCACCTCCATCTCCCCAAAGGGACTTGGGGTGGCTTACATGGAAACAAGCCTGATCAACATAGTAAAAAATATGAAACATTAAAATTCAGGAAACAACCAAACAACAGCATAACACAATAAATACAAACATTGAGCAACAACCAGTAATACAGTTTAGGAAAAGTAAAAGTTACCAAAGGAATGAGTACTCAGCAAATAAAAGAGCTCTAAGTGTGAATGATTTTCAGTATCTTACTCTCTGCAAAATCGGAAACTGGTTGGGAAATTCATTGGGAGGCAGAATTCTTCTTTGGAGGGGCAAGGTCCCAATTTTTCTCCTTTCCTCATAGCTACCATGGAAAACATTTGGTTCTATTATTCAAGTATTATGCTAATAATTGTGCATAGAAAAATCAAATAATCAAAAGGCATATAATTAGATTGTATTTAGCCTATGAGGAAAATATGTTTCCATTGTATTTATTTTATCTATTTTTATCCTTGCTTTCTTCCAATACAGGCTCATTAAAAATGTTGTGTGTATACATATGCCATCATGTCACCTGACTACTTATGATGGCCCTATGAATTGCATAGAGCAGTATTGGGGAAGGGATTTTCAGAAGTAATTTCGGCAATTCCTTCATCTGAACTATGGCCTATAGCATCTGGTTTTCCATGGTGGTCTGCCAACCAAGGCCTAAAAGAACTGACCCTACTTAGCTTCCAAGATCAAATGGATCTTGTATCTTTAAAATAAAAATGGGAGACATTAAGGAAAAAAAGTCCTGACAAATGTCTACTCAGGAAGTGGATGAGAGGAGTCTTCAAACTTCCTGAGAACTTACTGTAGATGGGATGAAAGTGCTGATGAAATGCTGAAAAATCCAACAAAAACAATACACATACTTTCAGCTCCCTACTGATGTCTATGTGATATTTCAGCCTCTTTGAAGCTCTCCTATTGTTTAGAAATGAAAACATCTTAAACATACTTTGCTAAAGTTGTGAACTCTTGTGCTGTAATCTCAGCTCTGTTGCTGGTTGCTGATAACATGGATGAATAGAATGCTCGAGCTGTTCAGAGAAGAGAAATTTATCTCTCTGTTTCATTTCAAAACCACTATAGGGATAACCAAATTTCTGTTGAGCATAAAGATTATTTTTATGAACATGCAGTAGTTGTTTAAAGAAGAGAAGAAGCTATGGAGAAGCACTAAGTTTACAAAAACAATTTCAGGAGGTTCTAATGGAGTTGGTTGATTACTGGGTGGTGCGTACTATCCCCACAGTCTCTATGGGAATCTAAGTGGAAGTAATTAACAACAGATATATGAAATCTGGGCAAAATGGGAAAATGTGTTGTTGGGGGCTTTCAAGACTGGAATCACTGGGTTGCTATGTTAAGCCATGAACATGAACAAAATCTGGTTACCAGTATTAAAAAAAAACCCACCAGAATCAAGACAGTCAGTAAAAAAACACCACTCAGAAATAGGGGAATTCCAGACAGCAAATAATCAAGTGCCACTTAACACCTCCCAAACAAAGGATGCTTCCAGACACAACATCCAGGCTGATTTGCAACTTCTCCACTGTTTCTGATGCATCTTAGACACCAAGATGAAACTGCTACCCTTACTCCAATCTCTATGTCCTCCACTGACAATTCCCACTTCTGCCTCTCATGGAGGTAGACGCTGTTATGAACAATTCCCCATAACACACCCCTGCACCCTTGCTGCTATTCTCACTGCCTGCTTACCTGCTTAGTGATCCTACTGCAAAGAAGCACAAAAGGCACAAAATATATTTTATATATTTACTTTGCACATTAAAGTGTGTTGGGATGGGAACTGGACATGAGGTAACATGAAGTCAGAAAGAGAAGGTGGCTGCAAAGAAGATGGAAGAAACTCGGCTTACCCCTGTTATGACTTTCCCAACTGTCATTAGTTCCATCCGTCATTCCATTTTGTCTTCTGCTGTCAATCATTCCTCCATTTGTTCTGCTGCTTTTACCATGAATAGCATATTTTAAAAAGAATTAGTTGAGTTTCAGTATATTGGCTGCTGTTTAAATTAAATTAATTCTGTGATTCTGTTTGTTGCCTGCTTGGATTTTCTTTCTGTGTGTGTATCTAGCTTTCTGTTTTGAAATTTAATTGTGGACTTAACATTTTTCTCTCCCCTGCTTAAGCTTGTATTGCTTGTATGTGCTATAGTACCAAAAACAGACTACTGGGAAATCAGATGATAGCACAAGAGTTTTGCAAGGAAGGGGTTTTGTGTTTTTTTTTTAAGAAGGAGTAATAAAAATGGAAAGCTGGTTTTGTAGGTGCCAGTTCTTCTTTAACGTTCAATTTGGGGAATACAACTCAAATTATTAATTTACCTATTTTAAATAAAGCTGGCCATAGAAATGAGAGAATTTTCTCTCTAATTATGCCCCATGTGTGCTTCAGTGTTATTTGTTTTATAGTGAAATCAAATTCCCTTGCTGGTATGGAGAAAGTGAATATATAATATTGTAGGCTTGAAATAATTAACCTGCAGTGAGCTAGAAAATGTTGTCAGTTAGGATATTATCTGGCAGTCTTCCCTGCCTGGTTCTTAGCAGCATTTAATATATTTACTTAAAAAATCTGGAATGTTCATTTTGCATTTTTCCTCTCCATTCCCACATTAATTTCCAGTATCATCACCACTCGCATTGCCATTCAGTAATTGTTAGTAACTTGGTTTCAAAATTATTCAGAAGTGGCCCCATTACTGTTGAAGCCAAGGTGGCTTGTTTGGGTGATTCTGGTTCATGGATTCATGTCTGGTTGAGTGTGGGCAAGATAACAAGTTACTTTGGCCTTCCCATCAAGAAGGCTCATTTGATGGGATACATATATAAAAACAGAGAAACAATGAGGTGTATAGAAATAGATGATATAGAGCGTGCTGCCTTGTATTTCACAGAGTTAGTCCAATGGTCCATCACAATTACTATTATAATCACTTTCAGTGACCAAGGAAGAATCCATATCCACCACCCATGTGCTAGTCTGTGGCTACAGGCATCCTCTCATCTGTTGCAGTCGTCTTCCGCCTTCATGGCCATTGTAACATGCTCTATGTTATCATCCGCCTGCTCCACTTTTGAGGACTTCAGATTGTGTTTGGTCTGGTCCTCCCTGTGACTTTAAGAAGAAACCTTGGGTTAGTTACCACTACAAGCAAGCACAACAAAACTAGGGTCAAGTAAAAGTATAATGAATAACACCATAAGTTAGCAACCACAATGGAAGTTAATGCATTTGGAGAGTGTTAAATCACACAATTAATTCATAGAATGCAAAATATGTTATATTCAATATTAAACAAGATAATTTGCATTAAGTAGAGATACAATCCACATTGGTCTATGTAATCCGCAACAAATGACGCCGCCTCAAACATACAATAAAGGAGCGACACTGCAGTAATACATGTAGACCATTAGTGAAGAAACAAACTTCTTCGTTCAATACAAATAGAAATATTATTAGTTGATTAAAGTCTTACATAAACGGTAACCCGCACTTTTTAATGTTTTACTTTCTTTGTGGGTTTTTTTGTACTAAACCTTGTATTGTGTACAAAATATGTTCATTTTCCTAAATGCAGTACTTTGCAGAAAATTATGCATGTCAAATAAAAATCCCTCCTTGTCACCCCACTCCCAAATAATATTGTGATTTTTTTGTTTTAAAAAATCCCATAATAATTCACTAAAATACATATTATGCCAAAAAAAAAACCCCGTTCTTGTCTTCCCCCAACAGAAAGGAAGCTTTGAATTGTTTCATTCTCACATACCAAACTGAAATACAGGTTTACTTTCCTTCCAGCCTTTCATTTAGCCCATTTGCTCCCTTTGGCTCAGTCTATAACAGTATCAATTTATTTGATATTAAGTAAACTGAATTCTCATGGAAGGATATTTTATGAAATACATTTTAAGGATTCCTTTTTTTAGACTGCTGAAGAATTTATCTTTCCCTCAAAAATTATTTAGTGAAATTTCCTCCACCGGGACTGTGGTTAAGCTGGCTGGGAGTCAGCTGCATAAGATCTCTACTGACTAGAAGGTCATGAGTTCGAAGCCTGCCCGGGTTGGGGTGAGCTCTCGACCAAATTTCATAGCTCCTTGCCGACCTTTGCAACCCGAAAGACTGCTGCATCTGTCAAGTAGGAAATTTAGGTACCACTTTGTGGGGAGGCTAATTTAACTGATTATGAGACCATAAAATCTCCAGGAAGTATGCAAAAGGAATGCGACAGCTCTCCCTGTTGGCCAGAAGCTGGAATGTTAAATTGCCTCTGAGTCTCTATCTATATATGTTGTGTCTCAATGGCATTGAATGCTTTCTTGTATATGTACATTGTAATCTGCCCTGAGTCCCCTGCGGGGTGAGAAGGGCGGAATATAAATGATGTAAATAAATTTTCTGTATGCCATTTTCAGTCAACCTTAACTTACATGTTTTGATTTAACTAACTATTTGGGAACAACAGTGAGGGAAAGCTTTTCCCATGGCCTCCATATGTGCTCACCAGAACCATCTCGTTGATCACTTGAAAACAGGACGTTGAACTATATAAACAATTGGTCTGATGCAACATGGTTCTTCTTGGTGTTTCACTTTGTGCAAAATAGAACATAAAATGATTTATTTCTACATTGTAATGCATAGATAAAACCTATGCATTTGTGTATATGAGGTGTGTGTGTGTGTGTGTGTGTGCGAGTGCGCATGCATGTATGCAACTAAGGCCGTTTCCAGACAGGGAAAAAAATCTGCATCAAAGCGGGTTTTTAAACCAATTTTGGCACACACACACACACACAGAGGTTTTTTTTTTGGGGGGGGTCTAGATGCCATCCTGTTTTGAACACCTCCAGTAAAACTGAGACACGTCCCAGTTTAAATGCCTATCTGAATAGGCCCTAACAAACATAAAAAATAGCAGTTTCAAAGGCAGGCAGCTTTAAAAGTTGCCTCACTTTTAGATCACTGAAGTAACCTCTATAACCTACGATTGTAACATAATTTATATGGCAAAAATGACAGATAATAATGATCATAGATGCTACTGTTACAGCAGCAGATATAACAATAATAATAACAGCTAGAACAATGTAATGTAATAATTCTATTAGACACAGAATGGAATTCACAGATGGGCTCTTTTGATATCTGTGGACATTACTTTTCATTTGTAGCCCATGTTATTCAATTATGGAATGGCCTCCTTTTGTGCGTGCTCTTGTCATACAGAAATTCAGGTTTATTCTTCTCCTCTGTACACACCTCCTTACCTAGCTTGGTCATGCTGTTAATGGTTGAGTTTCCCTATCTGATTGTTCTTAGAGTGCTCTGACAGGGAGGCATAATAAAACTGAGAAATGACGCTGACAGCTCTTGGAGAGTCAGAGAGCTCCTTCTGTGATAATTATCTGGCTAGAGTTTGTTTATTATTTGTCAAGAGCAAGGACACAGCAAAATGAGGCAATCAAGCCAGAACAACCTGGGGAAGGAGGTCATTGTCTCTAATAATCCCATGGAAAGAAAGAGGGATGAAGTTTAGGGTCCAAGCCAGGGTTTAGAATCTTTGCTTTCAATGCTCTCTTTTCTGCCAACCAGGGTACTGCAGGAAAAGGAATGCATGGACATAAAGTTCAGATCACCCAAATTTATACCAGTAATTAATTAATTAGTAATTTATTTAGTTACAAGTTCCTCCTTTCCCTGAAGAGTTCGAGGCTATCTTCAGTAATGTATGCGTGTTGCCTCTTTGAATTTGTCTTTGGGTATCAGCAAAAGGGAGGGGGTTTGAAAGAAAATTGTGGTTTGTACTTAACGAGACTTGATTTTTCCAAGATGACCAGGGATCCAGGATATTACTCTGTCAAAATGCCTCTTACAACAACCAGACTATGGCGACAGGCATCTCACTGCCTAAATGCTTGCTTACAAGACGTATTTATTGAGCATAACTTATACGTATCTGTGAACCTGTCCTTTGTTAAAATGGATTTCCAAAATAGAGCAAGAGGCTTGAATTAGGAGGGTGGGGTAAAAGAAGCTGTGCAAAAAACTGCAACCAATTTGGCCCTGCAGTTGCAACCATTGAGTTTCTGTCACTCACCCTGGTGCTTAAACTCAAGTTAAAACAATACGTTAATACAAATATATATTTAAAATGAAGTTCAGAACTGTGTGTGTGTATACAGATACAGATACATATGCAGCAAAATGACTTGGTCTATCCCAAGGTGGTTCTGAAGCTCTATATACACATAAATACATTGAGAAACAATGCATGCTAAATATTAAACACAGTCCTGTCCTTCATGCTTTCATAACACTTTCCTCTGGGCACAGACAAATGCATTGATCCATTTGGCCGCCCAAAGGTTTAACACCTTGAAATCTCCAAAGAACAACAACAAACTGAAAGAATCCAAGGCCTAATGCACTGTCAATGCAAATTGATGCAAATATCCTCATGTCTATACTTGTTCATTCAGGCTAAGAATGCTGAATGTGAAGGAAAATAAAGTCCTTACTGGGGAGTTAAGGGGAAATAGGGGACAACAAGTGAAGGTGGGTTAATTACATGAATTGACTTTATGAATTTATATCCAAGGCAAGCTATTCCCATGGTAGGACAGTTGTAGAGATGGAACAAAATCTATAAATGATCTACATGGGATATATGATCTGTTCAGCACTCGGTGATCAAATCTCTGTTTTGTACATGTTCTATAGATTTATTTATTATTTTCTGTATTTCTAACCTGCCCTTCTCAACCCACTGGGGGAGACGGGACAGACGGTGGCTTACAAGGCACAATTAGATGCCGGCAACAATACACAATATAAAACACTAATACAACAAGATTGAAACATCAACATTTTATTTATTTATTTATTATTCACATTTGCTAGACCGCCTCTCCCCAAGGCTCGTGGCGGTTTCCAACATAGCAAAATTACACAGATTACACTTAACATCCGAAAAAATCATAAAATATCATAAAAACCTTCCTAAAAAACAATTACAATGTCGAAGACAAATGCCAGTCATCCGCCAAACACCTGCCAGAACAGCCAGGTCTTGCAGGCCCTGCAAAAAGCCATCAGGTCATGCAGGGCCCGCGTCTCGGCCATCAGAGAGTTCCACAAGGTCGGTGCAGCTACCGAAAATGCTCTCTGTCGGGTGCATTAAACATTAGATAATTAGATTCTAAATGTTATGATCTCAGATCACAAGATACTAAAGTTTTACAGTCTTTTTTTCAAAAATCAGAAAGTTACATTTTGAAGTAGTGTGAAAGAAACATTGCTACCTATAATGTACACACGTATTTAATCTCCTCTATTGTCTCTGGCTAGATAGGTTTTCGTGGTGTGTGTGTGTATGGGGGGACTTGCAGGGGGGGGCTTCAGCAATTTAGAAAACGTGCTCATAACAGAATAAAATATAAAACAATATTCAGTGATTGTTATTGCTTTAGCAAAATTATTAGCCACCCCAAGCCAAAGTGAGATGGGCAGTTAATCCGATTCAGTAAAAATGTGTTTACCTTATTGCTTTTGCATGGATATAATTCTTTTTAGTTGTTTAAAGTGCATACACCAATTCGCATGTTGGGCAGAAAAACAGGAGAATGGAAGCACACTTTGTTGAGAATGACATGCACTCACTCATGGTCTATATGCATGCATGGGCTGTGCACATGTAGGCATCCTGGACAAAACCAGTTTTTTCATTGTACTTATGAGCCACTGTGCATATAAAATTATGCCTGTTTTTTCTATTGGTGACTTAAGCAATGTAAAGTGATGAACAGACAAAACTGGATGGAACCAACTAATGAAGACATGTTGATGAAAGGATAAAACTTAGAGCAACCTTTACTCCTCCAGCTGTTTGAAACTTCAAAAGTCCCAGACACCTTGGTCTATTGTCAGGAATTCTGGCAGCTGAAGTCTAAATTGGCTGAAGGACTAAAGGTTGGAAACCACTAACCTACAAGCTTGTCTGTAAAAGGGCTAAGCCTGAGTCAGAGAAAATCAGTAGGAAAAAGAGGTCTTGATAAGATTTGAATAAGGTTTTTAGGAAATGGGAATTTGCAAGTTCATATTTAAATGAATTGTAATGTGCAAAGGTGCATATTCTACATCACCTAATGGTTATGCATACTTAACTAAGTAACATGGCCTGACTCCCACCCTAATGTACCTTACTGGGCATCAGATGCAATAGTCAATGAAGCTCTATCTCACGTGTAATCATGGTGTGGGTAGATGACACTTTCTGTCAGGCCCCAAGCCTCAGTTTCCCTAGTTTCTCCAGAACCACACTGCAGCCATGTTGGCATCCAGGAATTCTCTAAGCCTGTCTGCCTTTCCCCAGTGAATTCAGTACAAGGCAGGCAGGTTCAAACATTCAAGGACACGACTGTTACGCCTGGTGATAGGCAGAGACGTTGGAGACCAGAAGTTGGGTAAACTCCTTTTCCACAGATGTGGGCACTAATTGGCTCACATACCTTTGCTGCTGAGAACAGCTAAACAGCAGCTGCAGTCCATCATGGGAACCATGACACTCGAAGCAGTTACGTCGCAAGATCAAAGGGTTACAGAACTATAACCGTTGGATCTTGGAAAGGCTTCCCATCTCGAGCCAACTATTGCATCTCAAGATCATGGATTCCTGAATGGGCCTTGCAGCCTTCCTGCTAAGAACCTGCATGTCCAGCTCGCTGGCTGCTCTGTTTGGATATAGCCCGCTTGGGCCTCCGCTTGCCTTGTCTGCTTTGTTCCTGATTGCTACAGAAAGAGTTTGCCTTTTGTATCCTGCTTGAATCCTGGTTGCCACGGACTATAATCAATTGCTGCTATTTTACTGGTGCTACTTTAAAGGCATCTTAGAGTGACTTCTAGCCTCTTTCCTATATCCAGCTATTCTAAATAAACCTGCTGTACCTCAGCTGAACGTGTGCTTTATCAAGTGAGGTTTCCAAGTGCTTGCAGGGCGACACTTTCTCCCACTGTTTTCACTGTTCGGGGCATGTGAAAACATCCCTCTGTGCTATGATTTTTAGCAAAATATAGTTTCTTAGCCCAATGTGGCTGCTGCCTAATAAAATAGGGTTGAGAGGGTATTGGACCACAATGTGTGAACTGAGTTGGATGGTGTTTTTAACTTGGTGAATGGTTTTATACTGTATGTATTTTAAACCTATTGTATGTTGTTTTAAATTGTTATTTATTGTTAGCATTGAATCTTTGCTGTTAGCCATCCTGAATCCCTCCATGGAGGTAAAGAAGAATGGGATCTAAAAGTTTTAAATAAATAAATAAATAAAATTTACAATGATTGCAATAGTGCCATAATCATTATTCTCTCAAGGTAGTGATTATAAGAACAGTTACAGGTGTGTTCACATCTGCAATATAGAATACCAATACTCTTTACTGGCTTTGTGTGCTACAATGGTATCTAATTCAATACCTGAAAAGGAAAACCAGTCACACTTTGTCACATTGAACCCATTGATCAATGCAATCCAATACAGAGGTCACTTTGAGGCCTGAGGAATCATGAGTGCAAAAGGGAAAGTTGAATGAAAGGAGCCCTAGGATTTGAGATGCAAGGCCCACTTGGATAGTATTCCATAGTTAATTTACGTATGTCCATGTCTAAATTCTCTTACATGTGTAGCTGTATATGTTTGGATATGGCATAATCTACATGCACAAAATATCTGCACAGGCCACCTTCAGCAGAAACAGTAATTCTCACAGTGAAGAAAATCAGCTTATGCTTCCCTACCAGGCAGCTGTTAAATGACACACACACACACACACACACACACACACACACACAATTTAATGCCATAAGCATGGTTCAATAATGCAGGCAGAGTGAATATGTTAAAAAGGAAATATTCAAAACTTTCCACTTTGATGGATGATTCTATCAATTTTGGCTGGAAATCTTCTGATGCGCTAGACTAGTTGTTGCACTCCTTCCAGAGTGGGCAGGCGTGGTGAGAGAAAGCAGTCTAAACTTGTCAACTCTGAGCTGTCAGTGCATCATTTCCTTCATGACTGCTGTTCCTGTCAATTTTTCCTTTCTGCTATCACTGTCTATATATTACCAAAATATTCTAACCTCTGTTTTCTTCTTGGGCATTTAAAAAAATTGCAAACATATGTTGAAATTTGAAAGTTTTGAAATACTCTTTTAAAACCAAGATGAAAGTTCTGGAAGCTACCTCTGAATATGGATAGCGTGTTTCTCTCCTTGTTGAGGAATTACAGCTCCAAACATACTTAGCCTGGGATAACTTGTTAGCATACGAGTCCACTTTATTGGACTGTTCGACTAGCATAGTGTATTTATCCTGGTTAGGTAGTACAATGAAAGAAGTCAGACAAATTATTCATGGTCATTTTCAGGAAAGGGTGGTAGGTGACTCCTTCTGTGAAAGTCCACAAAGCTAAAAGTGCCTGTCTATTTCAAAAGACAGGGAGTTTTGCAAGTCAACTTCCTCTATGCTTTTTAGTACTTACAATCTCCACATCTGGAAGGCCTATTTTGGAAGCATACACTGCTTGGATTTATTTTCTGAGAAACTGGAATGAAGAAATTGGTTTCTTTCCTCTGTAATGCCATTTCTAACATCTTTCTACTTCAACCATCTCTATGAATCCTATATTGGTAAAGTTCAGGAATGGGAACAGTCAGAGGCTTGAGGGTTGCATTAGGCCTTTTTGAGACCTATGGCATCATACGGGCTTATTTTTGGCAACATGCACCAGATCTATAGTTTTTTGATGGAGCCCTCTGGCTCCCATCACATGTCATTGAAATACTTCTGGTAGGGGCTTCATTGTAAAACTAGAGATGATAGTTACAGTGGTGGCAACATGGGGGCTTCCTGTGTTGCCTTTGAAACAGTGGGGGGAAGCTGGGCAGCCAATTCTTCCCTTGTGGGATGGGTCAACCGGTGATGTGGGGTATGGGGTGATGGATTCCCCATGCCCCTTGCCAGGCACAGCTGAGTTCACCACAATTGGCAATTCTGGTGGCTCGTCTGATGAGGTCATGAGAATAATCCAACATCTGTAAAAAAAATTTAAACACTAACTTGTGGGGGAGGGGAGCAGTAAAGGCAATTTTCACAACAGGAAGTTCACCTAGGTATCACTTTGTATTTAATTCCTTTTATATATAAAAAAAAGGCTTGTCCTGGGCCTAAAATGACACAGGGAGTCTCAAAATATGTTGGAAATGCTTCCCACACCCTATAAACATTAGGGGACATTACTGTTACATTTTCTAGTTTCTTGATAAAGTTTTCAGAAAATATATAGAATGGTTTACACCAGTTGTCCCCAAACATTTTTGGCCTACTGCCCCCTTTCCAGAAAAAAAAATTACTCACCATCCCCCTAGAAATTAATTTTTAAATTTTTAAGCAATTAGAAAGAAAGATATATGTATTAATATTTCTACCTTTTTCGTAAAATATAATAAAGAAAGTTGTACATTAGAAACATTGAAGTTTGAAATTATGAAACTATTTATTGAACTCAGAATAGAAAGGTAATACAAAAAAAGTCAAAACATTCGAAATCATCTTAATGAGAAGGATGAACCTGGTATGCTGCTACCAATCTAGTAATCCTCAGCTCTATTTTCGTCAGCAGTAATCTCAAATCATCTCGATTGACTATTTTGCAATCGGTTTCTTTTTTTGTTAATAAATTGGTTACCGCACTGCATCCATGTTCCACTAAATATGTTGAAGGACATTATTATTATTGTTATAAGACTCAACCAGTTGGAAGGGAACCCCAAATATATTATTTTTATCCCTTGCTTGGTGAGAGGAAGAGGAGGGAGCAGGAGGAGGGAAGAAGAGAGAGAGACAGACACACAGAGATGGATGGTAGCCTATAACCTGGCTCACACCACTGCCCCCATCGCCCCCTTACAGGGGTTCAGAGCACCCCAAATTCTCCTGGGCCTTCCAGCGCCCCCCTAGATTGCCCCACCACCCACCAGAGGATGGTACCGCCCACTTTGGGAACCACTGGTTTACACGAATGCCAGAGAATACAAAATTATCAGATTTTGTTTCACCTTGAATGAAGTCCACTGATCACTATTTCAGCTTCTAATAACACAAAATCTTTCACAGAGTCTCTTTACTTCACAAGCTCTTGTAATGAACCAAACTGGAAAGAATGGGAAGATGAGTATACTATTCATAATCTGATCTGCTTTTACCCATGCATTATTTCTGTTTTCATTAAATACAGCTAGAAACTCAGATTGGCATCTGAAATTACAATGAGTACAGAAAAGAGTGATATAAATAGGTGTTGCTGAAAGAAGATTTTGTGTTGCTTTTCACCTGGTTTTTGTTCTCTTTATCAAAGTTCAGAATAAAACAGGATATTTTATTCTGCCTAGACACTGGAGAGAAGTAAAGCCTGCCCACCTTACTTTTTGGTATAAGTTTTGGTTCTCGTTTCAATTCATTCTGTCCACCGCAAACAATTTTGCTGAAGGCTTATATTTTCAAACTAAACATAGCATTGAGAAGAAAACAATTGGTTTCCATTTTTATACCAGAATGTGGAGACATAGGAAATATAGAGATTTTAAGAAAACAGGTTAAGGGCAGCATGTTTAACTAGAAATGTTGTCTGTTGCTGAAGTAATATTGCCCTTTTTGTTGAACTCTCTCCCATCAGGTGTTTGCCGAACTATTGTGAACATGGAGGAAAATGTTCCCAGTCTTGGATGACGTTCCACTGTGATTGTATTGAAACTGGTTATGCAGGAACGACATGCCATAATTGTAAGTGGATTATAATGTGAACAAGATAGAATGGAAAAACACTGACAGAGATGTGGAAAAGAATGGAGCAATTTAGAGTAGTTAGTTTATCACTTACCTTATATGAATTTGTGTTGTATAAGAATTAACTCCAGGGAATTAAAACATGTGAAAGCCCACAGTTCAATAGGAAATAATATGTTTGACATACAAAAAAAGGTTTCAAGTTCAGTGCTTTTGCTAGGAGTGTCCCAAAGTTAAACTCTTCCATAAAACTCTGGAAATCTGTTTTCAGTCAATATTGATACTAATGGAATCAATCATCTGACAATGTTTCTCAGTCCTTAACCAGTTTGTTTATTATTTATTTATTACACTTATTACCCCCCCCCCCTTTATTCTCAGAGTGGGATCCATGAGTTCATTGGGGTTACTCTCGTGTGCAAACAAAGGAAAACTCATTACCCCTGAATACACTTACCTTAGTTGCAGCAGAAAGTATCTTCACAACTCTTCTGCATAAATACAGATTATTTTGTTACCGTTTACTTTGAAGTTTTTCTTACTTATGGTGACCTTAAGGCAGGCCTGCACTATCTTCTGCCCTCCAGATGTTTAGACTGGCAACTCCCTGATGCCCTAACCAGTTTGTCCAATGAGCAGGATTTCTGGGAGCTAAGTCCAGAGGGCCATAGGTTGTGCAGGCCTATCCTAAGGTTAATATCATGCAGTTTACTTGGCATGCTTTGTTCAGAGAGCTTTGCTTTTACCTTTTTCTGAAACTGAGAATGCATTTCCAGGAGGTTTCCATGCCTAAGCAGGGATTCAAACCCAATACTCAAAATATTGGACAGGAAGATCTTTACAATGGTATTTAAAGTATCTTTTGGGGGACTCAAATAAAAAAGTTATAGAGGCGATAGTAAAAAAAATTTGTTCATGCCTCAAAGACCCAATAGAGCATTTTATCTAAAGAAAAGTAACCGAAGAGAAACTGAGAAATTTAACTACGGTCTTTATGTGATTATAACTGTAGTACACTAAATAGTAGAAAACTACACAGCCCTAGATACATATTATTCGCTTCTAAGAGATATAAATTTTAAGGCCAGTGATTTTAATATGTGTACATTTGATAACCTGTATTGTGTTTTATATGTGACTTTTATCTGTATTATATTTTTTTGTATCTGCCTAAGGTTTGTTAACTGAAGTAAAGGCAATTGATTGATTGTTTGAAAATATTATACCACTTTGGTTTGCCAGTACAGATTATATGGAGGTATAGTATGATCCCCCATACTCACAAGACTGGTACCCAAGGTTTTAGTTACATTCATCCAGCAAAATATGTTTTCTCCAGGAATTTCCCGGGTCCTCCTAGCAATTATATGGCCAGTAGCTACAATCTTTGAGGACCTAGCAAAATCTTAGTAATGACACCTTGCTAGAAATTTTAGAGGTCTCTCTGGGGTGACTTTATGATAACTTCTAGTGGAAGTATTTCATTTCAATAGGATTGAAATAGTAACTGTAACAAAACCTAGTTGTCTCCATAGAAAAAGATAGATATATTCTAGAACCTTTGTATTGAAAGGTCATATTTATCGAGGGGATTATTTGAACATTTAGGATCAATGGCTGCTTCTCAATTTTGTGTGAATGTTTTTTTCTGTTAAAATGTATACATGAATATATTGTCCTCAGCTATGTTTAAAATAAATTTATATTATTATTAATAATAATATAAAACTTTATTTGTAACCCTCTCTATCTCCCCGAGGCGACTCAGGGCAGCTTCCAACATGATAACAGGCAAACATTCAATG
Organism: Anolis apletophallus; assembly: GCA_030556195.1. Taxonomy (NCBI): domain Eukaryota; kingdom Metazoa; phylum Chordata; class Lepidosauria; order Squamata; family Anolidae; genus Anolis; species Anolis apletophallus. Next base: position 117,184,702 of record JARBWK010000002.1, on the reverse strand, counting down.
CCTATATGAACAAAGGATAAAGATTTAAACATAAAACAATACAGTTGTGCTGTTAATTAAAATAAACAAGTGCATTGAATAGTTATTTAAAATAACAAGACACACTTGTTCAGACAGGCCTTCGAAAGCTTGTAATTTTAGCTTGTGATTTTAGCTGCGTTTTTATTTTGTTGTTTTACTTATTATATGTACAGTATGTTTTGCCCATTTTTTGTTTTATTGAATTGTGTTGTAAACCGCCCCGAGCCGCTGGGAGTGGCGGTGTACAAGTTCAAATAAATAAATAAATAAATACCATCTGAGTAAAAATATTAGGGTGTTGTGTTTTATTAGAAACAGTTGTGTTTCAAAGTAGCACTTTTAAAGTTAAGATCATTGCAATTCATTTTTTTCTTCTACCTGCAAAACAAGCTTTCCTTTTATGTGATTCTCTTCTTGGCAAAGTTATGTATATCTGTGGGAGAAGAGGGAGAAAAATTGGTTTCAAAGTACTAGAAAGAGCTCACTGCTGCTCTGCTGGAAGTTGAAACTGGGGTTTTTTTGGCTTATTGCCTCCCTGGGTCTCTGAAGCCTTCTTTCTTTGTTTTCCTTAACAATTTTGTTGGATCTATTTTCACAGCATGTGAAAGCTCTACAAAACACTTGAGGAAGAGCCAAACTACACATACATATAGATTAGTTCATATAAATAGCAAGGTCTGTTCTCACCCACATGAGAAATATTAGCTAAGATACCTGACAAGGAGATTAACAGCATCTTTAAGAGTTGCTGGTTGATTTTAGTGTGAGCTTTTGTTGCTTTTGGTCCATTTGACCAGATGCACTGATGGATTTAATCATACAATATTAAATTGGATATATCATAGAATCATAGGATAAGAGGGTTGGAAGGAGCCACTTCTCTTTATAGGATCTTCAACTAAAGCATTCCCAGCAGGTAGCCTCTTTTTAAATATATCCACAGGAGATCTTACTGCCTCTCTAAACAATGGATTTCATGGCTGACCCATGATAGCTGTCAAATAGTCCCCTCTAATGTTCGATCACAATCTACATTCCTGTACCTAAAAACCATAACACCTACCCCCTGGATCAGCAGATAACAAATATATATTTTCCTCTCTGTGATTACCCTTGAAGTATTTAAAAAGCACAATCATGTCATTCCCCAGTCTCCTTTTTACCAAGCTGAACTTCTCCAGCTCCTTCAATCTCTTCTCAAATGCTTTGTTCTCCATCCCTCTTATCACGGTCATTGCCCTTCTTTGAACTCACTCCAGCTTGTCTATATCCTTCTTAAAATGAAATGTCCATAACTGAACACAGTACTTCAGAGTAGACACATTGTTGTGAGAGTGAGATCAGAACATACAGTAGTAGGATACAGATTGAGGCAAATTGTGACTCTAACAATAAGCCTTCAGAGGATTGTATGAGCTGATAGAGGTCTATGAAGTGTTAAATCACTATGCTTATTTATCCAAATCAATAATTTCCTCTAGTGCAGTGGTTCTCAACCTGTGGGTCCCCAGATGTTTTGGCCTTCAACTCCCAGAAATCCTAACAGCTGTTAAACTGGTGGGGATTTCTGGGAGTTCTGCATCCAACAGAAGGAAAATGGCAGGAAATTTTATGTTGTTCCTTGAGTTCTCCAGAAGAAAGAAAATGGATTTGTTGGGTGGTGTGCAGCAGAGGAAAGATGTGGAAATATTTTTCTGCAGATTTTGATCATGGTATTGCAAATGTGTGTTACAGTGATGTGACTTGGACTTACACTACCATCATTCAATAATATGTTGTGACACATCATTTTCTGTTGTACTTTCATATTGTTTTGCTATTTTTCCTTTCAATAAAAATAAAGCCTAGCATTTATTGCCCTCTTGTTGCATAAACTATATCTTAGTTTCCCACATGAGTGATAGTAAGATCCAATATTATTTGGTATGAGGACATTTTGTTGACTCACAGTTTCTCATCAAGAGTAAGAAAAATTCAGTTACTTTCACCCCTACAAATGCACACCTGAATATTAGAATCTAGTCATAGAGTTGGCAGAGTCTCTTCATCTGCCAACCAGGGTCCACTGAAGAAAATGATGATTCACACAACTTTTTGTAAGACTGTATGTAGCAGAAATGGGTAATGTATGTCTCTCTAGATCAGGCATGGACAAACGGTTCTAGTTTTTCAGATAGAAAACATATGTCATCTTGTTGTGAGTCCCCTCAGGGAGATGGGATGGGATACAAATAAAGTGGTGTGCAGCAGAGGGTGCACCCCCCCCACACACACACACCAGTCTTCATATGCTTGCCCATAGGAAATCATGATAACCATATCCAAGAATGTAGATATGTGGTCTATCCAATGTAATTTTATGAATCAATGCCCCAAATAACCCCAGGAACAGGTCTAAAAACCAAGACAGACACCAAGATTTTTTTTGGTTGTGTTGTGTTATTAGTGCTAAATGAATGAGCCCTTGGAATGCTAAAGATTCCTCATGTCTGTCCTAGGTTACTTCATGTGAGTAATATACACTATTTTACATCATCTTGAGTCTTAAATTATACGGAGCTCTGCATAGGCCTGACATTCAGTTGTCTGAGCAGCAAATACCTTCCCTTGCCACAGAGTGTAGATAGGAACACCATAGTTCAAAGTGTTCGTTTATCATCCCCCAAATCTATCCCCCAATATTCATTTACTGTAAACAATGCTGGAAAATATTCAAAAACTTGTTTTCAAGTGTTGAGAAACTTTGGAAATGAGAATCCTGTATGGACAATAATCGCCACAGTTACATAAGAACATAAGAAGAGCCATGCTGAATCGGGCCTCAGCCCATCTAGTCCAGCATTCTGTGTCACACAGTGGCCCACTAGTTGTACACGGGGATCTCTAGCAGAAAGGAGGGCAAAACCTCACCTGCTCCCCGACCCCCACAACAAGTACCCGGGGAAAATCCTGCCTGCCTCCATCAACACAGAGGTGGCACTTGGATGTCCATTTCAGTAGCTACTGATTCCCTTGGTATCCAGTTCAGGAGTTAATCTGTATAAAAGGTTACATATTGAGGAAGATAATATTTCTATTCATAAAAAGTGATAATTGGAGATTTAGTCTAAAATTTGCACATTCTTGATTTTTATAGAAAACAGAATTTTCTGCACAGGAATTAGTTTTCTTCTTTTTCTAGTGGTATGAAAAGGAGCCTTTTCCCTTCTGTTTCTAAAGATCCGCACATCCAAACATCTTACCATGAGAAATTTAACAATATTTCTCATAGTTCCTGATATTTCACTTGGTACATGCTAAAATCTTGTACATACAAGAAATGTCTTTTAGCAAGCTTCCTTTGCTACCAGATGAATATTTTTTGCTAAAAGGGGGAGAGAAATAAATGTCAGGCAATTTCTAATATAAAATATGCAGAATATTAAAGTGGTTCCATAAATGGAAACTTCATTCCACAAGAAATGTCAACATTTCAACATTCTTTTTGTCCTTACATTGAAATGACATACTAAATGTAGTAGTGTACATGTACAATCAACTTTCATCTTTCCTAATTTGTCCTTTAAAAGAGTTTAAATAATGCCATGAAAATGAAACCATGAAAATGGACAAAATCTGCCTACCAGTATTTTTTTAAAAAAACTCTAAAATCAGGAAAATAAATAAAGAATAACACTCTGAAAACAGAGGAATTCCAGACATGAAACAATCAGGGTCAGCTAATACCTCCCAACAAAATATTTCCCCAGGCAGGAATCAGCCAGGCCTTTGAAGCTGCAAGGCTTTGCAATGCTAAGCAAGATGATTAATTGCAACATTCACACTTGCCTCCAACAGACAAGAGTTCTTTCTCCCATCCTAGAACTTCAACAGATGTATAAACCTCCCTTGTCTACGTAGTTTTCAATATACCTCACAACTTCTAATGAGAATGCCTGCCATTGATGTGGGCAAAACGTCAGGAGAGAATGCTTCACGAACATGGCCATACAGCCCAGAAAACTCACAGCAACCCAGTTATCTTTATTGTTTCTATGTGAGAGAAACCTAATTATGCGTTCAGGAACAAGATCCTCTCTACGTACATTGTAAACCATGAAACACATATTCAGTAGAAGAAATAGGTCACATCTTTATTTGATTACAGGTATTGACAGGATTGGCACAAGTATCGGTATGGAGTCAGACATTGACCAACCAGTCTGTTAATCAATGTGGTGGGTTGGTTGATATCTATATCAAGGGGATTAAGGCAATATGTGTGCCTCTGGCTGAACAAGGCAAGCTGCATTCCACACACAAGTTGTTTAACTGAATCCCCTTACAATTCCAGTGCCTGATAAACACTGGATTCATGTCCCATGCCAACCACTTCCAAAGTTCAGATATATTAGCCAACATATGCATGCACATGGCAATAGTCTAAACACAGGGAAGGAAAGTGGACAAAGATAAAAGAAAAGTGCCTCTCCCAGACTGGGGCCACTAAATTTATGCCTAGTTACCTGACTAGAGTGAAAACTTTCCATCCATGTCACTCTGGGTGAGTCAGTGAAACCCCCAGGCACTGATAGCCCAGCAGCATCAACATCATTGAGTGGCACAACCAAAAGCTTAATCCAGTACTCCTGGGTTGTGAGAGGGTGTGGTGTCTGGTTGAACAAGGTGGCTATAATTGGTCTGCTCCCACACTGGATTGCAGCCTAGATCAGGGATTCTTAAACTTCCAACCCCTTTCCACCCAATAATGCTTTACATGATCCCAGAATATAAACCTATTATGTACCTATTGTTATATAAAATAACTATAAAAATCTAACATTTATTTATTTATTTATTTATTGTTCAATCTTGTATTCCGCTCCTCCCGGCAGGCTCGGGGCGGATAACAGCATATAAAATAGGCCAACATGTAACATCCATGCGGCCATACAATAAAATATAAAACTTAAAACACTTAAAACTTAAAACGCATATACATCCCGAGGTGCAAGATGGAATACAGTAACATATCCTTAGACCAGAGGTATCATTGTACAGGAATTACACTAGGCTGCTTTGCCTAGGAGAAGGCTAGTCTAAAGAGGGCAGTCTTGCAGGCCCTGCGAAACGGGATGAGCTCTGTGATAGCTCGGGTGTTGTCCGGGAGGGAGTTCCACAACACCGGGGCTGCCACAGAGAAGGCTCTTTGCCTAGTTGTAGATGAGTGACAGGCGTGGATCGATGGCACCAGGAGCAAGTTCAATTCCTCTGAACGTAGTGATCTCGGGGGAATATACGGGGCAAGGCGGTCCCTCAAGTACGCAGGCCCTAGACCGTTTAAGGCCTTAAAGGTCAAAACCAATACCTTGAAGGCAATTCGGTACTCAATAGGAAGCCAGTGCAATTGCCGCAGGATGGGCGTGATGTGCTCCCTTACTGGCGTTCCTGCCAGCAAGCGAGCGGCGGCATTTTGCACCAGCTTGAGTTTCCGGATTGTCGACAAGGGAAGGCCAACGTAGAGGGCGTTACAGTAGTCCAGCCTCGAGATGACCGTCGCCTGGATCACCGTGGCCAGGTCTTCCCTGGAAAGGTAGGGTGCCAGTCGCCTAGCCTGACGTAGGTGGAAAAATGACGTCCTGCTGACCACGGAGACTTGAGTCTCCATGGTCAGCAGAAGGTCCAGTTGAACACCCAGGCTCTTAACAACAGGTGACGGGCTAAGTCGCTCGCCATCTAGGGTAGGCAACCGGCACCCACCCAGTCCAGGCCGACCAGGCCACAAGATCTCCGTCTTCGACGGATTCACCTTCAGCCGGCTAGCACGCAGCCATCCAGTCACGGCTTCAAGGCATTGATGGAAACAATCGGGTACGGTGTATGGCCTGCCGTCCATTCTCAGCAGAAGCTGGGTGTCATCCGCGTACTGATAACACTCCAGACCAAAGATGCGGGCCAGCTGGGCCAGTGGGCGCATATAAACGTTGAATAATAAGGGGGAGAGGATGGCCCCCTGGGGGACTCCACAGTCAAGTGGAAGTCTCCCGGAGACCCCCCCCACCCCCTCCACACGTTGTCCCCGGTCCCGGAGGAAGGAGGCCACCCAATTAAGGGCAGTCCCCCTAACCCCGGAGCCGGCTAGACGGTGGGTCAACAGTGAATGGTCTACAGTATCAAACGCTGCTGTCAGATCTAACAAGACAAGCAGGGCTGATCCACCCTGGTCCAGCTGGCGCGGTTGGTCTGTAATGGTGACAAGCACGGTCTCCGTCCCATGCCCAATACGGAAGCCGGACTGGAAGGGATCGAGTCCAGCTGTGTCTTCTAAGAACTGCTGCAGCTGATCCGCTGCTGCCCTTTCAATTACCTTGCCTAAGAAAGGCAAGTTGGAAACAGGCCGGTAATTGGAAGGAGCCGAAGGATCCAAATTCGGCTTCTTCAGCAGCGGTCTTACCATAGCCTCTTTCAATCCCCCTGGGAAAACTCCTTGCTCAAGGGAGCTATTTATGATCTTTCCCAGCCAGGAGGGGCACGGGTCGAGGGAGCAGGTAGTTGGTCTAGCTGCAGCGAGTAACTTATCGACAGCTGCTGCGTCCAGCAGTTGGAAACGGGTGAAGGTGGCCCCGCCGAGTGGTGATAAGTCAGCATTTGCAAGGCTTATGAAACAGTGTGGTTTCCCTTTTATGAAGTACAGCTGAAGCATCTTCTGCAGAGTCTACTGTAAACACTGCATGTTATTGCTAACAGATTTGAGTAAATATCTAAAACAAACTCTAGATCAGTGGTTCCCAACCTGTGGTCCGTGAATCACCAGCGGTCCACAAGAACTAAAATATGGTCCACATCCTCATCATTGCTACACCATTGCAACAAGAGTGACTGGTCTTGTATAGTGCTGAGGCTTATTAAACATGGTTTTATGTGGGCAAGCAGATGGTGACTATGTTCTCTGTCAGAAATTAGAGCTGATGTGGTCTATCCAATGCAGTTTTCTGAATCAGCAAATAACCAAACCAAATCTAAAGTTGATCAAAAAGTGATTTGTAAACTTTTTGGTACTAATGTTGGAGAGTAGTCCCTGGTCAAAGTGGACCCTGGTAAAAAAAGGGTTTGGAACCACTACTCTAGGTGCTGTTTAGAAAACCTTTCCTGCTGCTAAATTTTTGTGACCCCCAACAATGAGCTCAGGGGACACCATTTGAGATCTGGACCCATGGTAATCTAGGTCACCTTATAAGTCAGGCATTAGATTTACAGTATGTTGAAAGAAGGGTTTTTTATTTTTTTTAAAATGTTATTCAGTAGCAAATATATGCCCCATGTGTCACAAATATGTAATGATACATATATCTCATTTATACCATTTATGTTTTTGAATATTTGTTGCTCAAAATGGAAGCATTTCCCAACAAGCAGACAATAATTTATTTTACATAAGAATAATATACGTTCCCTTATAGACACTACTTTGGTTAGCTATTTGCAGCAGCATAAGGAAATATGTTCCTGGTTGTTATTTTATAATAACCTCTCTTTCTAATGGGGCATTTGTCTACTATGAGAGTCTAGGACAATAGATAGAAAACATTTGGCTTCTTAAGTGAAAGGTTTTACTGGCTTCAATAAATAGGGTTTTATATCATGGAAAGCACCTATGAATTCTTGTCCGTTGTGATGTACCACTTTAAGGAGGGATAAAATAAACATTGTGTTATTTAGAAGAAGTAGGAGCCCTTTTTCATAGCCTTAAAAAACCCAGGTTCATAACATAATTTTGGCTGTGCATACTACATTCCTGTATTAGTTAATATATAAATATAGTAAGGAATAAAGACCTGCTATTTTATTGATGAAGAAACTAGCAGAAGTGCCTAGTTCTACTAAGCTCACAAACTCTTTAGTCCTCTACCATATGTCATTTGAATGCACTTTCTCTTTGCCAGACTGTCTCTTCCTCCAAATCAGAACTCACCAAGCCTTTCTCTCTGCTGATTCTCTCTCCCCTCTGGCACCCTGCTCCTAACAGTCTACAGGGCATCCTCTCTTTCTTTCTCTCTAAAAACATTTGAAGAGCCTGAATGATGGTAAACAGAATCTCTTATTGCCCAGGGGTCTTATGCACAGTAAAGACCACCTTAAATTTTGAGACTAAAATGGGGTGGTTCTATAGTCCTTCACAGGGGAATTTACCCCACCCCAACACTTTGAAATTACCCAGAGCTTTCAGTAACTTTCCTGCTGTTGGTAAGGGGAAGTTAGATGTTTCTCATTACTTTTTACAAAACTGAGATATACATCTTTAGGGTCTTGTTAAACTGGAATCCTATTGGTGGCATATGCTAACATAACTCCTGTTACATCATAACTGTTTTGGTAACTGCTGAATGTTACCATCAGCTCTAAGTTTGAGGAGGCAATCACCATAATATGAGATTTCCTGCCTAGAAACCATAACAAAGCCACCATGTTTCTTCCCTTAGCACTATTGAGCAGGCTTGTGCGCAGATTAATTATGGATGTTTGCCTTCGGCTTGTTCAGTTGGTTCAGAAGCCTGTAATAGCATGGGCTCCACCACAATTTTTTTACCAGTTACAACAGAACAGTGGTTGTCAAAAACCAACTCCTTTTGGTTACACATGGAGTGTGGGAGGAAGGCAGCCACTACAAGAAAAAGTGTGAGGAGTGGAAAGGCACCACTCCAGCGCCTCCAAATCAAGAGACAAGAGAGGACTTTTTAAAGGAAGCCCAAGGTAGGATACCTCCAGGTCAATCCATCTTCCTACCCTGGAAACTTGGGAAGCTTCCTTAAAATGCCATATTAAACTGCCTGCTGCAGGGAGAGAGAGCATGCTCCTGCAGCTCCTGCCTTTTCTAGAGTAGAAACATCTTTAATGAAGCATTCAACCTGATCTCTATAGACAGAATGGAAAGTGTCACAGAAAGAGTTGCATCTTAACTTTGATGCTTTTAATCCAGGTCTTAATGAAGGATATAAGACAAAACTATGCCTAAAATGACAGGAAGAGGAGCCTGTGGGAAGTCCCCTCCATTGCCACCAATGGGCCAGATAGAAAATGAATCTTTCGGCTTCATGGATCAAAACTGGATTTCTGCCATCCCAAATTTGGGAGACTCCTGAAAAATGGATCGAGGCCCTCCACCAAAATCTGGGGCACAGAAATGGATTGTGGTTTTCCCGGATTGCACAAGCCTACTATTGAGTTAAGGCTACTATTTAGGCAAGATCTCAAAGGATCTTGCCTAAATCAGGCAAGATCCTTTGAGATCATCAGGTCGACCAAACCTAACTTGATGTAAGTTTCAGTCTGAATCAACACTTTAGGCTGGTATGTGCATATATGTATGCATGCATGCCGGTATCCAGGGAAAGTTCCATTTCTAGCCTGCACTTTGTCTTCTGCTGGCTTGACTGCTCCCATCTGTGACTATTACCAGGAACAGAGCAAATAGTACATATATATTCAGTAATACATTCTTAAACAATTTAAGTGCAATGAGTCCCAATGATAATATACAGATATGTATACAGTACAATGCTATGCATGCCTGTTCAGAAGTAAGTTAAGTCTTATTGAATTCAATAGAATGTACTCCCTGTTACAGGTGCTTGGAACTCCAGACTTAAAACTTTTTCCCCCAAGTAAGCTTTTTCATACCTATTTCTTTTCTCTTGAATTTTTAAACTTTTCACACTGACAACTGCTGCTGAGCCAGCTGTGCTCTGCCTAGTTTTGTTTCCCATCACCCTTTATTCACAATCAATAAAGCATATGTGGCTCCCTACCCAGCTTGAAACATGAAGCTCTGGTTTTGCCTGAATAAAAATACAGCCAAATGGCACCCATCTCACTGACCTGAGAATTGCAGAACTGAAGGGAAGACATTCTATATTCAAAAGGGGAGAAAAAAGGTTTTTTTTTACAATTTCCCATCTCACTTTCTTCTCTTCTTTTCCTTTTGCTCTGTCTCTCCTTCCCACCCCAAAACCCATCCCTGGGCATTTGTCTGAAAGCATGAATACTAAGTGAATATCCAATACAACAGGAATAGGAAAACTGAAGCCGATGGTCTCCAGTGTGCTCCCTAATACCCTCTGGAGTCTCTGAGTCAACCAAAAAAATAATGCCCCCCATCAACAAATCCATGCTTTGAAATGCCCTAAAATATGGTAGTGGACTTCTTTCTGCCACTCCCAGAAGACAGGTTTTTTTTAAATTTGATGCACAATGGCTATGTGTGTATATGTGAGAGCGAGAAACAGGCAAACAGAGATAATAATGTTTTTACCATTGGTTTAAAATTGCCCCTTAAGAAGAAAAGAATTACATTTCTAGAACATACTGGGCTTTAAATAATCTCAGGCACTGTTGAGAGTTTATCTTTGCTTTCTCTCTGTTTGAAATTTCTAGCATGTCTTGCCCGCATCTGTGTGCTATTAAGATTTGAAACAGAAACTCCTTGGCAACTCCTACCATAATGAATTTTTCAAGAGTGAATGTGAATTTGAGCCAGCATCTCCAAATAGTACATTCATCTCTTCTCCATCTAACAATGTTTACGTTTGCTAGAAAAAAAGGGGAAATTGTGGTCCACATTCCATGTCAAAATTTGGACTTCAAATTTCTGATGTTTATTTATTTATAATATTTCTACCCTGCCCTCTCTCACCCGAATGGGACTCAGAGTGCCTTTGACTTTGCAAATCTGATTCAGAGATGTTGATGAAGCATTAGACTTGATACCACCACCCCAAAATGTGTTTGTAAGTAGTAAATAAGATTGGCTTAATTTAGTAGAAAATGATATGCCATCTTATTATGCAAGATCACCAGGCACCTTGAAGTAAAAAATTAAGAACAGTTAAATAGTGTCTTTGCTTTTTAAAAGTGTTGTTATTTAACACACCTTCTTTGTCTGACTATGCATCTTTCTGAAAGCAAACAAAAAAGAAATACTTCATTGTTTCCCCAAAGAATCTGCAATCAAACACAAATACAAACTTTTCTGGGATAACACAAAACATTATTGCTGCTGCTTCTTAAAGTGTCATAGCAATCTTTCATTTTCTGTAGCAGACTGACACAGTCAGGTACATCTCTGTTAGGCTAGAACGTAATAGAAATAATCATTTTTATTTAAGTTCTAAGAGTCTAGATTTTTAAATGCTATGTTTGCATACAAAAACCCACACCTTCAACCACTGTGATATTTTTTAATTAAAAAATTGATCAGTAAATATGTATTTTTAACAAGAAAAAAATGAGCCATCTGTCATTTGTGAATATCACAGCAGGGACTTTATTAGTCTGTCAACAGTGAGGCCTTGTCAATGTCAATTTTTCAGTAGTGCCAATTTTATTTCTTTTTGGCATTTAACATGGCAATTGTATTCTGAGGGTAAGCATGACATCACTTTTGCTAAGTTCACTGCCTGTCTCTTAACACTTTTGTTGTTAAACCAACAAGGGGAGGAGTATGGCTTCCTCCCCAGGCTTAATGCTTCTTTCTTGTTACCAAAGATAATGTTTCCATTCAACACCATTATTTCAAACATTTCTAATTATGCCAATTTCTGCAGACAGATAGAAGTTGTGAGTGATATCAAAGTGGTGACTTTTCCCACTGGCCATCATTGCAGTGAAAATGGTCAGCCCTATTTTGGTAATAGCTATCTGTGGGAGGACAACACAATGCTTCCACAGTCTTCCTTGGAAACACGAAGAGCAGGAACTAGAATCTAGGAAATGAATACAAATATCTGTCAATTTTGCGTCATCCCACATTTTTGCAACAAATTATGTTAAAAAAACTATTCCTAGTTCATATTTAGTAAGTTTTAGACATCTGTATGGGGGCTGCCCACTTAATGCTACTTTTGGCTCAGTACTCATTGGTGACATTTTGTAAAATGCTAACACAGAGATAAGGAAAAACTTTCCTTTGCTGCAGTCTTGTTAGCTCTTTCTCAAACTCATGTTTAATAATTTGGGACATCTTTCAAAGGGGTAGTGCCATTAACAAATATATTTTCATCAATAGATATGGGTTATCTTATTCTCTTCTGCAGCTTCTCATGTACCCTGATGATTCACTCCAGAAACTTGGGGATTGCTTTGGAACTGTTTGTTTGGTTTGTTGTTGTTGTTTTTTGAAGGGATGTGTTGAACTGAGTGTTGTAGATAGGAAATGGAATGAACATTTTGCTGGTGAGATTGGTTTCAGACCCTGCCTTTGAATAAATTGCTAAGAGCTAAATTTAGGATGACATGTGTAAGGGACTTTGACTTATTACTTCAGGCGGGGCGGACCATTCCTATTTCATCCCACCAACATACGATATTCTGAGGATTCTTTAATAGGGAAACTGGCTACCACCAACTTTAAAAGGAACTTTCGGTTTATGTTTGCTCAGAGGTTTACAGTAAGTTGGAATGTGTTGAATTCACACTCAGGGCACCAAACACTGAGGTGAATAACATTGAGAGTCTTGCAAAAATGTAACTGCCACCAATCTGGGAACTCTGTTTCCCTAAACTGTTATGGAACTTCTTCAGAGGCACTCTTGAGACAGGTGTTGATTAACCAAAAACAAAGTTGTTTATTTGTGTAAATTTCAAAAATACAGGCACTTAAGCGTAATGGTTGCAAGGATGAGATGAAGCTTATGGTTACTTTAAAACTGTTCAATACGTGGTTCCAATAACAACTCTTCACTTCCTCAGGAAACTAGCAGACTTCCCTCTGACTAGAATTCCTAATTCATCAAACAGTCCTTTTCCCTTTGATCTGTTTATCTCTATACTAGCAGCTATTCTTCTTAATAACTATCAGTATTCTCTAACTAACCACTTTGGCTTCTCTAACTTCTTTTCTCATAACTCTCCCAAAGCCTAACTCTCTTCTTCAACACGCAGACCCTTACTCTCTCCTTCAAACTCCAGAACCTGACAAAATCTCTCAGATCTTAAAACGCACACTTCAAAGCTTTTTTCCCTGCACTTCACCTAAGCTCCACCCACTTGCTCCCAACCAATCACAAGAGTACTCCACATACCCCCCGCTGCTTCTAAGCTCCGCCCCTACTAGGAAATGACTAACATAAGATGGCTGCCTCCAGTTTCCATACAAAATGGCTGCCAAAATAAAACTTGGCCTATTTCCTGAGCTTACTCTGACTTAAAATATAGGCAATTCATCACAACATGTATGAAATTGTATCGATATCTCCGTGTCTGATATTTATTTATTAGTTATTATTATTTTATCAGCTTCCTTCATGGAAAGAAACAGATTTTAGTGATGTTACAGATTTAAATTTACATATTTAAATTAAGTTCTTTGAGGGCTCTCAGGCAAATGCCATAGAAATTTGCTGAAATCTAATTTCATAATTTCTTGTTTAATTCGAATTAATCACATGATCCATCCAATTGTTATTTTCTTTGGTTTTAAATATTACTTAGCCAGCAATACTCTCACAAAACATTATGGCAAATATACAAAAAAACAAACAAATAGAGGATGTTACAATCTAAAATTGGCATTCAAGCTAGGGAGAGGATTGTAACAAAACAACAGGGGATACGTCTATTTAATGAAATATACTCCAGCTAAATTTTGATGGATGATTTGGAGAGTTTGAGCCATTGGTTTCACAGGAAAGGGGATCTGAGGAAGAATGCAAATGAAGAGAGAGAAACAACATTGTGTAAGAGGTAGCAAGAGAGAAAGGGCTAATCACTGGAAGCAGGGCCTCTAATAATACTTATATCCAGCCACCATCTCCCAAAAAGGGACTCGGGTGACTTACAAAAAAGCACATATTGTGCCAAAACACATACATTCAACAATATCAATAATAATAGCAATTACAATGTTAATAAACATAAATAACACTTACAGAAATAACAACAGTGGTTTGGTGCATCCAATCTGGGTTTTATTACAAATTTTAGATAAGCACCTTGAATAGCTCCTTTGAAGGTGCAGTTATTTTACAGAGAAGATTTGGTAGCAGAGAATGGAGAGCTGAAAGAAGAAGTCTATAACTAAATTATAATTAAAACTGTATTATGAATTTTAACATTTATACATTATCTAATGATGTTCATTCTGTATATACATCACCATGATATATAATGTATACATAGAAGGGTCTTAGTTCAAGCTTGAATATATCGTTCATACATGTGAGTCTCCAGATGTTATTGGTCTTCAGCTTCCAGAACTCCAGCTGCCAAGGCCAGTGTTTCTCTAATTTCTTTAGGGATGTATTGGACAAGAAATGTAGAAGGACTGTAAAGGATTCAAACATTAAAATCCACACCATGTGTCACAATAGGTAAGCAGGTGAATTTAGAATTTCAAATGTAACAGAAAGTACCAGAAAAGGAGAAAAATGACATAGTTAACCAAGAATTCAAAATGAAAGAGAAGAGAAATGAACTAGTGCAAAACAAATGTCATATAGATTTTTGGGGAAAAGTAAGCACAACAATGAAAACCACCATGTTCTGAGACATTTGGCCTCCCTGCCCCAGGGGCTTCCATCCTGCCCTCTGGCTCAGGCCTCCCTCATGCCCCCAGCCATGCATAGGCCTCCGGATCGCAGCACGAACACACCTCCTTTTTGTGGGCCGCTCCTTGGTGGTGAGGGTGGGTGTCCTTCTGCCCCCCCCCCCTCCGCGGCTCTCCCAAGCTTCCATTGGTTCCCATTCTTGCCCTTGGCTTGCTGGAGATGCCTCCGTGGACCCACTAGATCTCACCACGTGTTTGTTCCGGCCGGGGGCGGGGGAGGGACTTGTTCTACCCTCCCCCTGCTGCTTTCCTCGCGCCCGGCAGGGCCTGCCTCCATTTGGTGGCCTGCTCTGGGCGCCTTGCTCGGAGCCTCCTGAGCTGGGGGGGGGGAGAACTTCGGGCATTTCCCGAGCTTGCCGGAGGCACCTTCTCCTCACTGCCACATCCCTTGGGCTCGCCAGGGCCAACCACGTGGTTTGTGGCCCGGGAGAGGGACTCACTCTCTCTCCCTCTTCTCACCGCCACTGATACGGCGGGCCACCTACAAGGCTGAGCTCCCTCTTATTTCCCAGAGCACACCTGCTGATGGCTCTAGGCACACTAGGTTGGGAAGCACTGGCATAGGTGATATTAACCGTCACTGAAGGTTTCACCCTGAGCTTATTCGAAGGGAACATATATGCATGCTGAATTATATTATGTTATATTCAATGAAAGCATCTCTGAAGCTTCTTTAGGGCAAGGAGAAAGTAGGACTGAATTTCATTTTTCTCAGCACTCCAAATTGAATCTTTCCATACCATGTCCCTCAGACATAAAACTCCTATTAGTTTGGCTCAACTCTTGCATAAGTTTAAAAAAGTAAGCAGACACAAAACATCAGAAAGGTTGACATATATTAAACTGTAAAGGCATTAACTGGTTGGTGAAAAACTGGATTCTAAACTTCCTCAACCAACTTGATAATGTTATATAAATTTAATCAGAGATGTGTGTGAGAGAGACAGATGGGGAAATCTGTACACTTCTCTTATTTGAGGGAAGGAGCTGTTCCAGAAAAGTAACATATATTTCACTGCAAGATTTATATTCTGTCAGATATGTCACAGAAATAAAAGCTAGGGATTTGTGTCTCAAAACAACCTGCAATTTTTTCCCAAATCAAAACCACTACAGCATTCAAAGTTTCCTTCCTTGATAACAATCTTATGAAGCAGATAATCTATTAACTGCATAGTTTTGATAGCTGTGAGAATTGTTGTCGATTTAAGAGTCAGGTAAAAAATAAATTGAATTCTTGCAGTATTACTCAAGTTTCTTTCAGTTTGGAAGTAGAACATATCTACAATAGCATTTTGTCATATCTGTGGGCTCTTAAATATAGATAACTAGCTGAGCCCGGCACGCGTTGCTGTGCCATATGGTATTCTCTGTCTATTTCTCTCTCTCTCTCTCTGTGTGTATTTCTTTGTCTTTCTATCTCTGTCTGTCTGTCTCTCTTTCTCTCTTTCTCTCTCTCTGTCTCTCAATCTGTCTCTCTATCTGTATGTATCTCTCTGCCTTTATCTCTCTATTTATTTCTCTGTGTCTCTCTATCTCTCTCTCTGTCTGTCTGTCTGTATCTCTCTGTCTATCTCTCTGTCTTTCTCTCTATCTATTTGTTTCTCTGTGTGTCTCTGTATGTGTCTTTCTATGTGTCTCTATCACTCATTTGTCTCTCTGGCTGTGTGTGTCTCTCTCTGTCTCTCTCTCTCAATGTCTGTGTATCTCTCTCTCTCTCTCTCTCTCTCTCTCTCTGTGTATCATTCTCCCTATCTCTGTCTCTCTCTCTCTGTCTGTCTGTCTTTCTCTCTGTCTCTCTATGACTCTCTCTCTCTCTCTCTCTCTCTCTCTGTGTGTGTGTGGGTTTCACTCTCTCTACCTCTCTGTGTGTCTGTGTCTGTCTTGCGGTGGTGGGGGCAGGTAGGGGAGCGCAGGTGGGAGGATGGGAAGAGAGGCGGGTCCCTCCTCCATCCATCATAGGCTCCTTACCTCTTTCTCCCTTGCTTCTTTGTCATTGTTGGTGACGTCAGGGCCTTTTTGATAGTTGTGAAGGGGCTTGGGGATTGTGGATGAGGCGGGCAGGGCCATGGGACTACAGTTCCCAGAAGGCCCTGCGCGGTCACTTCCCCTTCCTGTCCTGTTTCCCAGTGAGCCGCGTGGAGCCTTTTGGGAATGGTAGTCCCATGGCTGTGCGCGCCTGTTTCGCTGTGTTGAAGGTGCTCTTGGTCGCGGGTGTTGTGGGGGGACTGGGTAAGAGGCGGCGGAGGAGGCCGAGGAGGCGAGGGCGTGGGCCAGCTCCGGTAACGGATGGGACCCAGTGAGGAAGGCCGAGGACATGGAGGAGGCGCCAATGGCGTCAGCTGGAAGATCCGGGTCCAGGTGCGGCTGGGAGATGGTGGAGGAGGTGGGCCTGGCTATGGGACTACACTTCCCAGAAGGTCCTGTGCGGACACCTTCCTTCCCAGTGAGTGGCGTTGATCCTTCTGGGAAGTGTAGTTCCATGGCCGCGCGGGACCGGGTTCAGGAGGGGCTTGCAAGTGGCGGAGGAGGGGGGCACGCCGTCGCAGGAGCGGCTGGGAGGTGGTTAGGGTCCGGGATCGTGGTAATGTGTTGTTGTGTTGAGGCGGGGTGGGAGGGAGCGTTGGAGGAGGAGGATGGGTTTGGCGTTCTCCCTGCCGCCGCGGTTGCAGCGGTTAGTGCATGCGTGGTAATGTTGTAGCGCGGGGTGTTTTGGGGGGTTTTGCCTTGTGTTTCGGGGTGTTTTTGTGGGCCGTGTAGGGACCTTGGAGTATGGATTAGTGGCCTGGCGATTTTCGTGTGTGTGGGACATGTAGTTTTCGTGTCTATTTGCCGGGTACCACGACCACTCTCTTTTTATATATATAGATAAATTGCAGGGCAACACAAATATATATTTGACCTTGGAATGGCCAATAATGGTTAGTAATCCCTTTGCTATATGTTAACAGTAGCACCAGAATGCTTATTTATTATTTATTATTTACAAAGGGCAAACATGCATGCTTGAAAAATATTTCCAAAATAGTTCTACTTCCTATGGAGGGGGAAATGGTTTGATCAATTGACTGTGTATGGCAGAATGTACATTTCAGCACTTAGCTAAGGAAAACAACACCAAAAAGCAAACTGTTATGGCGAATGAACTTGAATTAATGTATTATGGGAATAGCTGATTCCCTTTTTCTAAAATGGAATCAAGAGGAAATGCTTTTAATATATATACAGGTACATCTCCCTTAATGAAGAAGTTGTGTTTCTGGGTGTTATTTCTTTATGAGAAAATTTGGTACAAGAGAAAAAAAATAATGTTGAAAGAAGAGGAATACTGTATATACTCGAGTATAAGTCTAGTTTTTCAGTCTTTTTTTTAGGCTGAAAAAGCACCCCGCGTCTTATACTCGAGTCAAGGTTATTTATTATTTTACTCTGTTATTAGTATTATTTTAATTACATATATTTATTTTAATTTATTTATTTTTATTATTGCATTTACAGCATTTTACCCTATTATTACATTCATTATTTTACTTTTTATTATTGCATTTATTTTACTCTTATTACTGTTATTATTGCATTTCCATTATTTTACTCTATTATTATTACATTTATTATTTTACTCTCCTTATTACTGTTGGAAGGATACGAGTACATTTACATTGAAGGAGGTTAGAATAATGATTTAAACAGAGTTGGGCAGTCTTATCACAAATTACAATTTTATGTAAATATTCAAAAACATTTTACCTCCTGATGCCTCAATTAATGTAATTTTATTGGTATCTACTTTTATTTTGAAATTTACCCACAAGGGCTGCATTTTCCACCCTCGGCTTATACCCGAGTCAATATTTTTACCCAGTTTTTTGTGGTAAAATTAGGTGCCTCGGCTTATATTTGTGTCGGCTTATACTCGAGTATATATGGTACATTCTTATACCATGTGTTTTAGAAAATACCCAAAAGTAGCAATATGCACACGTGAAGTGAAACAATTTATTCTCATACATCTTGAACATTTCAAACCTTCTCAAGTCCACTTGAAGCCATCTTCTAAAACACATCTAGAGATATCTTTTTCCAATCTTCACTTTTCTCATGGTTTGCATTTTGATTGCCTGATATAGATTTATGCTTTTCTAACATGTTGACGAGCTAATGAGAAAGGCTTATCTATTTCCCCCTCTATTATTTTGTTCCTTTGCTCAATAAGGGGTTCTAGAGGCAACTGCTGTAATCCTACAGCAAAAGTATGTGTCTCCAGCTCACCTATACCACTTCCCCATTGCCAGTGCTGAAAAGAAAAAAAAGGAGGGGGGAAGCATCAGCATGATGAAGAAAAGGGAACTAAAATGGGTTGGGCAGGTTTCAAAAGATTCTGTAAAAACGTTTCTTTTTACACATGTTTTGTTAATTTGGGTATGTCTGTAATAAGTGAAATCAGAATCCAGATCTCATCAAAAGAGCTACTCTATAGTAGCCAAAACTAAAGCCAGGAAAATATTGTTCATAATATGCATTTCCTACAATAAACCCAGAGCATTGAAAGTTACTTTAAAAAGTAATACTGATATCTTTAAGAGGGCTTTGATGATTAGAAGAATGACAGGACCATGATTTAATGGAAGAAATTGATACAGATATGTGTGAGGTCACAAGGACCGGATCTCCTGCTGAGGACTATAGTGAAAAAAATCCAATCAAATACTGCTGCATTTGCTGCCATTCAAACAAGATGGAGGTGGTTCAGAGTAGCATAAAGCTGCTTGGTAACTGCTTAGACTCTCATTATGAAACAACAGTGTTCATGTGCAAAGGCATTTTTCTATACTAACTGGTTATGTAGTTGCCATGTTATTGTAAGATAACTAAAATAATATGATAGAATTCAGTGGTTCTCAACCTGGGGGTCCCCAGGTGTTTTGGCCTACAACTCCCAGAAACCCCAGCCAGTTTACCAGCTGTTAAGAATTCTGGAAGTTGAAGGCCAAAACATCTGGGGACCCCCAGGTTGAGAACCACTGTGATAGATGCAGCATTATGCAGTATTGTCAACTTTGCTGCAGTGCTAAGGTCTTTACATACTTGATAACTGCAGCAAGAATAATCTATGAAAAAGTTTGGAAATTGGACATTACACCGACAAAGGAACAATGGATAGAAAAAATAAGAGAGATTAAAAATATGGACAGATTGACATTTTTATTAAAGAAAAAGACCAGCAAAAGCATGAAAATGACAGACTGGTCAATTTTGGAAGAATATATAATGATGTAACAGTAATATAAGACAAGAAATATAATTTAAAAATAGAGGAAAGTTGGGAAAGACTGACAGACAATAAAAATTAATAGAGACATAAGGAAGAAGAACAGAAGCCACAATAAATTCCCCCTTTCCTCTCTCTTTCCCAACTACCTCCCCCCTTTTTTCTCTTTTACCTCTCTATTGATTCTTTGAAATTTCCTACTTTTCTTTGATTATATTGTTCCCTGTCTTTCAATGTACCTATTAGGCATGGTTTAGAACCCAAAAATAGCAAATCGTAAATCTAATGGGGGGGGGGGATTTTTTTTGATTAGTAATAGGAAGACTTACAAAAAAAATTCCAAAATGTTCTAAAATGTAACTTAATTACTAACGAAATTCGTTAGTAATTCGTATGCCAGAGCATGCGCATTCCAGATGGTTTTGGCCTACAACTCCCAGAAATCCTAACAGCTGGTAAATTGGCTGGGATTTCTGGGAGTTGGAGGCCAAAACTTGAATAAATCACACTGAATTCTAGATGGGACTCTCCAAATAGAAAGGGGGGAGGGAAGGAGGGAGGGAGGGAAGGAGGGAGGGAGGGGGTATTCTATTCTTGAAAGCAGCAAAAGAAAAGGAGGAGGAGCCCCCCCCCGGCTCCTCGCTGCCTCTCTCTCACCCCGATCCCCAGGGAGCGAGGGCCCAAGTTTGCCCAGGCTGGTCATATACCTACATTCCATGCACATGCAATAATACAGCAGTAATAACAATGGGTATAAGAAGAGGTAAAATTCAAACTGAAGTATTCTGACTGGTCCCTGCCTCATGCGGTGCAAACGGGCTCTTCTCTGAGCCCGGGAAATTAGCCGGGAAAAAGACAGCGTTTTCTGCTTGGGTGCACACACATACATATTCTTTGGGGGATTTGCTGCAGAATCCCGGCCTCATAGAGAAGATTCTGCAGCAAATCCCCCTCCCAAGAATATGTATGTGTGTGCTCCCAAGCAGAAAACGCTGGCTTTTCCCGGGCTAATTTCCCGAGCCCCGTTTGCACCGCATGAGGAGAGACCAGTCAGAATACTTCGGTTTGAATTTTACCTCTTCTTATACCCATTGTTATTACTGCTGTATTATTGCATGTGCATGGAATGTAGGTATGACCAGTTGGATTACTTATAATATTAGGCAGTGGCACTTACAGTAGCATTCATTGTATTATACATTAGGTTGGTTTCTCACCCCAATACTCTTTGATGCCTTAGATCCTGGCTGGCAGGCAGGGAGGCAGGAAGCCTGGAAAAATGTAAACAGAGAGGATTACTCAGAAGTAAATCCACAAGGAGGGCCCTTCATCCAAAGTGCCCTCCTTTGTGGATTTACTTCTGAGTAATCCTCTCTGTTTACATTTTTTCCAGGCTTCCTTCTAGCCGAAAGAAGGAGCGAGTTTAGGGCTTGCCTTGCCATAGTACTTATTGGCAAGGGAGGCGGGAGGGTGGTGAGAGAGAAGGAGGGTGCCCCTCCCCTTATGACCTAATAACGACACTTAAGAAAATCCTGGTCCCCGAAGTTCTATAAAGAAAGTCCACTTCCTGGTTGGCGTTCCAGGTGCAGAAAAGCTCGAAAGTAGCATTTCTTACGAATTTCTTACGAAACGATTCATTTTCATAACTTTTTTCTCATGCCTAGTACCTATGTTTTTAGTGTTTAGTTAATTTGCAATAAATATCATTGGAAAAAACTTTGCTGCAGTGCTTAGCCATCAACTGCAAATAACTAGCTCCTTACACAGAAGCAACCAATATGCAATGGGAACGTCAGTTATAAGGCACAACACTAAATTGCCTCAATCTATCCAAAATATTCTGTTTGAGTATATGTGTGCATTGTAAATATCTATTTCACTTCCTTTCAGCTATTTATGAGCAATCATGTGAAGCCTATCGGCACCAAGGGAAAACTTCTGGCATCTTCTACATTGATTCAGATGCAAGTGGTCCACTTTCACCACTTTTAGTCTACTGCAATATAACAGGTAAGAATATCCCCATCATTACATTTGCATTTAGTGATGGGCATAATATTTTGCTGTTGTTTTAAAATATAGACTTACATCTTTTTCATAATTTTGTCCCCATGGTTTTACAAGGTCTTTAGTCTTCTCTGCGAAAGAGTGCTAGTGCCTCACCAAGCCACAACCTCCAAGATCCCACAGCATTGAGTCATCACAGTTAGTTGTGTCAAACTACATTAATTCTGCAGTGTAGTTGCATCCTAGATAGTATAAAGGATGAGTCACATATATTTCTCTCAGGGTGCAAAACGCGTGATTTATATTCAGAATCAACAAACCCAGGAACTTAGAGCAGGTCCCCACACAGAGCTGCCAGTCCCAGGCTTTCTTCCTCTGCCATGCCATCCACACAGCCCTTCTGTGTCTTGGGATAATATGGAGGGCGGGCAGGGAACACCTGCTGGAAATTTGTTTTTTAAATCACTCAATTATGCACTGATGCTTATATGCACACATGCAAATATCCTAATACAAATATGGATACATTTACCACAAACATCACATGGCCACCCCCTTTTTAACCCATTATCTCCCAAATGATAGGTACTGTGTGTAAGCGCCTTCACTGAATCCACATGCTCCAGAGTTCTAGTGGGGAAAGCAGATCACACTACACTTTTTCACATGCAACTAGCTTCAAAGGGTGCTATCCAAGGTTATGACCCATATCACCCAAATTGATTCACCATCTTGGATAGCTTCTGTTAAATTGAAACTTAAAATCAGATGTACTTACCTGCTTACATGGAAGCCAGTAGCCACCTCTCAGGCCAAGAAATGCGGTAGGAGTTCAAAGTACCTTCTGAAATTTTAACACTTCTATATGTCAAGGATTCTTATCATCAAATAATGTGGAGGGAAATATTTGGCCCATCATAAAGTTGTGAATTTAGTTTCAATCAAAGTTTCAATAGTATGCAAGTATGCATACCCACATCTCATTGTACACATACAAAAGGTCATATCAGAATTGCTTCCTTTGTTCTCAAGAGCATCCACACGTTTTGAAAACATAGAGGCAAAGGGAAGATATGAAGAATGTAGAAGCTGAAAACTGAGTGTACATGCTCAAATTCCACAATTAATGTTTAGAAATGTTCCTGTTTTAATTGGAATTTAGGAGGAGTAGAAAGTAGGGCAGAGGGAAACCCCAGAGCAACAGAAGAGGAGGAGGAACCATATCCACCTCTCTACTATCCTGGAATATCAAAAAAAGAAAGGCCAGCTTTGTTTTTCTTCTTGAAATGCCTCAAATTAAAATTTCATTTTGAGTTAATTAGGCAATCATTGTACATGAATTAAACACTTGCCAACTAATTATTAAGAATGTTTTTAATTCAGGTGTAACAAATATTTAACAAGATGTGCCTGTGAAAACAGCTCTTCGCAAATATGAGGATTAAATGTTGAAACCTGATCTGTTTAGCTAAACTCAGGTCCTTCCATTCTCCAAATAAAAGTGGCCTGAGAACAGTTGTTAAGATGAATGAAATGTCTGTCATGTTCTTTCTGTTCACCTTTCCTCAATCCCCTGCTCATTGGTTGAACCACGGGTACGCCTTCATCTGAAATGATGGAGATTCCCTCATGCTCAGTCATGACCCATTCAGGTCCACATTCCTTTCCTGGCCCTTTTTTCTCTTTTTTTCTGAATCAGACTGTGAAGGGACAGTGTTTTCTGTTCGATTATATTGATATGCATGGGTTTAACAGGATTATGTATATAAGAGAACCAGGTCTAGGACTTGGTATTTTTTGGTTAATGTTGGGAATTGGAAAAATGCTGAAGTGGAGGTTGTTTTAAAAATGTTAAAAGAGAGCAGGATTGAAGAAATAGAGAAAAGAGATTGAGAGTTGAGCAGAAACATGTTGACCAACAAGGAAAAAACCCAAGAAATGATTCAGTAACAGAAAAATAGCCATAGTGATATAATCCAGACAGTCATGTTAATTTGGATCATCTAAGAGGATATTGTATCACCTTTGAGACCAACTGAAAGAAGGAAGATTGTAGTAATATAAACATTCATATTCTAAATCACTTTCATCTGATGAAGTATACTTAGACCAAGGAAGTTTATACTGCAACCTTCTTTCTTTCAGTTAGACTCAAAAGTGACAATTATTTCTTAGTATAGAGAAATGGCTAGATGTGGGGTTTTGTCTGTGGGAGAAGAGTTTTGGGAGAAAAAACTTGCCAATAGGACTTTGCAAATAAACTCTTGCCTGTAATCTGTTGAAAAGACAACAAGTATAAGACATAGATTCCTCAGGGAATATCATTACACAGGCTTAGAAGTCAATCCATTCTTTCTTTTGGCCTTGGATGTATACTGAAATAAGCTATTTTTTAAAAGATTATTATAATTGTTTTGATTGATTTCTGGGCTGTTTTCTTTTTGGTTTCCATTGCTGCTATTTCAGTGTATTTGTTTTAAATGCAGATAAAGAAATCCAGAATGCTCCAAAATGTCCTTATGAGTGGCTAAGATAGTGACACCTTTGCTTTCTGGTGCCACTGTACAGAAACTTTTTTTCATGTACAATATTATTCAAAAACTTTATATAATTTTTAATACAAAACTTATACTTTGGGGTTGAGAAGGGCAAGATATAAATGTGGTAAATGAATAAATAAAATCACCTTCGGGCTATGTATATATGGAACAAATACACACACATAGCCTAAGTATATTTATTGTTTCAGATGTTTAAGATCAATTATGGGGATGCTGTGGTTTTAATTTTGAATTTGTTTTAATAGTTTTTAACTGGGATTTTTTAAAATACCATTTATATTTAATCTTGTTTGTATATCTGTATATTTTAAATTGGTATGCTGATGTTTCTATGTTAAGTTGCTTTGAGTCTCCTTCAGGGGAGATAAAGCAGGGTATAAACAACAACTACAAATGATTTTTATGTTTAACTTGAATCCCAGCTTTAACACATCTCTTTATGTATATGCAACTATTCCAAAATAATCTGAAATCCAAAACACCTCTGGTCCTAACTTTTCATATAAGGGACACTTAACCTGTAGTACATAATTTTGAGGGGCCCAGTTGGTGATGATGATGTTGATGAATGATATGATATTAAATAGAATAATATTGTCCAGCCTTCTGTGCTTCTTTCACTCAAAGAATGCAAGCTCAAAATGTAATGGAACAGAAGGGAAATGAAATAGGGAGATGGTAATGCATCTTACGATGCAGCTAAACTGTAGAAATAATGCTATGGAATCTTGGGAGTTATAACTAAACAAGGTCTTTAGCCTTCTCTGCCAATGAATGCTGGTACCTTACCAAGCTATAGATTCTAGCATTCCATGGTCTTGATCCATTACAGCTAAAGTGGTGTCAAGCTGCATTAATTCTACAGTGTAGGTGCACCCTGATTCTGCTGTTTGTATCTGTGGACATCAAATTGTGCCGCTTGTAAGCCGCCCTGAGTCCCCCTTCAGGGGTTGAGAAGGACGGGGTACAAATGTTTGAAATAAATAATAAATAAATTATTTGCTCAATAATCACTCACAAACAAGAATCCCATACATGGTGGGTAACCAGAGAACAGCTCTGTTAAGCAGTACTGAGATTCCTTCATGTGCAGATGGTAGCCTGGGGGAGGGGGGTGAGCCATTTAAGGGTATCCTATGATATATAAAAAAACATTCGAATCACTATAAATACGTGCAGACACATTTAGAAGCAAATATTTTGGAAAATGTATTTTTCCAACTAATATGTGAACTGACCTTAGGTCTGCCTTAACAGCATGTAGATTGCTCCCTTTGAATTTATCAATGCTATTGATCATTTTCTTCCGTCCTGAATTGATAGCCATGCCCTCTATGGCTTATGTGGCTGTCTGGGCTACAACTATATAAATGAAGAATGTTTAAAATGAACCCACCACACCCCCAAAGGGACAATATTTTAACTTCAGTGCCTGAACACTTTGGTTACAATGCTTCAGCATCCAGTCATTCTACTGCTATGTTTCTTCCAGTGTCACAGTTTTGTTAGAAGCCGACCCTAGACCAAGCAATCAATAACACTTAGAAATTGGTATGACAAGATCAATGCTTAATTTTAACTTGGCCAGGTATTTATCCATTATTGAAAGCCTTATCCTTCTTGTCTTTGAGAGAGTCAGACAAAGGGACCATGGAAATCCATTTTTATTTTTTGCAACTGGAAATACTAGTAATACTTCTATAAAACAAAATCCCTAACACTCAGACATTAATGAGATCTTTTACTTTCACATTTTAGAAATTCATCTTTCTTTTCATTGCATTGTAGTGTAGTGACAAAGGCAGTTCTCATTTTCTTCATTCCCAGGAGGGATGGAAATTATCCACACCAGGTAAAATACCAATGTGAACAAGTGAGACGAATGTGTCAGGTGAATGGAAAGCGGTCAGAAGAACTGGACTTAAAGGACCAAATCCATGTTAGGGCAATAATTTTATCAGGCCACCTCAAAGGTGAAAAACAGAACTCTTTCATCAGACTTAATGTTAAAGCAAGCTTTGAGCCATGGCAGTGAAGTTAATGTCAAACTGCATTAATTCTACAGAGCAGGGGCATCTCATGACATCATATTTCAGTTTCTGTGTATGGTTGTAAAAGCTGGACAGTGAAGAAAGCAGTTGGATAGCTGAAACTGGACATCTGAAAATGATTTGATTATAACCATTTCAAACATTGAGTTGGGTCCAATTTGCTACCTGTTATCTAGCCTACTGGCATTGATGTTGACTTGCTAGGTTAAAACAAGAAATATAACCCAAGTCAAATTAGTAATTTTACCTCAGGGGCAGGTAAAGAAGAGCACTTCAGATCCACCCATAGTCAAAGATAGTGTTAACTATGGCTGTTATTGACTATTGTTTTACCTAGTAGTCAGCACAGATACAACTTTAGAGCATACAGTCTCAGGTTCAGGTGGTATTAAATCCTGAAAACCTGGCTCTTCCGCTGTGCTTTCGGAGAGTAGTTATTTAATTTCTATCATTGCTCTTCTCAATGCCCCCATTCTCTGAGTCCAACCCATTCCCCCATAAAGGATATTTTACATGTAAAGGATGCTATTTCAAGTATCCCACCCTGAATGTTAACATTTTAACATTTTATATATGTGCTTGCAGCCCGGCCTGTCTTTGTGATTTTAGATATCTAGTTGTATTTTGTTTTTATTTATAGGTATGTATCTTTTTATTGTGTTCATTGCTGGTGTTTTGATTTTATTTTGTTATAATTTGTTGTTTGGGCTTGGACTCATGTGAGCTGCCCCGAGTCCCCATTGGGGAGATGGGGTGGGGTATAAATAAAGTGGGTTTTTTCAGGGGAAGAGCCTTGCTATTCAATATACATATTTTACTATTATGTACCTCATGTGCACATAAAAAGCAAAGGCAGTAATTATTAGGCTTGTGCATTTTGGCTGGACCTTGATCTGTTTCTGCTACCCAAATTCGGGGGGGGGGGGGGTGCACCTCTTGAAAACAGGCAGCTGGCTGAATAGCTGTTTTGGGTTCACAGCCAAAAAATGCTGCTTGATACAACCCATTGGCAGCAATGAGCAGGCTTCATGGGCTCCCCCTCCCATCATTTTCAGGGCTATTGGGATGAAAATGACCACACTTGGAGGATGCATCTACCACTGCTGGCTTACCAAGTTTCAGAACATTTGGGTCACCCCTGATTTTTTTTTTTTAGAAATAAAATCTCATTTAAAAAATTCCGCAAAAGTTATCCCCGCTGACCCCGCCATCTAATTTCTCCAGGAGCAGTGGCAGGACATCATTCCTTCCTGCCAAATGTCAAAGATAATGTCAAAGCCTACCAACTATTACACTTTTTTTAGTAATAAAAAAGCAACAGCAATGTCTTCTTCCTAAGCTTTAGTAATTTGCATTACTTGTTCTCACAACATACTGGAAGAGAACAGCAGCCCATCACCCACAAGCAAGCAAGCAAGCAGCAGTATGTTCCCTTATTAGCAAAACACTCCTGTATGATCCACTTGAAGAAAAAACATTTCAAAATGTATTGTGGGAAATCTAACCATGTCTGAAAAAGCAAACAATGTTTTTGGAGCATATTATATTATTTTAAGTCTTAGCAGTTCAGAACAGGTCATCATCAGTTTCACAGCTTTCCAAGGAAGGGAATGGTAGTAGCAGGTGGTGGAACCAGGCTAGGTGAGTATCGGAGGTTACACCATCTGAGAATAAACACCATAAGGAAAACTTGAAATGGCCTTCTTCTACCAAGCTGGCAGTGGCTGGAGGGGAGTACTTGCATCAACAATGAGGCACCTCTGGTAGAAGCTAATCAGAAAATGCAATAATAATAATAATAGTAATAATAATCTTTATTTATACCCTGCCACCATCTCCTCAATGGGGACCCAGGGCGCCTAACATGAGGGCAAGCCCAAAAAATAATACAGCAAAATAATATACAAAGTAATAGAAAATTAGACACAACAAAAACAAAATGCAACAAAATAAAATAGACAATAGAAAATAATGTAATAAAATCAATCACAAGGGTCGGCCAAATGTGTGAGATAAAATGTTTAAAATATTAAAACATTAAAACCCTGGGTGGGATAGGAAGCAGAAAAGGTGTAATTTGTAGAGGAGGAGCCTGAGACAGTGGAGCAGTGGGGCTTGGGTTCCTTTGAGGGTAGGGGAAAGTGAGTCATGTAAACAAACTGCAGGAGGAAGCTAGCATAAATGGATTGGGTGGTCACTCTCCAAAGGCACATCAGAAAAGCCAGGTTTTTAGTTCTTTCTTAAAAGCTGCTAGGGTGGGGGCTTGCCTAATTTCATGGTAGTGAGTTCCAAAGTTGGGGGGGGGCACAGCAGAGAAGGCTCCCTCTCTCGTACCCACTAACTGTGCCTGTGATAGCAGAAGGGGCGAAAGGAGGGCCTCCCCAGAAGATCGAAGACATCAAATACGTTTGTGGTAGGTGATGCGGTTGCAAAGGTAGGCGGGTCCCAAACCGTTCAGGGCTTTATAGGTGATAACCTGCACCTTGAATTGGGACTGGAAAATGAACAGCAGCCAATTGAGCTCCTTAAACAGGGGGGTTGACCGTTCCCTGTAATTTACCCCCATTAGTAATCTGGCTGCCGAACGTTGGACCAATGGAAGTTTCTGGGCTGTCTTCAAGGGAAGCCCCACATAGAGTGCATTGCAATAGTCCAGTCTAGAGGTAACCAAGGCATGGACCACCATGGCCAAGTCAGACTTCATGAGGTATGGTCGCAGCTGGCGCACAAGTTTTAATTGTGCAAAGGCCCACCCGGCCACCACTGACACCTGTGCATCAAGCCTCAGCGCTGAATCCAGGAGGACCCCCAAGCTGTGGACCTGTGTCTTCAGGAGGAGTACAACCCCCTCAAGCACAGGTTGCCACCCTATACCCCGGTCAGATGAGCAACTGACCTGGAGGACCTCTGTCTTGTCGGGATTAATCTTCAGCTTGTTCGCTATAATATAATGGGGAAATCAGGGGGTACTTTTAAACCTGACACTGACCACCAATATAAAGGATACAGCCACCAATTTAAAGTCTTGGAGGAAAAATCAAACTTCTTGCTGCCACCAGCCTCATTACAATAAGGATTTGCTATTTCTTCAGGATCTTAAACTGAGCAGAGCTATAATACTCTGTTGGCCATAGGCACCTTTTTAAAACCCTCTGGCTCCAAACATACACTAACAGTGAGGTGTTTATGAGGTGATTTCTCTTTAAACAGGAACTGCTTTTAGATCTTCTTTTAAAAGAGGCACACTTGAGGCTTTTCTTGTGAAACAGAACAATGAATGTTTCTTTTTGGGAACTAATAACAAAACTGGCTTTTAAGTGTGATGGTTACAATATTTGGCCAAAGCTTTAAACAAGTGTTCTTAATTCTTGGTTACAGTAAAACTTCTTTCTTCACACGCCACAGGATATAACTATCCTAAACTAGCATGGGAAGTCTGCCACAGAATTTATTTGCCTAATTTCCCCTCACACTATTATTCCCTAATAGCTGTGAGATAAACACGCTAACCTTTTCTGTTAGCAACCTGAACCTTCAGGCTTTTACTGACTAAACTAACTATCTCTTCTTTCCTAAGAGCTTCCAGTTAGTTCTTCAGTCACTGAACCAAGCTAACTCCCTCTCACTATCTCTCCTCTCTCTTTGCCAGCCAAGATAGAACTCACACGCTAATTGTTCTTCTTTGTCAGATAGACTAGCACTTTTAAGCTAATCCTTCTTCTCTGACAGTTACACCAGAACTCTTAAGCTATTTGTTCTTCTTTGACAGCCAGGATAGAACTGTTAATCTAAACCTTCTTCTTGGGCAGTTAGACTAGCACTTTTAAGCTAATCCCTTGCTTTGACAGCCAGGAGAGAACTGAACTTGTCAGATTTTAAAACGCCTCATAAGCAGAGCATTTCCCCCCCTTTTGCCAAGTTTGGCTCCTCCCACTCGCACTTAACCAATCCTGGACAGTTCTGTTTCCCTCCTAAGTGTTCCTAACCACACCCCCTTACTAGAAACACACTCCCAAGATGGCTGCCATCCTGGCACCCTCACACAAGATGGAGGCCAAACTGTTTACAGGCTTACTTTGAGTAAGAATCATTACATTCGCCCTCATCCAGATCATCACAGAAGCCAGGCACTGGTCCAGAATCCAGGGGGCTTCCTTGCATTCTGGTGGAAAAGAGTAGTGGAGTTGGGTGTCATCTGCAAAGGGATGGAACCCAACTCCAAAACTCCAGATGACCTCTCCAAGCGGTTTCATGTAGATGTTTAAAAGCATGGGGGATAGAATGGAACCTTGCACGACCCCACAGGTCAAGGGCCAGAGGTCCAAGCAGGAGTTACCCAGCTTCACCAACTGGCAGCGACCCTCCAGAAAGGATCGGAGCCACAGTAAAACTGTGCTCCCAAGTCTCATCTTGGAGAGTCGACCCAGAAGGATACCATGGAAATTGGTCTGTAGTTGTTAAGCACAGAAGGGTCAATTGAGGTCTTTTTCAATAATGGTTTCCACCTGATTAAGGCAGGACAGGACTTTTCCCTGGCCCAATGACGTATTTATAATAGAAACAAACCAATCCAACAACCCATCCTTGGCCAGTTTGACTAGCCAGGCAGGGCAAGGGTCCAGAGCACAAGCAGTCGCCCTCACAGCCCCAAGGATCCCGTCCAAAACATCAGACAGAACAAGATGAAAAGAATCTCATAAGATCGGACAGACAGGTACCTTGGTTACATCAATTGGCATTGCAGTTAAACTGGTGTCAAGTATTCAAGCTTAACACTTGTTTGGAAAACTGCCAAACTTCTCCCCACCTCAGACAGACTAGGTTTTCTACCAGGTGTTAACAGGAGGACAAGGAAACAACCTAGAAGTTTTTGAGGATGATGAAGAAGAAATCAGCATGGGATCCCACCCAATATAACAATCTTGGTCCCAAACACTGCCTCTCGGGGAGCCACACATCAATCATATGGTCTCTATGAGCTCTGCAAAAGTGTGGGCCTCATCCATGACTTTGATGTTGAGCATGGCCCAGCAATGCCGTCTCCATGTTCCCCTCTCTCTCCCACAAATGTACAGTCAGAGAGAAGTAAGAGTGGGCTGCACCGATGCAAGTACAAAGGTCTGTGGTAAAGTGGATGAAGGTTTGGCCGGCACCGTCAATCCATTTCTCTACCAGGTCCATTGATGAAATCACCATGCGAGAGGATGTGGTGTGGGAGGGGAGCTTGTAGTTGGGAGTGAGGCATCCAAGGAAGTGATGAAATCCTGACTTCTCCACTATGTGGAAGGCCTCGTAATCGAGAGCTATCAACTCTCCTAACAACACTTTCGTTATTCTTGTTATTATTATTAGACGGCAGCAGCCAGAGGATTATCATAGTTATGATTATTACATTGTTTATTATTCAAAATTAACAAGGCAGAAAGATTGCAAATGACAGGTTTCATTTATTTTATTTTATTTATTTATTTATTCGCATTTATCTGCCGCCACTCTCGGTGGCTCGGGGCAGCTTACACATTATCATAAAAACAGCAAACACAGCTAAAATAGTTAAAAATCACAATTGAAGCAACAAATTAAAATATCGCAATGAATAGCACATTAAAACACCGGAATAAGACAAGTAATACAAGATGGCGCTACAACAGCAAGAGGCCGCAGCTAATCAGGCAGGTAGAACTTGGTCTTTGTTTCTTTGCTGGAACTATCCTTTCGAAGAGTATTATATTAACAACACTAACCTTTTATGATTTTGATTATTATTAATTGAAATTAAGAAGGCTGAGAGTACAGAGAAAAATTCAAAAAGAGAGAACTTGTTTGCAAAAAAATGAAAATATATTGCTGGTAACTTTAGGGAGGTAAATAGTAATTTTCTGAGAATGAGGCTTTGATGTGTGCTGGAATTATTTTTATCAATAATAATTACCTTTTAAAAGTAATTTCTGAAGGAGGGGAGGGAGGAGGAAAAAATATAAGGAGAGGAAAGAAGGGATGAAGCTAAAGGGCGACTCAAAGCTCAGAGGCACTCTAAAGGAATGCACACGCACCCACCCCAAGAGATGCTTTCTTTTTTTCCCCAAATTCCTAAACATGCCCACCCATCCACCCACCCACACTTTCCAACCCCTAATCCCACTAAATTAAAAAAGTGGAAATAAAGGAAAATCAAAAAGATTCAATTCTAGAGGTGAAGCCAAAAGCTAAACCAGCAAAGCTGTGAATGAGCAACAAAGTAAGGCAGTACCTCTCAGAACTAGGACACAGCTGAGTGTAATGGAGGCCCTCACCTCCATTAAAAAGGCACAGCTTCCATCACAGCATTCTTCTACTCTGAATGGCCCAACAGGCAGGGCTCTCAGAGGAACCTCATCAACATCTCCATCTGCCACATGCTTCCAAATAGAAGGGAAGAAGTCGTGCTCTGAATCCACTTGGGCCATTTTGGGCGAAAAGACATGGTGGCTGGGACCCTGCCATTACAGGAAGCTGGAGAAGCTGAAGAAAAATGGCTAAAATGGATCAGTGCACAAGTCTAGTAATAATTATTTAAAAAATATTCCAACATTCATGTTAAGGCAATGAAAAATTTACATCAGTGTAGATGTAATATGGATCCAATAAAAGTCATACCTCTCCACATCTACTGGGGCTAAAGTTGATGCTAATGAAACCAAAGGAAGCCCATGTTTCATTTTGGGATGATTTCACAATGTAGTCAGCCCTCCATATTTGTGAGTTTGACTTCTGAGGATATGATTATTTGCAGTTTATAAGAAATATATGCTCTCTAGAAATCTCTAGGTCCTCCAGCACAACGTTATGGTCAACTTCCACCAACTATAGAGCTAGACTGGAAGATCCAGAGATTCCTAGAAATAGCACCTCTTTAGGAATCTCTAAGTCCTATAGAAAAATACTATGGTTAATGTCCAGTGGAGGCTGACCAGAGAGTTGTGCTGGTGGACCTGGACATTTCTAGACAGGTGTTCTCTCCAGCAAAAAAAACCCAACTTTTTTTTCATGGTTTGACCTCAGCTAATGTGAATGGCTAACTGTATAACAATTCAGTAATATTATTCCCACTGGACTGGTATGGTTCTATCATGTGGAGTATGAGCATCTACACTTTAGTGAGAGTCATTCAGCTAATGTTTTGGTGTCTTTGGCTAAACTGCAGATCCCTCAATACCACTGGATGTTGGTATGGCATTTAAAGTGGAATCATACAACTCTGTGATGTGAAAAATGACATAATTTACAGGAGTTTTAAAAATAAACTGAAATAACCCCTTTATTTATTTATTTATTTTTATTTATTTATTGTTCACTTTTATATACCACTCCTCCCTGCAGGCTCGGGGCAGTTTACATAAAACAACAGTAAAAATACAGATAAAACACTTTGTTATATAAAACACAAGGACGTGGCCAGAGTTGTCAGGAGGCGCTTAGATTGAAGGCCTGCTTAAAAAGGGTCGTCATGCAGGCCCTTCGGAAGGGGGCTAACTCTGTGGTAGCCCGAACATCGTCTAGTAAAGCGTTCCATAGTGTTGGCGCCACCACAGAGAAGGCTCTTTGTCTTGTTACTGAAAGGCGGCAGGAACGGATTGATGGAATCATCAGAAGATTTTGTTCTTCTGAGCGCAGCGATCTCGGGGGAACATATGGGGTGAGGCGGTCCCTCAGGTACACTGGCCCTAGACCATACAAGGCCTTGAAGGTCAACACCAGCACCTTGAAAACAATCCGGTACTCTATTGGTAGCCAGTGCAATTGCTGTAAGATTGGTGTGATGTGCTCTCTCGCAGGTGCTCCCACCAGCAATCGAGCAACATTTTGCACCCGCTTGAATTTCCGGGTTGTCGACAAGGGAAGGCCAATGTAGAGGGTGTTACAGTAGTCTAACCTTGAGATGACAGTAGCCTGGATCACCGTAGCTAGATCATTCCTGGATAGGTAAGGAGCCAGTCGCCTATCCTGCTGGAGATGGAAGAATGCGGACCTGCTAACCATGGAAATCTGAGTCTCCATCGATAGCAGTGGATCGAATTGGACGCCCAGGCTTTTTACCAAAGACAACGGGCTTAACCGCTCACCATCCAGGGTAGGCAACCGGCACTCCCCAATACCAGGATGACCCGGCCATAGGATCTCCATCTTCGATGGATTCACCTTCAACCGGCTGGTACGCAGCCATCCAGGCACAGCTTAAGAACATAAGAACATAAGAAGAGCCATACTGAATCGGGCCTCAGCCCATCTAGTCCAGCATTCTGTGTCACACAGTGGCCCACTAGTTGTACACAGGGATCTCTAGCAGAAAGGAGGGCAAAACCCTCACCTGCTCCCGACCCCCCACAACCAGTACCCGGGGAAATCCTGCCTGCCTCCGTCAACACAGAGGTGGCACTTGGATGTCCATTTCAGTAGCTACTGATTCCCTTGGTATCCATGAATCTGTCTAATCCTGCCTTGAAGCTGTCCAGGCTGACCGCTGTCACAACCTCCTCTGGAAGTGAGTTCCATAACCCAATGACCCTCTGGGTGAAGAAATATTTCCCTTTATTAGTCCTAACTTTCCTACCTTGGAGCTTTAGGGAGTGCCCCCTAGTCCTAGTGTTGTGTGACAGAGAAAATATTTTTCTCTATTCACCTTTTCTATCCCATGCATGATTTTATACACTTCGATCAAGTCACCTCTTAAACGCCGTCTTTCAAGGCTGAAAAGACCAAGGCGTTGCAACCTGATTCGTAAGGGAGCTGCTCCATCCCTTGGATCATTCTTGTTGCCCTTTTCTGTACCTTTTCCAGTTCCGTTATATCCTTCTTGAGGTGCGGTGACCAGAATTGTACACAGTACTCCAGATGTGGCCTCACCATAGATTTGTAGAGAGGCAATACAACATTTGACGACCTATTTTCGATTCCCTTCCTGATCATGCCAAGCATAGAATTTGCTTTTTCACTGCTGCTGCGCACTGGGTTGACATCTTCATTGAGCTGTCCACCAAAACCCCAAGATCCCTTTCCTGGTTTGTCTCGGAAAGCTTTGACCCCATCAATTTGTAGGTGTAGTTGGGGTTCTTTGCCCCGATGTGCATGACTTTACACTTGTTTAGGTTAAAATGCATTTGCCACTTTGTTGCCCATTCACTCAATTTCGAGAGGTCTTTCTGGAGCTCTTTACAATCAGTTTCATTTTTAACTACCCTGAACAATTTAGTGTCGTCTGCAAACTTTGCTACCTCACAATTTACTCCTACATCCAGGTCATTAATGAATAAATTAAAAAGTAACGGACCCAAAACTGAACCTTGGGGTACGCCACTTCTCACCTCTTTCCACCCAGAGAAGTGTCCGTTTATTACCACCCTTTGTTTCCTACAGTTTAGCCAGGTTCCAATCCAGGACAAGACCTGTCCTCTGATTCCATGGCTGAAGAGCTTATTTAGGAGCCTTTGGTGAGGGACTTTGTCAAAAGCCTTTTGAAAGTCAAGGTAAACAATATCGACTGGGTCCCCTTTATCTATGTGTTTATTTACACCCTCAAAGAATTCTAACAAGTTAGTAAGACATGATTTGCCTTTGCAGAAACCATGTTGATTTTCCTTCAGCAATGCCTGTTCTTCTATGTGCTTAGTAATTTTTCTTTAATAATGGTTTCCATCACTTTGCCTGGAACTGAGGTTAGACTAACTGGCCTATAATTTCCTGGATCACCCCTGGATCCTTTCTTGAAGATCGGAGTTACATTTGCCTCCCTCCAGTCCTCGGGTACAGTGCCTGATCTTAGAGAAAGGTTATATATTTTGGCTAGAATTTCAGCAATTTCACACTTGAGTTCCTTAAGAACTCTGGGGTGGATGCCATCTGGCCCTGGTGATTTGTTGACATTTAGTTTAGTAAGGCATGTGAGAACATCTTCCTTGTTTATCTCTATCTGGTTTAATTCATTTAATTCCCTCCCTGAAAAAACTGACTCAGCTGCAGGCATATGTTGTCTGTCCTCCTGTGTGAAAACGGAGGCAAAGAAGTCGTTTAGCCGCTCGGCAATCTCCTTGTCTTCACTTATTGTCCCTTTCTTACCATTTTCGTCAAGTGGCCCAACTGCTTTTCTAGTTGGGTTTCTGCTTCTGATGTACTTAAAGAAGTTTTTGTTATTTTTTTAATGTTCTTAGCTATATGTGCCTCAAAATCTCTCTTGGCTTTCCTGACGGTTGCTTTGCATTTAGTTTGCCAGAGCTTGTGTTCCTTTCTGTTCTCCTCAGTAGGAAGAGCCTTCCATTTCTTAAATGAGTTTTTCTTCTTTCCAATCACATCTTTTACTTCGTTTGTAAGCCATACCGATGTCCTCTTGGACTTTCCCGGCCTCTTTCTTATTTTAGGAATGCATTTTAGTTCGGCTTGTTTTAAAGTATTTTTAAACAGTTTCCAAGCATTTTGAGGGATTTGATTTTTTTACTGTTCCTTTTAGTTTGTTCTTTACTATTTTTCTCATTTTGGTGAAATTCCCTTTGTGAAAATTTAAGGTCTCTGTGTTAGTTTTCACTGACAGTTTGCTATCCAAACTTAAGTTGAAGGTTATTGTGTTGTGGTCACTGGTACCTATGGGCTCAGTTACAAGGACATCTTGAATGAAATCTTGTTCATTAGTTAGCACCAAGTCCAGGATCCCCTTTCCCCTGGTTGGTTCCATGACCATCTGCTCAAGGGAATAATCAGCTAGCATGTCGAGGAACCTTATCTCTCTTTCATGCGTAGAACAAGAATTTAGCCAATCTATTCGGGGATAGTTGAAGTCCCCCATTATGACTAATTTATTGCTTTTTGAGGCCTGTTTAATTTCATTTTCCAGATAGCAGTCTCTGGAGTTTGGTTGGGAGGGCGATAGCAGATCCCTAATACTAGATTAGTTTTTTGTCCTGGGATTTTTACCCACAATGTTTCTGTAGGTGAGTTTGAATTTTCTTGAAGTTCTAATTCATGAGATTCTAGCTCTTCATTTATGTACAAGGCCACACCGCCACCGTTTTTCCCTCTCCTGTCTTTCCTGTACAGTTTATAACCTGGAATTTTTGTGTCCCAATTGTTTTCCTCTGTCCACCAGGTTTCTGTTATGCCAATAATATCAATATTTTTTTCTTTTGCCAAACATTCCAACTCTCCTATTTTTGTTCGAAGGCTTCAAGGCATTGATGGAAACAATCGGGTACAGTCTTCCATTCTCAGCACCAGCTGGGTGTCATCAGCATACTGATGACACTCCAGGCCAAAACCGTGGACCAGTTGAGCAAGCGGATGCATATAGATGTTAAACAATAAAGGGGAGAGGATAGCTCCCTGGGGGACCCTACAACTTAATGGGAGTCTTCCAGAAGCCATCCCTCCCCTCTCCACACGTTGTCCCTGTTCTTGAAGAAAGGAGGCCACCCATTTAAGGGCAGTCCCCCTAGCTCCCGTCACAGCTAAATGGTGGGTCAATAATGCGTGATCTACCATGTCAAAAGCTGCCATGAGATCTAACAACACCAGCAGTGCTGACCCGCCATGGTTCAACTGGCAGTGAAGTTGGTCTGTAATGGAGACAAGTACGGTCTCTGTCCCATGCCCAATACGGAAACCAGACTGGAACGGATCAAGTCCAGCTGTGTCATTTAAGAACTGTTGCAGCTGAACCGCCACTGCCCTCTTAATCACTTTGCCCAGAAAAGGCAAATTAGAAACTGGGCGGTAACTGGAGGGAACCGAAGGATCTAAATTCAGTATCTTCAGTAGCGGTCTTACCATGGCCTCCTTCAAACCCCCTGGGAACACTCCTTGCTCAAGGGAGCTGTTAATTATCCTATACAGGGGGTCTTGTAACCCCTCCTGACAAGATCTAACTAGCCAGGAGGGGCAGAGATCGAGGGAGCATGTAGTTGGCCTAGCTGCAACCAGAATCTCATCAACAGCTGCTGCGTCCAGCAGTTGGAAACATCTAAAGGTGTGCCCATCGAGTGGCAATGGAGTCTCGAGTTCAAAGAGATGCTTCTTTTTTCACAAGGACAATTGAAATGAAATTACCAATATGAGGAACTTCAAAAAAATTAGAAGAGAATAAGATGCTCACTTACTGTTATCGCAGTCTGGTCAATAATTGGCCAGTGCTGCAAAGACTTCAGCAGTATATTGTGATGAGAAATGAATTCTGGCAAATGACTGACAGCTTGGTATAATTTACATCACAGTGTTTTCAAACTTTTTCATGACCCTTCAATATGTCAGTTTTCTTCCAAAGTACCTGAGCTAACTGTGTAAGTCCGAGGATGGTCTGACTAATAGAGAGTGACTAGCCTGAGATGATAGCACAGCGGTAACAACCACTGTGCTGGCAATCTGAAGATTGCAGGATCGAATCCCGGGCTGAGTTAGACGCCAGCTGTAAGCCCTGTCTACTGTTTACCCAAGCAGTTCAACAGCCCAGCTGTGAATTAACAACAAATTGGGGACCATAAAAGTGGGGAAGGACTTTTGCACAGACTTGTCTGAAATAGGCTGACGGAGAAGGGAGAGGCGGAAGTGGTCGAAACAAGAGGCTCCTGTCATGAGGATGGGACAACAGCACCCCCTTGTGACGTGATGGTGCAATGACGCAGGGACATAACAACAATGATGTAATGGAGCATTCACACCCGATGATGCCCACCTGTATGACACAGCCAGGAAAGAAGACGTCCTTCTAAAAACTGCACTGTATTTGTCTATGTGTAATTGTATGTCTTTCCGACAGGGACTGTC
Source organism: Anolis apletophallus (assembly GCA_030556195.1). Taxonomy (NCBI): domain Eukaryota; kingdom Metazoa; phylum Chordata; class Lepidosauria; order Squamata; family Anolidae; genus Anolis; species Anolis apletophallus. The sequence goes on along the minus strand of JARBWK010000002.1, from coordinate 117,145,432 downwards.
TGTCGTATGTGTATTGTAATCTGCACTGAGTCCCCTTCGGGGTGAGAAGAGTGGAATAGAAATAAACAGTAATTATTATTTATTATTATTATTATGTGTTTTGAATTCAGGTCTCCTCATTTTGAGTACATTATTATCTGTAACAAATATATGAAATGTGTGGTCCTCCAGATATTGTTGGATTACAACTCCATTAAGATATAGCCAGAATAGTAACTAGAGAAGACTCTTGTGAGTTGCAATTCAATATCTGTACCCATCCTGGCATTATCCTATATCCTCAATACCATGTGAAATAGGAAACATGTGTTTAGGAAAACATAAATTAAGATCATAAGATTCTGTGATTTTTCCATGCACACACAAAGTACAGACTAAATTAAAGGTTGCAAATGATTATGATATGGTAACAAGAGGGTTCATAGCATTCTTAGGCATGGCTTTAAGGAGAAGACAGGAAACATTGCTAGGCACATTGAACAATGCAGGGTATCATTTCTCAGAACAATTTTTTACTGTTGTGTTCCTGTAACATTTACCATGTGTTTGGCTTGTTGGAAATTTAATCAGTCTGAATAATCTTGTTTGGTGTCAAACATTCTAAATCACAGGGACATAATTTAGTTTTCGGGAGAAAATCATTTCCCACAGGGATATTTCAAACAAGACAAATACAAAATGAGAACTAGATGAGAAGTTCTGGGGTTGAGGGAAAAGGACAAAATTCCTTTATTTTTGCTAAGTTTAATTTATAGGCTGTCATTGCCAAGTCATGCTGTTCAAAACTATGAGGGAAGTCTGAAAAAAATTAAGTTCTTTCCTTGCATTTATTTATGTGTGCGATGATTCATTAATGTGTGTATGTGTGTTTATGGGTTTTGGTTTTCAAAATTGTGTATTTCCTACAAGATTGAGAATGCAAGTTTTTGAGGTTCCACATACAATTTTGTTGAGTTAAGGTTCTGTGCAGAGGTATTTCTGCTCTGTGCAAAGTCAATTCACTGTTTTCCTTCTAGTACCAACTGTCCAAACCTTAACAAGGATTGATGAAATCTCCTTACTGCATCTGTTCTACCCTCTGAGGCTCAAATACAGTGCAAATCCTCACTTCTCAGCAGTCTTTCCAATGATCCTTGGTTGTAATCATGCACATGTGGTAATGTCCAGACTTATCAAAGGGAACATTAAATCTATTGTGGTATTGAAAAGAATAGAAGAGCTCTTCACGCAATAACATTTATCAGTTGATTATTTAAATCCTCAGCTTTTTACTACATCTCCTATGTAGTAAGGTTAAATTCACTTTTGTCCTTTCGTCCCCGTCCCCGTCCCCCCCCTTAGAGTTCACCTTGTCTGAGTTCCACAATATTTAGTGGAAATATTACTGCAGTATAACACTTCACTTCTAACCTGACTGGTTTTGTCCTAATTCAAAATGAGTAATGCTCAAATGGCTTTCTGAAGCCATGCTTGCATTTTGTGCTATAACTATTTTATGTCATATCTTTAAAATGAAATTGTTTTAATTGCTTAGTTTCAGGATGTAGAAGAGTATTTTGCCCACCAAAGCAAATGAAAACTCTGGCTGGAATTGTAACCTTTTAAGTCTATTTGGGAAACTTGTACTTTTTTCATTCTCTAGGGAAGTCAGTAGCAACACACTGGTATTGGCAGCTTGATTGTCTTTATTCTTTGCTCCTATAGTTTGTCTGTGTGCAGTCTTGGGCTATGTAAGTTTACTCATGAGGTTGGTTCTCATGTTCTTAAAAGACAGCATTTGATCACACACCATATGTGCCTGGAATGTAGAACACAGCTAGTTCCTTGAAAACGGCAGTTTTCATCCATGCTGTGAATTCAGCGAAAGGGAAGGGAAGCCCTATCAGCCAAAAGCAAGAAAAAAGAAAGTAGGACAGCCAAGGTAAAAATGAGAACTGCTATGTCCCTCTTTTCACTAGGCAACAGATCAGAGAAGAAATAAACTTAGATATATACGATTTACACAAAATGCATATTTTATAGGACCATCCCTCAGGGCTCTCTGCACACCACAACCTTTTAATAAACTGGGTCATTAAATAGCTATTAAGACATAATGCTGCTGTGTCCTCATGAAACAGAAGCATTGTGACCTATGCATTACAAGAAGATTTAACAAACACTTAGGATATTTGGGTTTCTCTGGCTTTATTTAACTTTTCCGGGTTAGTGGCTAGGCAAAGAGCATTAGTTGTCCTTCACTTGCTTTACCTGAGCATGGTCTGAAACTTATCCAGGAGTGTAATGAAATAGTAAAGCTGAATGCATTCAAAGAGGAGGGAGAGGGAAAACCTTGTGTGGAGAGCGGTTTCCTTGTTCTTTCTGCATTCTGGCAAATCCAGGGAGACCTAATTAATGAGAGTCAATGGAGAGAGAAAAAATAGGACATAAACGTGATAATGTTCATCCATGTTTATTGAAATAAGGAAAGAAAGCAAGGCTAGTTTGCATATCCTGCGAATCACAGGCCATTTGACTATGCCCTTTGAAAAATTATTTCTAAGGCAAAACTATAACATAAGAAGGCACACAATTTGACTGGACCAGCAATCTCAGAAGAGCCAATTAATTTCTTCAGAAATAAAGAATTGACCTTTACTAAGGTTTGGAACTGTACCTCCAAATAGATAGAGAAGGTTATAGTCCCTTGAGGTGGCAGAAAAACACTCTTTCCCCAATCAAAATGTATGAAGAGGAGGAAGAGGAGCAATAATGGTGTTGTGCTTATCAATGAAGGAAACAAGTTCACAAGAGGCAAATACTCCTGTTAGGGAAAACAAATAGGCCCCAAAGCTATGCATACTTTCAAATCCCTCATGCTAGGAAGCATAAAAATCACAGGGTGAAATAACAAACAGACAGCAAACAAGTTCAAAACTGTGTGCTGTGGTTCTGAAGAAACAGTAAGACAGACACCCAAAACATAATTTTTCACTTCCCCTGATTTCTTAGCACCATCTATATTAATGAAAACTGTGGACTTTTACCAGAGTGGCAGATATGGCCTAATTCCACAGAAGCAAGGCGATAGAGCAGTATATGGTCCTTTGGGGGGAAAAAATCAACTATCTTGGAACCCTGATTTAAAAAAATAAAAAATGGGATGGTTAGGCCAGGTCGGAATCTTCGTAATTCAGATTAAATTCGGATCAAAATCCTTTTTGAAGCGATGCTTGCCTCCAGCCAATGAGGGGGAAACATGTGGAGAGTGGCAGGGTTTCAGCACGGCAGCCGGGGATGCGAATGGGAACCTAGTAAAATCCCCCCCCCCCCATTTTCCTGAACGGCCTGGGATTTGGAGGAGAAAAGGAAAGGGGAAAGGAAGAGAGAGAAGGAAAGAAGAGAAGGGAAGGGAGAAAAACAGCAGGAAAAATGTCAGTTTAAACCAGTGTAGATGGGATGGATCCGCATCAGTCTAAACCAGTGTGGATGGATTCCTTCCCTTTCTCTCCTGCGTCAGTTTAAACCAGTGTGGATGAGATGGTTCTGCATCAGTTTAAACCAGTGTGGATGGGATGGATCTGTGTCAGTTTAAACCAGAGTGGATGGATTTGTTTCCTTTCCCAGCAGTTTCAACCAGAGTGGATGGATTTCTTCCATTTGCTCTCCCCCCCCCCCCCACTTTTCTGGAGTAAAACAACTACTTTCAAAGTAAAGACCACCCAGTGAAACAGGAAATAACACTTTTAAACCATTAATGAAGGATTCAGAAGTCTCAGAAATTTTGAAAAGTTTAGTACTTTTTTTCTGTGAAAATCAGAATTGACTTTAGATCTGAACCACCAGCTACATCCGAAAAGAGTTTTGAACCATTTTTTTAAAAAAAATCAAACAAGCCTAATAAATACAGCAACACATTTTTGACTTGCAAAGAAAATGTGACATATCAGAAACCAGGAGAGGAGAGAGAGAGAAAAAAGAATTCCAGAAGATGGGGAGCAGGATTTCTGGAATAACATAGCTCTTTGCTCTTCCTCATGCCTCCTAGAAACAGAATCCATTATGAAAAATTACAAAACTTATGCAAGTCTGTTTCACATTCGTAATATACATAGGCCACATATGCTAGATTTTCTCAATGCAGAATTTAATGTGATTATGATGAGTTCACACAAACCCTGGTGTTGGCTTCCTCAAAGTGCAATACTGTACAGATTTGTTTTGGATTATGCATGTTGAACTCAATGTGATTTACTTCTAGGTGAAGTTTGCTTCTGTATATAAATGGTTTTTTAGTTAATATTCCGAGTCCAGCATTGAGCCATGTTATGTCTGTGTGATGGACATTTACAGTTAACTTACAGTTGAGCTTCCTTCTTGGAAGGAAAGTATGTTGCTGTCGCCCCCCACTCGGGCCCTGGCACTTGACCACTCTGGAGACCACACAAGAGCAAGGGTACAACCGGGTTTTATTGTGCAGGAGACAATAGAAAGCTTGAAGGCATATATAGGGCCTTTAAAGTAGCAGGCAAGATCTACTGGTTCAAAGGCAGTCTTTATGGGGCCTTTGGATGGTAGGTTAACAGGTATCAGCAAGGAGTAAATAGTCCCGTAGCAAAACAGGAACAGCAAGGCTGCAGTGACCCCTTGCAATAGAGCCGCTGACGGATATCAAGCCGGATGCCAAAGGAAGGGTTCAAGGAAGCGTTGGGCCAATGTCAGGCCGGGTTCAGCTAGATGATCTTTGTGGAGACCCAGCCGGTGAAAGAAGGCTGAGCCCCGTTCGAAGAATGCTAGGAAGTTCAGCAGGCAAATACTGAAATCAGCAAGGCTTGAGAATCCGCAACAGCAGGATCTCAAGCGGAGGAAATGCAGGGACAAATGCGGCATGCGATAGATAGTCTCTGAGCCCCCGATCGGCGCAAGAAGATCGGGCGGCTTTAGGTACTGCAGGCAAAGTCCATGCGGAAGTATTACCGCCCCTTCACAGATGGAGTCCCATGCGAAGGAAATCTTGAAACTCAAACTGGATGTAAAGAAGGTCCCTAAAAGTCCTGTTGAATTACTGTGGCTGCATTGAAGCGGCTAGCAATTTGCTGTAGTCTTTTGTTACAGACAAAAGCAGGATTACAGATGCAAGGTCTTGAGTCCCCGAAGGCAGTGATGCTAATGGCTTTGGTTTCTTAACTAACAATGTCCAGTCATTAGCAAGTGATCCCATAGCAACACTTAATGAGCTCAAAAAGGCTTACCCTTACCGCTGATGTCTTGACTTGACTGGATGCAGGGTTTCTTTTAAGATTTGACTCTAGCAGCAAACAGCTAACTTGTAGTGGAGAGAATCCAGGCAGGCGTTGGATAGCGAGCCCACAAGTAGCTAGGCCGTCTTCCTTGGATTCCTGGCCACGCGCAGGGAGACCAGGAAGGCTGTCTTGGACACAGGGCAGAGCAACAGCCTGCGGAGATCCCTCCGGTGTCAGCATTTGCTGGGACGGTCTTTCAGGCTTTTCTCTCCGGTTCCAATAGCGATCTGGCGGGAAGGCTATTTTTATTTATTTATTTCGGGATTTTACCCCGCTCTTCTCAACCCCCAAGGGGGGACTCAGAGCGGCTTACAGTACGGCACAATTCGATGCCCACATAATCACAATATAAAACCCCAAAACCCTTCAACAATTAAAATACATTAAAAATACATTAAAATACAACTACATTAGCACCATACACATTCACTCTGGATTAAAACAATGTTCAGTCCATAAAAACATTGGCCATAATCACCCACTTCCATTAAAAACCAGGCTTTTCTCTCCGGTTCCAATAGCGATCTGGCGGGAAGGCTATTTTTCTTTATTTATTGGCTATGCACGACTTCAACGTAGATGAAACAGGATTCAGGCAAGGTAGAGCAGAGATGAACCAGCTCGTAAGTGACTGGCCGGCCTTCCCTGGGGGGAGAGGCCGCAGCGGTCTTTCTCTTAGCCCATGGTGGATGCAACGTTGGAAAGAGACAAGGACTGCAGGGCGCCTTGGACAAATATAGCATTCTGGACCTGCATCGAACGTCACAACTTGTGATTGATGGCTTTTGGGCTGTTCTGAGAACCTCAGTCTCGAAGAATGCGGGAGCTCGTTAGCCCAGGCCACCTGGGCTGGGGAGTAGTGCTCCCAGCTCCTAGTGCTCGCTTCTGCTATCAGCTTCGTGGGCTTTGGTTGGCCTTGGCATGCCTTCGGCAAGGCATCTCCCTTGGACAGTGCAGGAGAGCAGTAAAGAGGCCACTGACAGAGGCTGGGAGTTAGCACAGCTGTGCTGAAAAGCTTCTCAGACTCAGGCGGGCAAAATGCAGACCCCAGGAAAAATGCTGTCTGAGGCCCTTGGAACCCTTGGGGTGTGACAGTTGCAAATGTTTTCAACTAAATTCAGGTACCCACTCATTTCATTTTTTTCTGACAGAGGAAGCTTAACCCACTCTCCCTGGATTCAAACCCCTGACATATTGGTTAGCAGTCCTGCCAGCATCCATTGCACCACCAGGGGCACCCTAATTTCTTATGATATCTATACAAACCCTTTTCTTTTCAGTTTTTGGGAAACCAATTGATTCTAAAAGTACTTTAACTATTTCCTCACCTTTTTATTTCATATGAAATTTGTATTTCATATTAAGTGAGCATATTAAGTCTAGGTTACAGCACACAAATTTTCCTACATACATAGCAAATAAACCATTGAAGATATTATCTCTGTTGGGAGTAAAAGAGAATTATTATTTATACCCATGAGTAGATCCATTTGACCCTAAGTAAGTACATTAGCCCTGTGATTTTACAGTGGGTGGTTTTCTTTGGCTTTTATAAACTTTTTACATTCAGTTTTAGTGAATAGCCCACAACACTGGAATGTGGCGCAGCTGGCTAAGTGTCAGCTGCATAAGATCTCTCTGACCAGTAGGTCATGAGTTCGAGGCCTGCCCGGGTCGAGGTGGGTTCTCGACCTTAAGTGTAGCCTGCTGCCGACCTTTGCAGCCCGAAAGACAGTTACATTTGTCAAGTAGGAGATAAAGGTACCACATTAAACTGGGGAGGCAAATTTAGACTGATTTATGAGGCCATAAAGAATCGCTGAGGAATGTGGAAGAAACAACAAAGGGACGCTGGAAGGAAATGCTGAGAGAGATGAGGAGTACATCAGCTCCCCCTGGTAGCCAGAAAGTTTGCCTCTGTTTGTCTATATATGTATAATATGTCAAAATGTACTGTATTGTGATAAATGTCACATGTTTATATGTCATATGTTGAACTGCAGGGATTATCTGCAAGTATGTGTACTGTAATCTGCTCTGAGTCCCCTTCGGGGTGAGAAGAGCGGAATATAAATAAAGTAAATAAATAAATAAATAAATCCCAACTCCCACAGGTAAAATGGGGAATGTTGTCAGGGGCACTTTAGTAGCTCAGCAAATGCCTTTTAAAAGTTAGTATACATTTGCTTTGTCTTCCTCAGTCCCTCTTGAATTGCCACAAAAATCAATTATTAAAACAATACTGGCAGTCATCATGCCTGCTTTTTATTCAATACCTGTAATGTACAACTTGTACTATTATTTGCCATGGCCAGAAGATCTAATTGAATTTGGGAAGGAAAAGACTTTGCCCACCAGAATCTAGCTCTTCTAAGGACTGAAACTTTTCTAATGTGGCTGAAACGATGATGGCAGAAAATAATAACTTGTAAGCATTCATGGGAGACAGAGGAGGCCTATCACAAATGAAAATGTATTCCATTATTTAGGGCCAAAGGTGATGCTAAGGGAATGTGACTAGGAGGCAAACAGCTTCATTTCATCTGAGTGTCTGATTCTCAATGAAGGTCAATGGTTCTGATGTCAGTGGAGCATTGAATATGCTCTGTATTTTAGTCTGAACTGTAAAACAACTAAATAGTAAATATACTTTTGGGTAAAGGTCAGCATTTTGCATTTCTCACTTAGGCCACATCTACACAGGCCTTATAATCCACACTGAAGGGGATTATAATGGGGGTGTGGTGGGAGTCAATCAATGCATGCCCATAATCCAGACATAACTGCATGAAACAGAGGAAATCCATGTTTTAAAAAGTTCAGAGAAAGTGCTGTTTCAGCTGAAAAATGTGCTGCAGCAGACTCCATTATATCCCAGGCACATGGAAAACACGAGCCTTAGTGGGATTTCCATGCAGTGTGCTGGTGTGAATGGCACCAGAGCATAATCTCCTTTTAAAACTCTGGACATTCCTGCACTCTACATGGATGGGGGGCAGTGGAAAGTTTCTGGCAAATTACCTGCCAATAAGATCATTCTATATAAATGCAGATGCCCTGGAAGGATTGCTCTGGGGTAATGGAGCCAAGTGGGGGCTCTCCAGGAGATAATAGGATTTAAAAAACCCTCTTTATACTCTGGAATAAATGCCTCTGTGGGAGCACCCTTAAAGTTTAGAGTAAAAACCATAGCAGAACCAATTTTTGTTCCATTTGCATAAGAAACACCCCCACCAAGTACCACTTCCCCAATAGATGTAGATATAGAATTAGATATAGTCTTGTTTGATCAAGGAAAATGGTTCAAAACTCATTTCAGATGTAGGGGGCGCTGGCGATTCGATTCCAAAATGATTTCCGAAATGTTCCCCCAAAAAGTCAGAATTTTCTGAAATTTAAAAAAAATCCGAATTGCTTTGTTAATGGCAGGCGCGATTGCGCAATGCGCAAAAAATGCAAACGGGACAGGAAAAACTTGGGGGATTCCCTTTCCCTCATTTTTAGACCACCACTGACAAAACTTGCCACAGTGGTAGAAATTATTAGCAGATTATAGGACATTTCTTGTTTCCAAAAGTACAACGTGTAACCCCAAGCAGAGAAAGGGGGCTCCAAAATTGTATGGTGTAGTTTCCCAAGAAAATGATTAGATTAGGAGATTTCTTGTTTCCAAAAAGTACAATGTGAACCCCAAAGCAGACAAAGGGGGCTCCAAAGTGGTATGGTGTGATTCCCCAAGGAAATTATTAACAAAATATGGGCTTTCCAAAGACCAAAGGGACTTTCTGGGATCAAAATCCAAAGTGTAACCCAAAGGGGATTGAGGTCTGTTGAAAGTTAAAATCACTGCTTCAAAAAGGAAAATTGGCAATGGCAGGCAAGAGAAGACTACTTTCCCCAGCTGCCCTGCCCTTCTTCCCTCCCCACACACAAGGAAGCCTCTCAGGAAAGGGGCCTGCTTCCAGCTGGTTTCCCCAATTTGTTTCCAATCCTGTTGTTCCCTTGCAAAGCGGTGGCGTGGCACTTTTCCCACCCAAGCTGCCTAGTCCCTTCCAGTTCGCGTCCTCAGCTCGCAATAAGCCCACGAGGCTTGTGCGGGCATTTTTAAAGGGCAATGGCTGCAGTGCCGAAACCCCTCCCCTCCTCACATGGTTTCCCCTCATTGGCTGGAGGCAAGCATCCCAGCATGCAAGCTGCTGCTTGCCTCCAAATGCTGGGTCTTTTCCGAATCATTTCCTGAGTTGGAACGAAGATGGCAACAGTAGCTTCGAAAGGGCAAGGATACTTCCGGGTTCCCAAATCACTTCTAAATCGCTTCAAACATGAATTTGATCCGAATGTAATCTGAATTATGAAGATTCTGACTGGACCTAACCATGCCTACCAAATACCCATTCAACCCCAACTTTTCTTAGCAGTAGTTCCCCAAACCCAATTATTTTCTGAGAGTGAAGGAGGAGTTATCAAGCTTTCAACTATTTTTCTGAAGTTGGTGATGGAATAGTAATATCATCTGTTCCATCTTCTCTCCATCAACTTGAGTCTCCACGGGGAGAAAAGTAGGCTATAAAACAAATTAATAAATAAAATAATAAAAGCAACTGGGTTGGGTCTGCATTAGACTGCCATGGAGAAGAGGTAGGGTAGGATGTGAAACTGTCACAGTTATATCCTGCTGGTATATTAACAGCCAATATTAGTAGAAGTACATGCATATTGGGGGAAAATCATATGCAAAGGAATTGTTTTGCTCTAATGAATTCCTCTTAAAATATAGCTTGATCAGCCATAACAGCTAGAGGCTCTTAAATATTAGTGCCATCCTCCAAGTTTTGTCAAAACTTACTTTACATTATTCTGACAATAAGTCGGGGATGAATAGGGAACATTATCTTGTCCTACTTTTGATTGTTAAAACTAATCACAATGAAGCTGAGCAAGTAGAGATCAGGAGTTTCTGCAACTGAATACAGGGCACGGCGGTTACATTCCAGCTCTTTCTGTTCTACAGTTCTTTTGCTCTTTCTCTCCCCTACTTCATGGTTCACCCTATACAACATGAACAAAATGGAGACATGTCTTCAAATTTGCCTTTCTGTCCAGCACAGCTAGAGATCTCAGATGATATGCCAGTGCACTATATCTGTGGGGGTAACTGAGGAGAGGGCATGGAGGAGATACAGGAATGTGTGCATATATGTATATAAGGGCCAGTATGTGAAGCATGATTGTTTATTAGTGATTTGAGGTTAAAGATAAATTTTATGAACTGAGTAGAAATATGTTGTCTGAAAACAAAATCCAATTGTTAGTCCCAACCAGAGTAGAACAATTAAATCAATAGAAACTAACAAGTACATTTGTTGTGGTGTGCCTTCAATTAATTTATGGCAAACCTAAGATTTTCATAAAGAATTTTGTTCAGAGGGAATTTTGCCTTTTTTTCCTCTGAGGTTGGAAGGGTATAATTAGCCCATTAAGTTTTATGGCTAAGTGCATATATGCATAAATAAAATAATGTGGGATTCTGAGAGGGTTGCTTGTGTGCACACATAGGCATGTGCATGTGTATGAGAGATGGAGTAAGGAGAGAGAGAGAAGTTTGTGAGACATTGTGTAACTTCCTGAAATTATCCTGTTTTATCTGGATTTTGAGCTGTTCAGCAATTTAATAAATCTGAAGTTTGCACCTTGATTCTTTTTTCTTGGAAAGGGTTGTTTTGAATTAGTTTATTTATTTATTTATATTTACATTATTTCTACCCCGCTCCTTTCAATCCCAGAAGGGGGACTCAGAGCGGTTTGACAAAAGGCAGCAATTCAATGCCGATACACAATATACAATATAAAACCGTAAACATTCAGCATTAAAATACAGTTAACATTAAGCACATAATACACATTCAATTAGGTTAAAACAGTGTTTTGTGTTTTCTGCTTTGAATTCACTGATTCAACAAGATTACCTGTTTCAGTTATGTCCCTTTAGTTTTTCCTGTATGCTTCTAAAACAACTGGAGCCTGATTAAAATTTGGTTGATTGCTCAGTTGGCTTGATCTAACACTTTCTGACATTCAGCATTTAAGTGTATGCAGTACCTATACCAATAGTTATAGCTCAGGGCCCTGTTACACATGCTGTAAAATCCAGAAGTAACTGAGTAAAAGGGAGGAAAGTGGCTAAACGGTGTTTAGCCAAAGTACGGGAGAGATTGGATTAAGAGATAAAAAGCACATGTTAAAAAGGTGCATTAAAAACCCTATTCAATCTGAAAAAGTGCACCTTTGAATGACTGTTTATCCCTGCAATCATGCAAAACACATACTTCTTCTTCGTGTGGTCTGTGAAATGCACACAAGTGGGTTTACTCCCGCGCATGCGTAGAATCTCGGACATACTAGCTAAGATTAAAGATTTACATATGCCCCTCCCACTCCCCGCCCCCCCTCATCCCCTGATCTAGCTACCTAGGCAGTTCCTTTTCCGCCTAGCCAGCGAAAGGATCTCCGACTACTAGGTCCTGCTAATAAGACCACAGATTGCCTCAACTATCAGATAAGATGTCTTCTCTATCTTTTAAAAAGTGCTCCGACTGTGGAGCAACCTTGCCCCAAGAGGATAGACATCCTAAACATCCCTGAAATGTCTCTGTATCTATGTTTTTAAATTGATGTACTGTTTAAGGGGAACCGGTGGTCTCCAAATATTAAAGTATTATTATTATTATTATTATATTCCCCAGACATGCAAGATTTGCAGGTCTTTCTCCTCTAGGGCCCTGAAGACCAGGGATTTTAGGCTCAAGGCTGCTCTCTTCGAGCAAGCCATTACTTCTACAGGGAATGGGCTCTCTCCCTCCATGAGCCAGCCCCCCCTGCCTTCTATCTCTCCGAGCCCAACTCCCCTGAGTGCCTCAACAGAGGGTGCCATCCGTGAGCTGGCCTCTGGCGCTGCCATTGAGCCACTCCGGAAAAAAAGCAAAAAGCCTCTAAAATCAAGCCCAAGGAAAAAGCTTCTGAAGCGATGGCAGAAAACCAGCCAAGGCTCCTGGCTGGCCCTGTGCCTCCCAGCCCTTGCATCCCCATGGCAGCAGCAGAAACGCTGCAATTCTTTGAAGAAGATAAGGCTCTGGGGGTGGAAAATCCCCCCCAACTCCTTCCACTGCAGCTCCTTTCCTCGGTCCCCGAGCTGGAGCTTCCCTCGCCTCCTTCTCCGCTGCTCGCCCAGGCGCCCCCCACGCGGCCTCCTTTCTCTCCCCGGATATCGAGCGCTGCTGCCTTCCCGCCTCAAAATAGCGCTGCAGGCTTCCCGCCTTCGCGCGCGGCCGCGCGGCACTCCTCAGCTGAGCCTGATCAGTCCCGGTCCCGGAGTCCGCTTAAGGAAGCGCCCGGTGACCGGAGCCATCCCTGGGATCCTCCTTATGGATACCCCTTCGGCTACCCTCACCCTTATCCCCCCCCTTTCCTTACTTTCATCCCTACTATTCCCCTGAACCCTTTCAGGCTCCGGATCCCTACCGGCATCCGTGGCCCTCTTCTCCCTATCCCTCGCAATCCGTGGCACCTCCTCCTCCTCCTCCAGCCCCCTCAGCCCGTCCCGCTCAAGCCCCTGCCCCTCCAGCTGCTCCTTTTGCCCAATCCCCCCACCTCCCAGACAATGATATTGATGGGGATATAGATGACTCTTCTGATGTGACTCCCATTCCTCACTTGCCTGAGCCTGAGGCTGATCCTCAGCAGGCAGAAGAATACAAAAGGTTTTCTGCTCTTTTGATTAGGCTGGCCAGGTCCCTTGGCATACAGCCTCCTCAATCTGAGGATGTTGTCCAGGACCCTTATTTCACCTCTGCTGAACAGCAGACACAGCAGTCTACCATCTTGCCTACCATAGCTTATTTGGTAAAATTCCTGAAGATTTCTGGGGTGGCCCCGGCCTCCGTCCCGGGCACATCTAAACGGGCAGAAAACCTATATCGGATTGACCTGTCCGCCACTCCCTGGTTGGCCAGGCTTCCGAAAGTAAATTCAATAGTGACCGATGCTCAGCCTAAGCCAATTCAAAACAACCAGGCTGCCCCTTCTGATAAAGGTAGAAAGCTTGATGCTATGGCCAGGAAATTTTATGCCTCCACCTGCCTATCAGGCAGAATGGCACATTATGGCGTCTATATGAGCGTCTATCAATCTTATCTCTGGAATAAGATAGGCCCATATCTGGACCTCCTTCCAGCATCTGAACAACCCATGGCTAAGGCCTTCCATCAAGAAGCCCTCACTCTGGCCACCCTACAAAAGGATTTGGCCAAACATGGCGCTGACACCAGGCAAACTGATCGCTGGGTCAGTTGCTCTTAGGAGACATGCTTGGTTGAGATCCGCGGCATTGTCATCCAATCAGCGCTCACTGATTGAAAATCTCCCCATGGATAAAGCTGGCCTTTTTAATCCTGAGACAGATTCTCAATTGGAGCATTCCCACAAGATGAAACAAACACTGAATAAGTACGGCCAACAGCCCAACTCTCCCTATCAATCCTATAGGCAGCGTTGGCGCCCCTACTACCACCACCAGTCCTTTCGCGGATACTACAACTCCGCCCCGTATAGAGGAGGACAACGACCGCAGTTCCCCTCACAGGGATACAAGCGCCCAGCTGCTCCGTTCAGGGGTCAGTATCGAGGTGGTAGGTCCTCATCCAATAGAACACGCCGCTTCTAGCCTGTTTCTCGACAGGTTACGGCCTTTCCTCTCCATTTGGCAGTCCATCACCACCGATAAGTGGGTGTTGGACATTGTTCACCGAGGTTATGCCATAGAGTTCGATTCCCTTCCACCCCCAGGGAAACCTGTCTCTACTCAGGCCTCCCCTGCTTTACTTACAGAGATGGACGCTCTCCTTCTTAAGGGAGCCATCTCCCCTACCCCATCCCACCTACTTCAATTTTGCTTTTTTTCCAGATATTTCCTTGTGGATAAAAGGGATGGTGGCCTCCGGCCCATTTTGGACCTCCGGGAAGTTAACCAATTCATCAAACCACGTAAATTTAGGATGGTCACTCTCCCCTCCATCCTCCCTTTCATCCCGAAGGGAGCTTGGATGGCTACTGTTGACCTTAAGGACGCCTACTTCCACATCTCAATTAGGCAGTCCCACAGGAAGTACCTCACCTTTATGGTGGACAGTGCCCCATATTCTTTTAATGTTCTTCCCTTCGGCCTCTCCACGGCCCCGAGGACTTTTACCAAATGTATGGCAGTTGTCGCCTCCCACCTTCGCCAGCAGGGCGTCACCGTGTTCCCTTACCTGGATGACTGGCTTTTTTGTTCTGGGTCATGTGACCAATTGTCTTCTGATATCATTTATGCCTTGTCTCTTTTGCAGAGCCTGGGACTTATTGTCAACCACGAAAAATCTCACCTCTCACCGGCCCGAACGGTGCAGTTCATAGGTGCAGTAATAGATTCAATATCCCAGAGGGCCTACCTCCCAGAGGATCGCTTCCTCAACCTATGCCACTCTATCCGGGTTATCCAAACCACCCATCGGTGTTCTGCCTGGACCATCCAGTCTATCCTTGGCCATATGGCCTCCACCACGAACGTTACCGCGTTCGCCCACCTCCGCCTCCGCCCCCTCCAAACATGGTTCCTCTCTGTGTTCCAGCCAGGACTGGACAACCAAAACATGATCCTCCACCCCCCCCCCGCCCATGTCCTGCAGTCCCTGTCATGGTGGGCAGACAGATCCAATGTGTGCTCGGGCCTTCCCTTCTCCCCTCCCCGGCCGTCTCTGTCTCTGACAAGGGATGCATCATCCACGGGGTGGGGCGCTCACCTCCAAGACCTGACCGTCAGTGGTCACTGGTCCCCTTACGAAGAGAGACTCCACATCAATGCCCTGGAACTCATAGCGGTGGAGAAAGCACTTCGGTCATTTGTGACCGTAGTCTCCAACCAGGTGATCCAAGTCCTCACGGACAACACCTCGGTAAAGTATTACATCAACAAACAAGGGGGCACCCGCTCCCCACTCTCCTCTCCATATCCCTCCGGATATGGGAGTGGTGTATCCTCCACAACATATTCCTCCCTGTCATCTTCCAGGCCTTCAAAACACTCTAGCCGACTCACTGAGCAGGACGTCATCCACCACTCACGAGTGGCAGCTCAGCCCCCACCACTTCCTCTCCTTGATCAGACGCTGGGGCACTCCACAAATAGATCTGTTTGCCTCACACCTCAACACCCATTGCCTCAGGTATTGCGTGAGACTCCACCCTCACGCATCCCCAGATTGTCTAGGAGACACATTCCTCTACCAATGGTCCCCAGGTCTCCTCTACGCATTTCCTCCGCTTCCACTCCTACCCAGAGTGGTCGCAAAGCTATTATCCGACAACTCAGATTGCGTCCTGATAGCCCCTTGGTGGCCCCGTCAGCCGTGGTTCACACCCCTTCTCCAGGCCTCTCAGGGAGACTTCCTCCGTCTTCCGTTAGATCCCGACCTCCTCTCCCTTCAACAGGGCCTCATCCTGCACCCGGACCTTCCATTCCTCCACCTTACAGCGTGGAGGATCAGGCCCTGTCCCACCTCTCCGACCCTGTCCGCCTCATAATCCAGGCAGCCCAGAAGGTCTCCACCAGGAAGGCATACACTTACAAATGGGACAAGTTTCGTGCGTTTGTTCAGCCACTGGGCCATTTGCCACAGTCGGCCCCCACGTCAGTTGTTTTAGATGTTCTCAGTCCCCTGTCCACAAAAGGATTCTCCTTTTCCTCCATCAAATGCTATTTGGCATCCCTCTCCTGGTATAGGAAGAAGTTTGGTCTCCCGTCCCTCTTTCAAGATCCCATGGTGGGCATGTTTCTACAGGGGTACAAAAAGTCTTTCCCTCCTGCTTCTCCTCCACCTCCATCTTGGAGCTTAGAATTGGTCCTCTCCCAACTTTCCAAACCTCCATTCGAACCGATGGCAACCTGCCATATTTCACATTTGTCCTGGAAAACGGCCTTCCTTGTGGCTATTACCTCAGCCAGAAGAGCCAGTGAAATCACAGCACTCCGTTCTGATCCCCCGTTCATTCGTTTTCATGAAGACAAAGTGGTCCTCCGGACGGATGTCACTTTTCTTCCTAAAGTTGTTTCCCATTTCCATATGTCCCAGGACATTGTCCTCCCAGCCTTTTTTCCCAACCCCTCATCTCCCCTGGAGATTGCCCTTCACTCCCTCGATGTTAAGAGGGCGTTGTCCTTCTATTTACATAGGACGGCCTCCTATAGGAAGTCCCCTAAGTTGTTCCTTAAGTATAGGGAAGATTCCCTGGGACTTCCCCTTACTTCTCAACGTTTGGCTTCCTGGATAGTCCTGGCAATCCGATTGGCTTATCAGTTAGCCCATAAGGAATTGCCTGTTGGTGTTAAGGCCCATTCCACAAGGGCAGTTTCAACATCCCAAGCGTTTTTGCGGGGTGTTTCTGTTGATCAAATTTGCAAGGCTGCTACCTGGGTGAACCCCTCGACGTTTGCAGCCCATTACAAGCTCGACGTTCTCGCGAAGAAGGATGCATCCTTTGGCAGAGCTGTCCTGTTTTCCTGTGTGGCATGACCCACCTCCAAGGTACATAAGCTTGTTAAGTCACCCACTTGTGTGCATTTCACAGACCACACGAAGAAGGAGGTTAGGTTGCTTACCTGTAACCGTGTTTCTTCGAGTGTAAGGTCTGTGAAATTCACACAGAACCCACCCGTCCTCCCCTCTGATGTCATGCCTAGGTTTTTGCTGCTGTCTGGCGGCAAGGAACTGCCTAGGTAGCTAGATCAGGGGATGAGGGGGGGCGTGGAGTGGGAGGGGCATATGTAAATCTTTAATCTTAGCTAGTATGTCCGAGATTCTATGCATGCGCGGGAGTAAACCCACTTGTGTGAATTTCACAGACCTTATTCTCGAAGAAACACGGTTACAGGTAAGCAACCTAACCTTTTCCTTCCCTCCCCCGTGGTTGATTGCTCCAGCACACATACACTTTTTGAAAGCCCAAAACAGCTGATCATGCTTTCAAAAGGACACACAGGTGGTTCTAGGGAAGTACAAATGGAGAAACTAGAACTCTCTGAAACTCTTTATTTTACACTTTATAATCTTAAACAGAGGTTGACTTAAGAACTGGGGGAAGAGAGTGATCTGATGGAAGTTTTTTTTAAAAATCCTCCATTATGTGCTGGACTTCACATGTGCACATGCAAATCTGTGTTTATATTAAGATATTTGCATGTGTGCATTTATGGTTCAGGTCATAATGGAGGGCATTTTTTTAAAAAAATTCAGTCAGGTGTACCCCATTGCCCTCTATCTTCAAAATAAGTTGTGAGGACAGCGAGGGACGATATCCCTGGGTCTGTGTGAGGACCTGCTCTCAGGTCCCAAGACTTTTTGACACAGTTATAGTATGTGGATTTCTTCACTATCTGGAAGCACCCTCAGTTTTGTCCTTTGAATGCTGAGACTTGCCACTGAGTTCTGCCTAGGTATCTGGTATTTTTCTTTTAGAGGGTTTACAATCCTTGATATTATGAGGCCCCACTTAATGAATCTCAATTGTAAGGATGTTGAACACTTGGTCATTTTTAAAAATTATTATTATTATTATTTACAGTATTTATATTCTGCCCTTCTCACCCCACAAGGGACTCAGGGCGGATTACAAGGTACATATACATGGCAAACATTCAATGCCATAGACATGCAACATATATAGACAGACACACAGAGGCTATTTAACATTCCAGCTTTCCATAGGGTATTCTGGCCACTGGGGGAGCAGTTGCTTCACAGTCCATTTGTGACACTGATGAAGTACTTCCTCATTCTTTGTAGTTTTGCTGGAGATTTTTATGGCATTGTAAATTAGTTAAATTAGCTTATTGTTCTGAATTCTAAATCAATTGCAGTGGAGATCTGAATGATGAAAGATAAAAAAATAATCAATATTTTTACACAAATGTGATAACTGGACATTGACTTTGATATCTTTAAGATAAAATATGACCAAATAATGGAGAATAGGAATGCCAGTAGATACATACTATCTCCAGGACTAAGAGAATAACACCTCTGAATACCAATTTTTGACAAAAAGCAGTTTGAATGTTTTATTGTCCTCATATACTACTTGTGCCCCCCCCCCCCCCGGTACCGGCACTTGGCTGGCAACCAAAGAAATAGGATGACTGAACTACATGATTTTTTGTCTGAATCAGTAAGGGTTTTCTTTTGCTTCTATCTGGGTTGCAAATCACACTCGCTAGAAAGAACTTAATAGATTTTCTGCACTGTCTCTCTTCACTCCCCTCCATCCTTCAAGGTGGATATTCATTGTTCATAGTCTTGGATTTGCAATACCATCAATACAACTGCTGACAGCATAGGAGGATGTGCTTAAAATGCATTCTGTTTCTTCATTGGATCTCAGTAGCCAATGTAATTGCTGACTAATAATGTTTTGTTATTTCCTTTAACATTCTTAAGATGTAACCACTTTTCTCACTGTCTAGAAATGTACAATATCATACTTTCTAATTGCTATATTTGAGAACACTTTCAGTTATATCTCAATGCCCCATCATGCCTCACCTTCACCAGACAGTAACTAAAAAGAAAAATCCGCTCTGTTTTATCCCCTAAATGAAAGAACAGAGTATCTTTTTACAGTTCACTAAAACTCAAGTACAATTTTGCCTTTCCATCAGGCACGGGTCTTGGGGTCAGCACTTAATAGCAGAGGTAGGCAAATAATCCAACTTGTATCTGGGAGTTTTCATCTGGAGAAGCATGAGGACAACAACCTTAATTCTGATGCAGTCATGTCAGTGATTTAGTTGGATAAACTACTGTGGACTTTGTTGACCCACTTCAACTCAGAAAGTGTGACAATGTAGAAGTAGGGATGACTTCTGAGAACAAGGAGCTCTGTAAGTAATTCCAGCAAGCCACATTCTCAGAAGAATTGTTTTCCTCCCTGATACATCATCTGTAATTGTGTGAACATTACAATCATGGCTGAGAGGCATCAGATAGAAAAACAATCCTGAAACCAGGCCAGCAGCAAAACAATCAGGCAGGTAAACTTTTTTCCATTTCTGTTTGCAGATATGTTTGCTTTTTCCTTGGCTCCATTACAGTTCATGCCTGTTTTTAAAGTAGCCATTTTGGAATACTTACTAATTAAATTAATACTATCAAAGGGCATCCATTTCAGTGCCTTCTGTTTTAATGTTCTTGTGTCTAATAGAGAAATGTATCAGTCTTCAGCTGCTTTTGACTTTTTCCAGCCTGCTTATCTCTTTCTTTTCATTTAACTTAACAGAAGATAAGAGCTGGACTGTACTCCAGCACAACAACACTGAGCTGACTAGAGTCCGTGGGGCTGATCCTGGGAAGCCATATGCCATGAGCTTTAACTACAACAGCAGCATGGAGCAGCTTGAGGCAGTGATAAATAGTGCTGAATACTGTGAACAGGAGGCAGTTTATCACTGCAAAAAGTCACGCCTTCTCAACACCCCAAGTAAGTGCCATGAAGTGAAATCTTTCTTCCTTAACTGTTATTGATTGTGTAGCAGACACAGGCCCACCCTGCAACTCTAGCAAAAAAAGTAGAGTGCAAAGTCAGGAACCTCCTTGCTTGTGGTCTTGCTTACTCCCTCCCTCCACTATGCCTATCTTTTTATTTTTCTCTCTTTCACCCCCCTCCCCCTAGATATGCTTTGTACCAAATATTCCCTTTGGATTGGAAGCAGACAGCCAACCAAAACAGCTATACTACAGAAACAAACATGTACGAACTAGTTTATGTGAAGTCAGGACAGGATGTGAGCTTCATAGGCTTCTGTCAATCCACTGGGGCATTTAATCCCCAAGTGCCTCCACTAAACAACCCTTAACTCCAGTAGGCTAATTACTGGTCCAACTAAATCTCTCTCCTCCTAGGTATGACTCTTGGCATACTTGTCAAGAAACAGAAGCTGGGGAATGTAGTGAAATGTGTCAAAATTATGAATGAGGAAAAATACACATTCATACAGACTACAGCACCTTGATTTTTGTCTACAGGGAAGGCCAAGATTCTATGTCTTTTCTCTCTCCCAGTCCTGGACTCAGTGCAAGTTGCTTTTGCATTTTTAATTGCATTTGTAGCAAATTAAGTACTCTGGGGCAGTGGCTGAAAGTCAGAAATTGGGATTATTTAAAAATGCTGTAGCTGTAAAAGTAGAAAAGCAGATTATTCCTGCCAAATCAGGACAGTGGGAAGGTATGGCTTCTGTACAGTATGGGGGGAAAAGCTTCAGGAAAACTTTTTCTCTCTTACTGATTTTATTAAAGACAGGTTGGCGGAGTGCAGAGAGCCCATGGTTATTTTATTTCCATAAAAATTAATACATTTCTGTTGAAATACTGCACACAAAAAAAGTATAGTCATTGTGCTGCCGACCCCTCTCTGATGTCAGTTGCCTGATGCTCCATTACCCAGGTAATGCCACTGCTAGAAGAACAACTTAATAAACCATTTAGGGGAACATGTTTTAAAATTAAAAATATTTTTACTTTGGAACAGCCTCAATAGTTAACCTGAGAAACAAGTTAAAATGAGCAGATAAAGTTAAGCTCACATTAGACTGTTCCCATAATTAAGCAACAGATATGCAGCTTTCCTGTTTAAATCCACTTGAGACCTCTATCTTGGTTTCCTTTTGTAGCAGTCATTTGCTTTTAGTTCTGGCTTCCTCAGATCCAGGCATGTAGCCAGGGGGGGGGGCTAAGGGGGCTTCAGCCCCCCCCCCAATTCTCAGGGTGGTCTGTAAAAGGCCTTACTGGTACATTATTTAAACTGTTATGTTTATTCATATCATGATCTGATCACCATGCTCATTATATCCCACATTAATGGGGTTATTGGGATAACAATACAAAAGGTTTGCGAAGGGAGACCCTCTTCCACCCAGTCTCAGCCCCCCCCCCGAACCAAACTCAGCCCCCCCCCCGAATCAAAATCCTGGCTACGGCCCTGCTCAGATCCATCTTCTACCATATGTTGATTTGCTTCCTGTCTTAAGTCCTTCTTTTAACTCCAAACTACATTTTCTAGCTTTACTAATATACTGTACTTTAACTCTCCCTCCCAGCCTCTTAGTTATTCAGGAACAGGTTAAATTTCCCTATCTTCTTAATTGCCAGATACAGACTTGAACCTTTAGCCCCCCTTTGAGATCATTTTCTTCCTTAATCGCTAAGTTCCTAGGTTCAACTTTCTTGACCTGCCTGTGAGCTTATTTCCTGTCTTTAATACAAATTCCTGGACTGAATTGTTCACCCTCCTTTAGGAGCCTCTGAAATAAAAAGACAACTGTTTAAAAACCTGAAGATTGAAAGCAAAATTCCAGAGAGTTTCATTCTTTCACACGGAGTAGATCTAACATTGTGAAGTATAGCTATTAATAAATTGTGGCTACTGCCCTGTCATTGCCTTTATAACTGCCACCAAGATGGGAAACAATGAACAGGCATTGATCATTGTGCAGCATTCAGCAGTTTAGTAACTACCCCCCATTCTTTCTCCTTTTCCCATCTTGTTCAATTTTAGAATGTTACTCAGTTCCTTCTGGATGTTCTAGTTAAGCTCAATTTGCTGTTGCATTTTTTGTTTTATCTTTGGAAATTAAAACTCTAACCAAACAAATAGAGATCAATATGGAGGGATGGGATTGCCATATTTCCTTGAGATTAATGCTCACCCTTCTTGACTAAATTTCATTACTGGAATTTAGATGTGCATTAGATTCAATGGTGCATTAGAATCATACACTTAAACCTGTCTGCATTGTTGGGCAAGAGATCCCAGCTACAAATCAAAGAAGGAGAGGCAGCAGTCACAATGAAAAGATTGGTAGGAAGCTGGTAGTGGCCACAAAAAGGCTGGTGCGAAGGTCAGGTTGGGGGATATGGTTTCCTATCAGCCTTTTCATGACCACTATCACCTTCCTACCAGACCTGACGGAGGAGCATGGCTTCCCACCAGACTTTTCATGGTCACCACCACCTTGCATTACATTTGACAGCAAATCTATTTTTTTTGTAATGCACACCTTCAAAATTGAGGTGTGCTGTGCATTACATTCAATGGTGCATTATACCTGAGTAAATATGGTAATTAACCAGCTCCTGATCTCACACTAACTAACCCCTACACATTGTAGAAAACACTAAGCCTTACAGCTGTGTCTGGTGATGTGGGTCACTGCATTTTGAGAGCTGATTTTCAACTGAAAGATGATAGGTTTCCAAAACCATCTGTCTCCTCTTAGCTTTTTGTCCTGTCTGTACTGGTAAACCTGTCCGAAGATTAAGATGCACATACTCATAGATTGGTTGAAACATATTTGAGAAGATTAATATTAATTTATTTGGAATCTCACTCAGTTTCATATATTTTGTTGATACCAATGTTTGTTTTGCTAATGAATGGACGGCTTTGAGAGGAGAGAGGGAATATTGTCAGTTTTCTGCCAAAAATAATACTCAATGGAAAATATAATAGAATTTTTAAAATACAAGAAATAAGTTATATTCCTTATTCCTAATGAAAGGAAAATGTATGATATTATTTAATATTGGAAAGTTATAGCTGCAAGATGTTCTTACTGGAATGTAAAATTAACTTTATTTGTGGAACATGAGAAGAATAATCTACTGATTCCTTACTTCACAGTTTCTAGATCTTGCCCCCTACTATTGGCTAGGGTGAGTCATGATTTAATTTGAGTTTTGGTTAGGGTGAATTAAAGTGGAAAGGCAATGGCTAAGCAGCATATTGAATCTATTTCTATCTCCCACATATAAACCCAGCTTTCTGTTTCCCATACTAACCTAATTTTGGAATGATAAGGTCAATGCCAATGGATCACAGGATGTTGATTTCTGGACATCCTGACGAAAAACTTAAGTGGATATGTCACAGAAAGGACATGTATCAGACATCCTAGTGTAATACATTTTATTGTTGAGAATATAAATAAAATTAGTTGCTGTAACTTTGTAGCTTGTGATATTTATGGCTATCATCCCAGTGGGTACTAGGCACACCTATTTCTGGTTTTAGCATTAATTTTCAATGACTCTCCAAGAAAGGTAAAATTATGTTCTTTGTTTTATCTATAAAGCAAGTTTATCTAGCAATCCCTTGAAAATGTACTTTTTAATGAAACATTCAGCTGTGTTGTTGTTGTTCTGTTTTTATGTATCTCTTTACATATACTTAAGTCTTCTTTGAAATTCGGTATACAAATTAGGCATAGTATTCCATAGGTATTTTAATAAACATAAAAACCTAGGATCACACTATGTGTCGTGCATCTAGGCTTTCCACTAAAGCACCAGGAAGGAATATTGCATTTAGTTTTTTTTTTGATAACTCTAAGTATATTAGAGGAAGCTTTTCATTACAATATCTACAGTGGAAGTAAAAATAATGATGGTATCACAAAATTGGTTTCATGTTTCATAGAACTTTGCAAATGGTTAATGAATATAATACTTAACAGCCCCCGAACTTCCATCTGAATGCTGAAGACAGCCTCTAAATCCAAATACAAACACAAACACATATACAGAATCTGCACATTGCATTTCTGGCCTTTTTCATCATTTCCATTCTAATTGAGATGGTTTATATGCATACAGCTATTTTCAGATAGTTTCAGCTGAATATGTGGAATTTAGAAGCTGGTACAGTGGGCACTATCCTAATTCTGTCCACTTGGTGTTTACGACCTCATCACACTAGAGCCTGGATCAATTTTAAATTCATCAACTTTAAATTCATTTGCTGCCTCCTATAGAATTCTGGGGTTTGCAATTTAGGGAGGGGCCTTTAAACTGCTCAGCTAGGGAGGTCCTAGACCTCACTAAACTACAAACTCAGAATTCTGCAGGAGGCAGCAACTGGTTTTGAAGTAGATGCAGGCTCTAGTGTGATGAGGCAGTCACTGAAAGTGTCTCCCGAACATCTAGAACAGGCTAATACATTTCTATGTTGCTATTGTTCTTGTTATTGCATGCCTTCAACTATGACTTAAAATGTATTTTACATATTGTTCAAACTGCCCATTGACTACAATAAGGTAGTGTATGTCATTTACAACTTATGGTGACCCTAAGCAAAACGAGCCATGTTATTTTATTTCCATGTTTTCCTTCCTCTGAGTTTGAAAGTGACTTGCCCAAGGCTAACCAATGGGTTTCCATGGGTGAGGGGATTGAAAGTCTGCTGTTCCAGTGTCTTAGTCCAATATTCAAAATATGCTGACATTTTATAGCTTACTTTTATTTGGTGAACCAGAGAAATTACTATGCATTATGGGAGTAGGAGTAGCACATTTGTGATGTAACCAAATTTACTCCCTGATTCTATATTTCATTTCCTCACTTTTTTGTTTTAATTATATTTGACATTTTTATCCAGAACTTGTATTGTTTAGCCCAAGGCTGTAGAGTTTAGTAAGAGAACTTACACATAAATAAACTCTGAACTTTGGAACTTGCAAGATCTCTTAGACAGCTTGTCCTCAGTTGTACATAAAAAACCTTGAAATGAAAGTGAACCCCCTAAAGCAATATACATCCATGTTCAGAATGCATCATTACACTCATTGGTTAAGGAAGAAGAACATTCCTATCTCCTGTTCCTACTTCTATGGAATACTAAAACAGTCTAAGTTATAAATGACCTTTTGTATTGTCCAGGTCATGGTCTGGCAGATAAGATTGCTTTTGCTTAAAAGGTATTTCACTTCAAAATATAAATTAGCTTTATTTTTTTTAAAAAAATAATCTGTCCTCCCAGGATTATATGCTTCTATATTATTTTTTTGTCTCCCCTGATATCAAAGCATATAATCACACTGGAAGGACAGATCATTTTTTTAAACTAAAGCAAATTTATATTTTGTAACTGATATACCTTTAAAGCAAAAGCATCTTACCTGTCAGACTATGACCTGGACAACACGTTCTGATCATGGATGTATATTCCTTTAGGGGGTTCACTTTCATTATTAAAGTTTAAATTGGAGAGGACATAAGTACATGAAACTCTCCAAGGATGTATTTATGACTTATGTCCTCTCCAATTCAATCTTCCTTTTTATTTTGCACTCAATAAAGGGAATACTTCCAAAAGCAGCAATTCACTCTTTAAGCAAGTTCCTCATCTATATAAATAAAAATGTAATGTTTGTTTGTGAGATTAACATAACTCAAAACCCACTGGATGAATTTGGACAGAATACACCTAGCAACCCAATGGGTGACCATCACTCAAAAACCCCACCAAAAACCAAACTGCTGCAGGGAGCATTGAAGGCTCTGGTGGGCTGGGCAGGCAGACCCTCGGCTTCCCCAGGCACCCTACTTGGAGCTTCCCCCCTGTTTCTTCCACATGCCACCCCTGCGGGGCCCCTTCCTTCTTTACTTTTGGTCCTACCCTCCATGCCAGGGTTTCACGTGGGTTCTCACAATTCTCTCAGTCTACGTCCTCTCTTTGTTGGCCCCACCAAACATGGACCCATCCTCTTTTTCCCCTGGTAAGGCAGGTGGGTGGCTGCTTCATGCAGGCACCATTCTCCAGGCTTCACCTTCCCTTGCCTGGGCACAATGGGAAGGGAGCCTTGCAGCCCTCAGATTTCTTGGGCACATCGCAGGCAAGATTTTTCGAGGTGGGCATTGTTCACCCAGCACTGGCCTCTTCTTCCGGCTGCAGTCACAGGGCATATTACATGCAACTCCGCCTGTGTGCCCACGACCAAACAGGAAGGAAGGCACCCCGCAGCCATGGCAGAAAGAAGAAGGGGCTGACGCCAGGTGAGTGAGGCCTGCCTCGAAAAGCACCTCCTGTCTGCCCCTCACTGGGCTCAGCAAGACTGAAGATTCCAAGTCTTCCTTCCTGCTGGTGTCCAGGCAAGAGGAACAGAAAGAAAGAAAAAAAGAGGAAGAAAGGAGAGAAGAAAGAAGGAAAAGAAAAGGGGAGGAAAGAAGGAAAGGGAGAAGGAAAGGAAAAAAGGAAGGGATGAAGGAAAGAGGGAGGGAAGGAAGGAGAGAAAGAAAGAAGGAAAGAGGCAGGAAAGATTGGCCACAGCAATGCATGGTGGATACAGCTAGTACAGGGCCATAGCCAGGATTTTGGTTCGGGGGGGCTGAGTTTGGTTTGGGGGCGGAGACTGGGTGGAAGAGGGTTTACCCTAGCAAACCTTTTGTATTGTTATCCCAATAACCCCATGAATGTGGGATATAATGAGCATGGTGATCAGATCATGATATGAATAAACATAACAGTTTAAATAATGTACCAATAAGGCCTTCTCGTGGACCACCCTGAGAATTCCGGGGCTGAAGCCCCCTTAGCCCCCCCTGGCTACATGCCTGAGCTAGTACATCATTAAAGAGTTTTAAAGGGGATTTTCCAAATAGGAAGTGGACTTTCAACAACTTCCCATTTTGTGTATACAACACATTTCTGTGTGGAGCATTTTAGCCACTCTGAAATGGAAGGTGCTAGAAACTGCAGTTGCCCACTTTGTTCTGTGTTACTGCTTTGGCTTGTTCCCTGTTGTTCCTCAAAAAATGTGAGAGCAGCCTTGGGGCCAACCATAAACATGAATGGATTATTTCAGTTGACTATTTAGTGGTGCCTCAAATATTGCCTTACTTGTGACAACTGAATCCCTAAAAACTGCAGAAGTTTTGACAAGGTGAGAGTATGGGAGGAATTATATTTATTAGAATGTGATCTTTATTATACTCTGTTTTTTTCTTTCCTTTCCTTTGTGTTCTGTTTTTTTTAAAGGAAATATTTATTTTTAAAGGTATGCTACAGCTCAGCAGCCTCAATAGCAGTGTGGGGGGTTGGCAACAGATGGTCTCCTGACTGCGAATAGCTGCATCTGTTGAATTTGGTTGATAGTTATATGTTTTGTTTAGCTTTTTATTTTTAATAAGAGTTTTCAAACAGTGTACATCACTCCATATATTTGAGATACATTTTGGAAGCTTTTAAAAACATTAATCAATGTTCACTTGCCTATCCCTAGTGAAACTATCCCTCCTCTTTCTCCCACTACCCTGCTTTCACTTCCTTGCCAGAGGGAGTGGGATTTATTTGGGCACTCAATATATACACGATAATCTAATACAGAGGAGAGTATATTTCTAGACTTATTGTGAAAATACAAAACCGTGAATAATATTGGAATATTGAAATGAATGTCTTCTACAGAAGCATTCCATAGAATTGTGATAGAGGATCCAGAAAATGTATAGACAGAACATGTATCTTGAATTTCTTGGTCCTCCAATGTGACTTTATGGTCCACCTCCGGTGGAAATATATAGCATAGATTCATACTGGAAGCCCTGAAAAATGCCTAGAGAGAACCCTTTTTTTGGTTGTGGGTAAGTGAAACCACTGATACCAGTCTTGTGAATAAAGGGTTGTATTGTGTATGTAATACTTCATTATAAAGTAGAATTAATATTATATTTATTTCTAATTTAGAATGCATGTTTTGTTGCAGTTTAAAAAATATACACGTTTTACATTCCAAATCGGAAACAGAGGTAGGAAACACTGAAAATTAACTCTCACTGTTTAGGCTTCCTCATGACTCTGATAAGTGAGCATTTCTTTCTTAGTTGTTTTCTTATATCATTATTTTGGGACCTTCCCTTAGTCACTTATCCTTTTCAGTACGTGTGTGACAATTACCTGCATAGTTATTATTTCCATTCAGTTCTACTGTGTATTTTGGACTTAGTGCTAACACGGTCCCCTCCTGTTGTATAGAATATTTCAGTTAACACATAAGCTATATTAACAATTTTGAGTGCCTTCAAGTTCTTTCTGACTTGTGGTGACCCTAAGATGAACCTGTCTTTGAGTTTTTTTTGGCAATATTTGTTCAGAGGAGTTTTTCCAGTTGCCTCCCTCTGATACAGAAAGTGACACTCAGTGAGTCTCAAGTGTTGTAAAGCAAATCACTGCACCATGCTGGCCAGTATCTCTTATTGCTTATCACTGTGACTAATAATGGTGACAATTAGAGTTAAGAAGTGAAGACATTACTGAATAGTTCAGCTGAGATTTCAGGTAGGGAGTTTCAATTCATCACTGATGTCATTATCACATTTTAAAAACATTTCACCATTTTAGCTTAGTTATTATAAGAATAGGATCCTCCAAAGCTTCTACCTGTCACATGTATTTCCTCCCCGCCAAAAAGCCAGTATCCAAGTACACAGTATAAAAAGAAAGCATGCATTTGCATTTCTCATAATTACCATATACACTGATCCTATGAAGAGCTGATGTATTTGATGAAAGTATGCCTTGTCTATCTAAGACTTCAAGACAGCATGCATAATTGATAAAGCACTGTAGGTCACATTGAAAATATGTCATAATTGAAAGGTTTTGTACTGATTTATATTTTGAAGTGTGGGTTTTGTGTGAAAAAATTCTTTTTAAAAACCTTAAATCAATTTATTAAAAATAGTTTGGCATATTGCACTAACACCGGCATAGGCAATTTTTATATTATTATTTTTACTTTAGGGCTGCATTGCAGGCTCGGCCAGAAGGGCTGGACTAGAAGGGAGGACAGCCAGACACATGCCCAGGAGAGGGGTGGGCCAGGAGTGGGCTGCACAGGGCCTGGTCATCCCCAGGTTGTCCTCCTGGCATACGGACACACTGCTCTCCCCATCCTTATGTCAGGAGGAAAGCAAGCATGTGGTGTCTGCCCCGATTCTCCTCCCCTTATCCTCAGGCTGTCCTCCTGCATTCTGCCAGGAGGAGGGCGAGACATGCAGTGGCTGAGAGTCACCCAGAGGGCAGACCGCAGTGTCCTTATGCCAAGAAGACAGGGAAAATTAGGCGGGCCCGAGGTAAGCACCTGGGGGCCACATCCAATCCCTGGACCTTAGTTTACCCATGCCTGCACTAAAATCTGTACTAGTTTTAAAATACAACCAAAGTTGAGGTCCTTGATGAGAAAACTTTATTTAATGTCTTACTACTGTCATATTCCATGTCTTTCATCTCATTCTACCCAATCTAGATGACAGCTTTGGTGGCTGAAATTGCTCTGAAATCAAGTTAATATACAATATGAAAAGATATGCCCTCAGAAATTTCCCCAAACAGTCAAAATGTCCAAATATAGGGTATTTAGGTGTAAGTAAAGTGGCCCTTCAATTTAGTAATAAACAAAGGCCCAACTCTAGCTTCTCAGTTGGCCCTAATTATGTGATGTCTTCAAGCTCAGCATGTTAATTGCCTTACCATAAAACTGGAAAACTTAGATGTTCTTGAGTATAAAGGCTACAGAAGAAACAGAAGTACTTCATAATCTTCATGCAATGACAAGATGTATGTTTTATCTGTTTTAAGCGATAGGCGGTCTTCAGATTCTTAGCACTGATATTTAAAATTCATAAAACCTCAGCAAACAACTGATTCTAACTAGTCAGCAGTGGAGTATGCTAAATAGTTCTAGATGGCAATGGAATGCTTGATATTAGTTAAGTTCCTATATTATAAGCAGTTATTTATTTATTTATTTACATTATTTCTATCCCGCTCATATCAGCCCAAAGGCAACTCAGGGCAGTGTACAAAGTCGGCACAATTCGATGCCATATATAAAATACATACATTGATAAAAACAAAAAAGAAACAATTACAGAACATTTTAAACCATAAAAACAGAGGGCAGTAAAAAAAATTAAAACTATGTCTTCATATTCAAGTCTTTATCCATTCCATCGTCTTTGCCGTTCCTGGGTCATTTTCCGATTCAAGTTGTCTAGATGATGCTGAGGTTCTGAATGCTTGCTCGAAGAGCCAAGTTTTCACTCTTTTTCGAAAGGTTAGGAGGGAGGGGGCCAATCTAATATCCACAGTCAAGGGGCCACGACATAGAAGGCCCTGTCGCTCGTCCCCGCCAGATGGGTTTGTGAAGCAGGCGGGATCAAAAGCAGGGCCTCCTCCAATGATCTCAAGTTCCTGGTGGGTTCATAGGAAGCTGGGCCAGAACCATTTAGAGCTTTATAGGCTAAAGCCAGCACTTTGAATTGTGCTCAGTAGCAAATTGACAGCATAGTTATTTCCAATTAGAATGTAATTAGTGCATGGGGAAAGAATTAAAAGGCAAGTATTGCATCTTGAAGACAAAACTAGAAATATTTAACAAAGGTAATATATACTTTAATCTAATGATTCATTAAATACCAGCTGGAGTTTTTCCAGCATGACAAATTTGAAGAAATTGCTTGTTCACTATAAGAAGCATCTCAGGAAATGTGATTGATTATTCCCAAAACTCAGATACTATATTCGGAGACATTTGAAATCTAGACAACCTATCTTTGCTTATAAGATTCTCTTTAGCCTATATAACAACATATTGCACTATGGCATCCTGCTTGTGGAATGTTAGGGGCAGGAAGTGTCCATATTTTTTATGTAAAATCTCAAGTTATTTCCCATTTCATAAATGAAGAGATTTGCAAATGTTAATAAATTCTTTGCAATTGAAGGGAAAGCAAAATTCTTCTCCATTTTAGTAGTCCATATTTTATAGATAGAGCTATTCTCAGCAGATATGCAGGTATCAATGCATCTTTCGGGGGGTGGGGGTGGTAATGGATAGAATCCTGTAGGGGATTTATATGTGCATAAGCATCATAATTTCAGTGTTGCACAGTGAGTCTTGGCATTATCACCACTTACTGAGAATCAGCCAGTCAGAGTGTGACAGAGGTCTGTTTCTACTCAGGCAGAAGTTGACTGCTGTTTCCATCTCCTCCCATAAATGATCTCCAGGCAGAAGAAGGACCTCTATCATGATTCCCCCATGTTGATTGGCGTGGAAATTGGGAGACTTTCATGACCTCTATGTAGTTCCTAAACAAGGCATTATGAATGCATAACAGTCACAAGTTCATAACTCTGTTATGCATTTGAAACTGCCATAGAGGATTCTAACCAATAATCCTAATGCAGCAGTAACATGATAGAATACACAAGGGTTCAAAACCAGATGTTTAATTGCTAAGCAGTAAAATCCTTTGTGGAATTTTTTTAAAAAATGTGAATCTCATGTTTTAAGTAATATGTGTTTTAGTAAACATAACCACTACACTACTCAGGCTTTTTCTCATCATATGGAGGTCCTTCATGAGGGAATCCATAGGGCAGCAGGGCAAATCATGGAACAATGGGGTGAATCCACCCAGCATCCTGCATCACCCACATCAACCGCTAGCTCATCACCCATGGAAAAGTGTATCTTTCCAGCTTGCTCCCACCTTATCCCATCAAAAAAATCAGAACACGGGTTCAGAGTTCCCCATCTTAGAACAGTTCACCAACAAAACCAGTACGGAGCCCTAATGGAGGTAGCTGTGCATCATGTCATGGGATCCAGCCAGTTCCATGCTGGCCGCTTCGACAGACTGTTATAGAACAGGGAAATGTGTCAATGTGATGAGGTCCTTATTTATTTATTTTGTAGCTCTTTTGTTCCAACTCTTCTAATTTTTCTCCTTGTTTGATCAACATCTTATTACATCAATTCTCTTTGCTGTGACTTTGGTCCTTTATCAAATATGATGGTGCATTCCTGCCCTACTTGCTATCCCCTTATCTTTCCCTTTTCAAATCGGTGTCCCCCTTTCCATCTTTTTCACAACCAGTCTACCACATTACCTATTCTATCCCTACAACTATGCCTACCTTTCTTCAATATTGAATTTATTTTTCATACTTCTCTTCACAAGCTATGGGTCGGTCAGAAGTTTATAAGTGATCCCGAAACCTTATACTCTCTTTAAGCTGTAGACCTCTCTGGCTGAGAATTCTAAATGCCCCTCTCAAAATTGCAAATTCCAGGATTCCATAGGAATTTGTCATGGAAGTTAAAGTGCAATCAGTATTATAAATGTATAATGTGAAAAAAAAACCAGAACCCCCTAAGCATGGCATCATATTTACTTTTGTTTGTAGGGCTATCAGGATGAAAAAGGCCACACTTGGAGGACACATCTACAAGTGTTAGCCAATCAAGTTTCATAATGTTTGGGCCATCCCTTGATTTTTAGGAATTTCTTTTCTTTCTAGAAACAAAATCTCCTTTAAAATTTCCCAAAAAGGTATCTCATGCTGGCCCTGCCTGTAGCTTTTCCAGGAGCAACAGCAGGGTACCATTCCTTCCTACCAAATGTAAAAAAAACACACTTCCGTGTCACAGAGCCCACTATTATATTTTCTTTACTAATTAAAAACAACAGAAATTTCTTCCAAAGCTGTTGCATTTCTTGTTCACATGATATACTGAGCCATCCACAAGCAAGCAAGTAAGTTGCATGTCCATTTATTAGAGGGGGAAAAGTCCTGTATGATCCACTGGGGGATCAAAATGTATTGTGGGGAATCTAGCCTTGTTTGAAAAACAAGCAATGTTGTTATTGTTTTTCAAACATGGCTGGAACTTATTATATTATTTTAAATCTTAGCAGTTCAGAACAGTTCATTATCTTCACTGATTCAGAAAAGCAAGACAGCAGCAGCAGCCCCCAAAAAATGGCAATGGAAGTGCTCACCCCATTAAATAGACACAGCTTGCATAAGACACATCACAGCTTTCTTCTATTCTGATTGGCCCAACCAGCATGGCTCACAGGGAAGCCCCATGTAAGCATGCAGCAGCCTCTCCGCATGCTGTATGATCCCAAATATAACAGAAGGTATCCGCAACTGGCAGCCACATGGTCTGTCTCAATTGAAAAGAACATGGAGACAGAGCCCTTGCTATTACGGGCATCCAAACAAGATGAACAAGTTGAAGGCAAATGGTCAAAACAAACCTGTGCACAAGCCTACTGTTCAGAATTTACTGCTACACTGATCTACCAGCCTCTGCTGGTCCTATAGCATCTTACCAAAATTGATAAGCCAACATTTTCACAGATGAATAAAGTCTTTTAAATGATATTCAGATTTCCATTTTTCCCATGAAACACTAATCTGTTTATATTGCTAGGCATTATTTACTGATTTAAATATTTATATCCTGCCTCTTGATCTGTTAGGTCCTTGAAATACTTAAAATCCATAAATCAATTTAAAAGAAACAAAACAAAACCATTTATAAGCAATAAACAAGAACAAGTATGACATGGTGCTCAAAGAGCAGGAAAACACATTAATCATAGAATAAACCAGCATGCACAGCATTGGAATAAACTTTAAATTTACACATATAAAATATAGAAAGTTAATCCCCAATCCACCTGGGTATGGTTTATTCTATAATATTTCACTGAAGCCATTTACCACCACCACCACCACCACCTCAGTTTCTGTATCAATAAGTGTGTTGTAAGTTTTGCTTATTCGATTTATAATTATTTATTAAAATGAGGTTTTTACATTTTATGCTCTTTTCCAATTTTGGCCTAAATGCAGCCTGATATTGGTGTCCTTCCTTCTCCCCCACAGCCCTTTCACATGCCTGAACACTGGCTTGCAGAGCATGTTTGTGAGTTTCATGGTAAATGGAGATCATCCCAGTTCTCCTATTGAATTGTGATGTTCTTCCAGCAGGCATTCAGAATTGGATCCTGTCATGCAGCATCAGAACTTCAAATGCCAAGAAAAAAAAGATTTCTCCTAAATGTTAGGAGGAACTTTTTTAAATTTTAAGAGCATATTACTTCAGAGAGTAGAGGACTGGACGCTCCATCTTTGGAGATTAAATGGAGATTGAACAGGCATTTTTCAGGTGTGCTTTAATTGTACTTTCCTGCTTGTGCTTCTGGTTCCAACTATGTTGACCTCATCAGATGGGTCGATTTGCCCATGATATACTGCTTCACCTCCCTTTATGGCACGGAGCCTTTCACGTGACATAAAGGGACTTCCGGCCAGAGTCCATGCCAAAAACGGAGGTGAAGCAGCACCTGCCATGGCAACACAGGAGCTTTCTTGTGTTGCCTTCCCTTCAATGGGAGGAAGCTGGGCTGTGACACTTCCCCCAATGGGATGAGGGAGAAGGTAAGGTGGGTGATCTGGGGCATGGAGCGGTGATTTCTCCACAACCCCACTGGGAGCTGATGGATTTGCCCCAATGCGGGGAGAATTCATAAGCCTTTAGGATAAGGTTGTATAATTCTATGATTCTATGAAATCACTTTTCATATTATTCTCCCAGTTCATTTGTCCCTGTTTTATACAGCATATTCTTATGGAAAAATCCAGCTCACTGCTTTTTGTCTGCTTGAGTTGCTTTCCTTTCAGTACTGTCAATTATTCTCTGGAATGGAAGGCCCCAGATATTCTTCACACATCCTTGCATAGTGTTATTCCATTGTGTTGGGTTCGTAACTCTTGAGGCTTGTCAAATATTGTGCTCATAGGAATGGAGCTCAACTGTATTAAAAGATTAAAAAAATATTTCCAGAATACAGATGGCAAGATACTGAATAATGACTGGTAAAATAGAACTTAGTTCAAATGTGTGTATAACTGGTGTGTGCATATAAAAGAACCAAGAAGGAGGCAGTAAGGTGGTGCGAAGAAACGTGCCTCAGAAAGTCACATTCAATCTCCTGCAGTGGCTAAATGTTCTGCTCCAAGTATCTATCTCATTAGTTTGCTCCTAGGTGATATTTTCATCTGGCCTGAGAAACCTCTAAAAATTGCAATGTTTGGTAGATGAAGAAACGGGTGACAGAATATACGCAGAAAAATTAATGTATAAGATCCCTTAAGACAAATAAATCCAGTGACTTTGACTATATATGGAATGTTTATTCCTAATGTGCAATCAGCTCACAATCCAAACACTTTATAAGTGGCAGGTGACATGGGGAGTGGAAAGCAAGGAGAAGTTAGTGAGGACTGAAAGTCATTGTGACTTGTGACCCCCTGGGTTTTATTCCATACATAGAATAGAATAGAATAGAACATAATAGCTTTATTTGTCAGTGTGCAATTGCACAATGAAATTACATGCCTTCCCCTGCACACACCACAAAACATCACACCCATCCTTCCACAACCTCACCACCATCACCACCACACAGCCCCCCATGCCACACCAGTGGGAAAACATGGAATTCAACATAGCAACAGCTCTAGAGTAAAAGCTATCCTTTGGTCTTTTTGTCCTTTTTTTGTCACCCTGTACCAACAGCCAGAGTGCAATAATTTTAAAAAGAATATGCTGGATGAGATGGATCCTCAAGAATCCTCTGAGCTTTCTTAAGGCAGCGTGAATTACAAAATTATTTCAAAGAGTGGAGAGGGCAATCAATGATTCGCTATGCAGAAGTGATGATCCTTTGGAGTGCTTTCCCATCTGCCACTGTGCAGCTACCTATCATGATTTTACTTTAGGTAATTCAAAGTTTTGTCAATAGCAAACCAGAGTATGCAAAGGTTGTTCTTCTGTATTGCAGCTCCCAGAATCCCACAGTCAGCTTGACCATGGTTTTCATTGTTTTTCTTTGTTGCATTCTGGACTGAGATTTGTGCCATTTTTTCTCAAGGGATGCTTGCAATAGAAGCCTGGAGTGCAACAAAATCTTGTGCAAAGTGCAATAGACTTTGGACAAAAAAATGTAGCACTTGTTTGATACTTCTGTGAAAAATCCATTTCCATTTCAATTTCAAGCAAGTGTTGGAAACCTCTTTAGACATCTTAGAAAGTTTTTTGGGAGTCATATACCATTAAATCATCATTTTATTAAAAACTATTTCAAATTATTTATTTATTTATTTACATCATTTATATCCCGCCCTTCTCACCCTGCAGGGGACTCAGGGCGAATTACAATGTACATATACAGGCAAATTTCAGATCAGCTGCACCTAGTTCACCTTGGGTTTTTGTGTCTTGTAGCGCCTTACATTTAATAATTGACTTCTTTCCTTGCTATACAAATTTAGATATATCCTTTTGCCACAGCACCATCCAAGTGAGCCAAAATAACAGCAGCAAAAGGGAGCTTGGAGAAGAGACAGCTTTAGTTTGCTGTAGGCTGTCTTTGATCTTAGCTCCTGGTGACTGTCTCCTTGCAGATTCAGGCTTTGACTGCCTGGCTGAAAAAAGGCCCAACAGAAACACCTGCTTGCCTTCAGAGGATGCTGGTGGGGGTCCCCCTTTGGGGGAGCCACTTCGGGAGTGGTGTGAGGATGAGGACCTGCCCCTTTACTTGGCTGACCTCAAGCCTATCACCTTGCTTTTAACAGCTGCTTGTCTGATTTTACAAAAGGTTTTATTTGTTAGCTTGCCCCATACAGGAAGGATGTGTGTTTCTAAAGAGGGAGGGGATCCCTGGACTTGTGGAGCAGCCATTGGAGACATACAGGGCAGGAGGAGATGCGGAAGGAGGAGACAATCTCAGTACCAATAAAATGGGGAGTAAAATAGAGTGCTTATTGCCCCAAACTGTCTCCTATATTTAATAGCCTGGATAACCAGGGTGACAGCCCCCCTTAGGTTGAAAGTGCTGCTGTTGAACGCCAGGTCAGGAAATGGAAAAACAACTGCCATCAAGGAGTTGATTCTGGATGAGCATGCTGGCCTGGTGTGTATCACAGAACCCTGGTTGAATAAGGTACCAGGATTCTCTGTTTAGCAACAGGCAAGGTCTGGGAGGGTGGGGAGAGCGGGGAGGTGGAGTTGCAATGGTCTATAATGATTCCATTCCCCTGATCATATTCTCCATCCCACAGACACTGCTCAACACTTTCCCTTCCTGAGCTAGCTGGGGTGGTCTCATCCATGCTGAGATTGCCCTGTTAGGAGTGGCTCAGGACTTCATAGCCTCCATGACAACCATGGGTCTGTCCAAAGTAATGTCTTGCCCTACCATGCTGCTGTGCACACTTTGGATCCTGTTTTCTGTGCAGGATGGAATGATGGCAATTTTGGTGTGGAGGACCTTGTCACAGTTCCATTGTCATTGACCGAACATTACCTGGTCATTTTTAGACTTGCTGGGACTCCACACGGGTGGAGTACAGATTAGAATAGTCAGCCCCAAGAGGGTTATGGACAGGCCCAGATTAACCCTTTTTGGTGGCCCCACACTTTGGAATTATGCCCCCAAACCAACCTCTACCGCACCCCCACCTTCTCCTCCTTGTGGCGCCACGTGCCCTCCTTCCTTGAGTCAAGGAAGGAGGGCGCGCGCGAAGAGGAGGAAGGAAGGGAAGCCCCGGTGCCGGCATCAGCTCCGGGGGCGGGGCTTCCCTCCGCCTCCTTGTCTTCATGGCGCACTTTGCGCCCTCCTTCTTTGACAAGGGGGCGGGGTGATGGCAAGGGGGGGCGCCATCCTCTCCTCCCCCATCCCCTCGCAGCGCTCTACCCCCACCCTCCCCCAAGAGAGAGAGAGAGAGTTGCGTTGCGTTTTTTGGGGGTCCATGTGAATTGCAACCCCCTTGGCTTGCGCCCCTAGGCCATGGCCTAGGGTGGCCTTATGGGTAATCCGGGCCTGGTTATG
This sequence comes from Anolis apletophallus, assembly GCA_030556195.1. Classification (NCBI taxonomy): domain Eukaryota; kingdom Metazoa; phylum Chordata; class Lepidosauria; order Squamata; family Anolidae; genus Anolis; species Anolis apletophallus. Next base: position 117,107,535 of record JARBWK010000002.1, on the reverse strand, counting down.
GATCTGTATCGATTTTCCTGGCAGCTCTTGGAGATTTTCTTGTAACCTTAGAAGGTGATTCTGTCAAAGCACTGGCTGACCTCTAGAATAGAAAAATGGTCAGGGTGCTGGACACAATTGCTCCTGAATGTCCCCTCTCATGGAGAAGAACCAAACCACCCCCTTGGTCAGCCCCAAGAGGGTTATGGACAGGCCCAGATTAACCCTTTTTGGTGGCCCCACACTTTGGAATTATGCCCCCAAACCAACCTCTACTGCACCCCCCCCTTCTCCTCCTTGTGTAATATATATTGAAGACTGACGTGCCCTCCTTCCTTGAGTCAAGGAAGGAGGGTTATGGCACGCTTTGGAATTATGCCCCCAAACCAAGAGGAGGAAGGAAGGGAAGCCCCGGTGCCGGCATCAGCTCCGGGGGCGGGGCTTCCCTCCGCCTCCTTGTCTTCATGGCGCACTTTGCGCCCTCCTTCTTTGACAAGGGGGCGGGGTGATGGCAAGGGGGGGCGCCATCCCCTCCTCCCCCGTCCCCTCGCAGCGCTCTACCCCCGCCCTCCCCCAAGAGAGAGAGAGAGTTGCGTTGCGTTTTTTGGGGGGGTCCATGTGAATTGCAACCCCCTTGGCTTGCGCCCCTAGGCCATGGCCTAGGGTGGCCTTATGGGTAATCCGGGCCTGGTTATGGATCTGTATCGATTTTCCTGGCAGCTCTTGGAGATTTTCTTGTAACCTTAGAAGGTGATTCTGTCAAAGCACTGGCTGACCTCTGGAATAGAAAAATGGTCAGGGTGCTGGACACAATTGCTCCTGAATGTCCCCTCTCATGGAGAAGAACCAAACCACCCCCTTGGTTTTCCAAGGAGTTGGTGGTGATGAAGCAAGTGAGATGGAGATAGAACAATGGTGGAGAACCTGAAGCAAATCTGACCGAGACAGGCTAGAGCATATTTAAAGGCTTACTCCATGGCAATGGAGGCATCAGACAAATTGTTCCTTGCTACCACAATTGCATTTGCAAGAAACTATACAGCTGAGTTGTTTCAAGTCGTCAGGGGGTTATTACATACTTGTCCTCAAAGGAGAAATCCCTCACCATTCAGCAGCCCATTGTGGAGAATTTGCAATGCATTTTGCAGATAAAGTTGCTCAGATCCATTCTGTCTTGGATGCTGTTATTGATAAAGTTCCAATGGATGTAACTTTGGCTCCTTCTTGCCCAGTGTTTATGGATACTTTTCCATTGGTGTAGCCTGAGGATGTGGACATAATCATTGGAAAAGTGAGAGATACACATTCTAGATCCTTGCCTTTCCTGACTGATCAAACAGGCTGGGGGGCGGACTGGCAGAGTGGATAAAAGTGGTGGTGGTCAGTGCCTCCTTGGAACAAGGCAAAGTTCCAACTTGTCTAAAGTAGGCAGTTGTGAGACCTATATTTTAAAAGCCATCCCTGAGACCCTCTATAATGGACAACTATTGGCCAGTGTCCAACCTTCCCATTCTAAGCAAGGTCTTGGAGGTTGTAGTGGCCTCCCAACTCTAGGGATTTCTGAATGAAATTGATTATCTTGACCCATTTCAAATTGGTTTCAGTCCTGGTTATGGAACAGAGACAACTTTGGTCACTTTGGTGGATGACCTACAAAGAGAGCTAGACAGGGGAAGTGTGTCCCTGTTGGTTCTCCTGGACCTTTCCATGGCTTTTGATATTATTGATCATGGTATCCTTCTGGGTCGTATCACTGGGATGGAGCTGGGAGGCACTATTTTACAGTGGTACTGGGGAATTCCTGTTCAAACCCTTGGCCATTGATCTGTGGAGTTTCTCGGGGTTCCATTTTGTCCTCTATTTTTTTAACACATACATGAAACCACCAGGAGAGGTCATCCCTATATGCAGATGACACCCAACTCTATACTTTTTTCCACTTAAAGCCAAAGAAGCTGTCCTGACCCTAAACCAGTGCCTGTCATCAATAATGGACTGGATATGGGCAAACAAATTGAAACTTAATCCAGATAAGACAAAAGTGCTCCTGGTCAGTTGGAAGACAGACGATATAATAGGGATTCAGCCTGTGTTGGTTGGGGTTACACTCTTACTGAAGACACAGGTCCGCAGTTTGGAGGTCTCCCTGGACTCAGCATTGAACCTGGAAGTCCAGGCGTCTGTAACGACCAGAAGGGCAATTAAAACTTGTGCACCAACTACACAAGCAAAATCTATCCACGATGGTGCATACTTTTGTTACATCCTATCTGGATTACTGTAATGCACTCTATGTGGGGCTGCCTTTAATGGAAACTTCAGCTGGTCCAAAGAGCTGAAGCCAAGTTGCTAACTGAGGCTGGCTACAGGGAGTGGACAGCCCCCCGTTGCAGCAGCTCCACTGGCTGCCAGTTTGTTTCAAGGCACAAATCAAAGTGCTGGTTATGATTTTTATAGTCTAGATGGCACAGGTCATCTATTTGGCTGACTGTGTCTGCTTGTACAAACCTTCCCAGGCTGAGATCTTTAAGAGAGGCCCTTCTCTCAGTCCCACCTCCATCTCAGGCTCAGTTGGTGGGAACGAGAGAGCAGGTCTTTTTGGTGGTTGCCCTTTGACTCTGGAACTCCCTGCCCAGGGAAGCCAGAATGCCCCCCACCCCCATCAGTGTTGTCCTTCTAGTGGCAGGTTAAAACCTTTTTATTCAGGCAAACTTTTAAAGATAAAGGGTTTTAAAGATCAAGTCAAGAGGAGCTGTGGTTTTAAACTGTGAATTTTTAATACTGTTTATATTTAATTCTGTTTTAATGTTTGTATATTTTAAATTGTTCATTAATGTGTTTATGTTAAGCCACTTTGAGTCCCCTTCAGGAGGGATACAACAGGGTATAAATATAATAATAATAGGAATAATAATAATAATTTCTGCCTGACCAATAGGTTCACTGAACAATTTATATTTAATTCTATTTTAATGTTTTTCTATTTTTAGATTTTAATTTGTATTGAAATGCTTTTAATGTAAGATGCTTTGACTCGTCTTGTGGAGAGAAAAAAGCAAAATATAAATAAACTTAATAATAATAATAATATCCCTGTCAGCTTTAAACATCTACAAATCACTTCAGGAGAGAGATGAATATCCTAGTAATCATTATGCACTCAGGAATACCTGTACAGGGACAAGAGTCTTGAAGGAAATCCAGACAAAAAAAATACATAAGTTAGTGAACAGATAGAAAGTAACATATAGGCCAGGGGTGCAGAGAAACCTTGCAACCTGAGAAGAAATGTAGGTGGGCTGAGAATGCCAGTAGAATTCTGAGAAACAATGAAATTAAAATTGACAGATTTTTATAGCTCTGTTTCCAAGTGGGAAGAAGTTTTTGAAGTAGGAAAGAAATTCCATAAGCCAGCCAACTATGACTATGGTTCTTCTACACTGCCATATAAAGTCCAATTATCTGCTTTGAACTGGTTTATATAGCAGTGGAGACTCATATAATCCAGTTTAAAGCGATAACTGTTTTTTAATTTAAGTGAATGTATGTGATGTGTTAATGTTAATTGTATTTTAATGTATTTTAATGCTGAATGTTTTTGGTTTTTATATTGTATTTTACTGTGTGGGCATCGAATTGTGCCTTTTGTTAGGCCGCTCTGAGTCCCCCCTCGGGGGTTGAGAAGAGTGGGGTACAAATGTTGGACATAATAATAATAATCTGGCATCAGATCCTGGGATACAAGGCAGCATAAAAGGGCCTAAAATTAACTGTTGCACTGATAAAGGCCAAGTATTTTAGTCTATTATAAACAAGAAATATCTATGGGATATTTAATAAACTGGGTAGGAAGGTTATGCTTACAATTTAAATACACTTTTTACTCTGCTTAAGAAAGGGATGGACAACGTCCACAGGACAGAGAGAACTTGAGTCTCAAAGGAAGTTACATTTCAGTAGCTAATTAAATTGAAATTTGATTATCTGAATCTTACTGCTTCTTGTTTTCCTATCCCCACATGACAAAAATAAAGAAAGGAAACAGAAATGGAAAAGAAAAGGAAGGAAAGAGAGAAAAGAAAAGGCTTCTCCCTGCATTGATATCCCTCTAGTCTAGGATTTCTTAAACTTTTTCTACTAGTGATTTCTTTGCACCCAAAAAACTGTCAACAGAAAAAACATTTTAAAATAAAATACAGGCCTGGGACTTTATGATTTAAAAAAAATTAAATCATCTTTATTGAGTTTTACAAATGTGGGTTATAAAATCAAGGATTTCAAAAAAAAAGAGAGAAAGGAGTAGAGATGTGGGGGAGGGAGATGTGGGGTGGTTGGGTTTGGGCTGGGGTTGGGATTTGGATTGGGAGGAGAGGAAAATAAGAGAAAAAAGGAATGGGGATATTATTGAACTTCCACTCTTTTCTATAATGGTATTCAGGGAGAAAAAAGTTTCCTTTTTTCTTTTCCTGTTGTTCATTGTTGGTAATTCTCTTTTCCTATATTCTATTCATATTAGCATCTTGATATTGTTTTCTTTTATCCATTCCTTAATGGGGCTCCAGTTGGTTAATTTAATATGTGTGTTCCATGAACTTGCAAGTATGTATGTTAGGTGATCCATATTCATAATGTCTAGAATGTTTTCTATCCACTCTTCTTTTGTTAGTATTGTGTTTTGTCTCCAGACTCTCGCTAATAGAATCCAGGCTGCTGATGTTAAGTGAACAAATAGTTTGTCTGTGTTCTTATCCCACTGAATGTTGACTAATCCTAAAAGATAATATTCAAGTTTTAAGGGGATTGCTCCTTTCAGTATTTTTTGACATGCTGCCTGTATTGTTTTCCAAGAGGGCTTCACTTTCTTACAAGACGACCACATGTGGTGGAAGGTCCCCTCCTTAATTCCACATTTTCAGCATTTATTGCATATGGGTTTTTTTTGAGAATTTTGCTAATTTTCATGGTGTTAGGTACCATTGGTGTATCATCTTCATCCAATGTTCCCTTAAATCATATGAGTAAGTGTAGTTGATTTTCCTGTACCATATTAGATTCCATTCCTCCAGCGAAATTGTTCTTCCAATATCTCTCGCCCATTTTATCATATACTCTTTGATATATTCTTCTTCTGTAGACCACTTGAGTAGCAATTTATAAATCTTTGTAATTTGTTTTCTTTCGTTGATTATTAATTTGTCCCAGGTGGTTGTACTGTCCATAAATCCTACTTGGTTATCCCTTTTAAAGTATTCCTTTAGCTGCTAGTACTGAAGCCATGTGATGTTTTCGTATTGGCTTTTTAGATCATCTTGTGATCTCATTTTTATCTCTTTATTCTCTGTTTTCAGCAAGTCTTTGTAGGTGGGCCACCTGTTCCATCCTAGCTCCTTTTTCTGATGGGCTTCAAGGGGTGAGATCCAAAGGGGTGTCTTTTGATAAAGTCTCTCTTTGTATTGTTCCCATATTTTGAGTAGTGCTGACCGGATGAAATGGTTACCAATTTTTTTCAACTCTTTTTCTGCTGTACCATAGATATGCATGCCAGCCTGCTCTTAGGTCATGGCTTTCCAGTAATAGTATTTTCTTTCTTTTTCTTTTTTTCTAAAACAAAATCCAGTCCTTTATCCATTCCAGTCTGCTAGCCTCAAAGTACAGCTTCAGATTTGGTTGGCCAAATCTCCCTCGTTTCCTTTCATCTGTTGAGTTTGTGAAGTTGATTCTTGGTTTTTTATTATTCCAGATGAGTTTTGATAGATCCTTATACCAGTCTTTGAAAAATTGTGCTTTCCTAATTATAGGTAGGTTTTGGAAAAGATAAATCATTTCTGGTAGAACGTTTGTTTTGATGACCGAGATTCTGCTTAACAACGATAGCTTCAGGGATTGGCAGTCCTTCAGGTTTTTCTTGATTTCTCTCCATTTTATCTCATAATTATTTTGCAATAATTGCAAGCTTTTTTTGCTGTGACGTTGATGCCTAAATATTTGTTTTTGTTGGTTAGTTGTAGATTCGTTATCTCTTTCAGTTTCTCTTTCCTGTTTTGGTGAGGATCATCAATTTTTCTTTATTGATTCTAAAGCCTGATATATTACCAAATTCCTCAATCTTTTTAGCCACCACTTAATACTGATTAATGGATCGTGTATTGTACAAATTAAGCCATCAATAAATATTATGATTTTAGCACTTTTGGTCTTATGGAAAAGCCAGGGGAGCTTCAAAAGCTTGCATGTTTTATTTTGTGCTTTTTAAATTATCCCAATAAAAGTACTCCTGTTTTATAATTTTTGGATTTTGTTGTATTTTGCTACCAAGCCAACACAGTTACTCCTCAGTGTGTTTACAGAAGATCAATCTTTCTGTAAATAATCAGGATATGCCTCTAGAGGAATAAACTGTGAAACATAATCACTTCTGTTCAATTCATTCACAACTCACCCAAAATGTTCATAACTACTATTTCAAAGCAATTTTCCTTCCCTGTAAGGGGAGGAAAATATTCTAAATCAAATAATGTTTGGACTGATATGAAAATGTAGCAGCTCTTTCATGGTTCTTCCTGTTTACTTTTGTGTGTCTTGCAGATCTCTTGTAGAGAATGATATGCAAAATTTTCTTTAAAATATCCCTTTTCTTTTCTCTCTCTCTCTCTCTCTCTCTCTCTCTCTTGTTTTAAATGTTCAAGAAGCTAAAAAGAGAGTTTACAAGTACACACAAAATGCCTTGCAGCACTTTGTCAAAAAGTTATTTGACTTTCATGAGGCATTGAACATTTCATTCCCTCTATCTGATATTGCAATGATTTCATAAGATTCTGCTAGAAACTCAATAATCTTTGGCTGTCTGAAGCAAAATTGGTCTTTTTAAAAAGTCAATTCAAGACTTGTATGGCTAAGGAGCCATGGGATTCAAAATAAGCAAGAGGTTTGGAATCGGAGTGTGCATCTTATATAATATACATCAGGAATCCTACTTATTAACATTAGCACCAAGAACAGCTCCTCCCTGCCTATTTATCCTCTGTCTTTGTGTCTGGAGCTAAATCTATGCCTACAAAATAATTTCTTCTTACCTTATCCCACTTTTCTTTGAATACACAATATTTAAAATAATCCTAATTTTAGTAAAATATGTCCTGCCTCCCAAATAGAAATCTGGATGGAATTGCAAGATGATGCAGTTTTGAGAATGGGGCATGTTGGTGTTTGGCGCAGTTTGGTGTTTGGCGGGAATGTGATACAGCTGGCTGGGAGTCAGCTGCATAAGATCTCTACTGACCAGAAGGTCATGAGTTTGAGGCCTGCCCGTGTCGGGGTGAGCTCTCGACCAATTGTGTAGCTTATTATCTGTTTCTCCATCATGGTCCCTGTGACTCACACATATGGTATTTCCTGCACCTGAGCAGACAGTGGGAATCTTCTAGAAAGTTAATATCACTTTAAATGGTAGCCCCGCCCACACTCCCCTTGAGAATATATATAGCCGGACTTCCGGTTTGGGAACAGAGGAGAGCGGACGCCAAGAAGGCGAGCTCCCGAAAGAGAGTGGGCTCTCTGCATAGCCGGGGGGTAGCAACTGCAAACCCGACCCCTCTTTGGAGCAAGGAAGAGGGGTTCCAGTCCAGGGAGCGAGTGGTGCCTTGCAGGGCTCGTGAGCCGGCAAAGCACCATAAACGCCAACCCGAAGACCCAGGGGCCGGCAGAGAGCCGCGGTGGGCGCATCCGGAAGGAGAGCCGCCACAGCGCTTCCTCGCCCAACTTTCCCGTCAAGAAAGACCTCCGTGGCCAAGTAAGAACCGTAAAATTAAAAAAGAATTATATAAGAAGATTTGTGTGGGGCCCGGACCGGTGGCTGAAGCCAAAACGCGCTGGAAACGGCGGAAGGGCAATATATATTGCTAGAACCCTTCAGAGCCAAACAAAGGCAAGACAAACAGGAGAAGAATAGGTGAAAGATAAAGGAAAGAAATCTAAACCTAGGAATCCTAGGGAAAGATAAATAAATCCATAGTGGCTGTATACTGGTAAGAAGACGCCGAGTGGTGGATTCAGCTGGAGAAGAGTGTTATGCAGGATGGATTTAAAGGGCAAGTAACAAAGAAATAAAGCTATAAAGCTATAAAGCAAGCTAGACGAAAGTCTGAGAAACGAGGGGGGACGACAGCTCGGAACTATTAAAAGGAGTTAAAGAGAAGGACATGATGGGCACCAGAAAGAAGGCTGAAAAAGATAATAAGAGTATCCTACTGAGAAGGGAATCATTTCAGGAGGATGGAAGACTGGGTGAACAATTAAAGGAGCTATTTTCCGAAATGAAAAAAATGAATGAAGCAAATGCTAGAGCATCAGAGGAAAGAAAGCAGATAAAAGAAAGCATACATGAATCAAGGAAAGACATGAAGAAGGAGGTGTCAATTCTGAGAAAGGAAATGGCCGCCCTATATGAAAAAGTTGATATAATCCAAAGAAGAGAGGAGGACACCAGAACTAAGATGCAGAGAGAGCAGGAAAAGATCAAGAAGCTAACGGAGGCGCAACAGGAGTTGAAAAAGAAAAATTTGCACCTAGAGTTATTCCAAAGAGATTTTCAATTGAGAATACGGGGTCTGCCTGAGAAGCAAAATGAGAAATCGGAGGAAACGATGCAAATAGCGAGTGAACTGACAGCGAAGTTAGTTCAGAAGGAACAACAAATGATGGAAGAAAAAATAGATAAAGCCTACCGAGTTTCTACAGCCTTCTCGAGGAAAAATAAATCAGAAAGGGACATACTTGTCCAATACAATTCAATAAAGATCAAAGAAGAAGTAATAAGGAACCACTACGTTAACCCGTATATGGTGAATGAGAAAGTGATAAGAATAATGAGGGAGATACCCAGTGCAATCCTCGATAATAGGAAGAAATATTACTTCCTGACAGATGCTCTAAAAGATCAAGATATAAGATTTAAATGGGACAAGGTGGATGGGCTAACATTTACGTTCCGGACTGTCAAATATTGGATCAACTCGGCGGATGCTGCCGAGGAGTTTTATAGAAAATGGGAGCATATCCTAGACCCAACGTCGGGAAAAGCAGGAAATAATAAAAGACACAGACAAGGGAATAAAAACCCCTTAAGCGAACCCACAAAGGAAACATACAAAGAATATGACAAAACCAGGGAAGGGATGGCGGTAAGATCAAAAGATGGCAGATCAATAGAAGATAGTATGGAAAGAAAAAGAGAGAAAGCGGAACAAGAGCAAGAAGAAGACGAGACTACCGAACAAGACTCTGAGGTAGGATCGGAAGAGACAGGATCCGATGAGGAAGGACAAGTTCTGGACTACTAACTGCGTCAAAAAATGGAGGTAAAATGCTTCTCTCTCAACACAAACGGTATGAACATACCGGAGAAGAAAGCAAAATTTTTTCATTACTTACAAAAACAAAGGGCATGGATTTATGCATTACAGGAAACACATATTAAGGATTCCAGGAAAGACCTTTTGGAAAATAAGAAATTAGGACTGCTGTTTACTTCGGCAATAGAAAAGAAAAAAAAGGGGGTTGCTCTCTATATCAACCCCATCCTTGAGCCAGAGCTATATTATAAAGATGAAGAGGGCAGAGTGATAGCGGCGGTGGGGAAAATTAAGGGGAAAAAAATTCTTATTATTTGTGTTTATGCGCCGAATGGGCCAAAGCTTAAGTTTTTTGAAAATCTTAGTGAGAAGATTATCGAAGCGGAATGTGAAGACTGTGTAATAATGGGTGACTTTAATGGGGTCATAAACCCAGAGCTAGATAAGAGGAATGGAAAAGGGAAAAAACATAAGGGAAATGTAGGTAAGCTTCCAAATTCGTTTTTTAAGATGATAAACACAAATTATTTGGAAGATATTTGGAGGACTCAGAATGGGAGGAGTTATGATTTTACGTATTTTTCAGGGAGAAGAGAATCCTGGTCAAGGATAGATTTTATTTTGGTCTCTAAAAGCCTGGCTAGACGAGTGATAAAATCTGGGATACATACAAGAGTGTACTCTGATCATGCCCCGACTGAGATAACTTTAAAATGGGGAGAGAGACAATATAGATGGAGGTTAAATGAGATATTATTAAAGAAAGAAGAGGATATACAAAAAAATAAAGAATTAATCAAGGAATACTTTACAATAAATAACCAAGAGGAGGTCGACTTGCTAACAATATGGGAAGCAAGCAAAGCAGTGATGCGCGGGAATTTTATGGCGCAGGCTACTTATATAAAAAAACAGAAAAGAAATGAGATGGATAGGCTCCAGATTGAACTGAGTGCATTAGAAAAGAAATTGAAGAAAAATCCTAAAGATAAGGAGACGGGAGAAAAAATAAAGTATAATAAGGCACAGATAAATCTGTTAACAGTGGATGAGATGAGTAAGAAACTAAAATGGGTCAAGCAAAGAAACTTTGAACACGCAAATAAAACAGGAAAATGGCTTTCATATTTAGTTAAGAAAAAAAGTCAAAAAAATATAATAACAAAAATAACAAGGGAGGGAATCTCATACACAAAAGAGGAGGAGATAATTAATGAATTCGTGCGATATTACCAAGATCTATATAAAGACGAAAAAACAAACAGGTCTGATATACAAGAATATCTAAATAAACAGAACTTAACACATATCTCGGAGGAAGAAAGGGAGCTTCTAAATGCTGAAATTACCGACCAAGAAGTCGCCACTGCAATAGACGGATTAAAAACAGGGAAAGCACCGGGCCCAGATGGGTTTACAGATGTTTATTATAAAAAATTTAAAGATGAACTAGTACCTCAACTTACAAAGGTGATTAATGCAACCATTCAGCAAGGTAGAATGCCAGATACTTGGGGAAATTCAGAAATTATAATAATCCATAAAGAAGGAAAGGATCCAGAATGCGTCCAGAATTATCGACCCATATCCCTTACAAATTTGGACTATAAAATTTATGCAAGTATAATAGCCTCGAGACTTAAAATATTTCTGAATAAATGGGTCAATGAAAACCAGACAGGATTCCTCCCCAATAGGAAAATGAAAAAAAACATTAGGAATATAATAAATGCGATAGAATTTATGGACAAAAATATCGATTCGAAGGCACTCCTCGCGTTTTTGGACGCGGAGAAGGCCTTCGACCGAATTGGATGGGGAATGATAGAGAGATTACTCAATGAATTAGATATGGGTATAAATTTTATTTCAGCAATAGAAGCAATTTATAAAAAACAAGAAGCTCAAATACTAATCAATGGACAAAGATCAAAAAAGATTCAGATAAACAGGGCGTGAGACAGGGGTGCCCCTGTCTCCACTCATTTTTAATTTGGTGTTAGAAGTACTGCTAAAAGATATAATACAAGATAAAGAAATAAAGGGACTGTCAGTAAAGAACCAGAATTATAAAATATACGCTTTTGCCGATGATTTGGTATGTATAGTGGATAACCCCAAAGAAAATATGGAAAAATGGATGAGGAAAATCGAGGCATTCGGCAAGGTGGCTGGGTTTAAATTAAATAAAAGCAAATCACAAATTTTAGTAAAAAATATAAATAAAATGGATGCCCAAGAGATAGAAAAGAAATTTGGAATTCCCAAAAATTGTCAATTGTAAATAAAGTAAAATATTTAGGTATAATATTGACCTCAAAAATTGTCAACTTGTTAAAAATAACTATGAAAAAACTTGGCAACAAGTAAAAGAAAATCTAGAAAAATGGAGAAGTCTTAATCTGTCCCTGCTAGGGAAGATATCGCTAATCAAAATGAAAATTTTCCCAAAGTTAAATTTTATGTTCCAAACGTTACCTATATTAAAAAATCATACTATACTAAAGAGATGGCAAATAGAGCTGACGAAGTTTATCTGGGGAGGGAGGAGACCCAGAATAAAACAGAAATATATGCAAGAAACGACAGAGAAGGGTGGATTTGGTGTGCCAGATCTTACCCTATATTATGATGCAAATTGCTTGGAGAACATAAGAGATTGGATAGATCTACGAGATAGTAAATTACTAAATTTGGAGGGATGGGAGAATAGGTTTGGATGGCATGGGTATCTCTTTTATAATAAATGGAAGGAGGATAAAAACGTTAACAATCATGTAATAAAAGCCCCACTGCTAAAAGCCTGGAATAGACATAAAGATACTATCTACAGCAAGTGCCCATTATGGGCCTCCCCTCTGGAGGCGTTCCAGATAATTAAGGTAGGGAGAAAAAGTTGGCCCCTATATAGAGACGTTTTAGGGAAAGAAAATAATAAGCTTATATTGAAACCCATGGAAAATCTGAAAGAGTTAAAAATAAACTGGCTCCAATATTCTCAATTAAAGATGAGGTGTAAGGTAGATATGCAAGTCGGATGGGAAACATCTCAGACGATAGCAGCAAAGATACTGACCCAACAAAGTAAAAAAAGTGTAAGCAAGCTATATAAAATATTACTAGCAAAAAGACATGAAAAGAGCCCAATAAAAGAGTATATAAGGAAATGGGAAGATAATATAGGACACCATATTAAAAGGGAAGAATGGGAAAAGAGCTGGTCCCAGTGCCAAAGATATACATGTGCACAAATATTAAAGGAAAATCAGCTGAAAGTCCTTTACAGGTGGTATATAACACCTGTGCAATTGGCAAAAATGTATAAAAATGGAAATGACTGGTGCTGGAAGTGCCAAAAAGAAAGGGGTACATACTTCCACCAGTGGTGGTCGTGTGAAAATATAAAACGATACTGGGAAATGGTACGAAAGCTGGTGGAGGGAATGATACATGAAAAGATTGAACTGAAACCAGAAATCTTCCTTTTAAATATTGTAGAACCCGGGTTGGGTAGAGAAAAAGGAAGGCTCCTGTGGCATATAGCGACTGCTGCCAGGATAGTCCTGGCTAGAAAATGGAAAATGTCGGAAACACCTGAAGAGGAGGAAATACTGCAAAAGCTACTGGAAATAGCTGAAATGGATAAGCTGACGTACCTATTAAAAATGGGAACAATTAATCAATTTATGGCCACTTGGACACCACTGGTGGAATACATAAAGGAAAAGAAAAAGATGGACTTGAAAGCCTTTTGGATATAGGTTATAGAAACAAAGTGCTCTGAAAAATGGGCTCTATAGTATAATTTAGTTAAGTGCGATGCCACCGGTGAAGTCAACCGTTTGTTTTTAATATGTTGTGATGTCTTGTTTTCTTCGTGTAACCCCGCCCTATTTTACCCCTCCACACACCCCCCAACTTCCTATGACCTTCCTTCCCTCTATCCCCTTTTGATGTGTATGTCTTTTTTAACCAATAAAACCTTATAAAAAAAAAGAGAATATATATAGCCAGTGGGAGGGGCTGCCACCTCAGATCCTTTCATCCACCGCAATTGCGACAGCTAGGAATCTTTATCTTTTCTATCTTTGACTAGCATTGAAGGACTGCAAAATTTTCACTTTTATTCTTAAGTTAGTTCTTAAATTATTAATATTCTTTATCTTGGTGGTGATTGGTTACCACCACTTGCCATTTTTATAGCTTAATAACCTTGCTTGCCATTTCTTTTGACTGATTTGTCCTTCAGTCAGAATACCGTTAAAGCAAGGTTTAGGAACTCAAGCTGGTATAATTTGTGGGGTTTACCCCACAAACGGGGAAAGACTGAGTCCACACTCAAAGAGGTTCTTTAGAAATTTTCAAAAAAATATAAATAAATAAATAAAATCAAAATTCTCAACGGGTTTTTTTAAACTAGCCATTGGCCTCAAGATGGCGGCTCCATTGGTGAAGAAAGAGGCTAAAGAGAAAGGCCACCAATATGGCCGCTGACCTCCAGGGCAGACAATGCCCCCATGACAGCTCTCTTTCAGGCTGCGCCCTAGATACTGGGAGATCATTGCAGGCTGCCAAGTTACAATTGCAGCCAATATTTGTAATGCCTCTGATGTGCACTGCGAAGGCGCTATCTCCAGATACTGCCCAAGAGGAGCTGATAACCTCCTCCATGCCGGTGGGCATAGCCTCAGTGGATTCAGAAGCCCAAGATGGAACCACCCGCCTTCCGCTGGCCTCAAGGCCCTCCCCACATCAGACTCCGATGTCTGGTCGGATCTGACACCTGGCACATGTACAGCGAGGCACAGGAATCATGTCGATATTTGTGTCACCCCAAGAGGGGCAGGGCACCAAAGTAGCCGAGCCCGAGTCTGCCTCTTAAGGCAGGGAACGAATGCACAAGGTGCCCATTCAACTGGTCCCGAGTTTGCCTCTCAGCACAAACTTGCCTCTTAAGGCAGAGAGAGTGCAAACACCAATTGAGCTGGACCCAGCCTGCTGGAGGCTCCTTCTGCGCCTTTTACACATGAGCATTCTTTGAGCTCGGCGCAGGCACCAGTGACAATGCCAAGAAGCCTCGTTCCCCCTTCCATGCCGGCACCCCCAGTGCCTGCTGAGAGGGATACTCTCACAGCACCGGAAGAGCTGGATGCAGGATGGCCGCTGCCATTGGGATCTTTTCCCCATGTGGTTCAGTCACCGGTACCGGGGGAGCAGTTCGGCGCTCCTGTTTGCCATCGCTTCTCTCGAACCACAGTGTTCTCTTAATCCACCCAACTTGGTCCATGGCAATGCCACCGGTATCATGGCGGGATTGAGCTCTTCGACCTCAGCTCCTCCCCCTATTCCATCTGGGGGATGTTGTATGTTGTATGTCTATTGCATTGAATGTTTGCCTGTATATGTGTATTGTGATCCACCCTGAGTCCCCTGCAGGGTGAGAAGGGTGGAATATAAATGATGCAAATAAATAAATAAATAAATAAATATTCTCATCTCAAGAGTGGTCTTGTCATTTATTTATTGCATGTATGCCAATACTTGCATATTCAAGCATCCAAAGACCTGAGATTCTCTGCTCATTGTGGTGTGTATGCTATTTAATATTTATTATAGTTCCTGCAGCCTGACACCATTTTAATAGGTACTTGCATTCAGACTTAGTCAATGGTTTTGGTTTTAAAAGGGGCTCATACAAAATATAGTGCTTGCAACTAATGGGATTTTCATGAGTGTGTGTGCACGCACATGCATTTTTAATAATAATAATAATTTTATTTCTTGCCTGCACACATTTATAGACAGATGTGTAGTGCTTTACACATTTATAGACAGATGTGTAGTGCTTTCTCTCCTACATAGGCAGCAATGGTTTCTGGCATACATATGTAGAGGAGGAGGACAGAGGCTGTGAGATTTCACCCCTCTTGCTTTGGAAATTGAAAACTCTGCAAAGCTGCAAAGCTTCAAAAGACAAGTGAATCAATGGATAGTGAAAGCTTTGCTTTTCTAACCTTGGAAAGTAAGTGTATTGGCAACAGTAAAAGCATTAGAACCCAACAAGGTTGACCTTCGGTTAAATTTAAGTTTCAAAGATATACTTTAAAAATACATGTCACTTCTGTAAAAGCCCACCATTTTTTCTAATATGAAATGAATGTGTTGTAATCACTTCAGCTAGAAAAGTGTGATGCCTGAGTACACCCACTTCATATGCGAAAAGGAAGTACCCTCTGCATTACATTTTGTGAAAATTGAAGAAAACATACCTCCAGCACAAAATCAAGAAGCCAAACATTTTCCTTCACAAGATTTTTTCCCCATTTAAACAAAATGTTTTAATTAGTGCAAAACCTTATGAAAACCCAGACCCATAAAGCATAAAAGAGGGGCTGATCAATATCCAAGACACACACAACCTTTCCCTTGTTACTATTTTACTAATCCATGCAGCAAAGGAATATTCATTTCAATTTTGCACTTTTTACAGAAATGTCCAAAGACATTTATTGAAAATGTGGAGAGTTTATCTATGACCAAAAAGAAAGAACAAAACTCTCTCTATGCCTTGTGATGAGAAAAAATATTTGCATTTTCCCATTTACTGAATGAAGATGAATCAATTCCCAATGACACTTAAATTGCTCTGCAGGAGTTCTCACACCCAACAGCATTTGGGTTTTTTTGTAGGGTTTTTGGTGTCCTAGAATGCATTTTATCAGACCATGAATGCTTGTGCTCAGTTGAGATAACTAAATGTGGTATGACCAATTTTTTTTATCAATCTTGTAGAGCTGAATGGCAGTCTGGATCCATCAACTTACTCCCTCATCAGACAGGGCTTTTTCTGGCAGCATATGCCTGTTGAGCCATGGAGTCTTCCAGCTCCCATCTGATGATGCAGAGAAACTTCCGACAGGGTTCTGTGGGTGATCTAGAGTGGAGCCAGCATATGCTGGTATGGCCACAACACACGAGGCCTCCTGTGTTGTGCAGGAAGTGGGGGAGGGGAGCTGTACAGTTAACATTTCCCCATGGGATCGGCTTCCTGTTGGGCTGGGTGATGTGGGGCGTGACACTATGGGTTCCCTATCCCCCCCCCCCAACAATGGTTGCCTGAGTCACCACGACACATAATGATTCTGGCAGTCTGTGTGCTGAGGTCATTACTGAGATTGCAAGGGGGGGGTCTGGAGAGAAAATTTAGATATAGGAGTTACTTTGTGCCACCTTCTGTTTGTATGATTCCACTATCTATGGCTTGAAAATACCACCCCATGTCCAGACCCAAAACTGATATTGATTTTTATCATTTCATATAAGGGGCACCATTTTACTACACAGTTGTAAATATTGGGACTTTAACACCCATATATTTTGGCTCCATGGAACCAAATCCCTGCATTTGCCAAGGGTTCACTATAAACAGAAAATAGATACTGTCAGCACTGCAGTGCAATTTACTACAGAATTTTATGGCACAATTCTCTTTTTAAAAGAGATTAAGATTAAGGCACCTCATAGAGATTTACTCTCTATGGAGCCTTGGTAAAGGACAGCTTAATCCACTTTGTAACATTTATTAACTGAATTCATGTATGTGTGTATTTGAAAGTGAGCTGCACTTAGTTCAGGAATACTTACACTTGGGCCAAGTGTATAGAACTGCAATCTCATGCTTTGACAGGTTGATCATGCTGTTTGAGCACTAGTCAGTCCAAAGTGTGGCATATCTTTCTTTTTATCTGCCTGATATATTTATTTCCTCTATGTATTGCCCATCTGATCACACTGAAAACTACTTGTCTCCCTCCTTCCACAATGAAGACATTTAGTTTCTCATCCTCACTTCTCCAAAACCGACAGTTTACCTAAAGGTTAAAAATTATGCATTCAATTAACAAGCTCCAGCACTTCTTCCACATTAGCATTAATAGTGCATGAAAAAGGGCTCTTGGTAGTTTTTACTCTGCAGCAAGCAACTATTCTCTCTCCTCACCCCCATTTTTCTTTCTATTCCGCCTATGTCAGTTAATGAGGCCATAATGTTAGCTGCAGCAGTTTGCTGATGGAATCACTAAGGTGATAATGGTTCTGAATCTGTACATTATTTCACTTCCTCTTTTCCATTTTTACTGCCAAACTTAATGCTGTTCTGATATTTTTCTTTGCTGAGGAAATCAGGCCTCTCGAGGAATATCCAAATTGAGAAAACAATCTGTATTAGAATTTTTGTCATTTGCATGTGAAAGGTAATGTCAAGTGTATTTTGCTGCTATTGAAGTGGTCACTATGTAGAATAAGGGAACTTGTTTAGCTACCAAGTTCAGTTTCAGAAATGTTGCATTAAGGTGATGGTTAGGGACCAAGTCAGAAAAGAATATTAGTGTTGAGGTGAAATGAAGGTCTGGGTAGACTATCTGCCCCATATTTGATTGCTCTCAGGTAATAACACCTAAATCAATTACAGTTCAAATAATGTGACCCATAATAGATCCATGCCCTGGGGTTCTTCTTGCCTTTGCCTCTGTTAAAACTTCTCAAATTGTTTAGGTCAAAGGACCACTGGAAATACGATTAACATTGTTGCAAATAGAAGCAGGAACTTGGATTGCAATACCTTTTTGTTTTACCAGAGGCATAATGATAGATTTTTATACTTTGGTAAAACTTCTGTAGAATGGAGCAGTTGACAAAATTTGACGATTTACCAGAATGACATTTGATAACTGAATATTAAAATGGATTGAACTTGAAGTGTCTTGAAGACTATTCAGAATTGCCCTGTTCCTCAGTCTTCCAGTGTGTTGTAGGCCATCAAACTTTGCAGAAAGGAATTCTGAACCAAAGCTGTTGCATTTTTATTTTGTTTTCTTTTTATTTGAGTGGTGTGAAACATAATGTAAACTTTACTCAGCTCTGCTGATGGCTAGTGATTCCCATGATTGTGAAACAGCTAGTCCGTTCTGCATTGTAATCTTAACTTTAAAATATTTGCACTAAACAAATTTTAAGGATAGATTCAACTCTTGGAACAGCTTCTTTAATATTTGGATTAAAACCTAGAACCTCTTTACTTGGAAACTGCTCATTACCACAGCTCAGCTCTCTTGAGAAGCCACAATGGTACTAATGCAACAATTTCATCTGACTATGACTTGCACTGAAGTCTATGGGTATAAGACCTTTCCTAAATATCACTTCTGATCTCTTCATTTTCACAATAGTAGTTTAAAGGGGTCCAGGTTCTATGGAAATGGAGTTGAATATAAGGACCAGATCTGATATGAGACATGATATTTAGACTTAGATGATGATAAATGAGGATAGCCAGGATTGTGCAGTAATCTGAGTGTTTGACAAGAATTTTGGAACAACAATGTTTGAATTGCTGCCCAGCAATGGATCTCCTTTCTGTGGCCTTGGCCAAATCACTCTCTCAGCCTAAGGGGAATTTACTGGCAAACCTTATATTGAGGGAATCCTACCGTAAGAACACCATAAGTCACCATAAGTCAAAGTTGTCTTGTACAACACAATAACAAACGCCAAGGAGTCACATTGTTACAAAATGAGGAAGAAACATATTTTGTGAAGCTACACAGCATAGCCTTCCTTGCATTGTGTTATTTCCTAATTTCCTAGTTTCCGAAGTGAAGTATAGAGCAAAGATTCTCAGACACTGTTCTGGAAGGACTAACTCTTCTCCTACTTAGCACATTCTTTTGCAATTATTCGCATTTGATTAAGGCATTGGACATAAAGCTGTTAATCCATTCTTATTCAGAAATAAACCCCACTGAGCTTAATAAGATTTATTCCAGGGTATGTGTATATAGGACAAGCTTCCCAAAATATATCAATTAAATATTGATTTACTTTAAAATATGTTTATATTATTTTTGTTCAGTTTTCCTCGACATTTTGGTTTATAGCCAAGCAAAGGAAACATTACTAGGCTTATAGTGTGCAATGCTTTCAAGTCCCAGCACAGAAATAAATTAAACTTATGAACCATAATTCAGGAATATTTATCACCAGGATGAAGAAAACACAACATTTTTGTAGTTCACACCAGTATACTACTTTGAGATTTATTTTGTTACTTGTACTTTTGATTCAATCATACTGTTGTGGGAACAGTAATGCAACAGGACTAAAATGGTGCATTTGCTGATGTTCTTTTAATCATTAATCTCTGCAATATTGTAAATTACACAGACTGTAATGCATTGTCCTCCTCTACAGTATGGCAGTGGACTCTCTTCACGTTGTGTAAAATAATCATATTGAAGATTTAAAGAATCTTGTTTTCTGCTGCTCTGAAGACTATGACACAGAGTAATGGATTCAAACTACAGGAAAAGAAACTCTACCTAAACATTAGGAAAGAAATACTAAGAGTAAGAGCTGTTTGACAGTGGAACATGCTGTTTCAGAATGTGGTAGAATCTTCTTTGGTTGTTTTAAAACAGAGGATGGATAGCCAACTGTAGGGAGCACTTTGATTATGTTTTTCTGCATGGCAGAATGTTGGATTGGATGGCCCTTCGAGTTTACCCCAACTCTATGATTTTTTGATTCTAAGATAAAGTGTCATGGTTCATCGTTTTTTCATCTAGCAGGAGGGGGCAATCTCTTCCTTTGGAACCAACTGGTTCAGAGATATGCTCATTCCCCAGTCTATATTTTCTTATGAATTTGGTGAAGATTTCTCACATTTTGGTCTGGAATCACAATCAGTTTTATTGGGGAATCAATTTTGTGCATTATGGAATGGAAAATGATTTTCCAAGTCTATCATCCTCCCACTCCACCCCAATGATATGCTCTTCTTTAGAATCAACAACTTACTGGACAAAACCAGAGGAAAACCACAGGGAAAATACTATAGCACCTATTGATCAATAAGCAATAATGGAACCATATACAAGAAAATACTAATTTTCCATTTTGATTGTTTGCTATCTGGGTTTCAATGCTAACTGGGCTTTCTTCAGTTTTGATCTTGACAGCATTCAGCTAGAACTGTATAAACTGTTTGGTTAGATCAGTGATTCTCAACCTTTGTGTCTCCAGAGGTTTTGGCCTTCAACTCCCAGAAATCCCAACAACTGGCAAACTGGCTGGGACTTCTGGGAGTTATAGGACAAAACACCTGGGGACCCACAAGTTGAACACCACTGGGTTAGCTGGAAACCTAAATGGTGAAGATATAAAAGAAGCTGAAATTAAAATGACAACCCACTATAAATACCTAGTTTGGTGACTGATGATTACACTTTTTAGAAGGTTGTTCAGCTCAGCACAAAGAAGTTGCTATAGTTGTCAAAACGTGCCGGTCCTAATTGTAGTATTTGGTGGCCAGTTTAAGCAATAATATATCATCTAAGCTAATGAAAAGACATTCTCCTTAAATAATGGACCTCATCATAGATTTAATTATCCCAGAGCAAAGCAGTTGGTGTTTCATACAGACAAGGTCAATTACCTTATCCAAGAGAGCCAGTTTGAAGTGTAATATGAATAATTCACAGACCTAGAAATTAGCTATAAAAATGTCCCAGATATAATGTGGTGAAAACATTCAAATTCATTCCTCATGTATTTAAGATACACTAGTTAGGTGACAAAATGACATTTGTAAATTCAAAGCCATATTAAAACATATTTTATATATATATATATATATATATCTCGGCATTACTTCGCGAACGAAGATTCAGGAAGGACTCATCCCACGCTTTTTACAAGCGCGTTGATGACTAAAAAGGCCAATCTGAGAAAGGCAAGTTCAGTTGCAGAAAGCGCAGCAGAAAGTCTCCTTGGGTGATGTTTTTTCCAAGTAGCGGTTCTTTCTGCGTTGTCGTTTTCTCTTCGAGACCCATTCGGCGTGTCTTCTCGAAAGAGGCCGCAGCATTGTGGATAGTGCTTCTCCATGCCTCCCGATGTGAGGCCAGGGTGGACCATTGTTGGTGATCAATCTGGCCAAGCCTGAGATGTTGTTTCAGGGAGTCCTTATATCTCTTTTGGGGGCTCTCTTGCGCTGACCCATGGCGAGTTCACCGTAGAGTAGTATCTTTGGGAGGCGGTGGTCCTCCATCCTAGAGACGTGTCCTGCCCAGCGCAGCTGTGTTCTCAATAGCATGGCCTCAATGCTGGTGATCCCTGCTTGCTCAAGGACAGCAACATTCGTCACATAGTCGGTCCAGTGTATATTTAGGATTGTGCGAAGACAGCGCTGATGAAAGCGCTCGAGGAGTCGTAGGTGTTGGCGATAGGTGACCCATGTTTCAGACCCATAGAGGAGAATGGACAGTATGATAGCTCTGTACACACTGATTTTGGTGCTTTGTCTCAGGTGCTTGTTGCTCCAGACTCTTTTGTGAAACCTTCCGAATGCACTATATGCCTTTGATAATCTGTGATCTATCTCTTTGTCAATCTTGGCGTCTGAAGAGATGATGCTTCCCAGGTAGGTGAACTGCTGAACGGACTTAAGCACAGATGTGCCTATGCTGACGTGAGGATGGTGGTGTTCTTCCTGTGGTGCGGGCTGGTAGAGGACTTCTGTTTTCTTCAGGCTGACTTCCAGCCCAAACAGCTCTGCAGCTGTTGCAAAGCAGGATGTGAGGCGCTGCAGGGCTGCTTCTGAATGGGCGACAAGGGTAGCATCGTCAGCAAAAAGTAGCTCACGGACTAGATAGTTTAGAGTCTTAGTGCGAGCCCTCAGACGGCTTAAGTTGAACAAGCTACCATCAGTACGATAGCGTATATATATGCCGTCTTCTTCTTGTAGGTCTGCCATAGCCCTTTGGAGCATCATGCTGAAGAAGATTGTAAATAGGGTTGGTGCAAGAACACAACCTTGTTTCACTCCATTAGTTATGAGAAAGGGCTCCGAGAGAGCATCGCCATATCTGACTTGACCGTGCTGGCCCTCATGTAACAGGACAATCATTTTGAGGAACTTGGGGGACATCCTAGACGTTCCAGGATCTGCCACAGACCTTTCCTGCTCACAGTGTCGAAGGCTTTGGTGAGGTCGACAAATGTTACATAGAGTCCTTTGTTCTGCTCTCTACATTTCTCTTGCAGTTGTCTAAGGGCAAAAACCATATCTGTGGTGCTCCTATTTGCTCTGAAGCCGCATTGGCTTTCAGGGAGAAGTTCTTCTGCAGTAGCCGGAACTAATCTGTTCAGGAGTATCCTTGCAAGGATTTTTCCAGCAATGGAGAGCAGTGTTATACCTCGATAGTTTGAGCAATCGGATTTTGTTCCCTTTTTCTTATACAGGGTGATGATAACTGCATCTCGGAGATCTGATGGCAGTTCACCTTTTTTCCCAGCAACTCACAAGGAGCTTGTGGAATTTAGCATGCAGTACATGACCTCCTGTTTCCAAGCTTCAGGTGGGATTCCATCGATCCCGGCTGCCTTGCCATTTTTCAACTGCTGTATGGCCTCAATGGTCTCTTCCAGAGTGGGAGCTGTGTCCAGTTCATTTTTCATTGGTTGTTGTATCATGTGTTGGATAGCTGAACCTTGGACTACTCGGCTGGCATTAAAGAGACCCTGAAAATGTTCAGCCCATCGGTTCAGGATGGAGGTTTTATCAGTAATTAGTGTTTGACCATCTGTACTGTATAAGGGGCTTTGGACCTGATAAGTAGGTCCAAACACTGCTTTGAGAGCTTCATAAAAACCTCTGTGATCACGAGATCTGCACAGCGTTGTGTCTTTTCTGATAAATCAATCCACCACTTGTTCTGGATGTCTCTGAGTTTTTGTTGGAGTTTACTACATGCGAGACGAAAGGCTGCTTTTCTTACATGGCAAAATTATATATATATAATTTTTAATGCAGAAGGACAACATGCTGGGGTTATACTCCTTCCAGCTATGATCTTCTTGCTTCCATTAAACCAAAAATGAGATGATGACTTCATATACTCTTCTTTCAAAGGCAACAAAAGATAAATGCCAGTTTGAATAATGCCATTGGATGCATAATTCCTAAGACATGCAAAATAATGGCTCGGTTCTTTTTAATCAGCATTATCTTCATAATACTTCAGCACACCGCATTTGGATCATCTGCCCTCAACTGGACAAGAACAAGTCACTCAATTTTGACTTTCAAAGTTCATGGGGAACTGAAAGGAGTCCATAATTATCCCAGCAACAAACATTCTGAATTAGATATACAAGATTTGAGGAAGGGGAATAAGAGGAAGAGTTTTATTGCTGAATGGTCACTTAAACAACTGGTGTTCAAGGATATTTTTGATATGCCTAGGGAAAAAAGAAGGTAGTGAGCTGGGATTTTTTATGATACACATTACAAACCAACTAGATTTGTGAAGGGGCAGAATTCAGTTCTACTTTAATATCTCACACAGTCTGTTCCTACTTCAGGTTTGGTTCATATTTTTGCCAAACATGATCTGACCTCAACTGATGTACCTGTGTCTCATATATTTATTTTTTATTCCGGATATAAGCAAAAAGCTAACTATTTGTGGTCTGAGTGACATTGACACCTGCTTAGATTTATTTCATCCTATTGCTGCATTAATGCATATTTTTAATTTTTGAAATATCTCTGCCAAACCTTATTATAAGTCTGTCTTTCCTGTATTTCTAAATCTATTTTTCTCAAAATGTATTGCGCTGTGTGTGTGTGTGTGTGTGTGTGTCTATATATATATTACTTTGAAGATGTTTAAATGCAAAACTACACTAGAATACATACATACATATATACACACATACTGTGTGTGTGTGTGTGATTAAAATGTGGTGACTAATTCTGTTCTTTTCTCCATGGTTATCCAACAAATGCAGAATAGGTTAGTTGATATCTAGATACAATTCCTCAAACATTTCTACAATTGTTACATTTCCAATATAATTCAGTCGAATTTATATACAATAAACTGAATTTGTTTTAGAAAATGGTAAAAGTAGTAGCAGTAGCAGTAGTAGTAGTGGTGGTGGTGATAGGATGTGTCTATGTCATAGAATTAACGCAGTCCGGCACTGCTTTACCATGGTTCTATGCAATGAAATCATGGGAGTTGTATTTTAACAAGGAATTTAGCCATCTTTGCCAAACTACAACTCCAAGGATTGCAAAGCATCGAGCTGTTTCAATTGAAATGTTATCAAACTGCATTGATTTTATAGTGTAGGTATCTCTAAAGGAGGCTGAAGATTAGAGATTGATAGTTATAGATAGAAAGAGTATTCTGTGTAGGGAAGCATATCTAAAGTGTTATCACCAATTAGCATTAATTAAACTGGCATGAAAGCTTGAAGAGCTGTGGGCATTTCATCCTCAGGGACGTTTTGCTTGACTGAACTTTAAATTGTTGCAAACCCTTGCAGTTTCCCCCCCCTTATGACTGACCTATAAAACCTCCCATGAAATATGGGCAGAGAGAGCCATTTTATGGTATGTCCAAAATATCATCAGCCTTTGTTAGTTTGCAAGCTGTAGGTATTTTCCCCTGATTTGTATTGATTAAAATGTTGTGAGATGTATTGGGTTCCATTTAGGGAGAAAAGTGGGATATGAATAAAGAATTATTATTATTATTATTATTATCAGCTGTACCTGCCATGCAATGCTGTGGCCAACCTTCCCTCTCTCTTTCTCTCCTTATTCCGTTCTCTCCTTCCTTCCTTCCTTCCTTCCTTCCTTCCTTCCTTCCTTCCTTCCTTCCTTCCTTCCTTTTTTTTTTTCCCTTCTTTTTTCTTTCCTTCCTTCTTCCTTTCTCTCTTTCCTTCCTTCTTTCGCTCTTTTCTTCTTTCTTTCTCTCCCTCATTCTTTCTCTCCCTTCTTTCCTCGATCTTCCCTTCCTTCTCTTTCTTTCTATCCTTCTCTTTTTACTTCTCTATCTCTTGCCTGGGTGCTAGTGGCAAGGGAGCCTTACAGCACTTGGCCTTCACAGGCCTGTTGAGAGTGGGCGGGAGGTGCTTTTTGAGGTAAGTCTTGCTCACCTGGCACCAACTTCTTCTTTCCGCCGTGGCTGCAGGGTGCCTTCCTCGCTGTTTGGCAGGTGGGCATGCAGATAGGGTTGCATGAAAAGCACCCTGTGGCTGTGGCAGAAATAAGGGTCCAGTGCTGGGCGAGCAAAGACCATCTTGGAAAGCGCCTCCCACTCCACACTAGGGCCAGCAAGGCTGAGGGCTGCAAAACTTTCTTCCAGTCAGTGCTTAGGCAAGTGAAATCAACGTCTGGGGAGCAGTGCCTGCACGGAGCAGACACCTGCCCACCTCAACGTGGGGGGGAGGGTCCCTGTTGGTGGAGCCAACAAAGAGGGGATGGAGACTGGGAGGGAAGTAAGAAGGGCCCATGTGAGACACCAGCGTGTCAGAGGAGGGTAGGCCCAAAGGAAGGAAGGGGCCCCGTGGGGGTGGTGGGTGGGAGAGAGAGGGGGAGAGCCCAAACCAGAGCCTGGGAAAGGTGAGGGTCTTCCTGCTTAGCCCATCAGAGCCTCCCATACTCCCTGCAGCTGTTTTTTTGCCCTTGCGCAGGAGGGGGCAGGGCCTTATTTTTATCACTTTGGGGTTTTAAAGTCACTTTCACTTGGGGGTTTTGGTTTTTTTTAAGTGATAGTCACTCATTGAGTTGTTAGGTGTTTTCTGTCCAAATGTGGTGTCAATTTGCCCAGTGGTTTTTTTAGTTATGTTAATCCCACAAACAAACATATTTTATTGATATTGATGATGATGATGATGATTTTATCTTCCCAAAAAGCGAGGTGGTATAGATTCCAAGTAAGATCTCTGTGTGTACATAAATGGTGTTTATTTCCAACATTGAACAATGAGTTATACGTAGGAGCACATTGTTGGCTAAATGTAGAATATTATACATGGAGCAAAACTATCAAAATGTACCAAATCTCTTCAGTATAGGACTTGGAAAATTGCCTTTTATATCCTTGGCACCTTGTTTATTCCTGTAAAATTTGGTACCATTTGGAAAAAAGCTCCATATATGCAATGTTTTAACTCAATCCTAAAATAAAGCACACTTTTTTATTTGACTGACAGTTTTTTCCATGAACTGGCATGCCATCTTTTTCTCTACCTTTTGTTCTCTGAGCAATATTGGTTAGAGCAGAGTGCCTAAGGCAGTTTCAAATGAAAGGCAAAATAATGCTATAGAAGACCAAGATGGCTTGACATATTATGACCTTAGTGGAGTATTAAAACTGCTGTAAAGTTGCAAGTCGATGGAATAACAAGCTCTTTCAGCATATTGTATCTTCACAGAGAAACTAGTAACCTCTGCTCCCTTGCTTTGACTTTGGAATAAGCTGTGAAGGCCAAGGAACCTCTTTGGGCTGCATTTTTAGGGATGTCTTAGGAGACAGTTGACTAATCCATCAGGTGCCTTTGTTTAAGTGTCTGCATTTAAAGAGTTGACATTTTGTGGGTTTTCAGCTTACCTGCTTTATTTGCTCTAAAGGAAAAAATCAGCAGAATTTGAGACAGTGCAGGAAAATTGTGTATTTAATGTGGGGGCCCTTCTGTTGTTGTCGGTGTCACAGCACCACACTGAGGAATTGAAAGCAAACTTTGACTGAAGTGAGAGAGGTGGAATGGAAGAGGAAAATAAAATTTACTTAGTTTTAACATTTGGCTTCTGTTGTTATCTGAAGACCTTGAGTCTTCTCTTGAACAAGTTAGAAGTTTTTACAGGTGTTACATTATTTGCCAAAGTTAGCTCTTCCAAAAATTTACCTGAGCTAAAACATTGTTTATTCCTTCACTTTTTATATCTAAATCAATTATCCCATGTTCAAATGGACCTATTTGCTATCAATAAACTACATGTTTAACACATTGAGTGAGACTCTGGGTTCATCTACATTGCTCACCATTTTATCCCAGAACAGCCCAGGAATCAGTAAACTTGATCTATTGTCCAGACTCGACACTGAGACCATCAGCCCTTCAGCACAGGGAATGATAATGGATCATGCCTTGTTGCCACTGCCACTCCTAGCAGGCTACAGAGCTCCATCCAAGCTCCTGGCAATCTCAGGTACTTCTGGAAAGGTCAGAATGGGCCACCCATGCAAAGATCAAGAAAGAGGGGAGATCCACCAAGAAAAAGGGGAAAGCACAGGGAAACAGTGATGGCTACTGTAGCCAATCTGGACAGAGCATCTGGCTAAATCAGACCTGATACGACTGTTCAGCAAACTCCTGCATATCACTAAATGAGGCAAATTTGATTTAAACTGAAAAAGCACATGGTACTCACTGCAAGCTGTTGTGTGCTGCAGGGACTGCCAGTGGTTGATTCACAGTAAATACAGGGTTTGGAGCTTATGTAGATAAATCCTCCATCTAATTAGTTGTGCTTCATTATTTGTACTGAAGGATTGTTGAATCAATGTCAGGCATGGTTTCAAAAGTTATCCAGGATTTTAGTCAAACCTAAATGTTGTGAAGCTGAATCCAGCACCTTTACAAGTAGGCCAACCCCCTCCCCATGCCTATCCCACAAACTAGAAACACATGTCAAAAGGTCTAAAAAGCCCTTTGAAACTCCAATAACATCAATATATAGTTTTGGAAGGTTTACAATGCAGAGTGTTTCAAAGCTTATAATTAGTCTGCATAATAGAGGTGTGTGAAATGGCCCCCACTTCAATTAATAAAGATTCAGATGGCCCCCACTTCAATTAATAAACATTCGGAGGAGTAACATTCCAATTCCTAATCTGAATCTTCAAAGTGTCCTAATTGCTTCCTTAATATTTGTTCCATCAACAGCAATGGGGAAAATTTGGAGACGTATTTCTCCGTCACTTTTATGGCTATCTGGATGACATTTGGTACATTTGTAGGAAACATTGACTTCCTTAAGTCTCCCAAATTTTAGAACATTTTGGTGATCCACTGATTTTTTAGGAATCTTCTTATTAATATATTTTTAAAGGTAGCAACTTTAATTTCTGCACAATGAGACAACATAAGCATAGCATACATCCTTAAAACAGACAGAACAGAATTCCAAAGAACATGCCTTTATCTCTCAGAAGATAAATCATGTGGCTTTCTTCAAAGCTGGTCTACTCCCCTCAGCATCTCTGTCTCTTTGTCTTTGTGGCAAGCACCACAAAGACAGAGAGACAGAGATGCTGAGGGAAGTAGACCAGCTTTGAAGAAAGCCACATGATTTGACTTTGTTATTATGATTGGCTAACCAAACTAAAACCCCTCATGCAGCTGCCCGCCTCCTCCCACCCCAGACAATTACAGGCGACAGAGTGTTACATTGAGAGAGAAAAAACCCTCCAAAACAACAAATCTTTATTAATCTCTCTGAAAATATTAAAGAATGCTGTTTTGATCCATAAATTCTTTGGAGGGGTCATTTCCAATTAGTAATTTAGTGATTCATATTTATGAATAATCTAAATCTCCAATTTATGGAGCGGAACTCCGAAGCTTTGCATTCCCCTGCTGCATAACTTGATATCAGACTGCCATCATGTTTTTACCTATTCCACTTGGTCATTCTTAATGCAGAAAATGTGTGTAGTTATGCATAAATTCCTATAAATCGGTAGAATTGTGCAACTTCCTCAAAAGCTAGGAAGAACCTAGATAGAACCTAGAATATAGATGAACATTCAGCAGCCTTCCCAAAGTGGTTGAACTCCAAGTTCCAAGAGATTTAGTTAGTATAGTCAAAGGTAAGGAATATTGGGAAATGCAGTTCAACAATACTTGAGATATTTCTCTTTGATCTACAAAAGACTAGCTGCTGACCCATACATGCTTCGTCGCAAATACGTTTGGTGGGGACGAGGGACAGGGCCTTCTCATTGGTGGCCCCTCACCTGTGGAATTCACTCCCCAGCAAAATAAGATCAACTTCTTCCCTCTTTTCCTTTAGAAAAAAAATTAGAAATGGGACTTTGGGACCAGGCATTTGGTTGATGTGGAGCAGCGGACGAACAATTTAGTAATGACAATGTTGTAGAGGAGGACTGCAGATTGACTTGGGCAGCCTATGAATGTGGAATGGGGATTATGTAGTTGTTTTGATATTTAACTGATTTTAATCTGTTGTTGTAATTGATATGTTATTGTTTTGTACTTTGTATCGAGCATCAAATTGTTGCCCTTTGTCAGTCATCCTGAGTCGCCTTTGGGGGCAGAGAAGGGCGGATTATAAACGAAATAAAGAAATAAATAAAATTGAGGGCAAAATCCATCATTTATCTTCAACTGAGTGTTGCTTCTTGTGTATAACCAGTTGGATATGAAAATGCAGTGTCCAAAAAAAGCCCTAAGAGAGTCTCCAGCTGATAGCCTCATTTGTATGCTGAAACGTGAGCAGATGTTTACATGGGCATGTTAAGTGGACCAGCTGTTTGAGAGCCATCAATATGTTTTGCCTAAATGTGAAGCTGTGTACTTAAGGACATTTAGCTCCCTGGACAGGAAAGCCATAAAAATGCAGGACCTACCTGCCTATCTTCTAACATCACAACCTTCATTCATTCGTTGTATCACAGAGCTGCAACCTACTAGCTCCTGTAGACATCTGTGATTTCTCTTAATATGGAAGAAAAAATATGGCAAGTAGCATTCTTTCAGTATATTTGTTCAAGAACTGTTTATTTTGATTTACAGCTGTTTACATGTGCCTGCTACTTCTTTCAGTCTTTGTTTAAACACAACATATAACTGAATAATTTAGTTCTTCACAGTAAAGAAAAGGATAGATACATTTTATACACTATAATAATAGAATTAGTGCCTAGCATTATATAAAGGTAATGGGAAACCATTTGAAAGATCAGGTTATGGTGGAGGTAGTAGTAATAGTTATTATTTACTCAGTTATCTTACCTTTTACTCAAAACTGGAATTTATGGCAGCTCACAATATTTTAAAGAGACAAACACATTTGGTTTTTTTTAAAAAAAATTCTCATAGATACTACAATATAATGGGGAAAGGAAACATGTAGCACATCACATTTTAATTTTTTCAGATGTTGCCTTAACACACCTTATTTTAAGACCTTTAAAAAAAAACCAAAAAAAACCCTAGCAGATTTCCAGAAACTTCTGGTACTGAATTCTGGCAATGTCCTGTGAAGGAGGCAGGCAATCTTAGGACAGGTGCAGGTCTGCTCCCAAAGAATGTCAAAATTGCCATTGTCAAGAAAAATGCAGGGAACAAAATCAACCTCTGTACATGGCATTCATTGACCTTGCAAAGCCGTTCGACACAGTGAATCGCAGTGCTCCCTGGACTCTCTTCCAAAAAATTGGGTGCCCTAACAAAGTTGTGAACATCCTGTGGCTCCTCCATGATGACATAATGGCAACAGTCTTGGACAGCAATGGCTCCCAAAGTGACCCATTTAAGGTGGAATCGGGTATCAAACAGGGATGTGTTATTGTCTCAACCTTATTTTCCATCTTTATTGCTATGATACTTCATCGTGTTGATGGAAAGCTTCCCACCAGAGTGGAAATCATATATCGGACAGATGGCAAGGTATTTAACCTCAGCAGACTGAAAGTCAAAATCAAGGTTACAACAACTTCTGTTATAGAACTCCAGTATGCTGATGACAGCATCACTTGTGCACATTCAGAAGACCTACAAGCCACTCTAAACACCTTCGCAGAAGCATACGAGAAGCTCGAGAAAACCAATGTGCTCTTCCACCAGTCACTCCCTCTGCAATGCCAGAAATAGCTTAATGGTGTAACATTAGAAAATGTTTACCATTTCTGCTACCTTGGCAGCCACCGCTCCACAAAAGTCAACATTGACACTGAAATTCAACACCACCTGAGCTCTGCGAGTGCAGCATTCTTCCGAATGAAGCGGAGAGTGTTTGAAGACCGGGACATCTGTAGGGATACCAAAGTGCTTGTTTATAAAGCTATTGTCCTCCCAACCCTGTTATATGCTTGCAAAACTTGGACTATATCTACAGATGTCACATGCAACTCCTGGAACGATTCCATCAGCGCTGCCTCCGAAAAACCCTGCAAATCTCCTGGGAAATCAGATGGACAAATGTCAGTGTGCTGGAAGGTGCAAAGACCGTCAGCATTGAAGCAATGGTCCTCTGCCATCAACTTCTAGCTGGAGGTCAGCTGTGACCAGCAGTGCTGTAGAATTTGAAGAGGCATGAATGGAGGGTGAAAGAGAGAAACGTGCCAAGCGGAAGGCATGTCAAGCTAACCCCAACCAGGACTGCCTTCCACCTGGAAACCAATGCCCTCACTACAGGAAAACATGCAGGTCAAGAATAGGGTTCCACAGTCACCTACATACCCACCACCAGTACAGTGAACCCAGAAGACAATCTTACTTGATCAACAAGAGATTGCCTAAGTAAGTAAGTGTCAATGGTCAGTATCTTGTTAGTGACATATATTATTATATGTCCACTGTATACCTGTGTGTGCTTGATGGAGGATTGTTGCAGGGGTTGGTATTCTCTTGCTTATTCCCAGGATCTACTGTTTTGTTCCAGTAGCAGCCTCCCTTCCAACTAGATTGAATGGCTAGTGATCACAGATATCTGTATCCCATGGCTTTGTTCCTATACCCTACCATAATTCTTTATCTGACTAAGAACATAGCTATGTAACATAGCAGAGAAATAGAGAGTCAGGGGTTGAAAGGAGAGATATAACCAGATGGATGGGAGAGGGCTGTATTAAATAGCTTGAATTCATAATAAGCAGCCATAAACTGGACTCCAGTTATTATCCATGATAGAGCCCTATGCCTTAAGAGGAGCAAAATAAAAACAAAGAAGCTTATATTTCTCATAATATGATATACTCTAGAGGATTTTATAGCCTGTTTTAATGGTGGGATGTGTGTAAGTAAGTAGAAGAGTTGAGAGTTAGGAAATTCATTATTCATAGAACAAGAAAAACATTTCAAAGCTGATTAAGGTGCTCCATAAAAAAGACAAGCTATTGTCATGCTGACCTTTAAAATTGGTCAGGATGTATTGCTGAGACTCTGCTGTCTACAGTATTCGATGGATTTTCTCATTTCTATTCTCTTGCTCTGCCCCCCCCTTTTTCTTTTAAAAAAACCCATCCAAACATGCTGGCTTATATCCAGTTCATTTCATGGTGCTGCCTATACATATGTTCTGCTATGGCTGCATTTTTCCAGACTGCAGATTCTTGCAGCCCTTGAGCACACCCTGAGATGACAAATGACATTCCCCTTGCTTTAACCAACAGAGACATAATTGCAGGGTTTCGAATGGGATAGCTGAACAGTCGTTTGTAGATACCCTTAAGTTCTAATTGACTGCATTTGTTTATTGCAGCATGATTCCCCCTTCCACCACTTAGGACATTAACTACTGGCATTAATTGTAACTTTTCCAGTGTAGGAATTACTCAGAGGCTGACAGCTGTGTTGAATCAGCAATTATTTATTTACAGTAGCGCTTTAATGTGATTTTTCCCCACATTAGACAATAAAGAAGTTTAATGAAGGGTATTACTACTTTTTGGTGACTCACCAATTGGGAGATGGGTTCCTTTGTTACGAGAAAAACAAGAGTAAATAATGCCCTTCTTTTTCAGTGTTGCTGGGTTTTTACTTGTGAGGTTTATTGTCAAATGTTCAATGGTATTTTTTATGTCATCCAATATTTTTATACAAAAATGTTTGTTATCTGTTTATGCTCCAACATTTCCCTGATGAAAACAAGGATATGAGTTGCCAAGCAGCATCAGAGTATGGTCAAAATACAAACAATATTTATGATGTAGAATAAAAGCTAAGAGAGGTCGCAGTTGTTTGATTTTGCCCAAGTCTACTGGAAAAAGGAAAACTGCTGCTGCTTCCCCTCAGAATTAGCTGGCTGGCTATATAATGGAAAAATCAAAATTTCTTTGACTAAAGGAAGATGTAGAGATTTAACTGTGACAAACTCTGTGATTCCCCTAATGCCCTGGAATTCTTATTCAGCAAATATCCCATAACTCACAAAGTATAAGGATTTTTCTATCTGTCTATCCATATCCATATCCGTAAGTGACAAGAGCGGCCAAATACAACAGAGCTGTGTACCACTTAACTGTGTTCAAGAGACATTTTTTTCTTTCTTTTTATTGGAATAGCCTCAAAATGTTTTGCAATAGACTAAAATATGTACTATCTGCCAATTTAATCCATATCCGTAGTGGCTGTTAAATATACAGTATATGCCAATATAATTTCATTGTATATTACTACATTTAAGTTAATCTCCAACTGAAGGTATCAACTCTGAAACAAAAATACTTGCAGGTTACAGAAGAGTTCATTTGAGCCCCATATTGGGAGTAGATGGGGGGGGGGACCAATTAAATAAACAAATACAAAATAAAACTATTTATTTTGTTGCAAAACATCCTGAGATTTTCAGACAGAGTGTAGGGTATAAATAGTACAACAAAGAAACAATAATAAAAATTTAGTTAAATGGTCATGACCTTCCCCACCACACTTTCTATCTGCTCCATCCACTTTTGAATATGCACTTATTGCATCTCCCACCATCTCTTTTCCAAAAAAAGTGGAGATTCAACATGGTCCTCTCCTTAGTCTGCCTCTCAGCAAGTGGCAAACTGACCTACTCAAGTTTTCTCTATTGTCTTGAAACAGATTGGAAAAGTGAAATCCACTCAGAGGAGACTCTGGCTGAATTCATGATGCTTTCATAGTCAAAGGGAAGGCAGGAAGGACAGAGTGAGAAGACAAGATGCAGCAGCTGGCTAAGGGATTTTTTTGTGTGCTGATAACGTTGGTTGAGAATGGAAAGACTTCTAGAGAAGGTGGAGTGAAATGGGAGAAATCTTTCAGTAAGGGATATTAGAATAAGGAAGGAGATACAGGAGGCCCAGCAAAGGAGTGTGGAATTGTGTGCAAAGTATAAAGTTCTTAGTGATTTGTTGCCAAGGCAGTGAATTATAACATTGATTTTCAGCAGCAGGATTTTAAATATGCATTTGCTATTATACAAGGGCAAGTTAATAAGTCAGTGACTTTTTGAATGAAACTCAGGTTTTTGGATAAAAAATCATTTTATTTTTCAATGTAGTCTCCTTTGAGCTCTATACACCTTGTCCAATGTTTCTCCAATTTTTTATCCCTTCCAAAAAATTAGATTTGTTGAGATCATCAAAATAGGTATTTGTTTGTGAGGTGATTTCATTGTTGGAGTCAAATCTCTTTCTGCCGAGCCATTTCTTCAGGTTTGGAAACAAGAAATAGTCACTCAGGGCTACATCCAGAGAATAGGACAGATGAGGGAGCAATTTGTATCACAATTCATGGATTGTTGCCATGGTAACTGCACATGTGTGCACCCTTGCATTGTCCTGGTGCAAAAGAACTTTTTTCTTGGCCAAATGCGATCGTTTTCCCCCTCAAATCCTAATTAAATTGACCCAATAAGTTGGCATATTATTCACCATTGATTGTTTTACCCTTTTGAAGGTGGTCAATGTGGATTATACCGTGTAAATCCCAAAAAGTGGTTGCCATGACTTTATTGGCTGACAAACCTATCTTGGACTTCTTTGGTGCTGATTCACCCCAAGAAAGCCACTGTTTCGATTGCTGTTTAGTCTCTGGTGTGTTGTGGATCCACGTTTCGTCCACAGTTACGAAACAGCACAAAAACATGTCCATATTGCAGTTGAACAACGCCAAACACTCCTGTGAAATTGTTGCACGATTGCGTTTGTGGTTGATTGTGAGCAAACGCGGCACCCACCTTGCGGAAAGCTTTCTCATAACCAAGTGATCATTTAAAATTGAAACCACTGAGCCATGTGAGATGCCTATGGCTTCCACAATCTCTTGCACTGTCAATCTCCAATCGGCCAACACCATATCATGATTTTTTTCAATTGTACAGTTTTATCAGGAAACTGATACGGAGAAAATAAACTTATTTGAAATGTGATTGGAGTAGAGTTCAATGGCTATTGTAGACTACCAAAAGTACAAATAAATAGGTCAAAGAGCAAATCACAACTGCACTTCTCTTAGAAGCCAAAATGACTATTGTACTTAATAATTAGGTGGAATGGCTCATGGGCATCTTATAATTTTGTAAACATCTTTCATATACAATAAAATGTAAACAAAGCAACAGGCATAAAGAAGAAGAAAATACTGAAAAAAGCTAGACAAAAATAAAGAATAAAAAAGGAAGAGATACTTCCAAGTATATACTCATTCTATACCTGTTATCTATCACATTAATCCATCCTCCTCCTTTCTATAACATACCTACTAATATCAAAATCCAAGTTTATAAAATCTTATTTTAAGAGGAAATCAATAATGGATTTGTCTGCTTTAACAGAAATGACTACTTTTCTTTCCCTAAAGTGAATTAAACTACCCTCTCTCATTCATTCTAGTTTAACAATTGATCATGATGCAAAACAGCAAATCATAAATCCTTCCATCTTTATTAAAATGTTTTTTTTTATTTTTTCAATTGTTTCCCTCCCTCAAACTCTTTTTCAGCTGTCTCCTGCCTAAACATCAATCTCATTACAATTTTCCCTTTTAATTTCCATAGCTATTTCCAGCACACACTCATGCTAATGTGCCTTATACTGTATTTAACCCTCCAGCTCATATATGGCCTTAACACCTTACATTTCAAATACCCAAAAAAACTTATTTTATAAAAAGCATCCTATTTAATAAAACAACATTGAACAGTAAGCAACAAAACAGCATCCACAATCTAACAAACACAGTCCTTGTTTCTTTACTCATTCATATTTTAAGTCCATTCATCTTTTCAATTTAAACTTCTCCTTGTTTGATGTCTCCAATGTTAGTCCTCTCTCCATTATTTGTTATATGCCCAATATTCTCCTCTAGTTTCTCTGGAATCAATCTGCAAAATCATCCTGGACTGAATCCACATCACTATCTTTATTTTTCCCCCTCCAGACTCCATTATCCGTTCTTCATCTAATTCTCTCATTTCCATCATATCATCAATCACTAATCTGCAAGCTCTTAAAATAATTTTTCATCAATTCTCCCAAATCTCTGGACAAATAGTTTGACTGCCTTCATTTTCAAGGGGTTGAATTCTTCTGTTAAACAAAAACTTGGAATATAGAGGGTTAAAACTTTTGTATCTATGGTGACTTTTCTATTTCAGCGTTGCAATGACACTGGCTAGCTTTTTAGTTTCCCTTGTAATTCAGATTACTTTTAATGTGATACCTATCCAGGACAAAAAAAAAACTATTTTCTCACAACAAATCAGTCTCTTTACTTTATGTTTTTGTTTGCAGAGTGCTTGTAAAAACAATCTGCCAACATGACATAGTATCTTCCAATTTTTATTATTATCCTACTCTTTGTTTAGAAAATATTTTGGTTCACGATCTTGTTAAACTTTCTGCTTCCAAATGAGATCTCAAAGGTGTAAAAATAGTCCTTAAAGTCTCTCATAATAATATAGAAAGCATGAAACACACCACTGTCTCAAAGACCTTTTTTGATTTAAATTTAAATAATTCCAGATGTTGTAAGATGCAAGCTTAGTGTCTTTTACAAATTCGCATAAAGCAGATAGCTTGATGGAATTTTCCCCCACCCTTCACGTGCATTGAACTTGTATGGTCCCTACAAGTTCTTGAACCCTTGCAGGTGATCTCTATGGAATCACCAGCCAAACCTCACCTCCAAGTTGGTGATTGTCACTCTTACTGCTGGAGCTCCATGAAATGATATCCACTTACCATGATTTCAACTGGAAGTCCCAAGATGATATGATGCATTGGAAAAGATAATTCTCAGCAAAGTTCAAGTACGAAGAGAGGAAGACTGCACTGCAGGTGGATATATCCAAAAAGAGAGGCCATGGCCTGAGTTTTCAAGACCTGAGCAGGACTGTAAGGTCTCTTGAATTGCCATAAGTCAATGCTGACTTGATGGTACACAACAATAGTTTCATCAGATGACTCCTAAAACATCAGCAAATGAGTAACCATTATCCTTCAGACAGTTTATGAAAGCTTAAGAATTCTAGGTAAGCCCAATCCAGACCTCTGAATCCATTTTGGAGCCCTGTTTTTGTTATGGAAGGAATACAGGAATTGTATATCTCTATCCTAAGGCCAGCCAATGAATGTCATAGTTCACTGGTTCATTTTATCTTATCATCCTTTATGAAAAGGTGGTTGACCTTTTCATCATTTTCCAGACTTTGGAATTACGTAATTCACTAATGATTAGCTAGGCTCTTTCTAATGATTTTTCTTAACTCACTAGATTTCAGAATTAATGCTGAAATTCACAAAATGGTCTGCCAACTTATTAGTGAAATACAGTAACAGTAGTCTATTCAGTGGACAGTGCTTCCCTTTTTAATCATTGTTAAATATAGAATTTCTCATCATCTAAACACAAGGATCAAAATGTCTTCCAAACATTTTACCATCAGAAGCTCTCCATCTGCAGGCATCCAGTGATTAGTAAGGGGCATCAGAGAAGAAAGTAAGAAAGGGAAGATGTAAATGGATGACAAACTGAGGGTGTTGTAAGATGAGATCTCATGCTTTGGAAAAGGCTTTCCCTATCAGCACATCCAAGATGTGCCAGATTCCCACCTTTCCTGGGCAAGCAATTTTGTTATGAGCTTGTAAGTAATGCCCCAAAAAATCTAATGTGGAGAAAGGCAACATTAAATGGATGTAAAGAACACTTTTGAATGAGCCAATAACATAGTGTATATTCATTTGAAGTGAATAAAGAATAGGTGTGCCATGTTTCAAAAGTGTTGATTAATAATAACAAATTAAGTCATTCACATTTTTAGTTTTTCAGGTAGTGAATCAATATTCAAGCTTTTAACTTTTAACATAGTCTCCATCTACACTGCCATATAATTCAGTTTGAACTGGATTATATGGTTAGTGTAGACTCATGTCACAATCACCGACTTAGTACTGCCCCTTTAACACACACACGGAGACGTAGCAAAGGCTAACTAGTTTTATTGTATATAAAAAGTCCAAAAGGCAATTCTCTTGAAGAGATCAAAGAATAAAGCAATCAGCAAAGCTGTAGTCCAATTAAGAAAGCAAAGTTCCAATAGATAGTTCCAAAAGCAAACGTGGCAAAAGCTTGGCAAAGTTTCGGATTGACTCGGAACAAAGCAGGGTATACGCAGCAAGGCGAATCAATACCACGGCAAGGTCTTGGTCCAAGGCGAGCCAAACTAGGCTCCGAGGTTCACTCCGCTTTCACGCCCTTCAGATCAGACGTGGCCGGAGAACTGAGGATCAGTTCCCACGGGGCCGTTCTTAATCCTTCGGCCGGGCCCCTCGACGATCTAGGGCCCGGCGTCTCCAGTCTCTACTTTCCGACGGTGACGGTCTAGGGACAGATGCCAGCTCCTCCTGCCCTGCTCTATGTCCCTGCGTCTGTTATGGGAACGGCCCCGCTCTTCCAGTCCAGTATCGCTATCTCCTTGAGAAGCAGCCTCCCCCGAACTTTCCCAGCCGCTGGCCTCCATCTGCTGCTCGGCCAGCTCCTGGGAACCTCGGCCATTTGGGAATTCATAACTATCTTCGCTATCTGCTTCGCTGCCTCCCATCTCCACCTGGTCCGCTCCTTCCCCGGGAGAATGCTCCCACTCGAGATCCCATGCTCAACTCTCTACAGGTGAACTGGGCAAAGGCACTGCTGACCAATCTTGCTCTGGGCCTTCCAACTCGTCCTCCGAGTCCCCTTCAGCATGTGCGGGTCCCAATGGCATCGGGACCCCCGGCGCCTCACTCCCTCCCAGTGGCACGAACGGACCCATGGGTGCTACACTATCCCCCCCCCTCAGGGCCCCCCCTGGGCCGCCCCCGGGGCTTGGGCTTGTCAGGATACTTGCGGTGGAAACGGGCCACCAACTCCGGCGCGTGGACATCCCGAGCCTTGACCCAAGCACGCTCTTCCGGGCCAAAACCTTTCCAGTCAATAAAATACTCCAACTTCCGGTACCGGATGCGAGCATCCAAATGTCCTGCACCCGACCTCCTCCCCGCCCTCCCGCATCACAGGGGGGAGGGCGGCTGCGTCACATCAGGCCGCACCCCCTTCGCCGGGCGGAGCAAGGAGCGATGAAACACCGGGTGGAGTTTCATGTCCGCAGGGAGCTGGAGCTTGAAGGAAACAGGCCCCACCCGCTCCAAAACTTTGTAGGGCCCCAAAAACCGGGCATCCAACTTGCGGCTGGGGCGTTGCGTGGGCATATTCTTGGTGGACAGCCAAACTTTATCCCCCACCAGAATCGCAGGACCCTCCTGGCGCCGCCGATCAGCCATCCGCTTGTAGTCGGCCTTCGCCTGGTCCAATTGAGTACGTAGCAAGTCATTGATCGCAGTGAGCTCCTGGAGCCAATCCTTAGCCTCAAAACGTCCCCAGACGGGTCCACCGGAGGGTAGAACCGAGGGTGGTGTCCATAGTTGGCAAAGAAAGGAGTCTCTTTGATGGATTCCTGCGTCGCATTGTTGTAAGCAAACTCTGCCAAAGACAACAAGGACGCCCAGTTGGTTTGCTGATAGTTGACATAGCAGCGCAGGTACTGCTCCAAAGTGGCATTAACCCTTTCGGTTTGCCCATCGGTCTGCGGGTGGTGAGCCGTGGACATCCGCACATCAATCCCCAGCAGCTTCTGGACAGCCTTCCAGAACTGGGAAGTGGTGGGTGCCCGGTCCGTCACCAGGCTCTGGGGAAGTCCATGCAGCGAAACACATGTTGCACAAACATATCAGCAGTCTCCTTGGCAGTAGGCACCCCTACACAGGGGATGAAGTGTCCCATCTTGGTGAAACAGTCCACCACGACCAGTATCGTGGTGAAGCCCTTGGACTTGGGGAGGTCGGTGATGAAATCAGCCGAAATCATCTTCCAGGGAGCGGAGGGAGTCGGAAGGGGCTGGAGCAAGCCAGCCGGCTTGCCCCCCTGGTTCTTAGCCCGGTGGCACACAGGGCAGGATCCCACATAGTCCTTCATGGTCAGCCGTGCTAAATCCCGTTCCGCCAGGTCCTCATGGACGGGGGGTCCCCAGGTCGCCCGGATCGCAGGAAAGTGTCCAAAGTCGCCATATGCCCAAGACGGCATTGAGGAGGGAGTTGCCCACGCCGCTGCCATCCCTTCCATACAGTTGAACAATGAACCCCACCTGGGCTCGAGGGGTGGCAAACTCATTGGGCCGCAACTCCAGGTACATCCGACCTGGGCAATGAAAACTTCCACCGTCGCCGGATGTCCATTGAAAACGAGCGGGGCATTCACCGACGGGTACCTCGGCGGGGAGTTCTCCGGCCAACTGTCACAATCACCGACTTAGTACTGCCCCTTTAACACACACACGGAGACGTAGCAAAGGCTAACTAGTTTTATTGTATATAAAAAGTCCAAAAGGCAATTCTCTTGAAGAGATCAAAGAATAAAGCAATCAGCAAAGCTGTAGTCCAATTAAGAAAGCAAAGTTCCAAAAGATAGTTCCAAAAGCAAACGTGGCAAAAAGCTTGGCAAGTTTCCGGATTGACTCCGGAACAAAGCAGGGTATCCGCAGCAATGCGAATCAATAACAAGGCAAGGTCTTGGTCCAAGGCGAGCCAAACTAGGCTCCGAGATTCACTCCGCTTTCACGCCCTTCAGAACAGCCGTGGCCGGAGAACTGAGGATCAGTTCCCACGGAGCCGTTCTTAATCCTTCGGCCGGGCCCCTCGACGATCTAGGGCCCGGCGTCTCCAGTCTCTACTTTCCGAACGGCGACGGTCTAGGGACAGATGCCAGCTCCTCCTGCCCTGCTCTATGTCCCTCGTCTGTTATGGGAACGGCCCCGCTCTTCCAGTCCAGTATCGCTATCTCCTTGAGAAGCAGCCTCCCCGAACTTTCCCAGCCGCTGGCCTCCATCTGCTGCTCGGCCAGCTCCTGGGAACCTCGGCCATTGGGGAATTCATAACTATCTTCGAGATCTGCTTCGCTGCCTCCCATCTCCACCTGGTCCGCGCCTTCCCCGGGAGAATGCTCCCACTCGAGATCCCATGCTAAACTCTCTACAGGTGAACTGGGCAAAGGCACTGCTGACCAATCTTGCTCTGGGCCTTCCAACTCGTCCTCCGAGTCCCCTTCAGCATGTGCGGGTCCCAATGGCATCGGGACCCCGGCGCCTCACTCCCTCCCAGTGGCACGAACGGACCCATGGGTGCTACACTATCCCCCCTCAGGGCCCCCTGGGGCCCCGGGGCTTGGGCTTGTCAGGATACTTGCGGTGGAAACGGGCCACCAACTCGGCGCGTGGACATCCCGAGCCTTGACCCAAGCACGCTCTTCCGGGCCAAAACCTTTCCAGTCAATAAAATACTCCAACTTCCGGTACCGGATGCGAGCATCCAAAATGTCCTGCACTTCGACCTCCTCCCCGCCCTCCCGCATCACAGGGAGGATGCGGCTGCGTCATCAGGCCGCACCCCTTCGCCGGGCGGAGCAGGAGCGATGAAACACCGGGTGGAGTTTCATGTCCGCAGGAGCTGGAGCTTGAAGGAAACAGGCCCCACCCGCTCCAAAACTTTGTAGGGCCCCAAAAACCGGGCATCCAACTTGCGGCTGGGGCGTTGCGTGGGCAGATTCTTGGTGGACAGCCAAACTTTATCCCCCACCAGAATCGCAGGACCCTCCTGGCGCCGCCGATCAGCCATCCGCTTGTAGTCGGCCTTCGCCTGGTCCAATTGAGTACGTAGCAAGTCTTGAAGCGCAGTGAGCTCCTGGAGCCAATCCTTAGCCTCCGAACGTCCCCAGACGGGTCCACCGGAGGGTAGAACCGAGGGTGGTGTCCATAGTTGGCAAAGAAAGGAGTCTCTTTGATGGATTCCTGCGTCGCATTGTTGTAAGCAAACTCTGCCAAAGACAACAAGGACGCCCAGTTGGTTTGCTGATAGTTGACATAGCAGCGCAGGTACTGCTCAAAGTGGCATTAACCCTTTCGGTTTGCCCATCGGTCTGCGGGTGTTGAGCCGTGGACATCCGCACATCAATCCCCAGCAGCTTCTGGACAGCCTTCCAGAACTGGGAAGTGAATTGGGTGCCCGGTCCGTCACCAGGCTCTGTGGAAGTCCATGCAGCCGAAACACATGTTGCACAAACATATCAGCAGTCTCCTTGGCAGTAGGCACCCTACACAGGGGATGAAGTGTCCCATCTTGGTGAAACAGTCCACCACGACCAGTATCGTGGTGAAGCCCTTGGACTTGGGGAGGTCGGTGATGAAATCAGCCGAAATCATCTTCCAGGGAGCGGAGGGAGTCGGAAGGGGCTGGAGCAAGCCAGCCGGCTTGCCCCCCTGGTTCTTAGCCCGGTGGCACACAGGGCAGGATCCCACATAGTCCTTCATGGTCAGCCGTGCTAAATCCCGTTCCGCCAGGTCCTCATGGACGGGGGGGTCCCCAGGTCGCCCGGATCGCATCTAGGAAAGTGTCCAAAGTCGCCATATGAGGAGACGCGGCATTGAGGAGGGGAGTTGCCCACGTCGCTGCCATCCCTTCCATACAGTTGAACACGAACCCCACCTGGGCTCGAGGGGTGGCAAACTCATTGGGCCGCAACTCCAGGTACATCCGAACCTGGGCAATGAAAACTTCCACCACCGCCGGATTTCAAAAAAGGGGTTCGGGGAGTTCTCCGGCCAACTGTCACAATCACCGACTTAGTACTGCCCCTTTAACACACACACGGAGACGTAGCAAAGGCTAACTAGTTTTATTGTATATAAAAAGTCCAAAAGGCAATTCTCTTGAAGAGATCAAAGAATAAAGCAATCAGCAAAGCTGTAGTCCAATTAAGAAAGCAAAGTTCCAATAGATAGTTCCAAAAGCAAACGTGGCAAAAAGCTTGGCAAAGTTTCCGGATTGACTCCGGAACAAAGCAGGGTATCCGCAGCAATGCGAATCAATAACAAGGCAAGGTCTTGGTCCAAGGCGAGCCAAACTAGGCTCCGAGATTCACTCCGCTTTCACGCCCTTCAGAGGATCAGTTCCCACGGAGCCGTTCTTAATCCTTCGGCCGGGCCCCCTCGACGATCTAGCGCCCGGCGTCTCCAGTCTCTACTGTCCGAACGGCGACGGTCTAGGACAGATGCCAGCTCCTCCTGCCCTGCTCTATGTCCCTGCGTCTGTTATGGGAACGGCCCCGCTCTTCCAGTCCAGTATCGCTATCTCCTTGAGAAGCAGCCTCCCCCGAACTTTCCCAGCCGCTGGCCTCCATCTGCTGCTCGGCCAGCTCCTGGGAACCTCGGCCATTTGGGAATTCATAACTATCTTCGCTATCTGCTTCGCTGCCTCCCATCTCCACCTGGTCCGCTCCTTCCCCGGGAGAATGCTCCCACTCGAGATCCCATGCTAAACTCTCTACAGGTGAACTGGGCAAAGGCACTGCTGACCAATCTTGCTCTGGGCCGTCCAACTCGTCCTCCGAGTCCACTCAGCATGTGCGGTCCCAATGGCATCGGGACCCCCGGCGCCTCACTCCCTCCCAGTGGCACGAACGGACCCATGGGTGCTACAACTCATATAATGCAGATTGTATTGGATT
The DNA here is from genome assembly GCA_030556195.1 of Anolis apletophallus. Classification (NCBI taxonomy): domain Eukaryota; kingdom Metazoa; phylum Chordata; class Lepidosauria; order Squamata; family Anolidae; genus Anolis; species Anolis apletophallus. The sequence goes on along the minus strand of JARBWK010000002.1, from coordinate 117,063,550 downwards.
ATATGAGTCCACACTGCTATTTAATCAATCTGTAATATAAAAGCAGTGTAGATGGGGCCATAGCTGAACTGATTTTTTATGTTCTGTCCTATGTTGCTCCTCCCCACCACAAATGTATAATTAATTTTAAATTTTAAATCTCTAGTGATTTTCACCACATGGAACCATGCTACCACCTTGAACCCACCTGATCTCATCTGATTTCAGAAGCTAAGTAGAGTCATACATGATTAGCACTTGGATGGAAACCATGGAGAAGGGGGAATGCTGTCTGAAACTCTGGAAAATTACCACAAGACAAATTTGACAATTCTGGGCTGGCTAGACAAATAATTTGCTTCAATATAAGGCTGCTCCTATAATATGCAGAGAAGATGAAGAAAAATTAGAAAAGAGGAAGCTATCTTAGGTTTTTGTGGAAAGAAAGGTGTTGGGTTTTTAAAAGATATATCTTAAAAGCAGAAATATAACTGAAATGTCAAGGACAGAAAGTAAGGGGTAGGAATGTTTTCTTCCTTCTTTGAAGCTATGAGCTTTTGTGTGGAAGAGGAGGGAGAAAGTAAAGGAAAACTTCTGGCATTGCTGAATAATGCTAATAATAATGACCACAGTATCAATAATGAGAAGAGCAGTAATTATTCTACACTCTTTCCATAGGACTACTGAGTTCCATCCCTTCCAGGTTCCCCAGTGAATCTAACAAAACTCATAAGGAATAAACCTGAAGATCATATATGTCAGGAGATGTTGATTCAGTGCATGCCCTCTAACGAAACTTACAATGCATTAATTTTCCGCCTCAGTGCAAAGGACCTTTAATTTGCTTGTACTGACTGACTGAGAATTCTTAAGTGTCTCCTTGTGTTATTCAAGGCCCTGGAGGTTTAATGCTGAGTTTGGTTTCTCTATTTCCTTCACTGGGCTATGCTTGAAACAGTAAACTCTTTGCAGAAACATATAAACAAATCTTGACAAATATTCTGAATATAACAGTAGTAGAACTACAAATTTGTTTTAATCTAGCAATATAATATTGAAGACTAACAAAGACACATCTTTTTTCCACACTGCTATCATAATTCAGTGATTCTAAGAAAAGCTTGACAAATTTATATTCTGAGTATAAATGATACAATCAAGAAATCATCACAACATACATATGGCCTTGAATATGAGCTCCAATATGGAAAACACAGGGTGACATTTGTAAATAATATAATCAACATGTTATGTTTTCAGAATCTTTCATCCAAATTTTCTTAGAATTAGACAACATGCCAACCCTTTCTATGGATATATTTTAATCTTATGCGATGGAACCATATATCTCTGTAGAAAAGGATGGCAGATCTTTCCCCTGATTTGTATACCTTTTCCTTAACTTTTGAGACATTACATCCTAAGCGTTTACTCTGACATTTGGAACAATCAAATGTACAAATAATTCCCACATAGAGAGACCATGAGCTGAGCATGACATCTTAACTTCTAGATCTTTCATCGCCATCCTCGTTCTCATTTCTTACATGTGTTGGAGACAAATTTCTGTACAAGGAACCTTCTCTATGCACAGTTTAGTTCTAAGTGAGAAACTCCCCCCTGGGCACACAAAAGAGTGGACAACCTGGAAGGCACTGAACAGGCTGTGCTCAGGCACCACAAGATGCAGAGCTAACTTTAAGAAATGGGGCTACAAAGTGAAGTCCACAGGATGCGAGTACGGAGAAAAGCAAACCACAGACCACCTAAAAAGTCCTAAACGTTCAGTTGGGGCAAACCCAGTTTAGACCTATTGGATGGTCACCTTTACCTTTGCTGTTGCATATCGCCACAGCAGCAAAAGCCATGGAGCTCCAAAGTCCACCTGGCGATCATTGGGAGATTCCTATTTTTTCCCAAGGTCATGCAGGTTCCTTTGCTGACATAAGCAAAGGAGACTGGTGATGATCAAGAGCTCTCTGGAGCGCTGTGGCTTCTGCAATAGTGAGAAACAATGGAGAAGGTCAATGCCACCCCCCCTTTCTCCACACAATGGACTGTAGGGAAATGGGATGGCAGCACTGACTCATGAACAGCTGGGCTAGGTCTTATGAGAAACAACCCAGCTGTTCACATCAAAGTGCAAGACTGTTCTGAAATTTCAGATAACCGCTGCAGCATGCCATGACTTCTATTAATTAATGGAGTAAAATCGGTTTAATCAGTTTTATACTTCAACTCTGGATGTCATCTTGACACCCAGGAACAATCACTGACCCGATTCTGGGTATGTGGTCCATGTAGATAGGCTGTATATGTCACAGAGAGTCAATAGAAATATACATAACTCCTTTACTAATATGTCTCTTGGTTTTACTTGAAAGAAAATCAGAAGAGGAAGTGAAGGTCAGGGTCAAACCTCCTGTCTCTATTTTCCTTCATAACATCAAAATGGGGCAAAGACCAATCAGATTGATTTGTCCAGTGCTAAAAGACCTGTATATTGTTACTATCACAATTGTTGCTTTCTCAGAAAGGCAGATATTGATCTTTTAGAGATGTTGGTAACATAATTAATGATCATCACTTTCCCCATCTTATACAAAAAGATGGGCAGGGCAGAAAGGTTTTAAACAATAAAGTTATAGGAAATTTGTCAGTGCTGCCACAAACAGTATCCTAGTATCTGTTTTGGCATAAGTACCCTAAAAACACCAGATCCTATTTAACCTTGGAAACCTAGACGGGTCAGCCTTGTTTTGCACTTGGATGGGAGACCACTAAGAAATACCAGGTGCAGCAGATTATTTTTCATAGGAAAGAACTGACAAAACCAACTTTGAGTATCGTGTGCCTAAGAAAATACTACGAATGTTGTGGTCATCATAAGTTGACAAGTGACTTGAAGGGTCTCATACACATCCAGTATCACTTTATGTGAGCCAGTGTTTTGTAGTGTTGGTTGGGGACTCTCCAAAAACAGGGTTCAAATCCTTCCTCAACCCACTGGGTGACCTTGAGCAAGTCACACTCTCAAAGCAAGACAATGGCAAACAGCTTTTGAGTAAATCTTGCAAATAAAGCCCAGAATTTATGGTTGACATGAAGGCAGATAATAAGCATCTCTTTCTCCTCCCTATTCCATTTGTATCATCTAGTAAATAATAATATGTGAGTTGACTGCTATATTTAGAATCAATCATTTCTAGTCTCTCTGTATTGGCTAATGTTTGTGATGACTATTCCTTACAAATTGTGGAGGGATGGAGGGAATTCAGTTCTTGGAAATGTTTCCTGTTAGATTCCAATCCCCATCATTCACCAGCCAGAATTCAAAGGTCTAGAAATATGGAATTGTGGGTTGGTGTTCAGTTTGTTTAGATTTTGACAGTGCCCATACATCTTTTGTCATATCTAGTATATGGAATCAATAAAAGGCACAAGGGTCAAGAATTATGTATCTTCTGCCAAGCTATATTGGGCAAAGGGATGTTGACAGTTATATAACTTGCACAGAACTATATTTGCGGACATGAATTCTCCATAGCAATTCAGCTGCTGTTTTGTTTCAGCTGTTTTTCTTCACTGGCTGCCTCTTTCTTCTGCTTAATTCTCCTTTTGCTGTCTCTGTAATAAAAATCCTAATATGTCTATTATGAGTGAATTCTCTGTCTTGCAGAATAGAAGAGGGAGAAATATATCACCTCTAATACATGTATTTGTGCAGTTCGTTTCCGCCTTGTATTTTGCAGGAAGTAAATGTGTTACAGGAAAAAATATGAACATGAAGTCAAATGAGATTTGAATTATACCATTGGTTATTGATTCTTATGCTTGTCTTATTGTTATAATGTTGATTTATGTTGTTTTTATACTGATGTTTTAGATTTTCTACATGTTATGTTTTAATTCTGTTGATTGGGCTTGGTCCCATGTAAGTGGCCCCAAGTACCTTCAGGGAGATGGAGGCGGGGTATAAAAATGAAGTCAAAAGTTGTTGTTATCATACTATGGATGGGTTTTGATTCATGGACATGTAGAATTAGATTTCTGATCCGCAAGGCCATTTAGTTTGAAGAACTTAATATGCTCTTTAAAAGGAAAATTGTGCTTTAGTGGAAAGAAAGGTATTGGGTTGTTTTGAATTTATTTCTCTAGTTTTAAAATTGATAAGAAAAAATATGAAAATTATTTAGACTTATTTTCTCCAAATTAGTGCATGGCAACTTCCATCATCCAGTAATCCTAAATCAGCATTAAATTACAACACTATAATAAAACCTTAAGATCCTTTGGAAAAAATGGCATACAATACATGGTTGATGCTATTAATATACAGAAATAGTAAGAAAGCAATGGGAATCAATTAACTTTTTTTGAATTGAGTAAAATGTGTGGGTGAATAAAATGTATTTCAAGACTCAGAAATAATTGCGTATATGGTCACCTTGATTGCTTAGTGATCAGTCGGAATGTAATGTAATTGCAAGCAGTAGGATGTGATCATGACAATATAAATTAACATAGCAAGAAAATATTGCTAGTGATGATCACTGTGTATTTAATATGCCCTTGTGCTTTGTATAGACATCTGACACACCTATATGTTCTACAAAATATTGTATACTGCATTTAATGAAATATATGAACAGTAAATTGCTTTTATGTCCAGGTCACCAGATTCAATTTGGACTCCAATTTGGAGCTCCAGAAATAGTATTCTTATTTTAAGACTGTTGTGGGGTGAGTTTGCATCAATGTTCAAAATACCATTTACAATTTTGTTCTCTTTGTTAGGCTTAGTTGAAATGGAAAGACTTGGTTGCCACTCAAGGCGTATTATACCTCAGATTGTACAGGAAGTCCAGTGCTTCAACAATTCTTTGAGTGGAGTCTAGTAGCTTCTGCATCATTACCTTCAGAAGGAAGGCTAGTTCACCTTGGAAAGCTTCTGAACCATTTCAAAGAGACCAGATTCTGCTTGGGCCCAAGGGGCCATCTGACTCTAATATCTATGCCTAAAAATAACATTTTTTAAAAAAAGAAATGCATTTTAAGTTATTTATATATTTATGGCTTGAATCTAAAATAGTAAAATGCCAGTGCTTTTCTGAAAGCTATGCACACAGATGTATGCAGGTAGGTCTAGAATGCTATGCCTGGTGGGTTTAGTAATAATTCCTAGGTGTTTGCTATACTTATGCATTAGGCATGAGAAAAATGAAATGGAAATTAAAAGGATTCGTAAGAGATTCGTATGTAATGGGACTTTTGAGGTTTTACGTATCGCTGTCGCGATCCCGGAAGTAGACTTCCTTTAATGGTCCTTGAGGCCAACAATTTGCGTTAGGATCGTAAGAAATTCTTAAGTATTAATTAATTATTGTACTACTCACTTCTCCCTGTCTTCTCCCCCTCATTTCCTTCCCGCCTTCATTCAGCTTCTTCTTTTTCCCGCATTTCTATGGGGAACTGGAAGTGACGCTGCTGCTAGGTAGGCAATGCATTCTGGAAAGTGTAGTCCTCCAGGCTTCCACCCCCCTCCTTCTCTTCCCCGTTGCTCTGCTGCCATGCATGCCCCATCGCAGGGCCTGCTTCACACACACACATGCGCGCGCTTCTCCTCCTCTCTCCAGGCTTCCCCCCCTCCTTCTCTTCCCCGTTGCTCTGCTGCCATGCATGCCCCATCACAGGGGCCTGCTTCACACACACACACACACACACACACACGCTTCTCCTCCTCTCTCCCCCTGCGCTCTCTCAGATGCTTCTCTTCCCCGTTGCTCTGCCATGCCCCATTGCAGGGGCCAGCTTCAGCCCTCCAGGTACGTGTTTTGGACTTCAACTCCCACCATTCCTCACAGCCTCAGGCCTCTTCCTTTTCCTCTCAGCCTGGGCAAACTTGGGCCCTCGCTCCCTCAGGATCGGGGTGAGAGAGAGGCAGCGAGGAGCGAGGGGGGGCTGCTTCCAAGAATAGAATACCCCCTCCCTCCCTCCCTTCCTCCTTCCCTCCCTCCTTCCTATTTGGAGAGTCCCATCTAGAATTAAGTGTGGTTTATTCAAGTTTTGGCCTACAACTCCCAGAAATCCCAGCCAATTTACCAGCTGTTAGGATTTCTGGGAGTTGTAGGCCAAACCATCTGAATGCGCATGCTCTGGCATATGAATTACTAACGAATTTCGTTAGTACTTAAGTTACATTTCCGAAATTTTTGGGAATTTTTTTTTGTAAGTCTTTGATATACTAAAAAAACCCCCCATTTGATATAAGAATCGCCATTTTAGGATTCTAAAACATGCCTATTATGCATAAGGATGCACATTCACTGTCAGGTTGTCAGGGCTCTGCCTTATTCAGGTAGAGATGAACCAAACAAATAGTTTGTATCAAGCAGTTTAATTAAAACAGCACTTACTTTCTGGCTGTTTTCATAGTCCAAAATATAAAACATAAAGATAGCACTTAGCCACAGAATGCAAAACAAAAACTGATAGCAAATGCTACACCATAGTCAAAGTGTCCAGCCCAGTGGTCAAATGGCAGGAGTTCGGTGAGCAAAGTCCAGGGATCAAGAGCCTATACTGTAGTCAAAAGCCAGTCCAAAGATTCAAGATTCCAAGGGTTCAGGAGACAAATCAGGATACCAAAAATCCACAAACTTGGGAGGAAAACCATCAGTATCTACCGTGTTTTCCCGAAAGTAAGACAGCGTCTTACTTTCTTTTGACCCCCAAAATCCCCACTACGGCTTACTTTCGGGGTACGGCTTACATTAGCCGACGGTACCCCGAAAGTAAGGCGAAAGTAAGACTTACCGCGGGCGGCATGGCATGGCTTCTTGGCTGGGTGACAAGAGGCTCCCAGAGGGGCTCAAAAGGGAAGAAAGCGCCGGCGGAAGTCCCGCCTGTACGGTGGCTCAGGCGTCTTTCCCCGCCGCCTCTTCGGAGAAGGGAAGACAGGCGCAAAGGGGAGCCCTCTTGCGCCTGTCTGTCTTCCCTTCTCCGAAGAGGCGGCTGCAGGGAAACCGCAAGATCTCCTTGCAGCCGCCTCTTCGGAGAAGGGAAGACAGGCGCAAGAGGGCTCCCCTTTGCGGGGCGAGCCGGGCGGCGGCAAAAAGTGCCTGAGCCGCCGTGCGGGCAGGACTTGCGCCGGCGCCTTCTCCCTCTCGCCGGCGGCGGCTCCGCCCCTCTTCCCTTCAGTGAAGGGAGGGGGCGGATCGGGCGAGAGGGAGAAGGCGCCGGCAGAAGTCCCGCCCCCAGGGTGACTCAGGCGCTTGTCGCCGCCGCCCGACTCCGTTTGGAGCACGGACGAGCGGGGCGGCGGCGGGAAAGACGCCTGAGCCGCCGTGAGGGCAGGACTTCCGCCGGCGCTTTCTTCCCTCTCGCTGGGGCGGTTCCGCCCCCTCCCTTCAGTGAAGGGAGGGGGCGGAACCAGCGAGAGGGAGAAGGCGCTGCTGGGAGGAAGAGGAGGAGGATGGAAGGCGCCGCTGGAAAGAAGAGGAGGAGGATTCCGGGCCCCTTTTGAGCCCCTCTGGGAGCCTCTCGTCGCCCAGCCAAGAAGCCACGCCATGCCGCCCGAGGTACGTCTTACTTTCGGGGTACGGCTTATATAAGCCGACCCCTCTGACACCCCCGATACGTCTTACAATCAGGGGTGTCATACTTTCGGGGAAACACGGTACCATCAAAATAAGACATACTTTTCTCCCAAAGATCAGCCCAAGGTTAACTCCTTAAATTCAGTAATACCCAGCTGCAACCTATCTCTTGCATATCTCCACCCATAATTGCTTTCATCCATGAACTCTTACAGATTACTCAACCTTTTAGAACTAAGACTTACATTAACCCTTCGAACACCAACTGCTAGGCCTACCACCACCAACCATCATCAACTGCAGAACAGGATACATGACATTCACTTTCAGAATTTTTTTTAAAAAATGAAATACAATCAATCCTCAAAATTTGGTGGGGTTAAGGGTACAGGACCCCCATGAAAGTAAAAAAATCAACACTTATTCAGGAATGTCTAGGTTCCCCAGCAATTTTTCGGTCCCTCCTGCTGAAAACTGACCATACAATCACACTGGATAACGTAGACATTCCTAGAAAGGATGTTTTAATCAAATCCATGAATAATCAAGCCTGCAAATATGGAGGTTGAAATAGAATGGATTTTTTACTTTTCCATTTTTGTTCCCCCCCCCCCTAAATGTCCATTATAATTATTACTTAATGCACACTAAGATTAGGCTATAATGACAGGTTTTGTCCAGATGAAGGCTTATCACAGTATACACTATTCTAATACTAATTCTCCTTCTCTATGTAGCACTATTCAGATGTTACTCTCAAATAAGGAAGACAGCATGTGTAAGGGGCATGACAGCATATGTGACAATCCTGATCAGTGTGTTAAGGACAATGTGTGATGAGCACATATACTTAGCTGTTAATATTAATAAGAGCTCCTATCATGTCTCTCCCTCAACATAGATAAGTCAGAGATTGAAGTGGGCGACAGACCTAGAAAGCTGGTGACAAGGCCAGTATGCTTGATCTTATCATGTCATACTCTACTATTAACTTTCAAATCTAGATGCTATTGGACTGCAGTTTCTGGAATCTCTACGCATTAGGCATCCTATCTAGGGTTTCAGAGAGACATTCTACCAAAACACAATGACCCAAATTGGATACTGTAATTAGGAGCAACACGTAAATGGAGCTAATACCTTTGAGTCGTCATTTTCATAAATGGCTCTGAATGTGGCAAGTGTATCTGATTTATATTATTTTAGTTTTCAGGTGAATGCACACAACAGGAGAATGTATCTTCTCCTGTTGTCTTCCTTGGCCTTTTGGCCTTGCTGCTCACAAGTACCCCTCGCCTCCCCTGGTCACACACACACACACACACACACACACACACACACACACACACCTTAATTTAGAATAACACTTTGGATCAAGAAAAACGGTCCACAAAAGCTATAGCAACAACACTGTGGTTTTCTAAGATGCCTCAAGATATTTGCTGTCTAGTGCCTTTCATATAAACATAATTATTCTATGACTGGAAAAGGAAGGAACATATAGTTATGGAGTAGATGTAAGGCTTCTCTCTCTGAAGTAAACAACAAGATGGACACCAGCCATAGAAATGTTTCAAGTATGTATGTTGGAATTGGAGACAGAAGGGGGCAGAGGAAAAAAAGGCCTGAGGCGATAGTGTGTAAAGGATAGATAAATATGTACTAAAAGTCGAAGAATCAATGCTTTTCTTGAATCTGGAAAACTTTTCTTATCTATTTATTGTCAAAGACTTTTACTGATGGAATCACTGGGGTGTTGTGTGGTTTCCAGGCTTTATGGCCATGTTGTAGCAGGATTTCCTCCTGACATTTTGCTTGCATCTGTGACTGGCATCTTCAAGGGACTCCCTTCAGAGGATCCTATTGCAGATACACTGGGCTGAAATTAGATGCCACTGAGTCATAGTTAGATCTTGTTGTACTTAAAGTAGAACCACTGAACTCAACAGAGTGACTAACCTAAACCACATTGACTTGAATGGATCTCTCCTAATAGGACAAATTTATGGTAACAATAACCTATCCAAACTGGTATAAACTCTAGCTTTTACAACTGGCAGCCATTTTTAATGAGGCTTTGTTTTCTTTTCGTCCTGCTTCACAATAAATATGGAAGAGGGCCCACTAAAGACTAATTAAACTAAAATGTTACAAAATAATTCTATTGCTTCTAAACAGCATGTTAAGCAAACACAGTAATAACATAATTAAACCCTTCTAAAGCATGTGTTAAGTTCTTCATTGAACCAAAATGAAGTTCTATATGACCCTCATTTCTCATCTTATTGCAGTTCAAGTGAGCTACTATTTCATTTCTTAGTGGCAGAATCAGATGCTACAAGAGATAGTTTAAAAGATACATTACCCCATAGATGTCTATTCTCTATCCCTTGTCGGATTGTTCCCTCCAGTGTATTAGAAAGTTCTCCATTTAGCTTGATTTAAATGACTCTGGCTTTGGCAAATGTACTGCTTTAAAGAGACTTTCATAAATTTTGGGTTGGTTTAGAACAATAAAATAGAGATAGTCAAATAGAGAAAAATATTCTAAAACTGTTCACTCTTAATATTATTGGGTTGGATGTTTACTAGGATTGTACAAAGCTTTGGAGCTTCTCTTCGTAATTCACAGATTTGGACAATTCATAAACATGAATATCTGAATTAGTACTAATTAGAAAGGACCCTTCGAAAACAGACGCCTCTGAAATTCTGGAGAGATTTTTAAAAGTTGGAGTGGGCTGGGGCGGGAAAGGGTGGAGGCTGATGTGATTGACAAGAGCAGCTGCATGCTGTTTTCTTTTTTATCAACCAATCAGAAGAAGAAAGCCAAATCACGTGGCTTTCTGTATAGCTGATCTTCTATATACTCCCCTCAGCATCTCCTCTGTGTAGTGTGGCATTGCAGAAGAGAAAGATAAGATGTGTTGTTTTCTTAAAACTTAAACTTATAGTAGCTTTTTGATAATTCTGTTTTTTTCTGTCCATTCATATGTAGTCTGTAACCTTCCTCTGCACAATCTGGGGGAAAGCTGGGAGAAGATAGGGAAAGACGTGGTAAAAATGTGTGATGGAATAAACTCTAAGGTAATGATTATGCAAAAAGAGGCTTTGCCCTCCCAGATTTTAAACTTTATTACGAGGCCTGTGCATGATCATGGATCAAGGACTGGGCTCTGTTCAGTAGAACTAAGATTTTAACATTAGAAGGATTTGATCTACGTAAAGGGTGGCACTCCTACCTGTAGTATGGAGGAAATCAAAAGGAAAAGAACTTTGGGAACCATTTTATTTGCTCCTCTTTGATAAAAATCTGGAATAAATATAAGGACTATTTATATGACAAGACGCCGATATGGCTTTCACCTTTGGAAGCAAATCAAAGACGACTGCTGGGATGGACAGAGTGGCCTAAGTATAAAGACATAATAAAGAAAAAAGGAAGCATTTTTGTATGAAAAACACAAGAGGAGATTACAAGGAAATTCTGTAATGTAAGATGGTTCCATTACTTCCAGCTCAGAGAATGGTTCAACATTGACAAGGCTAAAGGCTTTAGTGATACTGATAGACCCTGGGACATTATAATGAGGACAGAAAAGAAGACAATATCTAAAACCTACTCCATGTTATTGAATTGGGCAACAGAGGTAGATGTAATCAAACAGTCAATGATTAAATGGGCGCAAAACATTGGGAGACTGATCCAATATAAGGAATGGGAAAGAATCTGGTGTAAGCATTTGAAAATTACTTATGTGATGGATCTGAAGGAAAACTGGCTGAAAATGATACACTGTTGGTACATTACCCCTAAAAAACTAAGTATAAAAATGTTGGGAATGCTTGTTGGAAATGTAAGGGTCAGGAAGGCACTTTTTTCCATATGTGGTGGTCATGCCCCAAAATAAAAGAATATTGGCAAATGATACATGAAGAATGTAAAAAAATGTTGCAATTAGAATTTAGGATGAGACCGGAATTGTATCTGATAGGGATGATAGATGAAGAAACATTTTCAAACGACAATATAGAAAAACTTTTTGTGTTCCTCACAACAGCAGCAAGAATAGTGTTTGCAAAGCTATGGAAACAAAACTTCCTACCCACGAAAGAGCAGTGGCTACTTAAAATTATGTTTTGCTCGTGTTTTGATTGGAGGGCAGAGATTGCCTTGTGTAAACCTCCCCAAGTCGCCTTCGGGCTGAGAGAGGCGGTATAGAAATGTGATAAATAAAATAAATAATAATGTGTCTACTCTTCACTATTTTATCAAGATTGGTCATTGCTCTTTCCAAACCCCTAAAATCCCCTAAAAATAACATACTCAGCCACCATTACCATGCTGTCAGAGCTCACCTGGCAAGTAGAAATGATACACCAGGAGAAGGTGGGGAAGGAGCTATTTTCCTGGCACAGACTTCTTTTCTCCTGGCGTGGACTTCTTTCCTGACTAGAACCGGCCTAAGGTTCCCAGATCCATTTGACATGTACTGTTGTCAAACCAGATGTCACCCATGCTTTATGTGTGCATGCCACATAAACATTTATACCTGTTGAAATTCATTTTGTTAGGTTTTTTGCCCAGCTCTCTAAGCTGTTAAAGGTATTTTGCATTCTAATCATATCTTCTGGGGTATGAACAACCCACCACAATTTGGTATCATCTGCAAATTTGATAAGCATGCCTACAGTTCCATTATCCTAGTCATTAATACAGATTTTGAATAGCACAGGACTTGGATGTTGCACTCCACTAGTCACCTCTCTCCAAGATGAAGAGGAACCATTGTTGAGTATCTATTGTCTATCCCAAATTTTATTGGCTTCTTTGCAAGACTATCATGGAAAACAGTACACCTCCCAATGCATCCTGTAACTATCACTTGCTTATGATCCCTTCAGCATAGAGCCTTCCTACATATCTCCTCTGAGGATTGGCATTCTGTATGCTGCATCTTCCAAGGTCACTTGCACCTTTTCCGAGGATTGACACTGCTGCTCTTGTTCCTGTTCCTCACCATCACTGATAAGGGAGATAAAGGATTTCAATGAACCTTTCCAAGAGACAATAATATGCAGCTTGACTTTGATTAATGTTCATCATTAATTTCTAATAGCTACACAAACTTACATTATAAACCTAAATATTGTCTTCCCCCGAATTAGCACATTTTTAATTAGACATATCCCTTCTATCATGTCTATTTAAATTGTCAATAAAATTAAATAGCTAATCCTAAATATTCTTAAATGTGCTTGGAAATGCTACAAAAAGCGGAAGAGACATTTTGATGTATTTGTGTGTGTTAGTCTGTTGCAGCAAAAAGGCAAAAAAAATTTTAAACACTAGCAAGTTTTATTGGCATCCATTTTCATAGCCCCAGCATCTGTTTGAAGGGAGTTGGAGTCTATGAGAGCTTGCCCTGAATAAAATGTGTTAGTTTTTAAACTCACTTTTACAGGAACAATGGAGACTTTGGAATTCAAGTGTTGTTGCTACATGCCTACTTCTGAGTTTGATTGTGACTTGATCAAGGCCACCCAGTGGATATCCGTGGCTGAGCAAATATTCAACCCTGGTTTCCAGAGTTTGTCGTTTAGAGCTCAAACCACTCCACCATACTAGCTCTCCAGTCAGGGTGTTAGGAAAAAGTATCGTTACATTTTTCTTGATAAAAAGCACTTTATTTTTGTAGATGCCATACCTTGAGGGGTGCTTTGTTTCCAGAATGGAAAAAATGAGAAAACTAGAAGAATGTGCCATATTGTGTTGATGCCATAGTTGTTTCCATAGTATCATATTCAGTCCTCCCTCCCATTTCTCTCCCATAGCTTGTTACAATAATTTTAAGGGGAATAGATTGCTAATGATATGCATTAACAATCCTGCAAGTTTGAAGAATGCAAAATTAATGAATATACACTAAGGAAATGTATATTGTGGAACTTTCCATTTTTATAATGAGTTCCACTGGGTCTTGAACAAAACTCTTGCCTCATTTGTGATGATTTCAAAATAATGCACCTTCTGCATGGTCCCTGTTCCCACCTATGTGGAAGCCATTCCCATTGAGCTCAGTGAGATTCAATTTTGAGATAAGATGCATTGGATTTCACTGTTTACTGTTAGGTCTAAAATCATTGACAAAGCATTGGGAAATGGCAAACCTGACATGACAAACATGGTGCATCTCTAATTTATCAACTGTACTTTGCAATTAACCTTCATTCCTTTTACAGCTTTTTGATTTGTTACTTTGCCCATATGTAATGTAATTAGCTGTTGCTATTTAAGGACGAGTCTAGTCTACAAATTATTTGTGTGCACTAGTGTTTTATTTAAAATGTTCTTATCAACTTCATTTCGAACAGTGTTTCTATTTCTATCATGATAACTGTAGTCTGAGTCTCAAAGAGCAATTTGAGGTATTGAACTCTCTCCACAAAGAAGATTCAGCACTTTGAATAGCTCCTTTAAACTGCTATTCAAGGTAGAAACCAAAATTTATTTTTATTTGAACGTATTCACGTTAAGCCATTTCTTTGCTCACTTACTTCAGCCAACCTTCATTTCTTTCCAGTGTCTCTTCCTGACCTCTAGTGCTGATTACTGAATAACTTATATCACATTGCTCTATTCTAGAGATCTTCCTTAAGTGTTAGGCTGCTACTGCAGTCCACCTGTGCACTATGGCTTCTCCAAAGAAAGAGATTTTGGTGCTAGACCATGGTTTTAATTTTGAATGCCATCAACTCAGAAGTAACTAGTTACTTAATTGTTTCCTTATAACTAATTCCCTTTCTGAGTAATTAAGGTATTGCTACATTACATTGGGATTGAAATGTAATGAGGGGGTAATATTACTTCTTGGTGTTTCCGCTGTGCATTTTATTGCCTTTATTTTATTTTTTTATGGTTTTTGTACCCCGTTGCTTCTCACCCCCAAAGGGGGACTCAACACGGCTTACACGGCAGCACTACAGGCTGCTACACTACAATACAGAAATATAATTGATACAACAATATAATCAACATAACATATACAAGATTAAAACCATTACATAATCATTAAAATCAATATATACATCAGTAGTTAAAACCATAAACACAGTGCAATCTACCACTACGCCAATCCAGTCAATGTCCAAAAGTGCAAGTTATGTCTGCTGCCCAAAGGCCTGGTCCCAGAAACACGACTTTAGCTTTTTTCCGAAGGCCAGGAGAGATGGAGTCAATCTTATCTCATTTGGGAGTACGTTCCATAGGCAAGGGGCCACCGCCGAGAAGGCCCTATCTCTCTTCCCCACCAACCGCATTTGCGATGCTGGCGGGGGCGAGAGCAGGGTCTCCCCAGATGATCTTAGGCTGTGAGATGGGCTGTAGATGCAGATGTGTTCGGACAAGTAAGCTGGGCCAGAACTGTATAGAGCTTTATAGTTCAATACCAGCACTTTGAATTGGGCTTGGAGATGAACAGGCAACCAGTGGAGCTGACACAACAGGGGGGTGGTATGTTCCCTGTATGTCGCCCCAGTTAACATTCTGGCTGCCGCCCATTGGACCAGCTGTAATTTCTGAGCCATCTTCAAAGGCAGCCCCACATAGAGCACATTGCAGTAGTCTATTTGGGATGTAACTAGAGCGTGGACAACCGTGGCCAGATCAGACTTCCCAATGTACAGATGCAGCTGGCACACAAATTTTAACTGTGCAAAAGCTCTCCCGGCCAACACAGAGACCCAGGGTTCCAGGCTCAGCAATGAATCCGGGATCACCCCCAAGCTGCGAACCTGCATCTTCAGGGGAGTGTAACCCCATCCAACACAGGCTGTAACCCTATGCCCTGTTCGGTCTTTTGACTGACCAGGAGGACCTCTGTCTTGTCTGGATTTAATTTCAATTTGCTAGCCCTCATCCAGTCTGACACAGCAGCCAAGCAACAGTTCAAGGTCTGGACAGCCTCCTTAGTAACAGGTGGGAAGGAGTGACAGATTTGGCCATCATCTGCGTACAGATAGCACCTCACTCTATAACTCCGGATGATCTTCCCCAACAGCTTCATGTAGATGTTAAATAACATTGGGGACAGTACTGAACCCTGAAAGACTCCACAAGACAATGGTTGCAGGGTCGAACAGGTGTCACCCAATAACACACTCTGGGACCGACCCTCCAGGAAGGATTGGAGCCACTGCAAAGCAGTACCTCCAAGCCCCATTTCTGCAAGGCGTCCCAGAAGGATACCATGGTCAACAGTATCAAAGGCCACTGAGAGGTCCAGCAGAACCAACAGGGACACACTCCCCCTGTCAAGCTCCTGGTGAAGATCATCTACTATATAGCCCTTGGGAGCATAATTCACCACATGGTGTACTTGTATCATCAAGTCATCTGTTACCTTGAGCTATTTTGGTGGAGGAGAAGGGGGTGTACATCTCACCACAGAACAACAGCTTATAGCATTCGTATAGTTTTGGGGAAAGGAACTAAAAGCAACTATTTTATATTTACAAAATGATAACACATTGTTTTTAACATGGTAATTATAGGGAATTATTTGGATGAGGGGCAATGAAGCATTGTTTTAACTACTTATTTAATGTTATTTATGAAGCTCTGATGCCCTTTTGCAGAGATTATTTTGCCTTAAGTTTGCATGATGGCACTGATGGATCCCTTTTATGTAAGATATTGAGCCATTCCCAATTTTAGTCAGCATTTTAAAGAAGCTATTAAATGTACTAAACCTCCTTTATGGAGAGGTTTCAGATCCTCAAATAGCTCTTTGAGAGCTCAGGCTACAATTTGAAATGGATTGATGGGCATGGAAGCTAAAGCACAACAAAACCCATTGCATTCATTGTTGAGAACAGGTTCCTTTTTGCTCAGTCTAAATCTTGCCTGGAGGCAAGATGGTTCCTTTAAATCTATTAGTTCTTCCTTACACCATGGAGAAAGGGTGGGGAAGAACTTAATTTATTAAGTCATTGGAAGTGAGGTATTGGAGAAGGGGTCGAATATTTATTTAGAATACAGGTTACAGCAAGCATTTGGGATCAGAGCTTGAGGGAAGATTAACCGACAAATAAAGACTGAAGAACTACAAGACAGTTTTGGTTTTGCAGAATATAACAATTGCAACTTGATTGCATTTTAATTGTGCTGGCTGCATTCTGTGGAATCCACCAATATTTGGCAAAATCCTTAAAATTCCATTCAAAGGCAATCTTCTCTGAGCAGGGGCGGTCCGAACTCTCCCGGGGGGGGGGGGTAAGCGAACATTATTTCCCCCCCCCCCACGGCTCCCGGCTGCGCCCGCGCATGCATGGAAATTCGTGCATGCACACTGGCTCCCGAGCGCGCCGGTGCAGAGGAACGGGGGGTGCCCGGACCCGAGGAGGAGCAGGAGGAGGGGGAGGCCACGAGGGCGGCCCCCACGGAGACTCCCCGGCAGCGGCAGCAGCAGCAGCGCCCCGGGAGGGCCTGGAGCCAGAGGCGCATCTTCCTGACGTCACTTCATCGCCACCTCTGCTGAGGAGGAAGGGGAGGAAGGCCTTGCCGGCCGCACGCTGCAAGGACGCCCGGAAGGAGAGACACCGGAGGGAGGGAGGGAGGGAAGGAGGAAGAGGCCGCCACGCCTCCGCAGGCCTCCTTCCCTCCGGTGTCTCTCCTTCCGGGCGTCCTTGTAGCGCGCGGCCGGCGAGGCCTTCCTCCCTTTCCTCCTCAGCAGAGGTGGCGATGAAGTGACGTCACGCGGAGGGGGGGCGAGGGGGCCGGCCTTGGCGTTCCTGTGGCCCCTCCCCCTCCTGCCTTCTGGCCTACATTCATTCAGCGAGGAAGAGGAAAATGCGCCTCTGGCTCCGGGGCCCCCCGGGGGCGCTGCCGCTGCCGCTGCCGGGGAGTCTCCGTGGGGGCTGCCCTCGTGGCCTCCCCCCTCCTCCTGCTCCTCCTCGGGTCCGGTCGCCCGCCCCGTGAGTCCCCTCCCCTCCCCCCGTTCCTCCGCACCTCCGGCTGGCTGTGGCGGCACGACGGCGGGGCGGGGCAGCGCCCCTCCCAGGTGGTGATGCCCCTCTCCGGGGACGTCACCCTACGCGGCCGCGTAGGTCGCTTAATGGGAAAGGCCGGCCCTGTCTCTGAGTTGCAGCAGTGAAGATTTCTAAGGAAGATTTCCAAGGACTTCACCAAACTACAAATCACAGGATTCCACAGTATCACTTTCTATATAGCAGGGCTGCCCAACTGGCGGCCCGGGGGCCGCACACGGCCCCCCAGCCTGTTGGGCACGGCCCCTGCTATGCCCCCGGCCGCCATTTTTATTTTTTTAAAAAAAATTAATTTTTTAAAAAAATGGCGGCCGAGGGGGAGGGGGAGAGGGAGGCAGGGCAGGGAGGAGGAAGTGAGCCAGCTCCTCCTCCCTGCACCGCCCCCTCCGTCCCTCTCTCCGCGCCGCCGATTGCATCGGCACCGGTGAGAGAGGGACAAGGGGTGGTACAAGGAGGAGGAAGAGGGCTAGCTCCTCCTCCCTGCACCGCCCTCTTCCCCTCTCGCCGGCGCCGATCCCTTGCAAGGGCGGGGTCCCCGGCGGGCCTCCGTCCCTGCAAGGGATCGCAGCAGCAGCTGAAGCCAGCGCCGGCCTCAGCCACGGCTGCGATCCCTTGCACGGGCGGGGGGTCCCCCGGCGGAGCCTCCGTCCCTTGCAAGGGATTGCAGCAGCAGCTGAAGCCGGCGCCGGCCTCTGCCACTGCTGCGATCCCTTGCAAGGGCGAGGGGTCCCCCGGCGGAGCCTCCGTCCCTGCAAAGGATCGCAGCAGCAGCTGAAGCCGGCGCCGGCCTCTGCCGCTGCTGCGATCCCTTGCAAGGGGCGGGGGTCCCCGGGCGGAGCCTCCGTCCCTGCAAGGGATCGCAGCAGCAGCTGAAGCCGGCGCCGGCCTCTGCCGCTGCTGCGATCCCTGCAAGGGCGGGGGTCCCCGGCGGAGCCTCCGTCCTGCAAGGGATCGCAGCAGCAGCTGAAGCCGGCGCCGGCCTCAGCCGCTGCTGCGATCCCTTGCAAGGGCGGGGGTCCCCGACGGGCCTCTCTCCAAGGGATCGCAGCAGCAGCTTCCAGCGCCGGCCTCAGGCATCCCTGCAGCAGCTGAAGCCAAGGCATCCCAGCAGCAGCTGAACCGCCAGCTTCATCTGCGGCTAGGATGCCTTGAAAGGGAGGGGGGTGCCGTGGCTCCTCCCCTCTCCCAAAGCTTCCCGGCAGCCGTGGGCGGGGCGGGGCGGGGCCAGGGCAGGGCCGGGCGGAGCCAGGGGCGGAGCCAGGGGCGGAGCCAGGGGGGGCCGGGCGGCCCCCAGGTCATCAGTGACCTGGAATCCGGCCCTTGGCCGCTTAGAAGTTGGACAGCACTGCTATATAGTGTGGAAATACTCTCATAGTTTAGATGCATAGTCAGAAAAGAAGTCAGATTGAAGCCAGAGGCACTTAACTGGATAGAAAGCTAAGTCAAATGTCACAATTTAGCTAGTTGTTCTTGAGTGAAACAAGGCATGACTTTTTTAGCTGATAGCATGAGGCACCTATTGGTAACTGGGAAAAAAAGAGCTGCATAACTTCATGTTCAAGTTGGGCCTGGGTGAGCATATGTTGGGGGCACATCCAATGGAATTTTACATTTTATAATAAATATGTGGAATATTACTATCCCAGAAAAAAGGTTGTGTAATGATGTCAGTCAGGTTGCTTTCTTCCCAGTTGGAGATCCTGTTGCTGCGACTTGTCGCTAATGTAACTAGTGCTTGCTCTAACCACTAATGCATTATTTATTTATTTATTCATCTATCTATCTATTATACTTCACTCCCATTCTCTCACACCCCAAGAGAGACTCAGAGCAGCTTACAAACTGGCAAAAATAAATGCCACAATATACATACAAAAAGCAATACATGATATAATTACCAGTGACTAAAATTAGTAGACATATAAATATGAATTAAAATCATTAAAACATTGTACATGTACACATCATAAAACATATTAAACATTGTACCAATCTGATAGTTATCATTTAGCTGCTTCAATCCAACTGTGGTTATTCTTTTTCTTTAACTAACTTTGTTGTACAACAGACAAGTTCTTTCTCCCACGCTGGACATTCCACAGATATACAAACCCCATTTTCCTCACAACCTCTGAGGATGCCTGCCATAGATGCAGGCAAAATGTTAGGAGAGAATGCTTCTAGAACATGGCTATACAGACTGAAAAACTTACAACAACCTAGTGATTCCAGCCATGAAAACCTTCGACATTGCATTTGCATTGTTGATCTTAACTAAATTTATTTAAATTACTGTTGTTAAGTACATGTGCTTTTCAGTCTCAGAAAATGACCTGATAATCCAATCTCTAGGAATATAGTGTGTGTTGTGCATATAATATTAAAACTATAGGAGGGCCATCTTTTGCTTCACTGATCATATTCAGTTGGTTTAAAATGCTCTAGAGATTAAACAATTGAATTAGAGAAAACTTTTTCAGTGTATTTTTCTGAATACATTTTGGATAAGCACATCAGATCATTTGGAAATGATCACACTTCAAAATCGAACTCAACAAAAAGACTCAAGACTACTGAGGCTAATACTAAACAAAACAATGCAAATTTATTAAAATATAATCATTATGACTTATTGTTTATGTTCACTTTCTGAATTCAATTTAATTGCCATGGCTCAACACTTTGGGGGTCCTGGGAGTTGTAGTTGATGCAGCTCCAGCATTCTATGACAGAGAAGGCAAATAACATGTGAAACTATAAGTCCCAGGATTCCACTGCATGGCAGTTGAAGGGTGTCTGGCAAGAGAACGTAAGTGGTGCAAATGTGAAATGGTGAATTCAAAAATTACATATAATTTTCTTTGAAACCAACAACAACATCCAGGATGCTATTTCATCCTGGCTTTTCCTCTTAATTTGTCTACTTAATTCCCTTTCCTTACGGCAGTTCTTCTTTCTTTGTTTCTCCAGATGGAATGCCATTTGTTTGGTGGGTTGGCCATGCCAACGAAAAGCATCCTTACTGGGGAGGGTCTATTCCTGGAGTCCAGCAGTGTGCATGTGGATTAGAAGAAAGCTGCCTGGATCTGAGATACTTTTGTAATTGTGATGCAGATAAAGAAGAATGGTAATGATAAGTTTACCCTAGTTTATTTTTTTCCTTTATGCTTGCATTCTATGAATGGTATGTAAGACAAATTAAACTGCTATTTTAATTTTTTGTCAGTTCAACATAATCAAATAGAGAAGAAACTTGACTTGTTTTAGGGGATGTCAACTTATATCTCACTGCTACAGGCACCAAGTTTGCAGAATCTCACCAGCAATGCAGACTACTCAAAAATTGCATACAATTTTTGGATTTAATTTTATTGCCTAGGTTTCTACAGCCAATAAATAGTTGCTAATGGTGTTCCATGCAAAAGTCCCTGATTTTCTACTCACTATCCTGCCTCCCTCTTGCCCCCTCCCCCAGTTTCTTATCACAGTTTTCCATGTGGATCTGAGACTCAAATGTAAACAATATATTCATTTATGGTTCACATACACCTTATACACATAGCCCAGTCTGGCCCCTTCCACACAGCTGAATAAAATCCCACATTAGCTCCTTTGAACTGGAATGTATGGCAGTGTGGACTCAGTTCAAAGCAGATGTTGTGGATTTTCTGTCTTGATATTCTGGGTTGTATGACTGTGTGGAAGGGCCCTTCATCTTTCTTGCCCCATTGTGCTTCTTATGTGTGTTTACAAACATTTTTGAGTTGAAAACAACCTTTCATTTGTAGTTGTTGACACTAAAAATGTTGTAGAAATCTGAATAAGTTTCTTCATATTTGGAAAAAAACTGTCAGAGAAGATATGCTTTCAGTACATTTGATTTTTTTCTTCAGGTGCAATCTTTTTTCATTTTCTATAGCAAAGGTCAAATTCTTCCATCTTGAAGACATTCATTGTAAAGTTTTGTGCACTTGTTCAAGTTGGATTTAAAAAGCAACAATTAATAGGGAGGAAAACTTGCAGTTCCTGAACTTACTTCCCTGTGCCTTGTAAACCTTTACTAAAGCTGCAGGAAAAGTCCAGAAATGAGATGTGCACATTTAGCCTAAAATATTCCATTGGTTTGGTGACGTTGCCTGCACAGGTGTGAGGAACCCTAACTTCTCCACTCACAGACTCCACCACTGATCTTGCTGTGTCAAAGCTCTCTTGATCCCCCGATTCTGTGTGCATCTCCCTGGCTTTTTCTATGTGACTGTCAGCATGTTGCAGACTACATAAAATGTCCATATCATCATCATCATCACCACCACTTTATTTCTTATTAATCACCCTCCATCAAGATGCTCCCAGCGATTTACACAGAAACAGTAAAACAAGATAAAACATACACGGATCGTGAAAATAGAAGTTAAAATTTACATATCTACTCTTTGTAATGTTTTTAAACTGAAAGGATGATGACAGAAGCTTTCTTAGGACATGTATGGTTGCTACAAATTCAGCATTCAGGACACCTAAAAGAAGGTGTCCAGGGTGGGAAGAAGTCTCACTGTTGTATAGAGGACTTTCTTTTAGTTCTTCGAGTTTTCTTACCACCACACTGTACAGTTCAACTAAACATAAAACTGTATTATGTTGCTCAACCCAACAGGTTTCACAAAGTGGCAACAGGTTGTTTGCTCTTGATTCAGAGAAACAGTCTTTTATATTTTAATTCAACAGTTCCTGTCAGATGGATGATACTCTCAAGAAATTGCACACATATGATAGTGTTCCTTGGCAGTTTCTGACAGGTAGAATGCTACAAGCCTTTGCTAAGGCTAGATTTGGTGAATGAACACTGCAGTGGATATAGAGAGTCATTGGATTCTTCCGTGATATAACTGCCTGTGCACCACGAATATGATCATCATAATCCTGTATTGCCACTTCAGCCCAAATTTTCCAGTGTTTTCAAAATAATGCCTGCAAGTCCTCCACCTGTCATATCACTTGTCTTCCCAAAGCCTATGAAGTCTTCCCTTATTCCTGAAGCTTCATCATCAACATACTGAGAGCAATAACTGTTCTGAGGTACTCACATCCATAATTTAATCTGCCAAAACAGAGAAACATAGTGATACAATTGTATCTTTCAACATTTTTTGGACTATTTGTCACCAAAAAGGTCTCTTAGTTCACTCTGTATTTGAGAACTAGTATACTGGGTATTCGTAACTACAGTTTCAAGATGACTTTTCAAGTCAGTGTCTCCTGATCAGCCTGAAATGACCATCAATGTGCAAAGGTTCTTCACAAGTAATATGTCTCGAATCATTGTTCTCTCTTAAAGCTAGTTCTTGTTACTCACAAAGGACCATGGTTTCCACAATTAGCAGAAGTTTATTTCTGTTTCTTCTGCTTTCCTTTATCATGATGACAGGCTACATCAGGATGTTTTCCACTGTGAATTAGCAAGAGGTTTTCAGCCAAGCGCAAGTTGTTCTGATAGTACTCAGTTTTTTGGTGTCCATTGAAGACATCTATTACATTTTCCATCACACAACCAAGCTGCCAATAACCACCTTTACCCCCAACTTCTGCTCCAAACATCAAATAATATTTACAGAGTGCACCTTGTGGATGAAATGAGTAGGTTAGCCAGGGAATTCTGCAGAACTATTTGGGTTGAAAACTTAGATATCTCTTCTTATCCACAGGAAATACATATCTGGGCAATGGACTATGTGGATTTTGCACTTATTTGAGCTTTCAGTTTGTCATCAGAAACAGTCTTGTTCATATAAAATCCAAGCTTTAACAATGAATGCATTGCTTGACTTACCAGGTGATGCCTGTTGCAGCGGTGAATGCTCTCTCGCCAGCCATCTTGGGGTCACAAAGGGCTTCTTCCCAGAAGCCCCCTGAGCGAGAATAGTTTTCCCGCCGGATGGCCGGATGGCCGATCAGCACCTAACACTGTTCAGCCAGCTGATTGGCCAGGCCCAGTCTCCTCCCTCTGTCCGGCAGCCCCTATAAGGGGCTGCACTGTGCACATGCAGGAATTTGCCTGCTTTAACTTGCCATCCCACCCTCCATGCATGCTCATTTGGTTTGGTTCTTGTTAACATTTGTTGGTTTTGTTATCCTGTCACAACTCTTAGAGGCACGTGGCATGGGCCCTGGATCCGGTTTTCCTCCCCCACCCAGTGTGGGGGTGGGGGGAGCATATAGTCAATGTACAGGGTGTTACAGTAGTCCAGTCTTGAGATGACCATCGCCTGGATCACCATGGCCAAGTCTTCATCGATTGCAATTCCTCAGTAAACCAAGGGGATAGATTTCTGCGAGGTTTGAGAGGGTGTCTGGGGCGATCTCGTCTAAAGTTGTGGAAAGCCTGATGTTCCAAGATTCCACCAGCTAATTGATCGAGTCGCTGACAGGCTCCACATCCCTCAGAGCATTCAGGAACCTAATGGGTTCCATAAGTCTCCCTGGGCAAACCCAAATTGGTTCGGCACCCTGACAGGGTGGTGTGGTCTGCTCTAACCGGACCCCAGGACACAGTGATCCGACCATGGCACCTCTACTGAGAAGACTAGGGTCACTTGTATTCCAGCGCCGAAGATTAAGTCCAGGATGTGGCCAGCCTGGTGTGTAGGCCCAGTACTACAAAGTGAGAGCCCTAGTGTTTCCATGGACGATACTGGGTCCATTGCTGCATTTGAAGGGGAGGCTGCATTGGCATGGACATTGAAATCCCCCAGGACTATAAGTCTGGGAAATCTCAAGGCCCATTTCGAAACAGCCTCCAGAAGTCTAGATAGGCTGTCCGCTGGTGCATCGGGTGCACGGTACACCAGCAGAAAGGATATACTGTCCTGTGAATCCCACACAAGGCCAGAACACTCAATACCTGGAATGTTCGGTGCCGAAATCGCCCTGAGAACAAACTTGTCACGGACGAGCATAGCCATACACTCCCCCCCCCCCCTCAGTCTCTCAGTCCTCCTCTGGTGATTAACTACATAGCCCGGAGATGTCAATTCCTGCAGTAGGACTTCGTCCCCCTCTTGCAGCCAGGTTTTTGTGATGAAGGCTAAATCAACATCCCTATCTGAAAGAAAATCCCTGATAGTGGAGATCTTATTTCAGATTGATCTCGCATTCATTAATACCAGAGTCAGAGGGGAGATAATTGGGGGCCTGTCACAAGTGTATCTAGAGATAGCATGCAGGTCAGAAGACTAGTGAGTCTTTCCACGACTCACTCGCCTTCTCGTATTCGGCCTGCGGCTACCGTCATATTTCCCCATCCCAAAGATCACCGGAATACCCCAACCTACATCTTTTGTAGCTTGGCAATCTAAGTGTCCGGCCACATGAACGCCCCCTGAAAAGAGGAAGGGGTAGCATAGTTCTTAAACCCCCTATAGTTCGGTGTCGGAGTAAACACAGCCTCTGAATGCCGAAGCACAAGGCCCTTAGCTGGTTCACCCCATACTACTGACTCAGATGGTCTTTGATCTAAGTCGGCTCTGGGTTCATCCAGAGCAAGTAAGAGGGAGGCCTTTGATTGACTCACAGTTTGTCCTGCAGAGGGGACTTCCTAGGCTTTTGATGAGGATGTCCGGGGATAACAGTCAGACCCAGTAGGGGAGGTGTGGGTCGTTGTTGTAACGGGGCTTTACACTGTCTTTGCCAGAGACATTTTGGCCTGAGTTGGCAGCAGGCTCCAATGAGCTATATTTTGCCCAGTTTAAGCCCCAGAAGACCCTAATCCTGTACCTCCTTTTCCTCTATCTCCTCGCTGAACCTGGGGAGCATTTCTTCTTCTCAGTTCCATTCCCAATGTGGGTTGTTTGCCTTGGGAGCCATTTGGACCATTGGGCTTATCCTTCTCGATTTTTGCTGAGTCATTGTTCTTTCTATGCTGGAACAATGCTCTTTGGTTCTGGCTGCCAGATCGCCATTCCTTCGCAGCCTGCAGCTGGTCATTGAGGGGTGGCCCCTCCTCCTCCTGGAGATGGGCAGGGGCATCCCAGCCTTCCACCAGGGTGAGCGAAGGCGGGGGTTGTAACTTCAAACAAAAGTAAACAAGAACCTATAAATACACATATGTGACAACCCCTTGTTGACCGGCCCCAGACTGGACAATCTTTCGGAATCCAAACCGCTAACCCTAAATGCAAGGGGGCCTCGAAGTTACCTCAGCAACTTCTGTCTTATGGCAGGGTAGACTATCTCCCCCACTAACCATTGAATTGCAGAGACTTTAAATTTCTCAGTAACCACTTGACCACACTGCCACCATTTGTCTGTCTGACCACTGACCTTGAGGGCCACCACCAATAAAAGAACTAACAGAGGTGTTTTTCTTTTAAGATGTAAATAATTTATTATGACACAAATGGGTACAAATCTTGATTGGTTTTATACTTCCTCAGAGGCACAAACTTATTCTGTTACACAAAACACAAATGGGGTTATACTATAGGGTTCCCACTAACCCTCTATAGACCTCTGGACTCTTCCCTCTTTAACTAGGGTCTCTACACCCATAAAACTGGACTGCTCTCTTGCAGACCTTAAGACTAACTAAAGACTGAACTGTTCTCTTACAGTCCTTAAGTCCAACTAACTCAAAACAAACTCCTCCCCCCTCTCATGGCAGTTGGCTTCCAACCGCTCTTCACCAACTGTAAAATTCATACATTGAACATTCTAAAAGGCTCTGGCCCTGGTTGCTATGGCGACAGCTCTTCAGAGCTTCTGCCAAGCCTCCCTTCTGTCTCACCCACATCAACAATTCATAGGATATTCCTTTGAACTACACAAAACAACATACATTTAACATATGTTATACAACATTTACACACAAATAATCGACATCATTACAACATACACACACACATGTATATACACATATACATACACATATATACACACAAAAATAAACACACATACACACACAGATACACACACAAACATACACATATAAACACACAAAAAACACATAATCACATCATTTCCAACCCTTACATACCCAGACTTCCTCACATCTCCTACATAGGGCACAGCAATGTGTGCCGGGTTCAGCTAGTACTAACATAAATTATTGGTGCAAGCTTCCTTCACAAACTAGATTGTAACAGAGGTTGAGGATGGAATCTTCCCCAAAACTGAAACTGAGGCAAGATTTTAACTCTCCCTCCTTTGGATCTTGGCTTTGCCTTTGTTTATGGCTGCTGCATCTCTTATTTTACTTTGAACAATTACTGCCATATATACTCATGTACAAGTCAACTTCATGTATGAATCGAGGGCAGGTTTGAGGGCCAAATTCTTGATTTGATTTGATCCATGGATTAGTCAAAGGTTTCCCCACAGAAAACAGAAAGCACTAATGCTGCCTTGGAAACTCAGATGCCCCTGATTGCCACTCCCATTTTCCCAGCCAAGCATTCAAAAATGGTAGAACAGGCATCATGTCAGAGACAGTAGAAGGATTTGGTGCTTCTTTTAGGTTCTCCCTGGACAGAATTATCTCTTGCTCTTTGCCTCTCTACTCAGGGCCCATTTAGAAAGAGCACAAAATGCACACCCTCTCAGATATTTGTGCGGGGGGGGGGGGGTGTTCAAAATGATGCCCCACACAAAATCAAATGTGTTTGGCACAAAGCAAGACAACTCTGCTTTGTGCCGAGGCAATTTGATAGTCGGTTAGATGGTTAGATAACAACAACAAGTCACTGATAGATCCCAAGTGTAGACTCTGCAAGGAAGCAGACAAAATGATAGATTACATCCTCAACTGCTGCAAAAGATCCCACAGATGGACTACAAGCAGAGGCATAACACCGTTGCTCAGATGATTCATTGGAACTTTTGCC
Organism: Anolis apletophallus; assembly: GCA_030556195.1. NCBI lineage: Eukaryota > Metazoa > Chordata > Lepidosauria > Squamata > Anolidae > Anolis > Anolis apletophallus. Next base: position 117,036,051 of record JARBWK010000002.1, on the reverse strand, counting down.
ATCTGCCAGTTTTTTAAGTTGTTTTTTTTTGCTATAATTTCTACATTTATACATGGGTATATAAGGTAATTGTGTGGCAGTATATGCCAAGGATGCATATCTCATGCCCTTTGTATTGTGCACCCATAGGATTCTTATATAGTACAATTGGCAATGGTGATGATAATAGAGGTTATTTTAGTCCATTCAGCCTTTCTTGTCAGGACATGAAAGTGGCCAAATAATATAATAAAATAAAATAATAACTGCTTTTATTCTACCCTGTACTTTAAACCATGTCCAATACTATTGCAAAATGTATCTTTTTGTACAATTTCATTTTTGAAGCCAAAAATTCAAAAATTAAAGGCAGCAATAACAACTTGAAATGGTTACTTTTTCCCAGTAAAGTACCTTGATAGTTAAACCAGTCACTTTAATCAAGGACATGAAAAGTTTAAAGTGTTGAATTTGCAATAATAATAATAATAATAATAATAATAATAATAATTTTGCACCATCCCTGGTTGGCAAAGTTTTTTTGAATTGCCCTCTAAGAGTAGCAAAGATAGGGACATAATCATTATTAGACAAGAAGGTTTATTGGGCGGTACTCAGACTGTTCTTAATATGGTTATCTTCCAACATCACTTTTACTATATTATTTCCTACAGTGCTTTACTTATAATATTGGTGGCTGAACGTCTTTAAAATATGCATGAAATAAACTAATAAAGTTACTATCCTACTGCATTTTGATAGTCTACCCTACTGCTGATCTCAAATTTACACTATCTGAATTTAAGTTCCTTTGGCATGTTTCCCATTTACCTAACTGTGGACATATGCTGATGGAACATTTTTCTAAGTATACCATATCTATCACAGATTTCATTAAATATCTATGCCACTGAGCTCACCTATTCACTAGAGGTTTCATTAACGTAAAAATTGAAAATATACCAATAAGGTACCATACGGGATGAAATTATATTTAATGACACTTTTGTCCTACCATCTGTTGTGGAGGAGAAATTATGAATATTCTACATACAGGATTGTGAAGCACTGTAGAATTAGATTTCCTTTGACCTATTTATTGCATATAATGACAACTCGTTCTGCAAAGCTGTTGTCCAACTTTTTGTTTCATGCTAAATCTGCTATGATGCATTATTTGATTCATTTGCATAATGAAAATCTGAAATAATGGGCCACATTCATATCATGAATTACATCCCCATAGGCTGGTTAAATTCCATATAGTTTGTATACACATCTTCCATAAAGTTTGTATACACATATTGCGAGAAGGCAAATGATGAAGCAGCCATTATGAAAGTAAGCATGTCAGGTCACTGCTGACTCACTGCCATGTCCATGATTATCCCATTGAGGATCATCATGGAAGAAATCATACCTTCTACACTCACTCTCTCACACCACAGACATACGCAACATAGAAATTTTTGATTATTAATATGAAAACATATAAGAACTCAGTGTGAAGAACTTTGACACAATCTCTCAAAAATATTAGAGAATGTAAAGCAGACATGGGCAAACTTTTTAATATGTTTTTTTTTCTTGCAATAGTTTTGGATCTTTTCCTCCTGTACTAATCTATACTCAGTCTAACATGAGCTACTCATATCTAATTAACAAGCTTGTAAATGTCTCTGTATGCTGAAATTGTAGTTGTTTTCTACTGGATTCCCAAATGCATCAAAATGTGAATGGCTACTGAAACTTTAATAGCAGTTTTAAACTTTGCAAATCTAGACTTGAATGCCAGTGAGCGATGTCTATAGTTAGAGAAAATTATATGATATTTAAGGAGTGTCAGGAAGTCTAAAGTTTTCTAAGGACCTTTCCCCATAAATAGTTTATTGTATAATAATGTCACATTTGTTTCTCTCTTCCATGCCATACTCTTCTAATATTTATTCAAGGTTGCAGCCTTGTAACAGAAATATTATTTATTTTACTTGGGAACTGTTACATTTATTAGACTGTGATTTCTTCTCAACCCACCTTATTTTTATGAAGTTATTATTGACTAATGATTCAGCTACACTACATCAAAAACTATTTTTTGGAAGCAGAGCTTTAAAAAAGTATTTTATGAACTATGCCCCCCAGAATCCTGCAACCTTGCACTTCTCTAACATCACAGTCATTTTGTAAACATCAAAGTCCAGCATCAAGGTTCTCAACATTACCTTATTAGCCCTATGTTGATGTTTTATATTTGTTATGTAGATTTTTTATTGAAATTATAAGCACTTCTTGTTCATGCTGTGTAATGTGAAGTGCAAGTGCATAGATACCTCCAAGTATATAGATATTTATAAAAGTGATGACTAGCAAAACTACCTACTACATTTATTTCCCATTGCTCATTTATTATATGTGGATATGCTATTACGTGTGACAGAAATATATTCCTCAAGCACTGTGTACAGAATATGCTATTTGGACACGCTGCAATTGATTTCATAGGCAGGTCCTACATCAGCAATCTTCAAAGTTGGACTAATCTCTTGGCTACCCTTGAAAACCATTTGAAAGATTCAGCTGCTACAGCATGTTAAAGGCTGAGGATTTAAGCCTGCATTAGTTTCACTATTTATATCTCTGGACACTGTTTAGATATATACATACGAAGAGCATTATGATTCTCAGATAAGTTACACACCAGTTATGTTACCATTACTTCAGTAACACCAACAAAACTGCCCCTACTATTGATAAGAAAGGTCTCATGGACGGGCAGCAAACTGTTACTTATTTAATTTGGTATGAGTGATTCATTCAGTCTATAGCTGGTCTCAGAATCAATGCAAAAATTAGGTTTGCTACAAGGGCAGATTTATTATCAGATGTTTTGCTTCAACTTGTCTATGGACCTCTTCACATGGGGCATTTGCCCTTTTTGCCACTTTTTTGCATGGCTTAATATAGGGCCTGTCACGCACCATCACACAATGCACAGCAGGCCTTGCCCACATTCCTCCCAAAGTGAGGAGGAAAGTGTTGTTTGGGTAGCTCTGATGGAGTAACCTGCACTTTACTCCCCTTTTTGCTGTGTGATGGCAGAAAGGGTGATGGAGCAATGCATGTTGCAGCCCTTTCTGCCATTTGATGCAGGGCGAACGTCCTCCCATGTGATGAGGGAAGGAGGGAGGGCACATGGGGCTCCACGAGCCACATAGAATCACAGAGTATGGGTTAAAGGGACAGTCAAAGTAACACAACAAGGTAAATACAGTATAAAAGTATTGAATTTATAGAATTCAGATCAAGAGCATAGAAAATACAATACATAAAGACATACCAGAACCCAAGTACATATGGGTGTGGTGGTGAATCCAAATGTATACAAGGATAATTCGGATTATATCCGTAATCGCAGCTTCACAAAAATATTGCAGCTTCACAAATAGTTTTGCAGCTTCACAATTAAAATTCGCAAAAACACAATCAGGTAGTCCAATATAGTTTCAGGGATAAGGCTCTAGTCTGGTAATAAGTCCAACAAAGAAAGGACCAAAGGAGACAAGATTGGGCTCCTCAATAAGTCATGCAAAGAAAGGCCGACGGGCTGACGGTGCCTGCATTCTGGGGGCCACTTCCCCATTTCGCCCCTGGGTGGGGCTTTCTCAAGGCCTTCATAGGTGTAACCATAGTCCTTATCTACAAAAGGTACAATATATTACATACAAAGTAACCGGGTGTATAACCCATAGTAACATGCACATAAAATATATGGTATACATACCAATGGTTGGAAACGACGGGACGTAACCTCACCACATAGAGTGAGGTGACCATAAAGGTGAGTGTGAATAGGAAACAGAAGAGTAAATAGGGTAATTCAGGTGGAATTAATCTAGGTAATTAGGGACTGCACACTGATAATTTCGTTTAACCCTTGGGGATACTCTGTATCCAAACGGAGAATCCAGGATCTTTCAAGTTTGTGTAGAATATTACTCATGTTGGTGTGAGGGCGGGGCTCTACTTTTTCTAATACTCTAATGCGTAGAGATTTAGGATCATGGTTTTAGGATTTGCAATGAGCATAGAGAGGTAGGTCTGTATTGCCTGTGTTAATCCTGCTACGATGCTCAATAAAACGTCGTCGTAACTGTCTGGTTGTAATTCCAACTTAAATAAGGGAGCAGGAACACGTGATCGCATACGTGACGTGGGAAGACGCGCACGTTGCGAAGCATCGTACCTCAAAATCTCTGTCAAGGGAAGGGCTGTAGATCGGTCTATCTGTACAGATATTATCGCATATAGAGCAGTGCCCACAAATTTTCGTACCTCTGCCAAAACTACTAGTGGGTTTACTGTAATGATGATTAGAGTGTGTCACTGATTAGAGTGTGCCACTCTCTTCAGTCCACAATGTATATCAGACTAATTCTGAAAAAGAGACATAACAACTTGTGGCATCATCACACAAGTGGCATGCTGTTCCTGATTATGGTAATGGATTTTATTTTCTATTTCTATTCTTATGTATTGAATTTGATCCCATACTATCAGAACTGATATATTTACAATATATCTACACATTAACAAGTTTTCTGATTTTTGAGCACCATGCTGGTACTTACTTGGAGTTTGAAATGATACTGCATTGCCTTCAGGATTTCTGTTCCTATGTGAGATTGTATGGACACAGTGGTTTATAAGAATAAACTGCCACAGATTACTGCAGCTCCTCCAATTTCCACAGCTAGAGTAAACTTCACTGATTCCTTGTGATTATGAAATTTCATTCCCAGGGCATCAAAAGCATCTAATGAAGCTCCATGCACAAGGATGGTTCATTAATGCATTGCCATACTTTTCAAAGAAAAGAAGTTTGGGGACAGTTGCAGAGCATGGTGGTTATGCTTTAATGCCTTATGATTCTTTTTATTGAATTAATTATGGTACATCTAAACAGTAAGATTAATGCAGGCTGACACTACTTTATCTCCCATGGCACATTGTTATGGAATCCTAGGAGCTTTATAAGGTCTTTAGCCATTTCTGTCAAAAGGTGTTGGTGCCTCACCAAACTATAAGTCCAAGGTTTAAAAGGCAACACCATGTTGGGAATGTAGTTAAAGCTACATGTTATAGTAGAAATGCTACTAGACTTGCAATGTGTCCTTCCCTTTAGTGCCCCCCCCCCAATTTTTGACTCCTCCTATCAATCCTCCCCCTTTCTCGGTTCCATACCTGTTAAACTGTTTTCTAATCTGCTTTTTAATAACTGCATGACTGGGGAGCTGTGCTTCCCTTCCCAGGGTGCTTGAGCCCTGCTTTCTGCTGGTCAGTGACTGTAATAAAGTTTTGTATTGCTATTTATAAGAAAGATAACCCCTGAGTTGTCTCTCAGAACCATATCAGTGTTTGTATGTCCCTTCAAAACCAAAACCAGATTGGGATTCAAATAGCCAAGGGATTTCTTTCTTTCTTTCCTCAATTAAAAATGTGGCACGTGTCAACTAAGGAAAGTTTTTTTGTTAGTTTGTTTTCAAAAGTGGATCCCTGGCAATCAAATATTCATCCTATATTTATAAAGCTGGGATAAGACCTGATCCAAGGGCCTAAGATGTTCAAAATAAATAAACAACATGCTTCTTACCCACAAGCACTGTGGCTCCACTGGTCACAGTTTAAGAAATTGATATAAGAATACATAGTATCCAGTGGGGTTTTTTGTAATACAAAGGTAAATGTTTGATGTTTAAAGTGCTAATCCATTGTTATTTTATCTGTGTGTCCAGGACCAATGATACTGGCTTCCTTTCCTTCAAAGAACACTTGCCTGTAAACCAGATTGTCATCACTGATACAAACAGACCTAATTCTGAAGCTGCCTGGAGAATTGGGCCTTTGCGTTGCTATGGAGATAGTAAGTATCAGCACTTTTCCATTCCCCTTTGCACAGACTGAATGAGAACGATGTGTGTAGACGCACACATTCGTCCCTCTGTAGCTTCTACTTGTTCTCCTGAATGCAAGTTTCTTAATATCACCCCTGTGACTGATTTGTTTCTGGACATTTTAATGAAGCAGGTTTTTTTAAAATGCTGTGGAACCATGGGAGATGTAATTTTACAAGAGCAAACGACAAATTCTAAGATTCCATAACATTGAGCCAAGGCAATTAAAGTGATTTGAACCTCTATTAATCCTACAGTATAGATACATCTCCAGCATTAGCATCAAAATGTTCTAATTCATTGCTAAAATCCTCTAAATTGATAGTCAGCAATGTATGTAACAGCAGTGGTTTTTTACTGTCCAACTAAGCATAGTGTGATGCATTTCCTTTTATCTATTCTGGGTCATCCATAGTTGAGCTTCATGAGATTACCCTGAGATGTAGAATTGCAAAAATATATTTCTCTCTGGACTATGGATACCTTTATGCTCTATTACAAAAATATAATTTATATTTGAGAGAGTTGTGACTAGAATTGTACATTCAAATGAGGTCACCATAGATTCCTGAAAAGATTAATCAATAACAGTTCATTTTATTTCTGATTCCTTTCTGGTGATTCCCAATGTGAAGTTTCCCTTTTAAAAAAAACAGCAATGCCCACTGTGGGTTGTCTCACTTTTCTACTCTTGGATGGGAAAGAGTATCTTCATCTAGTGATAAACTCCATCTAAAGGGGAAAACTAGTCTCCATTTCAGACATTTTCTGTAATAATTTTAAAACATTATATTTTGTGCAAAATATATTTATGTTTTTAAGATGTTTATACATGAAACCTTAAGGTTTAATGCATAAACATCGTGTACAAAAAAATCCTGTAATGTGAAAAAAATCAGAAAAAATGTATAAAATGAATCATAAGCTAATGCAGCAGGTAATTTGTATAGGGTAGGCATGAGCAGTTATATTAATTGAAGATGAATAACTCTCACATCCACACACGCTGGTCTGACATTTTCATCAAACCATCTATCACGATCCCAAGATTTCTTTTTGTCAGCTGCTAAAAGGATGTGCCTTTGGAACTTTTTTCATTATCTGTTTTAGGTTTAACTATAGGGAAGGTTGTTGCTATTTGCAGGACAGTTCTGGAACTCAGCTTCATTCCTCACTGAGGCCTCGTACCTTCTCTTCCCCACCTTCCATGCGGAGTTCACTGCAGATATTTCCTTCTTCTTCAAAACTGCAGCAACGTCAGGAGTCTTCTTGGAAAATATGGGAATGAAAGACTTCATCCGAGTTGAAATAAGCTGTGAGTGTGCACACTGAAAATGTTGATATATCCTTCATTCTAGAGATCTGATATCTGAACAGAGAGCAGTTGATCTGGTATATGCACTGTGGCAATGGTGATATATTTCTATATATCTGCATACACATATATGCAGAACTTCAAAAGTTTCTGTCCCAGGTGTGGTGGTGATGAATTTTGTGAGAATAGGGAGACAGCCTTCTCTGTTGTGGTGCCCCAGTTAGGGATTGTCCTCCCTTTGGAGGCTAAATTGTCACCACCTTTGGTTTAATTTTTATTGAAGCCTTTTAAGGTCTGGTCATTGTATACATTTCTTACATGTACATTATTTTAACTTGTTTTGGTTTGTTAAACAGTTCCATATCTTTATATTATTTTAATCCATTTAAATTTATTTTTATATCCTCTCCTGAGCTCCTTGGATATCTACCTACATATCTATTTGATATTTATTATTTATTTATTTATTTATTTATTTATTGGGGCTTCTTCGCCGCCGACTCCCGGGGGCTCGCGGCGGCTCACAGAGCCAGTGGCACAACGCCACAGGTTAAAACATAAAAACAGTTAAAAACAGTTAAAACAATTAAACAGCAAAATGCAATATAACAATTGAGCAGCAGGAGATATCACAGCCCAGAGAGTATAGACGAGGCCTACTCGCCGAAGGCCTGCCTAAACAAATGAGTTTTGCAGGCCCGTCTAAATGGCAGCAGATCTCTCAGGGCTCTGGCTTCGGCCGGGAGGGCGTTCCATAGTGTGGGAGCTATAATAGAGAACGCCCTCCGGCGGGTCGATGTTAGATGTGCCGACTTTACAGATGGTACTACCAACAGGTTGGCCTCTTCGGACCGAAGTGATCTCGCTGGGCAATATGGGGTGAGACGGTCCCTCAGATACGCTGGCCCCAGGCCGTGTATGGCCTTGAAGGTAAGAACCAGCACTTTGAAGGTGACCCGGTGCTCAATAGGCAGCCAGTGCAGATCCTGCAAAATTGGTGTTATACGGCATCCTGCTGGTGCCCCAGACAGGAGCCGGGCGGCAGTGTTCTGCACCAGCTTGAGCTTCCGGATCGACGACATAGGCAGGCCAACGTAAAGCGCGTTACAGTAGTCTAGCCTTGAGATGACCGTGGCTTGGATCACCGTGGCTAGGTCGCTCCGGGAGAGGTAGGGGGCCAGCCTCCTTGCCTGGCGGAGGTGGAAAAAAGCAGCCTTGCTGGCCATGGAGACCTGGGCCTCCATGGTCAGCTGGGAGTCCAACTGGACACCCAGGCTCTTCACAGACGGCGCTGGATGCAGCGCCGCACCGTCCAGGGTCGGAAGCCGGGCACCCACCTCGCCCGCCCCTCCTCACACGCTGAGACCGCTGGCGGAGGAAGGAGGACAGCCATTTAAGGACAGTCCCCCTCACTCCGGCCATGGCCAGGCGGTGGATCAAAAGATTGTGGTCGACCGTGTCAAATGCTGCCGTGAGGTCCAATAACACGAGCAGCGCAGACCCGCCTTGGTCGAGCTGGCAGCGGAGTTGGTCTGTGATGGAGACCAGGACCGTCTCCGTCCCATGCCCCGAACGGAAGCCGGACTGGAAGGGGTCAAGCCATGTTGCATCATCTAAGAAGGACTGCAGCTGCTCCATTACTGCCCTCTCAACTACCTTGCCCAGGTATGGAAGATTCGACACTGGGCGGTAGTTGGAGGGAACCGCAGGGTCCAATGATGGTTTCTTCAGTAATGGAGCCACCACCGCCTCTTTTAAGCACTCTGAAAGACTCCTTGCTCAAGGGAGCTGTTTATGACATTCAACAGAGGCCACGTAACCCCTCCAGGCAAGATCTAACAAGCCAGGAGGGGCACGGGTCGAGGAGCAGGTGGTGGGGCGAGCCGCAGCCACTATCTTATCAACAGCATCTGCGTCCAGTGGCCGAAACCGGTCGATGGTGGGCCGGCGGAGGGCCACGGAGTCTCGAGCTCTCTCACTGTATCAATTGTGGCCGGGAGGTCCCCGGCGGAGGCTCAGTATCTTGTCTGCAAAAGCTCTGGAAAACACCGGCGGTAAGGGCCTGATCGCTGTTGTTGGGGACGGTAGGGACCGTCGTCAGAGATCGCATTACCTTGTGGAGTTGAGCCGGGCGTGTGCTAGCAGACGCTATCAAGGCAGAGAAGTATACTTTTTTGGCTGCCTTGACAGCTTGCTCATAAGTTTCTTTGAATAACTTATAAGCCGATATTGAGGCTCCGTCACGGAGTTTCCGCCACTCGCGCTCTAACCGTCTCTTCTCCCGCTTCATAACCCTGATATCCCTTCTTTCTCCTAGAATGAGACTCATGGGTACAGGGATAGATATAATACTTTAATAAATAATTTTTTTGCAATGATCAGGAGAAAATTTTATTAACTCAGAGGCAGCCTCTACTATTCTTACCATTGCTTGCCATGTGGAGCAAAGCACAAAATTGATTTTAATAGATGTATGTTTACCAATTGCTTAACCCCTTACTATTAGATGTTGCTATTGCCTGGTAAGTTGTATTTAGACAATATGTCTTTGAAAACTGGTTGGCATGCAAAAAACAACAACAAAAACACACACACAGACACAAAGGAAAAAATCCAGAATATGTAGAGGGTCATTTGTGTGTGTGTGTGTGTGTGTGTGTGTGCGTGCAATTTGTCAAACATACAGCCCATTTCTCACAATTACTGCCCAGCATGTTAAAGGAGAGAAACCCCGACTGACAGTTTTAACTCATATTTTATTCTACTGGCTTATCCTGTTAATGAAAGTGGGATCATGTTGTGGCTTTGGCGTGAAATGAGGTCCTTCTGCCCCTGATTTCATCAGGCTGAACAAACATGAAAAGAAGTGTCATCATTTCATAATATAGTTGTAATAATTTCAACATAAAATTTAATAAAATAAGGCCCCCAAGGCCATTTGATTCATTAAATGCATGGTAAAATGCCGTGGTGCATTATCACTAGGTAATGAGGTATGGTTTAGTATTAATTGCACATCAAAGTCCTATTTGGTTGACAGTTCAGTATGCTGCATTTCATCTCAGGGGCCTTGATATAAAATGATGACAAAATAATGCAGTCTATCAAGACAAGTGTGTTAGTTTTCACTTTGAGAAAACCAAGGAACCAGCTGGTATAAAATGGGAGCAGACATGCAGCTAGTTTCCATTACATCATACAGATTTTTTTTAAAAAAAACTTATTAGTCAAATAACAAAAAGGTTATTGAAGAGGCAACAGGAAATAATTCCAGTCACCAAATGGTAGATGCAATATAACCATCCTGAACCAAATGACTCAAAAATCACTTTCCTATTTTTGATTGGAATACATCTTACCTTTTATGACTCTGATTCATTTGGATCAGTATACCAGAAATGCATAACCTGTGTTGCTTACTTCTTACAAAGCTGAGTTGTGAAAGTTCTGACATAGTAGTGATTTCACTGGCAGAATAATTTCCGATATAGGTATATTGTAACAATCTATGTAGCTGGAATTGCCTTCACTTAAATCACTAAGGTAGAGATCTTTCTGGCTTTAGTCAAACTAAGAAAGTGAGCTTTAAAAAAAACAGGAGAGTTGAGAAAGGATTTTTAAAAGCACAAACGTGGTTTATTTGAACTGATGTTAAACCTTCACATCATTTGAAAGATGTCTAATTTTGAATAATTTCTCATCCCAAATGATTGCTTATGATGTCTCAACAAGTTAGACATAACCCTGAAAATATAAAATTCAGTTTGAGACTGTAATTTAATATTAATCTATCAAGAGAATCAGGGACCAGGATAAAATGTGTTGCACTTTTTGCAAACACATTAATCTTTCACAAACATCTTCCTTCCTTTCAGCATTTTTCCAAAGGAAGCAGACACATTGCTTTTACTTTGAATAGCTAAGGAGATGAAGATGTCTCAATTTCATTGCATTCCATCATGATTTGGATTTTTACAATATATATATTAGGCCTTGTTGATCAAGAAAAAAATGGTTAAAAACTTGCTGCGGATGTAGGGGGGGGGGGGTAGTGATTCGTATTTGCTGGATTCAAATTTTTGTAATATAGTTCAAATTAGTTTTGTTAAAATTAATGAAATTTGTAATGAGTCGTTTAATAGCATGCATGGTGTTTAGCCCATGTATCCCTTCTCAGCTTTAAAGCTAACACGCCTTGGTTCCCAGGGTGCCTTGGTTTCCAGGTGGTGAGGAGGAGTGAACGCGATGCTTTCACTCCTCTCGCCACCTGGGAACCAACGCAGGTTAAAGATAACCCGCGTTAGTTCTCAGGTGGTGAGGGGGAGGCAATGCCCTCCAGTCTCGCTTGCCAGCTGAGAACCAACATGGGTGAAAGATAACCCGAGTTAGTTCCCAAGTGGCGAGGGTGGGTGAAGGCGATGCCCTCCAATCTTGCTCACCAGCTGAAAACCAATGCGGGTTAAAGATGACCCACGTTAGTTCCAAGGTGGCGAGGAGGAGTCGGGGCATCCACTCCACTCCTCCTAGCCACCTGGGAACTAATGTGCATTGCTGCCTTTCCAGGGAGGAGGAGTGGAAAGGATGCATATTTCCTCCCAACGCCCATGCTTTCCCTCTGCTTGGGAAGGAAAGCCTGGACGATCGGGAGGAAATCTGCCGATCTCAGCTTGAGAGAGAAAGGCGTAAATCATGGGGAGAAACAAATGAAACCTGATCTAAAATGGTGCCCACAGCTTCAAAACTAAAACGTCACTTCTGGGTTGCTTTTCATGCATCAAAAATGTTTCTAATGTGATTTTGTAAGAAAATACAAATGAAATGTGTTGGGATACGATGAACCTAACTAGGTCTTTCTTTTATATATATGGCTTGGTTGATCCAAAAAAAGAAAAAAAAGGTCCAAAACTTGTTTCGGATGTAGGGGGCACTGGTAGTTCAGATCGGTCTGAGTCCCTCGATTGGGGATGAGAAGGCCGGGTACAAAAGTTTTAAATAAATAAATAAAGTCAATTCGATTTTCACTGAAAAAAAAATAGTTCAAATTTTTCCAAACTTCTGAGACTTCCGAATCCTTCATTGATGAAGTGTTATTTCCTGTTTCATTGAGTGGTCTTTACTTTGAAAGTAGTTGCTTTATTCCAGAAGCTTGGGGGGGGGGGGGAGGGAAGAAATCAATCCACTCTGGCTAAAACTGCTTCTCTCACCCAAGATGGATGCGAGAGGGAAAGGAAATGAAGGGAATCCATCCACACTGGGTTAAACTGCTTATCTCGCCCAAGACTGACATGTGAGGAAAGGAATCTAAGGGAATCCATACACACTGGTTAAAACTGCTTCTCTCGCCCAAGACTGATGGGGGAGACAAAGGAAACTAAGAGAATCCATCCATACTGGGTTAAATTACTTCATTCACCCAAGACTGACACAGGAGGGAAAGAAAATGAAGGGAATCCATCCGCACTGGGTTGAAACACTTCTCTGGCTTGAACCAAGGCCAGGGAACAGAAGCGGGGAAAGGCTGAATAATTTCCGACTCACTTAGTGATGCGTAAGAGAAATGGTGGAAAAACTGGAAGGATTTTTTGTAAAATTCTTTGGCTTTGTCTTCAGAGGTTATCCAGTGTCTGTTTTCATTGTGTGTTAGCATGAGACCTTCTATTATTTCCCAGTGGAATCTTATGTTTATTTTCTTAAGCTCTTCCATAAGAAAGGTGTATTTCCTTGTTTTATTTAGGGTTGACTGTGGGAATTGCTTTAAAATGGCCACTTTCATTTGTTGGATTTGTTGTGTTGTTTTTTAGAATTTCATCTCATATCTTTTTTTCCTCCAAATTGGGCTGTTGTATCTCTTGGAACTTTATTTCTTCTTGCATAATTAGTATTTATACTATAAACACTATCAATATTTTCTTTGATTTTTTCTTTAGGAATCTTAAGTAATTCCACCGTCAACTTCACGATGATTTGTCGAATATTTTCTTCGGGGTCTTCTAAATCTAAGTTGAAATTCTAGTTCACGTTGTTCTATCAGTTCTTGTTTTTTTCCAAGTCTTGAGTTAGCTTCTCCTAATTTTTAAACTTTAGTATTTTCTTGTTCTTTTTCAATCTTCTTAGGGTCTTGTTTTATTTCTTTCAATTTGTCTTTGAATGTTTACATCTCTTTTTTATTGCATCCACTTCATCTTTAATATCTTTTTGGAGGCTTGATATTTGCTCGTTGAACTGTTGTTGAAGTGTATCTTGTTTCTCTGATACTTTTTGAATCTCTGTTAGGACATCTCTTAAATCAGGATCCCCCAGGAGTGAACTTCTTCTTGGGGGGAGTAATTTCTTTTCTTTATCAATTTTGATTTTTGGTGTTTCCATAATTTCCAGTCAATGAATTTGATATAGATAGAGAGATAGAAGTCTTGATTTGAGCTTATTTTGTTGATTTTATTTTTAATACAATAATTTACTACTTAATTGATATATGTGTAAAAAATAATCAGTATATGTTTTCTGCAATTCAATAACTAGTAACATTTAATGAATTGATAGGCTAATTAGTAGTGGAGTTATTTATATTCCGTTCTTAATTCCTTTAATCGATGAATTATTTAATAAGTTTTTGAAATCATAAATTGAATCTTCTTCAATTATCTTTATATTTTGTCTTCCATATCAGCTTTTAATACAATTTTTTCTGTATCTCTTTGTTGTTTCTTCTCTTTGGGCGGGGGGATTTTGCTGGGTTTTCTCTTAGTCTGATGTGTTCTTTCTGTTGTATGACTGGATGTGTTAATTCTTTTCTTTGTAGTTCTTTTCTTTGTTCTCCTTTCGCTTTTTCTCCTTTACTTTGTTAGTCTTCTTTAGCATTTTTCTTTGTCTTTTTAACACAGTCACTATCTTCTGTCTTCTTTTTTAAAAAAATATATATATTTATTAGGGTTTTTCCATAAACAGTAAAAGTGGGGGAACAATTTCAGGTAAAGGACAGGCTGGCAGTAAGTGCGGGTCGCCACCCACTTCCCGGCTTGCTCGTAGCAATGGCGGCGGTCCGGGCCCGCTCGACATCTCCCTCTTGAGGAGGGGGAGATCCTTGGGGCCGCCGGACCCCATCTGCTGGCTTCGCGCTCTCTTCGGACGCTTCTGTCCGCGAGGAGGGGGTGCAAATCGCCCTCCAGCCAGGAAAGCAGGTGACACTCCAGGGAGCCCTAGAGTGCCCGTCCTGCCGCCATCTTCGCCCGACCAACCTCTTCAAACTTTGTTCTTCTTCTTCTGTCTTCTTTAAATGATGGTTCTGCCCTTCATTGAATCCAGGGTCCCTCACTTCTGCCCTTCCATTATGTCTCTATGTCTTGTCTTCTGTACATTGTGTTGCTTTGTCCAATCGGTTTTCTCCTCGCTGATTCCTTGGTCTCTTTTTCTTTTGCGGTAAGTGATACTCCTTGACTTCCGCCCTTCTCTTGGTTTCTGTCCTCTTTTGCCCTTCTTTGCATCCTGTAGTCACTTCCTATTCTGGCTGGGTGCCTGGATGTTCTACAACACTGAGGGACTACCTACCAAACCAAAACACAACTCAAGTGTCCTTTAACAGACAATATATACCATATCAAGTCACACACTCATAATATACTATGCAGTAGTCTGCCAATAGTCTGAAACTTAATAGTAAGACACTGCAAAAGAAAAAGTTAATTTGCTCCATATATATATATATATATATATATATATATATATATATATATGGAGCAACTTAACTTTTCTTTGCAGTGTCTTACTATATATATAGTGCCTGTTGTTTGGGGTATATGCATAGGTTTGGTCATCATATACTTTTTTTTGAACCCAGTCTATAGAGAAACTTAAATTGATTGTATTATGCATAGATGATTTTATATATATATATATATATATATATATATATATATATATATATATATATATATAAGTCATCTATGCATAATACAATCAATTTAAGTTTCTCTATAGACCGGGTTCAAAAGTATATGATGACCAAACCTATGCATATCCCCCAAACAACAGGCACTATGTAGACACATTCAGAAATACACGTGGGGCTACACCCATATATGTGGGCAAAGTCACACCCAGGAAAGCAAAAAAGTCTAAATTTATATCCGTGGTTGCTCTTACGAATGGTTGGTTGTGGCGTCTACAGTACATGGAAGCCCCTAAAGACACTGTGCTGACTGAATCACAAACAGCATTCCCAACAGCATCCTAGGTGCAGTACCGCGGCTAGAGTCTCCGCCCAGATGGGGCGGGGATGGGGTGCAGCTAACTCCATGGAACTTCCCTACAGCGAGTGAGGGAAGCCACAGCCTGCGGTATTTTGTATTTGCTTCTGCCCTTCTCTCTTTGTGACCTTGCCCTTCTTTATCCTTCTTATGACACTTCCAGAGCCTCCTCCTCCCTCTCTTGCCTGGTTAGTTGTTTATGAAGAAGTGCTTCGCTAGACCAAACAATCTTCGCTTCAAGGTCGGCTTTGTCTTTTCTTCTACATTAATGGCATTCTTATAATCCATAGGGTTTTTTTGTCATATAGTTTAATTCTTAGTCTTTTCCTCCTTCCTCCGCCCCATAAAGCAGATATTGTTATTTTGCGTTAATTTTTCTCACGTTCTTATCTCCGTACTTGCTCTTAAGTTGTTAAATTGTTAAGTCCTTTATTATTATCAGATTGCCTCCTTTTTCCCTTAGTGAATTGATTTTTTTTCTTGGAAAGTTACGATTCAAGTATCTTCTTTATCTTTCTTCTCCTCTCCTGTTCTTGTTTTTAAAATGTGGATTGGTCTGCTGTAATTCGGGTCTTGTCTGAGACTCTGATCACCTCGCTGTGGTCCGCTCTACCCTGTGGGCTGCCTCCTGAGTCTTTGGATGCCACCCTTGATGGATAACGTCTCTTAGATCATCAGGGTCTAACCCTGTGGGTTTTGCTGTCTCCCTGGACTCAATCAGCCAGGGAGAGGGAGCTACACGCTGTACCCAACCGCCTTGCTTGGCTGGCACTTTGAGAGCCCCCAAAGAGTCTGAATAGTAGCCATGCCATCCACACCGAAAGTCCATTATGTTTTGCATATTTTCAATATCTAGTTTTACCTTTCTCACAATATGGTACCCAAGGTGGCTTGCAATGTACATTAAAATGATAAAAATACAACACAGCCAGTTAAAGAATTTATGCAGAAGCCAGTTAACCATCAAAAGTCTCAGTAAGAAATATGTACTAATATTCTATATTGGCTACTAACTTACATTTGTGTAGCTAAGTAATGTCTCCTAGTCCATTCCCCCTCCAGCCCAACTTAAAAGCCAGAATCCAGAAGGGGCAGAGAAGATACGTTTGACTTCTAATTGGGGTACTAGGAGGATTACTTTTCCACCTCTTCCTACCAGTAAGCAAGACTAGCCACTTCATCACATGGTTTGTTTTATTTTAGTGTTTTAGGACACTTTCCTCACCAGTCTGGTGATGGATGGGCATGCTGCCTATCGCCTGATGTCACTGGACTTCTGATGGAGGCCCCGCCCACAAGTGGAGTGGAAACATCCTAGGAAATTTCCTTCCCAACATGGGAGCTTGCCTGTGTGATCACATCACTGTTATGAAGCAGCAGATGGGGCAACAGAGTAGCCCCTCCTCCCTGCCATTTTGCTACAGGAGCTGTCAAAACAGCACCGGGGGGGGGAGGGGGGAAACCTGTAACAAATCATGTGGGATCCTATTTTGATGATCACAGTCTCAGCTACTAGTGGGAAGGGATTTGAAGGGATTTGAAATGCAGTTTTTGTATTTTAGCCCAAATAACATGAATAGACCTCTATTTCATTTACATAGTCTTACAAGAAGACCATATAATTTTAGTAGATATTAGGCATGGTTTAGAATCCAAAAATGGCGATTCTTAAATCAAATGGGGGATTTTTTGATTAGTAAAGAAAGACTTACAAAATAATTCCGAAAAAGTTCTGAAGTGTAACTTAAGTACTAACGAAATTCGTTAGTAATTCGTATGCCAGAGCATGCGCATTCCAGATGGTTTTGGCCTACAACTCCCAGAAATCCTAACAGCTGGTAAATTGGCTGGGATTTCTGGGAGTTGTAGGCCAAAACTTGAATAAACCACACTGAATTCTAGATGGGACTCTCCAAATAGGAAGGAGGGAGGGAAGGAGGAAGGGAGGGAGGGAGGGAGGGGGTTTTCTATTCTTGGAAGCAGCAAAGAAAAGGAGGAGGAGCCCCCCCCTCGCTCCTCGCTGCCTCTCTCTCACCCCGATCCTGAGGGAGCGAGGGCCCAAGTTTGCCCAGGCTGAGAGGAAAAGGAAGAGGCCTGAGGCTGTGAGGAATGGTGGGAGTTGAAGTCCAAAACACGTACCTGGAGGGCTGAAGCTGGCCTCTGCGATGTGGCATGGCAGAGCAACGGGGAAGAGAAGCATCTGAGAGAGCGCAGGGAGAGAGAGGAGGAGAAGTGCGCGCGCGCGCGTGAAGCTGGCCCCTGCGATGGGGCATGGCAGCAGAGCAACGGGGAAGAGAAGGGGGGGAAGCCTGGAGCACTACACTTTCCAGAATGCATTGCCTACCTAGCAGCAGCGTCACTTCCAGTTCCCCATAGAAATGCGGGAAAAAGAAGAAGCTGAATGAAGGCGGGAAGGAAATGAGGGGGAGAAGACAGGGAAAAGTGAGTACGTAGTACAATAATTAATTAATTAATAATTAAGAATTTCTTACGATCATAACGCAAATTGTTGGCCTCAAGGACCGTAAAAGGAAGTCTACCTCCGGGATCGCGGCAGCGATACGTAAAACCTCAAAAGTCCCATTACATACGAATCTCTTACGAATCCTTTTAATTTCCATTTCATTTTTCTCATGCCTAGTAGATATAGAGCTCTTATGGATCTACAACTCTGGATTACAAATCTATAAATGCAGTTCTGAATGCCAGGCAAGGTCTTTCCTACCAGTACATGTGTTTTGATTGTATACAGTGTCATGTACCCTGTTATTGGTAGACAGACTAGAGTACATCCATTGAATTAATGGCATTTACTTATGTATTAACTCATCACCCAACAACTGATTCACTGGGCCTACTCTTGTTTAAAATTAACTAATAGGATTCAGACCTCTCTTTGATGTTTATTGTATTTCTTTGAAATAAACTCTTAAGTGCAGCTTTGTTAGCAGGATGCACTTTATCTCATGAATATTAGAAGACATTTTTATGCAGTGCAAATCAAACAACATTTTTTCATTTGTCTTCATAACCAACATACGGCAGTTAAGTAATGTTCTTACATTGCCATATCTGACTGACTGTGATACCACCTGTCTTTTGTAATATGTAACCACATCCCATGTTCATTTCTTTTTCTACACTAATTTGGGGTGCATCTAAACTGTGGCATTAATTAATTTTGACATCACTTTAACTACCATAGGTCAGTGCTATGAAATCCTTTGTAGCTTGGTGAGGTGCCAGCACTCTTAAGCACTCTTAAGTAAATTGAATCCTTCCACAATTTATTCTGTGGCCCTCATTCTTCTTTTCTTATTTAGCCCATAGTGTTATTCTGTTAGCCAAAGTAAGTTGCATGAGTCAGTCAAGTGCATAACATAAAAAGAACCATTTCATCAGGCCTGCAGCAGAAAATGTTGTTGAAAGATATAACAAATGGTCTGACCATTTCATATCAGATAGTATATAAGAATCATGCCAGATTGTTGTTGCTTGTTGGGGGGTGGGGGAGAGAACACATTTCCACAGTCCGCTTATATTTCTCACCTTATTCTTTCCAGCTCCAAAAGAGATCACCTTCACAGTAGATGTTGGCAATGGGCCAGTAGAAGTAATTGTCCAGTCTCCAGTGCCCCTGAATGACAACCAGTGGCACTATTTGCATGCTGAGAGAAATCTCAAAGAAACTTCTCTTCAGGTGGATGACTTTCCAAAGAAGATCCTGGAAGCACCTACTGAAGGGCATTTCCGGCTGCAGCTGAATAGTCAGCTATTTGTAGGTAGGGACAGCCAGCTAATGTTTACTGATATCTTACAGATGTGATTGTTGTAACATAGATTATTATTCTTTTAGATACCAGATAAATAATGCCTTTGTTTTGAGAAAATCACAATATTCAGGTCTACATCAAGTAAAACTAGAATATGGTGAAAATGCCCCACTCTTTAAAGAGTATCATGGGGCATTATTTTTCCTTTTGTGATCTGTGAAGTAGAGGACAAGACCTCAAAATACTCTGGGGAGCTAATTCTGCCACCATCGTCCCCCATTTCTCTATTCCTGCAGTAAATCCAAACACTGTTAGGCAATGATTGGTCCATGACATTAGGGTCTTTTCATATTTCATACCACCCATAGAACACCTTCATCCTCATTAGAAATAAAATGCAGATTGAAGTGTGTAACATCAGACCTATGTAAGTGGAACACAATCTGAAACCAAGAACCTGTTTGGAGGAGATGGAGTTGTGCACCACCTCATTAGTGAATTGCACTCCGATGTTCATGCCCATATGCATATACCATGTGTAACCTTGTATTGCACAAATGATGCCACATGTGCAAATACTTCTGTAGCCTTGAACAGAATGGGGCAGTTTTGCATCAGACAAAAATGTCCACCCATTTCTATACATTTACACATACATAAGAAAACAACAGGATTGTAGCATGCATGCATTATTAAAGACATTAGAATCTCATGGAGGAGCCATTCATTCTGTAGCTCAAAGCATCCTTTACTATTACAAAACCATTATTCTATCATATCTGGCCTACTACCATAGATCTCTTTGAATTAGAAAGTGTAAACTTAATACTTTGTAATAGCAATGGATGCCCTAACCTTAATCCCTCCACAATACGCTAGATCACACCTACATGATGCGACTTAAGTAATACTGATCTCAAGAAAGTCATTCCAATGCCTGGGATTGGAGCATGGAAAGATGTGGGTAATTAGCTGTGGGTAGGCTGTGAGTCTTATTACATCCATATTACTGGTATTTCAGTTTACTTCAGACACTGTAGAGACTTTCGAGACTACTGTTCTGCTGTTAATTTGGAATGTAGGAAACTATTCTAAAACTGCCAGAGCTTGACCTCCAAAGCCAATGTTCATGCTATCTTTCAACTGGCTTTCTTCCAGAAGATATGGCCACTTATAATATCATGATATGTTGCATTCTCAAGTAATGATACGTGCCTTTCATGCAAGGCTAATGGGAAATTTGGTACCTGGAGGAGCAACAGCTGATAGACATAGTACTCGTAATAACCAAAACAAGCAAAGTTATTGTCTCTTCTGAAACAGAAAATCCCATGGGTAGCTTTCTCTATTTTTCTAGTGAAAAACACTAATACCAATAACTAATAGATGATTATGATATCACTCTGCTTGATAGTACAGTAAACACTAAGACTGAAGAACTATTCATCATCATCTGTTCTTTGGGATTAAATTGGTTTCCCCAATATTCAGGAAATTAGAATAGGAAGATTGATTGAAAGACAATAATTTTGTACACTTTTTACCCAGGAGTCACACATCCTAAAGTCTTTCAAAAAAAAGTAGTCTGCACAAAAATGGCTTAGTTTTTTTATTTTTCAAAAGAGAGGAGTCATGTAGTAAAATAATGTATATTGCCACTAAAAACATTATTTTTGCAAGATAACCACGTGCATTTCTGAAATGCTTTAGGTTGTGTAAATACCAGATGAAAGCTGTATCTTAGTATTCATTTCCACCTTCAATAGAGAGGAAACTGTAAAAAATATTTATCTTTGCATGTGAGACTGAAACAGTTGAAGATATACATCCCTAGGTCAGGTTCCCTTAGCCCAGGTGCCCTTGTGTATTTATATAACCTTTCTTCGCAGCTATCTTCTCACTGCACATTAAAAAAAAACCTTTAATAGGTTTGGTGAAGGCTAGATAGTTTCAAGTTTACATATTTTATTCTTCTTTCAATCTCATTCATACAGGAACAACAGCTTCCAGACAGAGAGGTTTTGTGGGATGTATTCGCTCCCTTCATCTCAATGGTCAGAAACTGGACATTGAAGAGAGGGCTAAAGTGACCCCTGGAGTCAAACCCAGATGCCCTGGACACTGCAGTAGCTATGGCAATCTTTGCCGCAATGGAGGAAAGTGTGTGGAAAAGTTTAATGGCTACTTATGTGATTGCACCAATTCACCATATGAAGGACCGTTCTGCAGAGAAGGTATGGTGAAAGAGAGAATTATTATACTCCATCCCCAAAGTCCAAGTTCATCAAAATTCCTTATATGTAGCAATCGAAAGGAAGCTATTAATGTAGTGTGGCTAAATGTTGATTTTTAATGTCACTTTTCAATGATTAAAACCTCTCAGCAAATTTTGTATAATTAGAAATTTAGTCAGATTGTTTAGTTTTTGGAATAGTTAAATAGAGCCTATTCAATATCAGGTAGCTCAATAATGCATGACAACCATATCAGGAGTGCTTACTGAAAGTTGAGACGTGGCAGAGGAGCAGAAGTGAAAAAGCTGAATGGGATATTTGTCTTTGCCATCAGCATATTAAATTTCTTCAAATTCCTATAATGTGTACAAAGATATACTGGGAAGTGGGAAAGTTTCTTGACTAAGCAGAGCTCTGGAAGCTCACAACATAAGGCTTTGAAACTAGGTATTTGTTGGGCCATTAGTGTTTTTATCAATATGTAAAATATGCAGAATCATTATTTAAAAAATCAGTCAATATCGATATACTCAATCATTACCCAAGTATCTATTCCAGGCCTGCACAACCTGCTGCCCTCCAGCTATTTTTGGCCTTCAGAATCCAGAAGCCCTAGCCAGCTTGTCCAATGGCCAGGAATTCTGGATGTTGGAGGTCAAAAGAGCTGGAGGGCTGCGCGTTGTGCAGGCATGAGCTATGCTAATACCAAGCCAAAATAAATTACTGCCTGAGGCAGATGACAAGATGCTGCCTCCTTCTACATTCCATCATTCACCTCAGTACATCTAATGAAGAGGAAATATCATCTTGTTCTGGTGTAACAATTGAACTATTTGACAACACTGACAACTAGATCAAATCCTTCACTGCACCTGAGGGCAACAGGACAGTTTGGAGAGGAGGGGATACAGGACTGGTTGCGAAGAGTACCCATTTTTTAGACATACAAAGAACCCAAAGCTCAGGGAGCAGTATCTAGGGGGCTATCTTCTGCCTCACTTTGCCTAAAGGTAAGTTGGTCCTTCTCTGCCATCAAGACATGTGATATGAAATGGTGTCACCCAGTATGTTAAATATTTCCACAATGTTCCCCTCTTAGCATTACAATGCTTGGCATGGGTCCTCCTCATCTGACCAGGCTTTGCAGGAGCTTTAAGCTATGCTTAGATTGTATCAGTCATTCAGCGTTTAAACCCAACATTGTTTTTCTTTAAGAAGAGAATAAAAAAGGAAGAAGAGAAAATCCCACCCTGTGACATTTTCCTTCTGTATCCAAATTTGTAACATTGTAGGGGATGGGACAATGAAAATTATGCATACCCAGAACTACCATATTTACTGTGTTGGTGTTCCCATGGTCATTTTGCCTGCTTTCCCCCCCTTTGGATGCCAACACTATCTTTCTAGATGCTGAACTGAACAGTTTTTTTAAAGGTTACTGGAAAGATAGACATTTAGAGACTGAATGAAAAATCCATTTTGTGGTGCAAAATTCTTATTTGGAGGCTACAATGCCGACTTTCCCCCTCCCATTATAGCTACATCCTGACTCCAACATAACTGTTACACAGTCTTGGATGAGAGGGAGACAGGAAAAGTAAGCCAGGCTATTTCCACTTCTACTTCTAATGGTGAGCTGCTATACCCCTACAAAACGGTTAATTTTCCCCTTTGCCTGAAGAAACTAAGTTAATGGTTTCTCTAATTTCTTTGCCAAAAAAAGCATGGAAACTTTTGAAAAGTTCTTTGTGTACAACTCCAGAAATGATAGAGATAATACATAAATACATGCACTCAACACATGATATTTAATGAGATTTTGCTCCTTGCGTCATGCAGCTTCCTCAGATGCCTAGCAACATGTAGGACAATAAATAATTTAATTCCCAAATCCCAAAGTAGATAAGAGAAACTTCACAGTCTGCTTCAATCAGCCTAGAATTTCAGACCTGGGTCACACATGAATTATTTGGGATGCTCAACATTCCATATTTCATTGAACTCGAGGCATCAGCAGAATATTCCACCAAGCTCTAATTATTTGCTAGGCTCAAATAGGACAACTCTATGAGTTGAAGATTTCATCTTATCATTCACCTTGGGAGCAGCCTAAGAAATCAATATTCAGTACTCACATAATTGTAATATAGGAAGAGACTGGAAAATGGCTTTCAGGGGACTGAAAACAATGGTTTTGTAGCTGTTTGCCAACAGATGTTGCCTATACAGATAAAGAGAGAGAAGAGAAGACTTGTTTTAGATAAAAAGGTATTTGGAGAAATGTTCAAATAATTGCTATAATCTCCTTCTATTTTAAAATCAGTACTCTTACATATGCCCAGGCAGGTTTAACAATTAATTTTAAACTCATGTCCTGTGTTTTGATCTTTGTTCTGTGTATTTTAATATGTATATAAATACATTTTGATATGTACATTTTATAAAATGTTTACAATGATAATGTGTTTTTAAATTTTATTTATTGAGTAGATTTTATATATATATACATAAAAACAGAAAGTTGAGTAGATAGAAAAATAGAATAGAATAGAAAATAGCAGAGAAGAAAGATAGAGAAAATAGAAAAAAGATAGAAATGTAAAAGTCTAAAAACTACTTTAAAAGTACAAATGTGTTTTAACTAATTTGTAACATGCCTCGACCTATGAGGACAGGCAAATAATAATAATAATAATAATAATCAAGGCTATCAACACCTGGGCCATCCCCATCATTAGATACACTGCTGGAATTATGAACTGGACACAAGCAGAGCTGGATGATCTGGACAGAAAAACAAGAAAATTGATGACAATCCACTACTCATTACACCCTTGTATTGATGTCGACAGATTTTACCTGCCCAGAAAATCAGGAGGCAGAGGGCTTCTGCAAGTGAAACAAACGGTAGAAGAAGAGAAACATGCACTGGCAGATTATGTGAAAGGTAGTCAAGAACCAACATTGAAGGAAGTCAATAATAGTAAACTGCTTTGAGTGCAAAAGACAAAGTGTGAATACCGTAAAAACACAATCCAGGGCAGAAGGAAAACTGGCAAAAGAAGGCCCTCAATGGATAGCTGCAGAAGGCCACCTTACTGGGATCTACAAGCATTATTCACCAATACATCACACAGTCCTAGACATTTGGGAAGTGTCCGACATGTGATCCAATACAACAGCCAGTAGAGTGATCTTGTCTGCTGTGGACTCATCTTGTTGTGTTTCAAATAATAACAATAATAAAGATACCATGAATATAAATATCAAACAAGAATGTATCTGTGGTAAACTGGCAGTGTCCTACTAAAATCAGTGGAGTTAAAGTAGTTGGAAGTCCATCTGATAAAATACACAAATCTAGTTGGAAAAGCAGACTTGAGAAGCTTACTTCTGTGTGTGTGTGAGAGAGAGAAACAAAGAGGGACTTGCTTCTTTGAGTTTTGTGCCAAGCCTCATTGATATTTCTATTCAGAAATCAATCCAAAATAATTTTCATGGCAAGATTCAGTTTGTGAATTATTTTCTTAATTGTTCGCAATGACTGGTACTCCATAATTTAGAAATCAAAGTGGGAGTCCTTAGATAGCGAGGGATACACAAAGTTCATGCCTGTTGTTTTTTTAAGATTGTGGAGCTGAGATTTGTATTTTGTAGTTTTGTTAATTTATGGTTTTATATGATTGTTTTTATCTTACTATGATGTGTTGTATGTGGGCACTTGCTGCCGCTTGTTCACCACCTCGAGTCGCCTTCGGGCTGAGAGAGGTGGTATAGAAGCATAGCAAATAAATAATAAATAAATAATTTATTGTACAGTTGCCAATAAATACTTTATATAGCCTTTAAATATTTGAAACTGTTATTGTGAGTTCTCTGTCACCAAAGAGTAAAGCCCTTAGGTAATATATTCATAAACTTTCACTGAAAAACACCACCACCTTAGGTTTTGTCTTTGTTCAAAAACCTACCTGTCCATTTTTTGGTGTGATTCCTAATGAATCTATGTGATCTACAATCAATGATTCTGATTCCTACACTCCCAACATCCTTCTCCTCTAACTTTTAGCCAGACCAATTTCCTGCCCATCAGGACTTATGGAGCAGCATTAAAACAAACCAAGAGCATATTGTATTAAACGGAATTTTGACTGTTATGTCAAGCCACATGGGAAAGCATGGTCTCATGCCATATTTGCATCTTTCTGATTCAAGGAAAAGTTCCATACTCTTCTACCCAAAGAGTGATGCATTGGACTGTATCCTATAACTTTGTATATATTGTGCTTTTGATATGCTGTAGTGGTTTCTTTGTGGGCAAATAGTGTACATGCAGTATATGTATATGTGCCTGTGAATGTATACATGTTGTGCACATATTCAGTCACATTAGGTAAAGTCCTGTTGAATCTGAAGGTTCATATCTCAACTTCTCTAGAGATTTAATATT
Source organism: Anolis apletophallus (assembly GCA_030556195.1). NCBI lineage: Eukaryota > Metazoa > Chordata > Lepidosauria > Squamata > Anolidae > Anolis > Anolis apletophallus. The sequence goes on along the minus strand of JARBWK010000002.1, from coordinate 117,010,106 downwards.
TTGAGTATGGCTATTTTCTGACACTTGCATTTTAATTGTTTGTTTTCCTTTGGGGCTTCTCAAAATGTCTGGTTGACCACTGAAAAAAAGAGATTAATGGAGGATAATAGAATTTCCTTATGCTTATTTACCTTTTATTTTCATTCTTAGAGATTTCTGCACTTTTTGAAGTTGGTACTTCCATCACCTATGTTATCCAGGAACCGTATCCTGTGACCAAAAATGCAAATTCTACATCTTCTGCTATTTACGCAGACACCTTTAACTCCAAGGAAAATATTGCCTTTACTTTCCTGACAGCACATGCGCCGAGCCTCCTCTTCTATATCAATGCCTCTTCTCATGACTACTTGGCTGTTATTCTGTCTAAGAATGGTAAGTACAGATGTAAAACTCAGAGTTCCATAACAATTCTGCTGTACTGGAATTTCTTAAGGAAACAATAGGGTTGTGCCCGGATCAGATTGGACCGAAAGTAATTTGTAAAATTTGATGATTTGTTTGCTAAATCCCCCAAAACAGGAGCCGGGGGGGGGGGGGGTGGAAAGCCGACAGAAAGAAACCAAGAGAAGAGGATTTTTCACCTACTGGCAATGATGGAGTTAACTGCAGTATACCTGAGGCATGGGACCGACATAACGGCTCCTGGAGGTGATGGGGTTAACTGCAGCATCCCCAAAAGCACCATCCATTTCTTCTGGAAAACTCCCCTAAGGACCTCTTCCAAAGACAGCCTTGCTGGTAACTCGCTTTCTCAGCAGCACTTGTGTGGGGCGGGTATTGAAAAGCCTCCAATGAGAGTTGAAGTTTTTTCTCTCTCACTCTCTCCGTTTCTCAGCCAATAAAAGGCCTGGTTGTGTCCATGTTCTAATTGGCTGAGAATGGACACAACTGGTGACTTCAATTCCCAGAACCCTCTCTTGTGGTTTGTCTTATTTTTTAAAAATGTTATGCTAGACATTTAAATTAATTCCAAAAATTGCATATATTGGTGAATTTTCCTGAAACTTGGCAGGTCTGCAGTTGCAAATGGGATATAAAACCAAGGTAGGTTTCATGCAGATAGGCATTAAAATGACTCTAAAATGAGCCTCTAAAGTTTTCCCATTGTAGCTAATGGGTGTAATCTTTGCCGACCAAAAATCACACACACACACACATTTCGACCAATTTCCTGCTAAACAAAATGAGGGGTTATCCAATAACGGAATATAAAATTTTGTGCCAAATTGCACAAGCCTAGAAAACAATACTGAATACAAGAGAGAGATGTTTTTCAGCTGTTACAAGGGCTGCTATGAAGAATTATAAAATTTAATTATTTGATTGAACACTTTTCCAATCCTTGCCTTGGCATTCACTAGCTTGTGTACATGATATTCTTAAAATCACCATATTGTTGAACTGGAAAGGTGTTAGGAAGCATGATCCCATTTGCAACCTGCAATTTATCTAATAGAAATCTGGTTGCTGTGCATGGCAGGCAGTTTTGGTAAACATATTCATTCTATGAAATTATGATGTAGTGTAGTTCAGTACTTAAAATGTTTTTGAATAAATGTCACAAGGGCCAGAGGTTTAGCACAGCTGGTAAATCACCAGCAACTATAAGATCTGCCAACTAACAAGTTGCAAGATCAAACCCCAGGTCAGCATGAGCCGCCAACTGTCAGCCCTGTTCACTGTTTACCTATGCAGTCGAAAACAGCTTTAGCTGTAATTATAGAAATTACGTACCACTAAAAGCAGGGGAGGTGTTTTACGATGCCATAAAGAAATAAGATCTGAAAATGCTGGGTAACCAAAAGGAAGGAGGAAGTCTTGATGGCTCTTTATCATAGACGATGGAGCGACAGCACCCCATCATAGGGGATGGAGCGAGCCCAACCTTCCATAACAGCAAAACAGCTGGACACTTGAGTCAAAACAACACACCTCCTTTCATGTATGTGTACTGTGGTCCACTCTGAGTCCCCTTCGGGGTGAGAAAGGTGGAATATAAATAAAGTGTTGTTCTTGTTATTATTTTAAAATCTTTAACATTGCTTTACATTTCTGTCTAGATGGCATTATTTTTCCTTCACTTTTCCTTCACTGTTGCCTTTTCTACAATTAGTAAGTGTAGACTGATCTAGGTCCCTTTAATTTTGTAGTGTTTCCTAGTTTTCTCCCCCATTATACTGGTTTATTGTAGGAAACTCCAAGAACTGTTTTGAATTTACATTGAACTTTGAAGACCCTTTTGGACAGCTGTGCCTGTCCAGATCCACACGCAAAAACTTTGTTTCCTCCGGTGGGTAATAACTATAGCACCTGATTCTAGAAAGTTCTGTGTTGGTTTCATTTAATTCACAAAGAATTACACATTTTTCAATTTTTGCAATGAGTCTAGAGAAGTCGCATTCATTGTAGAGGTGAAATGAAACAATGATGGTTGCCATTTCATCTTTTAATGAGTGAAGCAATTATTTTGCTTAATTGTTTTCAATGTGGAATTGGGAAATATGACAATTTGAATGTCCTACATACAGATTTCAAACAAAATATTGTCATTGTGAACTAGAGGATGACTAATATTTTGCTAGTGATGTGTATGTTGACAATTAAAATTGACATGGGGATTCCAGGGAATTAGGAAAGCTTCTTTATTGAACAGACAAATGTAGATAATAGGCATGAGAAAAAAGTTATGAAAATCAAAAGAAATCGTAAGTGATTCGTATGTAATGGGACTTTCTAGTTTATACGCATCACGGCAGCTAACCAGGAAGTAGACTTCCTTTTACGGTCCTTGAGGCCAACAATTTGCGTTATGATCGTAATAAATTCTTAATTATTGTACTACGTACTCACTTCTCCCTGTCTTCTCCCCCTCATTTCCTTCCCGCCTTCATTCAGCTTCTTCTTTTTCCCGCATTTCTATGGGGAACTGGAAGTGACGCTGCTGCTAGGCAATGCATTCTGGAAAGTGTAGTCCTCCTCTTTCCTGCTGGCTTCTCTCCCCCCCCTTCTCTTCCCCGTTGCTCTGCCTTGCCCCATCGCAGGGGCCAACTTCTCTCTCTCACACACACACACACTTCTCCTCCTCTCTCTCCCTGCGCTCTCTCAGATGCTTCTCCCCTCCCTTCTCTTTCCCGTTGCTCTGTCTTGCCCCATCACAGGGGCCAACTTCTCTCTCTCACACACACACACACACACTTCTCCTCCTCTCTCTCCCTGCGCTCTCTCAGATGCTTCTCCCCCCTTCTCTTCCCCGTTGCTCTGCCTTGCCCCATCACAGGGGCCAACTTCTCTCTCACACACACACACTTCTCCTCTCTCTCCCTGCGCTCTCTCAGATGCTTCTCCCCCCCTTCTCTTCCCCGTTGCTCTGCCTTTCCCCATCGCAGGGGCCAACTTCTCTCTCTCACACACACACACTTCTCCTCCTCTCTCTCCCTGCGCTCTCTCAGATGCTTCTCCCCTTCTCTTCCCCATTGCTCTGTCTTGCCCCATCGCAGGGGCCAACTTCTCACACACACACACACACACACACTTTTCCTCCTCTCTCTCCCTGCGCTCTCTCAGATGTTTCTCCCCTCTCCCTTCTCTTCCCCGTTGCTCTGCCTTGCCCCATCGCAGGGGCCAACTTCAGCCCTCCAGGTAGGTGTTTTGGACTTCAACTCCGACCATTCCTCACAGCCTCGGGCCTCTTCCTTTTCCTCTCAGCCTGGGCAAACTTGGGCCCTCGCTCCCTCAGGTTCGGGGTGAGAGAGGCAGCGAGGGGCGAGGGGGGCCTCCTCCCTCCTTTTTTGCTGCTTCCAAGAATAGAATACCCCCCTCCCTCCCTCCTTCCTATTTGGAGAGTCCCATCTAGAATTCAGTGTGATTTATTCAAGTTTTGGCCTACAACTCCCAGAAATCCCAGCCAATTTACCAGCTGTTAGGATTTCTGGGAGTTGTAGGCCAAAACCATCTGGAATGCGCATGCTCTGGCATTTGAACTACTAACGAATTTCGTTAGTAATTAAGTTACATTTTAGAAATTTTTGGAAATTTTTTTTGTAAGTCTTTCTTTTACTAATCAACCCCCCCCCCCCCCTTTGATTTTAGAATCGCCATTTTTGGGTTCGAAACCATGCCTAGTAGATAATTTCAGACCCTGATCAATTTCACATTTTAAAAAGAGGGTTTTTGAGTAGGGACCCCTACAGAGAAAGTATGTCAACTTCATCACTACAAAATATGCAAAAGTTTTCCCCCCATTACTCTCACCTTTATTCAGAACAGCCTAATAACCATCCAAAGTTTCTGTCAAACAACATTAGAGAGGAAATAATGAGACTTAAAGAGCTCCAAAGTAGTAGTTTCATACCAGCTAAACAATGCTATTCATGCTAAACATGGGCAATATAGTCCTGTGTGTAACTCCTCAGGAGGAAGTCCCTTTGGATTTAATAGGATCCACTGTTAGGTAACCATGCACAGAATTACAGCCAGAAATAGAAAATTGCAGACATCAGTAGTCTCTATTCTTTTTGTTTAAATTTCATATTGGTATGTATAGGTGTGTAAATGTGTGTATGTATCTTATATAATTTCCATTCCAGAGTATTCTTAAATATACTACTGCTCAGCTTCAGCAGCACAATAACGTAACTCAGTCCATTTATTATTTATTTATTTACTCTATTTCTAACCCGCGCTTCTCAACCCCCACCACCCCCGGAGGGGTGTGTGACTCAGGGTGGCTTACAAGGCACAATTAGATGCCGGCAACAATACACAATATAAAACACTAACACAGCAAAATTAAAACATCAACATTAAAACATTAGCTATCCAGTTCATTTAAAATTCTATCTATACAATGCACATTCAAATAATCAATCAATGGTGGAAGCCGTGTTTCAAGTCCGTCATTAAACCAGTCTGCTCCAAATGAAGTGCTGCAGTTACTGTGCAAAGGCCTGGTCACAAAACCACGATTTTACTTTCTTCCTGAAAGCTAGGAGGGATGGGGTTGATCGTATTTCATTCCACAGGCACGAGGCCACAGCCGAGAAGGCCCTGTCTCTCGTCCCCACCAACCGCAGTTGAGTTGCTGGCGGAAGTGAGAGCAGGGCCTCCCCGGATGATCTTAAGTTACGAGGTGGGATATAGTAGTAGATGCGTTCGGACAGGTAAGCTGGGCCAGAACCGTATAGACAGCTTTAAAGGTCAATACCAGCACTTTGAATTGAGCCTAGAAATGGACAGGCAGCCAGTGGAGCTGACACAATAGGGGAGTGGTATGCTCCCTGTATGTCACTCCAGTTAGTAACCTGGCTGCCGCCCGCTGGACTAGTTGTAGTTTCTGAACCGTTTTCAAAGGCAGCCCCACGTAGAGTGTGTTGCAGTAATCTATTTGAGATGTGACAAGAATGTGGACCACCGTCGCCAGATCAGACTTCCCAAGGTATGGGCTCAGTTGGTCGTAACTGTGCAAAAGCTCCCCTGGCCACTGCCGAGACCTGGGGTTCCAGGCTCAGCGATGAAGCCAGGATCACTCCCAAGCTGCAAGCCTGTGTCTTCAGGGGGAGTGCAACCCCATCCAACACAGGCTGTAACCCTATGCCTTGTTTGTTCTTTTGACTGACTAGGGGGACCTCTGTCTTGTCTGGATTAAGTTTCAATTTCCTAGCCCTCATCCAGTCTGACACAGTGGCCAAACTCCTTTACAAGACAACGGTTGATCCTGGAGCCGAATCCATCAAAACCAGACAGGTGTCATCTTCAGATACTGCCAGAAATTGGAATGAATCACCTTCTGAGACTGACCCTCCAGGAAAGATTGGAGCCCTTGCAGAGCAGTACCCCCAATAGAAGCCCCATTTAAGATAAGAGACCAGATGTGAGGTGTCCCAGAAGGATAACGTCCTCAGTAAACCAATGGTATCGAGAGGGGCGTTCTCGTGGAGAGGTCCAGCAGCACCAACAGGGATACACGGGAAAATCCCCAAGAGCCCCCTGTCAAGCTCCCGGCGAAGATAATTCACCAAGGCGACCAAGGCTGTCTCAGTTCCATGTCCCAGCCTAAAGCCAGACTGTGCTGGATCTAGATAATCAGTATCTACCAGAAACCCCTGGAGTTGCACTAACAGAATCCCTATCCTGTCCTGGTCACCTACCCTCAGACCGACACATTTGAATTTGGTTGACTGTGGGATGGGGCACCTGGTCAGCGAGATGGAATCGTTATAGACCACTGCGACACCACCTCCTCACCCTCCAGGTCTCAATTGGTACTGTATGGAGTAACCCGGTGGGCAAAGCTGGGAGAGATTTAGCTCCCCCCCCCCCGCAGCCCTCATTCAACCAGGTCTCCGTTATACAAGCCAGGTCAGAATTTTCTTCCAGGATTAAATCCTGGATAATTGATGTTTTACCATTAACTGACCTGACATTGCACAGCACCACTCTCAGCCTGGAGGGACTGCCTTCCTGGGTACTCAACTTAACTTTGTCAGGAGCCCGATTTAAACTTATTACCGTTCTTGTATAAATCTTTGGCCGAATCAATAATTTAGAGCGTTCATTAGTAGGCCGAATTAACATTTTGGAGTTGTCACAAATTTTAGGCCGAATTGATGAATAGGGTCTCCCTTTCTCTCATCTTCCCCTACCAGTCACCACCTCAATGGGAGCCCCCATGTTAAATCCATGAAAAATTCCACTTCAGTTAATATTGCAATGAATAAATGTTCATGTTAAGGACTGCCTGGAAGGTCTATGAGGCTCTTTGAGGAATATAATTAATGGCTCCCTTGAATATGGAGTCTTTCCAGACAGCCTAAAAGAGGCAGTAGTTCGCCCTCTATTGAAGAAGCCGAGACTAGATCTCATGACTCCTGCCAACTACTGCCCAGTCTCGAATCTTCCATTCCTGGATGATACAGCCGGCCTGGACCCCTTTCAGTCCGGCTTTCGCCCTGGCCGTGGGACTGAGACTGTCCTAGTTGCCACACAGACGAACTCCGACGCCAGCTCAACCAAGGTGGGTCAGCACGGTTAGTACTTCTTGACCTCACTGCAGCATTTGACACCATTGATTATGATTTGCTGACACACCGTCTTGCTGTATCCGGAGTTTGTGGCCTGGCCCTCAAATGGTTCAGCTCCAAAATCAGGGGCAGTGTGTGGAGTGGATAGGTCAAGTCTCTGAGAAGTCCCCTCTCCATTGTAGGATACCTCAGGGTGCTATTCTTTCCCCTTTACTATTCAACATCTATGTTCGATCACTTGCTAGACTGGTTCGGAGTTTTGGTCTGGAATGTTACCAATACACTGACAACACCCAGCTCCTATTACATTTGGAGCCCGGAGCAACCTCAGTACCTGATAATTTCACCCTGTGCCTTGAGGCCGCGACGGGATGGTTGCGGGCTAGCAGACTGAAGGTGAATCTGGCGAAGACTGAGATTTTATGGCCCGGTCGCCTGGCAGGAGTAGTGTGTTTGCTGCCAACTTTTGATGGTGAACCATTATCTCCATCTGCCACCGTAAAAGCCTAGGTGTAGTTTTGGACTCAATGCTGACAATGGAGGCTCAGATCTCCGCTGTCAGCAAACAGGCCTTTTTCCACCTTCGCCAAGCGAGGCAGCTGGCACCCTACCTCTCGGGTGAGACCTTGGCAACAGTATTTCATGCTACGGTTACCTCCAGGCTGGAATATTGTAACACACTTTATGTCGGCCTTTCTCTGTCAGTGACGTGGAAGATTGAAAACGCGGCCGCCGGGCTACTTACGAGAACTCCTATGAGATGCCACGTAACTCCAAATCTACAGCATCTACATTGGCTGCCAATTGAATACCAGGTTTCTTATAAAGTGTTGGTCCTGACTTTCAAGGCCTTATATGGTCAGGGGCCGTCATACCTCAGGGATCACCTTTCTCCCTTTCACCATCAGTGGTCACCACAACCTTCCCAAGAAAACCTTCTCTTTACACTGGGACCCAGAGAAGTACGCCTAGAAACCACAAGGCATAGGGCTTTCTCATTCTCTGCTCCAGCTCTATGGAATTTGCTGCAACCTTATATGAGAGTCATGCATGGCCTACGGTCCTTTGTCCAATCACTTAAAACATGGCTCTTTGGGAGAGCATTTAACCTGTAATTTATTTTAAATCGCCACTTGTTGTGTAGTTTATCCTGTTTTACCTGTTTATGTAAGTTGCCCAGAGCATTTTGGTGAAGGACTAATGAAATAATAAAATGAATGAATGAATAAATGAATGTTACTAATATTAGAATTGTGCAAACACAGTCATATGCAAAGTTCTTGTTGCTGCTACTCTTCCCTATTCTCCTGTCCTCTGCCGTTTCTCGCTTACCTTAGAATATTAACACAGATGTCATTTTCCTTTGAGTTTCCTTTTTTCCTGATTTTTCTTTACTTTGGAAGGTATTTACACAGGCCAGTAAAAAGTTTTGGGTGCCTTGGGTTTTAGTCCTGTTCCTGGGGTTATTTGGGGTGATTATTCAGAAAATTGCATTGGATATAGACCACATCAGTTCTACTTCTTCGGTTATCATTACTTTCTATGGGTGAGCAAACTGAGATTGGTAGATGGCATATGTTCTGTATCTCAAAAATTAGACCTGATAGGAGAAAGAAAACCTCTTTCACATTCCATTTTCTGGGCGTAGATGACAGTGATCGCTGCAATACACTCTTTCTTTTTGTATCAAAAGCAACAGTGTATTGAGATCTGTAAGGGATGGTGGATCTTTCAAGCAAAGTAATCAGATTGGCCAGGCAGAAGCTGAACAACTGCCAGTTCCATGCTAATTGATTCAACAAGGTCTAGTAGATAAAAAGAAAACATTGTTCCCTTTATACAACATATGAAAGCAGCATTTCCTACAAAAGCTTGTGCATAAGCAAATGTAGGTGCATCTTCTTGAGAAAATAATGAAGAGTGAGTATTACATAGTATCAGAAAAACTGCATAATCTCATGGAAGAACTCATAAACACATGATTTTATGGAGAAGAGAGAGGTAAGACACTTAGGTTCAAAAAGTAAAAAACTAATAGAAGTCACTATGAAATAGATTGGGCTTAACCTATTGAATAGGCAGGCAAAATAGTAATTGGGGATTATATGCACTCAAGAGTTTGTTCATTCTAACACAATAAAATCTGGAAATTTCTGAATCACCCACATGACTTAACTACATAAAAAAATTAATTAGAGCATGGCATGGTTTGGAGCAGGGCTGTCCAACAGGCGGCCCTGGGGCCGTACACGGCCCCCCAGCCCCTTGGCTATGGGCCCTTACCCTCCTGCAATAAATAATATATTTTTTTTAAAAAAAATTTCAATTAAAAATATTATTTTTTATTATTATTATTTGGTCCCGCCTCCTTGGCTTTCTATTGGTCGCCTCCTCTTCTCCTGAGGGAGGGGGCCAATGGGAGGCAGTGACGTCTCTCGGGCAGCAAACAGGAAGAGCGACCCGGCCGCATGGCTTGGCAAAGCTCCTTCCTCCTTCTCATCCTCCCTCCCTCCCCAGGGAGGAGTTATTGCAAGGAAGCCCCTTCCCTCTCTCTTTCTCCTCTCGCCGCTTCCTCCTCCTGTTGCTCCGTGCGCTCGGAGGCGCTCAGGCCCCCAGCGCACTCGCCTCCATCACCCGGCCTTCTCCCCCCCCCCACTTCCCTCTCCCTCTTTCTACTCCCCCCTCCCTTTCCTTCCACTCTTTCCTTCTTTCCTCCGTCCCTCTCTTTCACCTTCTTTCCTTCCACCCACCCTTTCAACTGTTCTCCCTCCCTCCTTGCCCCTCTCTCTTTTACCTTCCTTTCTTCCTTTCCTGCCACCCTTTTATCTTTTCTTCCTTCTCACTTTCCCTCCTCCCTTTCCTCCCTCCATTCCCTTCCATCCTTCTCTTCCACTCCTTCCTTCCTTCTCCTGGGGTTTGGAAGCAGCCAGGCCCCGAGAGGCATCTCCTCCCTTTCCCCAGTCTCTCTCCGCTTGTGAAGGGACTTGAGAAAGGGAGGAAATCTCAGGCTGGCTGCTTCCAAACTCCGGGTTTGGAAGCAGCCAGGCCCCGAGAGGCATCCCCTCCGTTTGCTTGCAGGGAGCCTCCCGGTTCGCGGCTCCACCAAGCCCGGGGGGAGCCGCAAACCATGCTCTCGGCTTCCCTCCGGCTCCTGTTTATTTTCCCCAAACTCCATCTGTGTTCACTTTTGGGCATATTGAGTATTCATGCCAAGTTTGGTCCTGATCCAACATTGAGTCCAGAGTGCTCTCTGGATGGAGGTGAACTACAACTCCACAACTCAAGGTCAATGCCCACCAAAGCCTTCCAGTATTTCCTGTTGGTCATGGGAGTTCTGTGTGCCAAGATTGGTTAATTCCATCATTGGTGGGGTTTAGAATGCTCTTTGATTGTAGGCGAACTGTATGATATGATAGCTCTGTACACACTGATTTTGGTGCTTTGCCTCAGGTGCTTGTTGCTCCAGACTCTTTTGTGAAGCCTTCCAAATGCACTGTATGCCTTTCCTAATCTGTGATCTATCTATATATGGCAGGAATGGAATAATAATAATAACAAATGTATTTTATTAGAAATAAAGGGGAATATGAGTTTGTGAATATATACATGTGGCAGGAATGGAATAATAGTAATAAGAAATGTATTTTATTAGAAATAAAGGGGAATATGAGTTTGTGAATATATACATGTGGCAGGAATGGAATAATAGTAATAACAAATGTATTTTATTAGAAATAAAGGGGAATATGAGTTTGTGAATATATACATGTGGCAGGAATGGAATAATAATAATAACAAATGTATTTTATTAGAAATAAAGGGGAATATGAGTTTGTGAATATATACATGTGGCAGGAATGGAATAATAATAATAACAAATGTATTTTATTAGAAATAAAGGGGAATATGAGTTTGTGAATATATACAGCGGGCGGAGCCGGGGAGGGGTGGAGCCGGGAGGGGCGGAGCTGGGAGGGGCGGAGCCGGGGAGGGGGCGGAGCCGGGGAGGGGTGGACCCTTAGGCCCCCCAGTTGATCAGTGTCCGGTAATCAGGCCCCAGGGTTGGTAGAAGTTGGACAGCCCTGGTTTGGAGGAAAGACTACTGATAACTTGCATGTCAGTAATTTCACTGTACATGCGGATTTTATTTATGAGCTTGTGTAAGCCAGGCAAGGCTTTCTCTCAGTAATTGGGTCATTTGAACAGAAAAATTCAACATTTTCAGCCTATGCTGCAAATATTCAATTCAGCTTGTCTTTCGGAAAAAGGAGACCTCTTTCAAAGTCACTTTTAGTGGAACTATCATGGTAGAAGTTGCAATGTCAACATTTTTGCCCAAAATGTCTGTCATTTCCTCGTGCCTTTATGTATTTTATCTGTGCATCATTTTTAAAGTCTCAAACTGAAGTTGTTTAAATTAAGAGTATCCTTTTGATGCTCCACTTTCCCCTAATGCTGTCAGTTTATGCTTGCTGCTATAATAGAAAGGAAACTATGAATAGTAATATTCATAGCAGTGGTAAAGGTGGTAATGAAAGGTATTATTAGTTCATTTGAGATATTTGCAGAAGATTGCAGTGTGCCATGGCATCTATATATTTTGTCCTCATTCTTTGCCTAAGAAGGAATGGAAAAACACAGAGACAGAGCAGCTTTAGGTTGCTGACATTTTAAAATGTTCAGGGTTTCATGAAGGCATTTTCAACTGAAAGTAGAGCTAGTTAACACTTAGTGGTGATCTAGCCTGACTATTAACTCTATGGATAACATCCTCATAGCACAGCCCCATGTAATAGAAATGATTGAAGGGTTATTGCAGTGCAGCTTTGATGCAGATGTTATCGTTATCTGTGTTTCTTTAATACATATGTGTGCACAAAAATGCACAAGTGTGTCCACAGTTATTGGAACCAAAACAGGAAGAGGGGGCTGTGGTTGGCCTCTGTTGTAAAAGACTGATAGTCTGGCATTTCTGGTAAAATGCAGGTCATCTAGTAATCTCATCTTTATCAGGAAGAACTGGTATGACCAATGCCAGTGAATCCTTTGAGTGTTTTAATCTGGATTTTAAAAGGAGATACTTGAGATGCAGAACACTATCTCTCAAATAGGTTCAGCACCTCTTAAAGTGTAGTTACTTAGATCTGAAAGTAGATTTGCTGTCACATTGTCAGTTGTACCCCCAAGCCACCATTGATCTCCATTCATCATTTCTTTATGTTAAAAGGGGAGTAAGCCAGTATTTTCTAATTCATATCTCAAACCCTAATTTGGATGCAACTCAGGCTATGACAACCTAGATGTAATTTTCACAATAAGATGTAAGTATTATTAAAGTAAAGGAGATGTTCAATCAAGATTCTAATGGAAAAAGCAATCAGACTGCAGAAAACCCATAGGGAATAGAAGTGCATGTTATTGTTTACAAGTAGAATTGAAAAAAGGTCATGGCAGTGAATAGCATTGCTCTTGCCCCCCTCATTTTTCAGGAAGATGGTGGTGATGAAAGAAGGGAGAAGACAACAGGCTAAAACTTAGTCTGAGGATCTACTCAGTAGCAATAAAACATCAAGAGCATTTTCCTTTGCCTCTGTTGTATCTCCAATGAGCTGGCCTGCAGACATGTTTCCAGCAGTTTTGACCTTTTGCACATAAGGTCAACAGAGAAAAATGCAGACCACTGAATAGCCCTCTGAGAAGAATTTACCTTGCACTTTGCAGATCAGATTGACTGGCTCTGTTCTGATATGGACATTGTGCTTGACACAAATCTAGTAGAGATAACCTTGGCTGCTGCTTGTACAGTGAAATGGGTACTTTTCACGAGGACAAATTTTGAGATAGGAAAAAGTATATTCACTGCCATGTACTTGACAGATCAGCTCATTTCTAAGCTAAGCACACACTGACTTGTGGCATGTAAGGATCAGGAACTGGCTATAAATTAACTCTGCTTATTCCTGTCAGCAGCAACACACTGTTTACAATGTTCAAGGGCGGCTGCTAATGTTATAAACAGCTGAGAATTTAACATGAGAAGCTGTGAAAAACGTGCAGAACCTAGAGCTAAGGAACATGTGCTTCACAATTCAGCAGTCTCTCTAATCATAGTAGTTAGCATTCTGAATCCTAAGTATGCAAGCTGGATGTGAAGAGGCCAAGCGACAGTCAAGGACCCTGCTTGGCAGATATCTTGATCTGCTGTACAGATAATAAAGGACTTGAGAGGTGCCTTCTTCATTAGCTGGATTCATGGAGACCTTTTTTTAACAAATCATTGAGGGCACTGCAGATGCAGAAGAGACCCAGAGTCAGCAGCCAAGAGACTCTGATTGGATTATCGAGAGAAGTGAAGGCAGTTTGAGCCATTTATAACTCATATGCATGCTGCATCTTGGCAGCCCAGTGCTCTCCACATCTGCCATCTGGAATAAAACCCAGTTAACAATGATCTTCAGCAGGGAAGGCTCTCTACCACTTTATTAGCTGCAGGCAGAAGAGGACAGGCAGAACAAGATCCCTTCCCCCTTCTACATTTGCATCCTCAGTAGCAGATTAGATATGGCAGGTCGTTTGTCTTCATGCTACTACTGTTTCTCTAAAGGCCTGCTTTTGGCCAGCGCTTAGAAGAGATTTGTTGAAATCATGCCGGAGTGCCTCTCTGGGGTGCTCTGTTTTGTGAGAAGTTAAAGAATAGCTGAAAGAGAGGAGATACCATTCTCTTACAGTGTTGCAGTGATCCAGATTGTATGCATATTTTTAAGGCATGTTCAGAGTTAGTCATTTTGTTTGACTTGATTGTGGTTCATCTTATCATAATGTCACCTTTAAATTGCCTCTCCATAATTGGGGCCATATTTGTAAATGTTCACAGTGGAAATAAAGTACTACAAGAACCTTCTTTTTCTATTTTTTTTACTTCTAAATCCTTTCAAGGCTGTGCTACTTCCACAGCATCCTGCACAATGAGGACATATCTTAATTAACTGCTTCTTTTATTGTGTTCTTTTTACAGTCAAACTGACTGAGCATGGATTAGCAACCCTGTTTTCATACGTTATCAGTCTATGAGCAACCTGAATATGAACAATAATTAAGAATGCTAACCCTTCCAGTTTTTTTAAAAAAATACTTTGAATCTGAGTCCTTCAAACAATAAGACACATACACCATCAGTAAACAGTATGGGTAAAAAAAAAGATTACAGTGACAGCTGGCATCTTCCATACCAGTTGGGTGGTAAAAGTGCTTTGAGCATTGGTCCAAACTTTAAAGTGCTATCTATGGCACTGAACTCCATCCCCCAAATAAATTCAGTACTTCAAAAAGCTCCTTTAAATTTCCTAATAGAACCTGGAGCAGATTTGTCACCTCACTGACTTGAAAAACACCAGCTGTCAATAAATTCAAAAGATTAAATGTGGAGATGGAACATTTGAAGTATCCTTTCTACATAAGATTCTTAGCAGCTACATATTAGTTGGAGACTTTAGCAGACCAATACTGTTGTAGTTGAGCCTTTGAGTGATCCTGAAAGTATAGAAGTAGAAGCTAGGAGGGGAAAACGGGTTACTCATGACCAAGAATCAGATGAAGAGCAACAAAGTAAAAGGATCCGGCAAATACTTGAGGAATCCACTGATGAGGACTCTTTTGAGGGTTTCTCTGAGGATGATGGGTCTGCCATTGGGGAGCCAACTATGGGAAGTGTGGATGGGGATTCTGAAGATGGGTCTAGTGATATGGACTGGACTAAAGTACAGGAAGTGTGTGATATTTGTGCAGAACCAACAAGTAGTGATACATTTGTGGGGTTTTCCAGGGATGGGAATTGGAGTTCTGAGGATCAAGCTTCATTCTGGGGGGAGTTAAGTTTTGATAGGAGGTGGAGAGATTGGAGAGGGAGGCAAAGGTCTGCATGTGAAGCTGCTGTCATAGCTGAGAGGGCTAATGAGAGTGTGTTGGCTCATTCAAGCTCTGATAAAGATGTGTGAATAAAGTGAGGCTTGGAATTTGGGGTTCCTTGCAGTTGGCAAGGTGTTGCTGGGTGCCCGTGCCTTGCTTTGTATGCTGTGCTGTGTTTCCTGGTTCCTGTATTCCTGAGGACTCTCTTCTAGACGTGTGTTTGGATCCTACACTATCTTCATGGACTTGGGTACAGCGGCCTTTCTTCCTTTGGCTACACTTTGTATTGCTCTCCATGCATTAGCAGCTGCTGCCTGCTTTGTTTGACCTGGTTTGGAATCGTTGCTGCCGCTTCTCCCTGACTGACGCCAGACTGCTTTTGGACAACGTGTTTGCTGCTTTCCTGTGTTTCGAACTTAGACTTCGCTGACACTTCTTCGCTCTTTGTTTTTCCCTCATTGATGACATCGTTGCATTTGGCTTTGTGTGGCTTTTCCTGCTTGTTTCACAGTTTTTGAGTTTAATTATTTATTATTTATTTCCATCATTTCTACCTCGCTTCTTCTCAACCCCCAAGGGTGGACTCAGAGCGGCCTAACAACGGCAACGATTCGATGCCACATAGTATACCTATAATAAAAGCAAACACTTAAGAATAAAATACATTAAAATATAGCTAGAATTAAAATACATTAAAAATACAATTAACATTAAAATGCATCGTGTACATTCACAACAGTTAAAACAGTATTCCATCCATAAGCATTCGGTCTTGTCCACCAGATTGCCATCTCAATCCAATCAAAGTGCCGTATCGTGCTAAAGTGCAAACGCTTGGTCCCATAACCAGGATTTCACTTTTTTCTGAATGCCAGGAGGGATGAAGCTGATCGAATATCAATAGAGAGTGCGTTCCACAGACGGGGAGCCACCACCGAGAAGGCCCTATCCCTCGTCCCCACCAACCGCATTTGAGAAGTAGGCGAGAGCGAGAGCAGGGCCTCCCCGGATGATCTTAAGGTACAGGATAGGACGTAGCGGTTGATGGGTTCGGACAAGTAAGCTGGGCCAGAACTGTATAGAGCTTTAAAGGTCAAAACCAGCACTTTTAATCCTGATTAAAGGGAAATATAATCTGGTTTAAAAGTAGATATAAGCCGGGTTTTGTGTTAAATACTATTTTGGCCAGGTTTTGCCACTAGGTTATGTTTTTGTTACTCTCACACTGAAATTAAAGTGTTTTGGACCAATTTGGCCATTTTTTGAGTTCCTTGTGTCATTTTGTATAAACTCTACTTTATAACTGGTCTGACTCTTTAAGGCTCTCTGTGTTGCGACAAACATTGACTTGCTCTGGGCTTTTGTTTTCTTCATTCTAGCGGTTAATAGTCATATATTCTAACAACAATCACATGAGTTTATAGCAATTTAATAATTTTATTTGTTTCCAATATCCAGATCAAATCCATCCTCTCAATATAGAGTGGGGCCAGTATCCAGTCCCTTCCAGCCTCACCCATTCCTATTTTAATAGCTATACCTTAGAGCACTGTTTCTTAGGCTATCTGATGTGGGGAAATTAGAGTGGTTCTTTTCATAATGTGCAGTCCCCACTGATGCCATATTTGCAACCATTGGCTATAATTCTTTCCTTCCTTCTTTTTTCTTTCTTTCCTGGAAACACTCCAGGAGCTGTCAGCTGATGCCATGTGGACTGGCCCATGGATCACTACTTTGAGTGGCAGTGCTTAAAAGGTTCCATTCTCTGTAGGCCAGATGCCTTTGCAGTAATGGAATATGCATACAACTGGTCCTTTCCCACCTTTTTGACTTAAAAAGGATCACTTAAAAATAAAACTTGTTATCACTTAATCTGCCCTCCCCATCATATCTCGGCATTACTTCGCGAATGAAGATTCTTAGGAAGGACTCATCCCATGCTTTTTACAAGTGTGTTGATGACTAAAAAGGCCAATCTGAGATAGGCAAGTTTGGTTGCAGAAAGCACAGCAGAAAGTCTCCTTGGGTGATGTTGTTTCCAAGTTGCGGTTCTTTCTGCGTTGTTGTTTCTCTTCGAGATCCATTTGATGTGTCTTCTCAAAACAGGCCACAGCATTATGGATAGTGCGTCTCCATGCCTCCAAATGTGAGGCCAAGGTGGACCATTGTTGGTTGTTTCGGGGAGTCCTTATATCTCTTTTTGAGGGCCCCTCTCTTGCCCTGACCCGTGGTGAGTTCACCATAGAGTAGTATCTTTGGGAGGCGGTGGTCCTCCATCCTAGAGACGTGCCCTGCCCAGCGCAGCTGTATTCTTGATAGCATGGCCTCAATGCTGGTGATCCCTGCTTGCTCAAGGACAGCAACATTAGTCACATAGTTGGTCCAGTGTATATTTAGGATTGTGCGAAGACAGCGCTGATGAAAGCGTTCAAGGAATTGTAGGTGTTGGCAATAGGTGACCCATGTTTCAGACCCATATGGGAGAATAGACAGTATGATAACTCTGTACACACTGATTTTGGTGCTTTGCCTCAGGTGCTTGTTGCTCCAGACTCTTTTGTGAAGCCTTCCAAATGCACTATTGCCTTTGCTAATCTGTGATCTATCTCTTTATCAATCTTGGTGTCTGAAGATATGATGCTTCCCAGGTAGGCGAACTGCTGAACAGACTTAAGCACAGATTTGCCTATGCTGACATGGGGATGATAGTGTTCTTCCTGTGGTACAGCCTGGTAGAGGACTCCCATTTTCTTCAGGTTGACTTCCAGCCCAAACCGCTCTGCAGCTGTTGCAAAGCAGGGTAGCATCATCAGCAAAAAGCAGCTCACAGACTAAATAGTTTAGAGTCTTAGTGCAAGCCCTCAGACGGCTTAAGTTGAACAAGCTACCATCAGTACGATAGCGTATACAGTATATATGCTGTCTTCTTCAAGGTCTGCCGTAGCCCTTTGGAGCATCATGTTGAAGAAGATTGTAAATAGGGTTGGTGCAAGAACACAACCTTGCTCCACTCCATTAGTTATTAGAAAGGGCTCCGAGAGAGCATCGTTGTATCTGACTTGACCGTGCTGGCCCTCATGGAGCAGGATAATCATTTTGAGGAATTTGGGTGGACATCCTAGATGTTCCAGGATCTGCCACAGACCTTTTCTGCTCACAGTGTCGAAGGCTTTGGTGAAGTCGACAAATGTTACATAGAGTCCTTTCTTCTGCTCTCTACATTTCTCTTGCAGTTGTCTAAGGGCAAAAACCATATCTGTGGTGCTCCTATTAGCTCTGAAGCCGCATTGGCTTTCAGGGAGAAGTTCTTCTGCAATAGCAGGAATTAATCTGTTCAGGAGTATCCTTGCAAGGATTTTTCCAGCAATGGAGAGCAGTGTTATACCTCAATAGTTTGAGCAATCGGATTTTGTTCCTTTTTTCTTATACAAGGTGATGATAACTGCATCTCGGAGATCTGATGGCAGTTCACTTTTTCCCCAGCAACTCACAAGGAGCTCGTGGAATTTAGCATGAAGTACATGACCTCCCTGTTTCTAAGGTTCAGGTGGGATTCCATCGATCCCGGCTGGCTTGCTATTTTTCATCTGCTGTATGGCCTCAAGGGTCTCTTCCAGAGTGGGAGCTGTGTCCAGTTCATTTTTCATTGGTTGTTGCATCATGTGTTTGATAGCTGAACCTTGGACTACTCGGTGGGCATTGAAAAGACTCTGAAAATGTTCAGCCCATTGGTTCAGAATGGAGGCTTTATCAGTAATTAGTGTTTGACCATCTGTACTGTATAAGGGGCTCTGGACCTGATAAGAAGGTCCAAACACTGCTTTGAGAGCTTCATAAAAGCCTCTTTGATCACCCAGATCTGCACAACGTTGTGTCTTTTCTGCTAAATTGATCCACCACTTGTTCTGAATGTCTCTGAATTTTTGTTGGAGTTTACTACATGCGAGACTAAAGGCTGCTTTTCTTACATGGCAAGATGGCTGCGCGAACTGTGCCTGGTAAGCAGTTCTCTTCTTTGCCAACAGCTCCTGGATCTCTTGGTTGGTTTCATCAAACCAGTCTTGGTTTTTCTTGAGGGATAATCCTAGGGATTCTTCAGCAGACTGCAGGATACTGTTTTTGATATGTTGCCAAAGTGCTGTAGGAGAAGTATCTGTAGGGTGGTCTTCAAGTTTTGTTTGCAGATTTGCCTGGAAGTTGTCTCTCACAACAGGCTGTTGAAAATTGTTGACTTGGAGTCTCTTCTTTAAGATGCCACCCCTCTTAGGTTTTAGCTTAAGGTGTAGATTTTGTTTACATCTTACAAGGCGATGGTCTGTTTGACATTCTGCACTGGGCATGACTTGAGTATGATGGACAACACAAATGTTTCTCTGGCACACTAAAACATAGTCAATGAGGTGTGAATGCTTGGATCGGGGATGCATCCAGGTAGTCTTCAAGCTATCTTTCTGCTGAAAAATGGTGTTTGTAATAGTCACCTGCTATTCTGCACAAAACTCTAGCAGGAGGCAACCATTATCATGACAGTTATCAACATCGTGCTTGCCTAATACACCTTTCCAGGCTTCAATTTTTTTCCTACTCTGACATTGAAGTCACCAAGGATAATTTTATCTTCTGCAGGGACCTTTTGTATGAGGTGGCATAGGTCTGAGTAGAATTTGTCTTTCTCCACAGGGTCAGTTTACATTATTGGGGCATATATACTAAATCAATTAGCCTAAATCAATTTGCCTGCCTACCCCTGAAATAAAGAGATAACACAAAATTTTATTGGGTTCAAATTGGGCAACTTTTATTAAAATTGTTACCTATTTAACTTTCCTTAACTTTAACTCCAGGGGTGTCAGGAATTTGGTGTATCCAATCCAGGTAGCCTCCCTACCCAGCTCCAAATAAATAAAATAAAATAAGTAATTTATGGGTGAAACACTTGGATTCCCTGATTATCCAACCAGGGCAACCCATTAAGGGAAATCAGTGAAGTCTATTCTCAAGTTATTGAGACCGGCCTCTTCCCATTTCATGGCCATTTTAACTTCAGTCAGCCTGAAGAAAACGGAAGTTCACCTCTCAACTTTAACTTTAAGGTGAGTATTTAACTTAATGGCCTTCACCCCTAAAGGGGGTGCTTTAGGTGCACACCAATTTTGGGATTTCCCTATCTATTTTCCCCTAAAGCCTATTTATATAAAGTAACCACCCCATATAGCCCCTACAGGGGTGGGCAAAAAAACCCTCCCCAAAAACGTAGGGTAAAAGGGGGAAAATTCCTACCCGGCTCCAATGGGCAACCAAAACCAATACTGTTGATGGGTGGGAGTGGTGGGTCAAAGTCCAGTCACAGACTGAGCACCTGGGGCTGCCCTTCAAAGAAGGAGGCCATGCCCCCAATTACTAGAAGGTTCCAGAAGGAACCTCCCCTTTCAGCATGGGAAGGAGACCAAACTCTTTCCTCCCAGTATGCACTGAGGGGAAAAGGCATTGTTGGTTCAATCTAGAGTAGACTCTTGGAAGAAATACTTGATAAGTCACTACAATTCAATGCCTTTTGTTTCAACAGGCCCCTTCTATTTGGAACTAAAAACTGGATTTATGTCATACTATTATTTCCAATCACATCCTGTGGTTGGGAACATAAAAGAAAAAGAAAAACCTTCAGCTGCCCCGAAAATAACATTAATATAGATCCTAGACAAACCTCTTTGAGATGGAGATTCAACAGATGGAGCAGCAACACTTTGTCTTTTAGCCACCTGTCTTATTCATTTAGTATAGTACTTAATGGTGGAGAGTTGTTTTTTAAAAAAAGTATGATCTTAAGGTTATGGTCAAGTAAATATGAGAAGAGATGTTGCTTCATGATAGTTGTCTCTGCACTGTTAATGGCTTTGAGGATTTTAAAGCACTGTGAACTGATTTCAGAAATGGCCTGAAAATAGTGCAAAATGCAAAGCACTGGCATAATGTGTTCATATAAACTTTGCAAGTTAATGGTCTGACTTCCCTGTTTTGCACTAACTGAACCTTGTAGGTTTTCATGAACAACCTCATGCATAATACATTTCAGTAATATGAACAGATGCTTAACAGAGCATGATTAACTGATGCAAGAGTGTCTTTGTCTCGGTGTAATCTTAGTGCCCTTTCAGACACGGCCTGTCTGGAAGGGCCCATAGTTTGAGTTGATAAAAGGTAAACAATTGATTTCACCTGTATTTCTCAACCTTTTGCCAGCAAATAGTTTAGACTCTGCCTTCCCAAAGTCCCAGCCATACAACCAATAAACAAAGATTTTGTGAGTTCTGAGAATTCAAAATACCTAGAGAACAAAAGGTTGAGAACACTGGCAACCTTCTAAATTCTACTTTATTTCACAAACATCAGCTTTTGAGGTTCTTTGCTGGGGCAGGGGGAGTGAGAACGTTGTTCTTTTTTCCCAAAAGAATTTGTATGTTCTTTGATGCACAACTATCAGTTGTGTATTTTTCAAGTCATTCTACCATTGACCAAAATTTGTGCACATTTTAAATAATGTACATTTTTCTCTGTGCATATTTGAAAACATATACTTAATGAATACATTTTTCCCTCACACATTGTATTTCACAATGTATGAATTTCAAAAGTATGATTTGGGCATGGGGAAATAGGAGGAGAATAATTCTTTTTTAAAAAAAAGTACACATGCTACAGAGTTAAATTTTATTATATCACAACCCTCATTTACAAAACACAACTCTAGGGAACATACATGTGAATAATTGAAGAGCAGGAGTCCCAAAAAGGTGTTCCCATAGTATAGCAGAGTTGGTACTTTGAGCAGGAGTACAGTCAGAGGAGAGTGATGCACAAGCAAGAGCTATAGAGTAGCTGGCTTTCTGTGCCAGAAATCACGCTGGCATGTATGCTGTAAATGCTGTGCCCTGATTGGTACGCCAAGTGTATGCAATGATTTGCCAAAGTACATCATGTGTCTTCAATGATAACAAAAGCCTTGATTGGCCAAAACAGTTCATGGCATGGGTTTGTTTACCTCAATGCTAATAGGTTAAGAATTACGCAGGCGCAGAAGGGTCTGCCCCCTCCTTTGCTGGCAGGGAAGAGGCAGCTGCAAATGTTGCGATTTGGGTACAGGCTGACCAGAGCCACTGATACTGTTCTATGGGAAAATGAATTTCTTGCTGCGCCACAATGCTAGACGAATAGAAGCTGATAATGATGTGATGCTAATGAAAGTATTGTGTTTAATTGGATAATAAACTTGACTTCACTTTTGAAACAGTCAATTGTCCGTTCTCTTGTTCTTGTGCCCGCGCGTCCACGTCGCCTTTGGTAAGAAGGTATATGCCACCGGAGTTCTGGGACTCCTAATTTGCTGCTACAATAGAACAACTTCATTTCAGTTTAAAATATCCAACCACTTCAACACGTTGAACCACTTCATCACATTGAGTAGGTTTATCATAGAACTCAGTAATGCTCCATTTTGAAATCAAATTGATGATTTTCCTACCTTCATCACACTGTTAAATCTATCCATTTTACTCAGTTGTACTCAGTAGTTTTCAGTTGTTTTGCCATCACACAGTAGAGATGTGGCCCTGCCCAGTCCCACCCCAGTGTCCTTTGTTGGAAAATACTTCCTGTCTTTGAAATCTTATGGTGGACATTGAGGTTAAGGAAATATAGGTTTTTTCCACTTCTTTACAGCTTTAGACATAAAGAAACATCACTTTGGGGCAGGGGTGCTCAGAATGGTGATCGCAATCACCAGGGTGATCTTCGGGCCTCATCCTGGTGATCTTCAGGCCCCTGACCAGGTTTTTTGCTGTTGGTCCTCTTCACGCGCCCCTGCACGCTGCAAAGAAGTCCTCCGTCGTTGCTCCTCCCCACTCCCTGCTTGCGCGCCGCCTCCAAAAGCTCCAGAGTCCAAGAGGCAGAATGCCCCCCTTTTGGATTCCTCCTCTTCCCTCCGTCCTTCTCCAGCCACTCAGAGTAGTAGGAGACTAAAGGGGGTGGGCCTGGATAACGCGATGCATGGCTGGCCCCGCGCGCATGCGCAGAAGCACCCTTCTGCCTCTCAGACTTCTCGTGAGCTCTTGGAGGCGGCACGCATGCTGGCGGCGTGGAAATAGGAGCCACGACGGAGGAGAAGGACGCTTTGGGGTCATTTCCTTATCGCATCTCAAAGGTCGGTCTTTTTACTTTGGGGTGGGTGCTTGATTGTTCTGTGGCATGTCTCTGTTTATTTTGAATGTTTAAAAATGGCCTTTTAGCTCCAAAGCCTCTCTGCTTGCTTTGTTCCTTGAGAAATATATGTTGGGGAATATGGAAATGTGGGAGAAATGGGGTGGTTGGATGTATTTTGCATGCCCCTTTGTTTACCTTGCTGAGTATTAAATGGCCTTGCAGTTCAAAAGCATCTCTTCTTACTTTCTGGCTGATAATATGTGTGGTAATATGGTAGTGTGGGAGAAATGGGGTGGTTGGATGTATTTTTATGCTCTGTTTTATATAGTTATCAAATTGAAATGTTGATGTTTTATAACTTCATTTTATGTAAACTGCCTCGAGCCTGCTGGAAGGAGTGGTACATAAAAATGAATAATAAATATAAATAAATAAATAAGAAAATAGTTATATGTTTTACATTTCTGGGTAGGTGATCTTTGGGACTTGGTTTTTTAATCAGTAGCTCCCATGCTGAAAAAGTGTGAGCACCCCTGCTTTGGGGTATTAAGAGTTGAGTGCATAAAATAATAAGAATATATTACAGTATACTTCCTTGGAATGTGTTGGAAACTCTTTCTTGGGATGGACAATTTTATTATTTACTAGCCACCCCCTGCCATGCATTGCTGTGGCCCAGCCTGTGTATATGTGCTTTGTGTGTGTATATATTTGTGTATATGTGTATATATGTGTGTTTGCATTTATATATGTGGTTTTGCACATGCACTGTAATTTATTCCTTTTTTTGGCTTTTAAAATATCTTTTGCTGTGTTTTTCAGTGTTTTTATGACTGATGGTCACTTGTTGGCCTGATACATGTATTGTGTCAAAATTTGGTGTTAATTCATCCAATGGTTTTTGAGTTATGTTAATCCCACGAACAAAACATTACATTTTTATTTATATAGACTAGCTTGGTACCCAGCAATGCCCAGGTCATTTGAAAAGGGCATATTTTATTTTGGGATGTTTGGTAATTTTTAATGCTATTTGCTAGAAAAAGCCAGCTTTTCCTTTTGTTATTTATGAATGCTCCCATTAGAAAAAGCATAAGAATGTGGATGAACTCCAATTCCCAACATTGTGGGCCAATCACCCACAAAACCCTGCCAGTATTCAAAGTTGGCCACATTTGGTCTGTGTGCCAAGTCTACTCCAGATCCATCATTGGTGGGGTTTAGAGGGCTCTCAGTATATAGGCCACACAGCCCTATATCTCTGAATATCAAGGCAGAAAATTCCACATTATATGAGTGTGGGCTCAAATAACCCAATTCAAAGCAGATATTTTGGGATTTTCTGCCTCGATATTCTTGGATATAGGGCGATGTGGAAGGCTCCTGGATGCGGGTGAACTATAACTCCCAAAAATCCAGGTCAATTCCCCCCAAACCCCTGCAGTAAGTTCAGTTGGTCATGGGGCTTCTCTGCACCAAATCTGGTCCCAGTCCATTGCTGGTGGGGGTCAAAGTATCTCTGGATGCAAGTGAACTACATCTCCTGAAAATCTAGGTCAATCCCACCACCCACCACCCAAATCTCTCCAGTATATTTGGTTAGTCATGGGGCTTCTCTGTGTCAAGTTGAGTCCAGGTTGGTCATTCGTAGGGGTCTCAGTGTTGTGTTGAAGTCAGATCCAAAGCAGGTTTAAGTACTGCAAATCCCATTATTTGTGTTCCATCCATAGTCAAAAAGGCAGAATGGTGTTGGACATGGGGGGGGGGGCATTAAAGGAGCAACTGGAAGCTACCCCCTCCCCTTCCTCCCCTCCTTTTCCTCAGAGGAGCATTTCCACAAATTGGGTAGATAGATAGATAGATAGATAGATAGATAGATAGATAGATAGATAGATATCTGAATTGGGTAAATGTATCATTTTCAACCTGAGAACAATGAAAGCCGTCATATTCCAGAATTTGTGATTTTGCCCATCTACATCCGGACCATTCCACAAAACTCCACTTCCCAACCAGCTCTTGAAACATATGAAGAGATAACTGTTCCCAATGCTTTAGACACATAACAAATGCTCTATCCTACACTTGAAGCCAACCTAATGTGATGAGCAGAGTGGGTTACCACTTCTGAAGTATAGAACTCAGTGTAATTTAATCAATGTGATGAAGTAGCAAGTGATAATAGAAGAGCTTTGCTGCTGCAGCAGAGCTCAGTGATCATCCAGGAACATAATTTACACAGAATGGCAGTGATAATAACTGCCTGTGACCAAAAGGACATAATCTAGAGTTAATGCACCAATGTTCTTGCTCTTGGTACTCCTGTCCTTAATAAATCACTGCACGGGGTAGTCCATGCTAATTTTTATAGCACATATGGAGTACACAGTCTTATTAATTACCATCCTAATGTTATCTTTCCTTCTTCAATCAACACCTTCAGTAATTATTTTCTCCTCTTTAGCAATCACTCACACATGTTTGATGATGTGCTAAAAGTGTGGACACTCTTTTAATAAGCTACTAAAAGCTTTAGCTGTTGTGGTGTTTAAGATCATATGGCAAGGATTTCATTCTCCCAGTATCTGTTTTGACCCTCTAAGAAGACACATTTCCCACCTATGCCTCCACAGACACAATGTCACACATTTCTTCAGTACAGTTCTTTAGAGAAAAAGAAATCTGCACAGCTGTTCCACTGTAGACAACCTGGATTAGTCTCTCTCTTTTGCATGATTGTACATCTGTGATCCTTCAGATTTGCATTCCCAAACCACATGTCCTAACAGTTGACTATGCTGCTTGAGGACTGATGCAAACTGGAAAGCAGCAACATTAGGAAAGCTATACTCTCCCCATTCTGATATTTTGTCTGTGTCTCTCATTCTCCATCCATAAAGTTTTACTCTGTTTTTACCATGAACACAATTTCTTAAAAGTTATTTGTTGTAATCCACCTTGCAATGTTCCTGTCACCTACCTTGATACAATAAGTCCAGCATGTTTGCAGTAAAGTAACCTCAAGGAATGAGACTCTCTCTCCTCTCACTATTCCAAAACTGTTTTCATATTTTATAGATATATTTCCCTTTTGTATTTGTCAAAGCTAGCCTTTTGAAATTGCTCTAAAAATTAAAAAAAAATGTAGCAGCAGTAGTGTGAAAAAGCAGGTTTATGAGGGTATGTGGACATCTGATGATGGGGCCACCCATTGTTGAATCTGTGCAAGTGCATGCTTCAAGATAGGTACCATATTGAAGGTGTACAAGTTGATATGTATATCCACTATGGATGATAAGGCAACCAAAGTGGAGTAGTAGGTTTGTACAATAAAGTCCATGGAGTCATAGACTTTTAGGAGACCACAAGTAGTATTCAGTGTAACTGGATTTGCCCCTATAAGTCATGAAACTTGGGGATGGGGAAGGAGGTTATCCTTGTTGCTGGCCTCAGGATTTTACTTATTTTTTATTGTTTTATCATTGTCAACACAATTATTATACAATGTCTATCATACAGCAGATTCATGTTGTTCATTACTAGCTACAATACAATACTTAAATCTTGGCATCTGCCGTTATTTTTCTTGTACATTTTTTTATCCCTCACCACTGTGCTCCCCTTCCCCCTCCCCAAGCCATAGCTTTTACATATCATTTGTCCAAAATTTCATTTCTTCCTTTGGAGGTAACTTGTCTTCTTTCTTCTTTAGTCCTTTTTCGATGAATTTTTTCCATTTCTCATCGAAATTACGAAATCACTGGCCTCAGGATTTTACTAGTAACTACACAACGTAAATATTGCTAAACTTGAAAACACGGAGTAACACAGTGGTTAGAGAAAACAACAGAGAAACATGTTTCAAAATCCTCTATAAATATATGCAATTGATCTTGTATTATTGTGTATATACTCACAATTATACTATTTATTTATTTATTTATTTATTTATTTAAATTCACCACCAATGTTAGGAAAGCAAAGATTTTATCTGTTTGGAAATGTTCAGTGTATTTGATTGAAAACTCTGGAGGTATGCTGTTGATCACAACATAGAATCATAGAGTTGGAAGACACTGCAGGGACCATCCTCCATCCTGTCCAACCCCCCTTTCCCTCCGCCCCTGCCATACAGGGATATACAATCAAAGCTCTTCTGGCAGATCGCCATCCAATCTCAGTTTAAAAATCTCCAGAGCAGGAAACCCAGCCTGTTGAAGCATTCTTTCTCATGAGGATGAACAAAAGCCTGACAGGTGGCCACCCAGCCTCTGTTTAAAAGCCTTTAAGGTAGGAGCTTCCATCATACTCCAAGGCAGAGTATTCCACTGCTGAACAACTCTTACACTCAAGAAGTGCTTCCTAATGTTCAGGTGGAATCTCCTTTCCTGTAATTTCAACCAATTGCTACGAGTCCTAGTTTCCAGAGCAGCAGAAAACAAACCTGCTTCCTCTTTCTTATGATATCCTTTCACATATTTATACATGGCTACCATGTGCCCTCTCAACCTTCTCTTCTGAAGGCTAAATAGACACTGCTCTTCAAGACACTCCTCATAGGACATCATTTGATCATTTTAGTTGCCCTCTTTTGGACATGCTCCAGCTTGTCAATATCTTTCTTGAATTTCATTCAGAGTATTTCTGAATGACAATAGGTCAATGTAAACCTCCTTTGAATAAAAAAAGTGGTGAATAATGTTTTAGAATTCAGTATGGTGAGTTCTTCTCCAGAAATGGAGAATGCATTTTAACTGAACAGGCTGTGCTCTGGCACAAGATGCAGAGCTAACTGTAATGATAACGCTCCAATCCTTGTAAAGACCATGCATGGACAGCAACTCAATCTCACGAAATTTATTGAAGGTATAACACCTTTGATGCCAGAATTGGCATCACAGGAACAAACACAGCTTATATACAAAACACCCCCATCACCTGTCCATCATCCCAAAGGCCCAACCCCTGACATGCAATGCCCAGCAGAGGTTGCATCATATCCCCTTGACCCAGTAGCCTCAATGTCCAGTGGATATTTCCTCATATCCTTCCTGAGTCAGCAATGTTCATGTCGGTGCTTCTCATGTTGGTGTGGTGTGGCCCAAGCCTCCCAAGGCCAACACCTGGAGATATCTTATCTCGTGAGCAGAGTCAAGAGACCAGAACAAATGCAGGCAGGTCAGGAAATCAGAGCAACACCAGCTCACATTTCATGATCCTGACACTAACCTTAATAAATGGGGCTACAAAGTGGAGTCCATGACATGTGAGTGTGGAGAAGAGCAAACCACAGGCCAGCTACTACAATGCAACCTGAGCCCTGTCACATGCATAATGGAGGACCTTCTATAACATCACCAGAGGCACTCCAAGTGGCCAGCTTCTGGTCAAAGGATATTTAGCATAATGCCAAGTTCTTTTAAAATTTTGTTGGTGTTTTTAAATGCATTTTAACTGTACTCTCAACTCTTTTAATGTACGTTCACTATTACAGGAGTTTTAGGACAGTGATTAATATTTACTTGTGTATTTTCCTGTTTTTGTCTTTTACTGTTGATATGATCAGTGGACTAATCAATAAACTTTACTATATGTACCCTCAACTCACTTCTGACACGATAAATAAAATTTTTCAGTTAAATATAACAGCTCTGGTAGACAAAGATAAGGCTTACAATTTGCATTCAGCACTGTTACAAATATGTATTTGGCTGTTTCTTGACCAAGTCAAATAGCAAGTGTAATTGGCAGTATAGTCCCTAACCTTCTGAAAAAGCAACTATTTGCAAAATGGATGCTTTCAGGCATGTTAAATGCTGACACCAAGCTAACACATCCAGTAAGTATACCATAAGGTATGCAGGTGTATCCCAGCTTCCTTGAATTCAGTTGGTATCAACTAAAATTAGGAGGTATTGATGTTATCCTTTCTCACCACCATTGTCATGACAAAAACCATCAATTATTTTGATACCTTGCAATGCTAACATTTGAACTCTCCTAAAATGTGGTTCAGTAACTTGAGAGAATTATACCATGATAATGATGGTTATTGAAAAGCCTCAAGCAATACTACTCCTTCCAATAATGTTAGGAAGCAATATGCAAATTTCCCCATGTTTATTTTCATGGGAATTCTCTCAAGTCTCTCATATTTCCTTGGCATCATAGAGACCAACAGATCTACAGATGCTTCCACACTTTGGGAGTCATGTCAGTACTTGTCTAAACTCAATTAGGACATCATTTTCTACCTAATTTTGTTTCCATGCACATTTTAATAACCATTTAAGGCATTTATCACTGTAACTTTTGGCTAATTTGAAAATAAAATGTGCAAGTAACCCAAGAAAATTTCAAGCTGCTTTAAGTACTTACTTAGAAGTAAGTTTCATTAATTTACTACTGTGTAGATATGTATAGAATTTCCAATTTAGAAATGTATGGAGATCAGTTACATGATTAATATATTTGGTAACTAATGGGACTCAGAAGTACTTTGAGATAAAGTATGGGAAGTAGTGAGTAGTATTTCAGAGGGGGGAAAATAAGACGTAAGCAAAAGAGCTGCCATTCTGTAAATGTTTGAAACCATATTGTCTTGTTCTATGAAGATGTTTCTAGGTTGACTAATATTGCATGTAGTGGTTGTCCAGATATTCTGAAATTTATGAATGCTTTCAGAATTGTTTTCAACAAAAACATTCAGTTGGGCTGATATTCCACTTATTGCTTTTATTCTGTCTGTCTTCAAACAGTCATATGATTGCCATCATGTGATATATTAACTCTAAGTTTACACACCATTCTCTCTATCTCAAATCATCATATTCATCATATTAAGTATCAGCATCTTTGGCACTACCTACTGTATTTAACTAATTGGTTCAAAAGTAATGTCCTTAGCTCAACTCAATAGTGATGTACGGAATAAGCTATGGTATTTGCATGCCCACCCCCCAAAATAAAGAGACCAGACACAATTTTCTTGGGTTCAAATTGGGCAACTTTTATTTAATTGTTACCTATTTAACTTTCCTTAACTTAACTCAAGGGGTGCCAATATGGTATATCCAAATATAATCAATTTATGGGTGAAACATCTGGATTGCCTGATTATCCAACCAGGGCAACCCTTTTAGGGAAATGAGTGAGAGGTCTATTCTCAAGATATTGAGGTCAGCCTCTTCCCATTCCAAGGCCATTTAACTTTCCCACCCAGTCCCAACGGGCAACCAAAGTCAATACTGTTAATGGGCGGGAGTGGTGGACCGACATCTTGGTGCAGACTGATTCTGCTGGGGGCTGGCCTTCCACTAGGAAGGCCACACCCCCTGCCTCCAGAAGGTTCTAAACAGAACCCTCCTCTTTACCCGAGGGGAGAGAGGCAAATTTCTCTCCTCCCAGCTTGCACTGGGAGGAAAGGGTGGAGCTTGAATACAACCTTTTCTCAAAAAAGATGGATCATTTAAAAAAAACTGTTGAATGCTCCATGTCATTAAGGAAAGGATTTTATCCATATTTCGCAGGATCCCAAAAATATTTTCTTCCTTTGCATCAAACTGTGAACAAAATATTTACATGATTTTTGTTGAAATTGGCTAGAGATTTCTAGCAGCCAAATAAAAGAATCTGCCAGTTGACCAGTCCTGGCTTGAAGAACCTGGAATATACTTCCTGGTTTCATATTTAATTAGGAGGGATGCAAAATAAGCTGGTACTCATTTCTGAAATTGCTTGGATAATAACTTGGCAGCAAGACATAGCTTAACTAATATTCTGCATTTTGCATGTGTACTCAGATCTATAACACCAAAAACAAGATGACAAAGCAAACCATGACTGCAGTACAACTCCCAGAACCATAATTTGGTGATTGCTTTAATTACAATTATGAGACAGAAATGAAGCAGAAATTAAAATAAAATAGATTGTATCCATACTCTTATTGAAAGCATAATGTGGCATAGAACTCCAATCAACCAGAAAATTCTAATTTAGAAATACACAAAAGAGTTCTTTTAAATGCATTTCTCTTCTGGACACATATTTAAATGAAACCATTTAGACTTTCCATGCCCCCCCCCACACACAAGTGCATTCTATATTGCTCTAAAATAGCCACATGGGTCAAATTGATCATTATGATTTAAATGAAATCCTAACGTTGTATAACAAATGCAAGTGTAAATTGTTCTCTGAGTTAAAGAGCTTGACCACTCCCCATGCTAGCTGCAGTGTTTTTTTTAAAATATATAATTGTGGTTCATAAAAATAACCTTTAAAACTCTGCTTAGTTTATTGTAGCTTTGAAACTGCAGAATTTCCAGCAATGAAGACGCTATTTGATTTCAGTTGTAGATTGATGCTGCAAACCTGTGCATGTTTCTCATTATAATAATTACTGACCATAAAGCAAAGCTATAACAATACACTCTCAGTTAACCAGGACTCAAGCAACCAGAACTTTCAACCAACCAGCAAAATAATCAAAGAACTAATACTGCATTCACAAAGCTGTTTTTATACTGCATTAAAATTGTGCTACGTTAAGTTAAATTTGCTTTCAATTACAGTAGAGTCTCACTTGTCCAACATAAATGGGCTACCAGAATATTGGATAAGAAAAAATGTTGAATAATAAGGAGGGATTAAGGGAAACCCTATTAAATGTTACATTATGTTATGATTTTACAAATTATGCGCCAAAACATGTTTTACAACAAATTGTCAGAAAAAGCAGTTCAATACACAGTAATGTTATGTAGTAATTACTGTATTTACGAATTTAGCCCCAAAACAAACATGGGTTCTTTCTTTCTCCCACCCTGGACATTATTCTGAGCAGGAAGCAGAGTGCGTTGGATAATACAGAACGTTGGATGAGTGAAAGTTGGATAAGCGAGACAGTACTGTATTCCAGTGTTAATATTAAGTCAATACAGCATTTATTTCTTCATGTAAAATAGCTAATTAAAACCTGTATGTCAAAAAGTAGCACATACATATCTTCTTCACTCTTTTCTAGTCATACATCTATTGCCTTCATCAAGTTTCTTTGTTTAATTTTCCTATTAAACAAGCTGAAACAAAAAAAGATTTATTTCAGTGTTTGTAGACAGCTGTGGCAATCATGTATCTTATACTTTTCTTACATTCTTTCTGCCACATAGTATGATTTATTTGTTATTGTCTCTGTAGTAAAATAATGACTTGTGAAGACATGACATATTAATATTTTGCTAATGGGAGATTCTACAGCATTGAACTATCACTGTGCAGTGGCTATTGATACCTTCTACTATTTGCTTCCAAGGTCTCCTGTTGATAACAACACCTAAAAATCCTTAAGTGCCATTATATATTATGGCATAGTAAAATTGTGTACCTTATATAAAATAGCAAAAATCAATGGGTTTTTTATTTAAAAAATCTAGCAGAGATGATTGAATCCATGAAAGCAGAATGTTAGGAGACAACTGAATTTAGATCCACAAACCAGTTTGCTTTTTCCTTCTAGTGAATTAACCAATGTTACAGAGGTCTTTAGCCTCCACCTGAAGCTTGTGATGCGGCTTGCTTGTTTGATTGAAAAACCTAACTTGGAAACAATTTATTAATAAGTTTTTTGGCGTGCACTCTCTTGTCTCTGAATCAGCTTTCTTGTTCTTTCTTTACAGCAAATTATTGGGGAGATGCATAGTTCCATTTCTAAGGACTTTGGGGAAAATGATTTTGTTTGCCACCTTCCAATCTTATGATTTTGTTATATATAAAAGGGTGCTTGCAATGAACAAATTTCCATTGAGGTCCAAAAACCCCTTTGATCTTTTCTCTATATAACAATTTTCTAGCTATAGATCCTTTTAAAGATCAGAATGTTTCTTTCCTTCTTCTTTTTAAGGAAGCTTGCAAGTCCGATACAGATTGAGTAAGGACCGATCCCTTATTTTCACTATTGATTCTGGAAATTTTGCTAACCGGGAACTACACCATGTGAAG
The DNA here is from genome assembly GCA_030556195.1 of Anolis apletophallus. Taxonomy (NCBI): domain Eukaryota; kingdom Metazoa; phylum Chordata; class Lepidosauria; order Squamata; family Anolidae; genus Anolis; species Anolis apletophallus. Next base: position 116,976,981 of record JARBWK010000002.1, on the reverse strand, counting down.
ATAAATAGAGATGGGAGAGAGTTAACTATTCAGGTATAATTTAACCATCACATTTAACTACCCATAATGTCTTCCTTTCCTCTGTTTTCTTCCTTCCTTTTTTGTTGTTGTTGTTGTTGAAGAAAATCTATTTCCAGCATATGTATGTTCTAAATTTCCTCATTTAGATGGCTGGGCTAGGCATTTTATGCTGCATCTACACTGGCCTATATCCTTGGATCTGATCCTAGATTATCTGCTTTGAACTAGATTATATGAGGTCCCATCTACACTGCCATATAAAATCCAGATTATCTATTTTGAGCTAGATTATATGGCAGTGTAGACTCAGATAATCCAGTTCAAAGCAGATAATGTGGATTTTGTGACAGTGTAGAAGTGGCCTCAGAGAATAAAGTTGGTCTCCCCCTTTACAACATAAGGTAGTCACATGGAAGGCAGATCTAGTTCTCCTTCTTTCATCCCCTAATGGCAGCAGCAGAATTGAAAGTGAGAGGCAGTGGGACTCTGCCTCTCAATTAGAACACAAAAAGTGAGAAGTTACAAGAACAGGATCTGATCCCCGATTATCTGCTTATCCCAGATTATCTGACAGTGTAGACTCATATAACCCAGTTCAAAGCAGATAATCTGAGATCAGATCCTGAGATAGAGGTCAGTGTAGGAGGAGCCCTAAGATAGCGCCCACAGAGAGAGGTATAAACATTGGTGTGACTGCCAGAGAGCAACTTCTCCCCAGCTCCCTATTGATCAAGCCCTTCGCACAGATAGTCCAAATTCTTCTATTTCTCTTTCCAGCTCCTATCAAAACGTCAATAGGAAAGCACAACTGCAGAAGAAAATGAAGACATTAAGCTCCAGTGTAGCATTCTGGGGTGTTTATGAGATTGGGAATTGTGTGTGTGTGCTTTCCACACATTTGGGAGGCATTTTGTTTTAGTGCCAAATTGCCCAAATGCGCGCATCTCTCTCTCTCTCTCTCTCTCTCTCTCTCTCTCTCTCTCTCTCTCTCTCTCTGTATGTATGTATGTATGTATGTATGTATAATTGAAGGCTTTGGGAACTTGGGGAGGTATGGGTGTTCAAGAACCATATGCAATCCTGAATCCTAGCCCTGGAATACAGCAATGTAGAGAAACTGGGAAACCCTTTAACTTTCAATCCTGTCTGCTTCTTCACCAATCTAGCAAACATAGGAAATTTTATAACAACAGGATTCTCTGGCTTCTTTCTAACAAAGAAGAGGCAGGTTTAGAGGTGTGTGGTTTGACATATGTAACTAAAGCAGAGAGAAGCCAAAGGGACTATTCAGCTCACTCTTGCTCGGGTTAGTATCCTGGAAGATCAATGGGAAGAGGAGCAACACGAGTGCATGACATGATTACAGATACAGGGGGAATGTGAAGGAAGAACAAAGAAAGAACCCAGACAGAAATAAAGTAAAGATTTTTTTTTCATTGATACCAGTACCATTATTGAGTTCAAGCAGAATAGCTGTATTGCAATTTGACTGGAATGTGAGAAAGGTAAGAACAATGTATTTCTTGGCTTACTGAAGGCAAACACAAGGTATAGGAAGGATGATAATAAATAGTGTTCTGTTGAAATCTGTCGTCCTATTTTGGGAAACTTTTTTTAAACTGTTATAAAAGATGGTTTGTATTCTCACAACATCGTCAGAATAGAAAGGGGGGTTTTTTAACAAAAAAGAAATGTTCCTTATAATAATAAAAGTGACCAAAGTTGTTATGTTGTATGAGTTTTATTTTCTATTATGCTTCAGTCCATCATTATTTTACTTCAATTTGCAACTTCAACAAGTCTAGGCACATTTATGTCCCTGAAACTCTCTTGAGGCCTCACAGTATACTAAAAATGCCCGAAACAAAGAAACAAAACTACCAAGCAGGAGTAAAGCAATACTAGAAGTGTCTGAAAGTCCATTGTGTGTGTGCATTAAAAGGCATGGAGGGCAATGGCCTGTTAAAAAGGTGAATTGCCACTCACTAAGGTTTCCAGAAGAGAAAATCATTTTTCCATTTTAAAAAAAGTGGTGGCTTGGCTCCTCAAAACAGTCCTGGCAGATTTCCTGCTATTCAGACTTCCTGGAAGTTTTTCACACTCAAGAAATATAGCACTATAATTCCATTTTAACCGCATCTTGCAAAAGCCTGAGATTTGTAATTTTGTCTAAAGCAGCTGAATTTTCTAAATGTTTCTCCCTAAACTGTCAATCCCAGGATTCCATGGAAAGTTGTCATGGCAGCTAAAGTGGAATAATAGTGCTACATATGTGTTGTGTGAACGTCCTTGAACTCCATGAGTAAGCTTTCTTGAGACATTTCACCCTGGGCTTTAAATGAAATAAGTTGAAGTTCACAAAGAAAACATTATCCAATGAAAAATGAGATGCTGAAATACCCCTTCCCAGCAACCTTATAAGTAAGCTGAACACGTTAATCCCTCACCCCAGTTATGACAATTCCACTGACATTTTATCTCCCTTTGATTTTGCCTTGTAAAAACAATTTCCTTCCCATCAAGCTGAATACGAATGGTTTTAAAATAATGCAAAATAAATTGTCAATATAGCAGTAGTAGGTGTCATCAAAACAGGTGTTTGCACATGTGTCTTGGAACTAGTCATGTTTCCATAGACAATTCTTAAATATTAATATTTTTGGTAACAGAGGATAAAACATGATTTATATGTTTTTAACCGGTTTTTATTCTATGGATTTTATTTGCTTGTGGTTTTAACCATTTTTAGTTTATGGGATATGTTTTATAACGATGTTAAACAGCATTTAATCTTGCTGGAGTTGTCAGCCACCTTGAGTCCCCCTGCAGGGGTGAGAAAGACAGAGTACAAATGAAGCAAAATAAATAAATACATTTCATAGATGTGAGGTCTTTTTAGGCTTGTGTCAACAATTTTGAACTTATTTCTCCAACGTAAAAGGCTTATGCCTTTGTTTTTTTTATGTATACAGTGTTTCCTCACTTATTGCTGGGGTTAGGTTCCAGGACCTCCCCATGATGTAGGGAGGCTCTATTTATTTTAATATGTATACATTATTTTAGTAGTTATACACTATTTTAAGTCTTTGTACACTTAAAATAAAGTGAAGGAAAAGAAGGAAAGGCCCTTCAAGGCTGGAGGGATGGAGGACTGAGGAGGGAAAGTGCCTTGGAGAGCGGCAGTGGCAAAACTCCACAAGACAGCAAAAATACATGATATATATTTTAATTATTATTGTTTGAAATCTGCGAAACGGTGAGTCTGCAATAAACAAACTGCAAAGTAGCAAGGGAACACTGTAAATGGTGTACTATTCCAATGATTCCATGTTTTGACATAGAACTTTATGAATAAACTTCAATGAATATGTCTAAATGAAAAACATGGAATTATGAAACACACACATTTATGCATTAACTGTGAAATATTTAAGGACTGTGAAGTATTTAAGGACTGTTCTGTGAAACATATAGTGTGCACTGCATTATAATAGCCAAATAGACATACAACAGGCATACCTACTTCCGTCAAAAGGCAGTCAATCAGCCATTTCCCAATACTGCCTGTCATATAAATTGTAACTGTGACAGGTATCAGCTTGGAAAGAAGTCCCATGAGCTACTGAGCTACTTTTAAAGGCTCAATATTATCAAATATTTAGAAAATTCCATCAGCGGAATCTCACATTGGACTAATCCAATTTTTCTATCTAAAATACAGCTACAATACCAATAACCTTTGGACTTAACCAGTTTTGAGTTAGCTTCCCTATTCTACTGCAATTTGAGAAGAATATTTAAGAATCAATTATCTGTCAGCAGGATTCAAATACACTTTACATGCAATGAATTTATTTTAAAGCTATGGGTATTTTTCTTTCTGTTGTTAATTCATACATTTGCCAGATTATCTAATAATGCAATTTCTTTTATCCACCCCCTTGCAGATTGACCAGGTTCTCAAAGTCAAGCACAACTTTTCCTCAGAGGCAGACTTCAGGGCCATCAAGTCACTAACCTTGGGGAAAGTCACAGGTGAGCATTGATAATACTCAGTGATTTGTTGGTGATTATGGGATGATCATCCATGCAATGTATTGTCTGGGATACATGTGGACATGTGTCACTTGGTGTACATGTTGATTACGTATGTAAAGCAGAAAGTGCAAAATATGACTTTCTTTGCAGAGTGATGACACACAAACTTTATGTGAGCCAAATATTAATGAAATCATCAATACATAGCAAAAATGCAGCAGAAAAGGGATGAAATAAGCGACTGCAGGTGATGGGATAAGTTTCAAAAACCTACAACAAGGAAATGGCTGTCCACCATAAGTGGCTGGGAACCACAATACTTGAGGGAATATTTTACCCTATATCCACTTCCCCAAGGATTGGGGTTAGCTGGGATGGAGGTGGGACGCCTCTGTGCCTCATGATGGGAACAGTATACTATGAGAGGTAGTGAGATAGTGCCTTTTCAGCAATGGTACCACAAATGTGGTATATTCTCCCCTTAGAGCAGGGGTGGGCAATTATTTTTTCCAAGGGGCCACACGAGAACCAAAAAATATTATGGAGGGCCGCACCTAAAGCCTGAACTACATTCTACATAATATCAATTGAATTTCTTTAATAATAATAAAAAGGCACTACATTGTGTTTTTGATATATTAATAAGACTGAAAAGAGTATATGTTATGAGCAATGAAAAAGAGGTTGTCATAGGAAAAATGGTATTTATTCACTAAAATTTTACAAAACAATGGTTAACAAAATGTGAACATTTGTATCATTTGTGATTCATTATATCAGGGGTCCGGAATCTTTTTGACTCAGACAGCCATAAAAGCAAAATATTTCAAAATTTATTTCAGTGAGACCATTATAATAATAATGATGATGATGATATTCATTCATCCTCTGCTACTACTAATACTAACAACAACAACAACAGGTTCCTAGAGTAGGAGGAGACCTCCAAGTGCCATCCAGTCTAACCTCCTTCTGCCATAAGGGGAAAACACAATCAAGGCACTCCTCACAGATGGCCATTCAGCCAATAATAATAATAACAACAACAGGTTCCTAGAGTAGGAGGAGACCTCCAAGGGCCATCCAGTCCAACCTCCTTCTGTCATAAGGGAAAAACACAATCAAAGCATTCCTCACAGATGGCCATTCAGCCATCTTGAACTAAACTTGGCACACTGAACTCTCATGAGACCAACAGAAAGTACTGAAAGGGTTTGCTGGGCATTTACCTTGAGTTTGGGAGGTGTAGTTCTCTTACATCCAGAGAGCACTGTGGACTCAAATAATGATGGACCAGGACCAAACTTGGCACAAATCCTCAATTTGCCCAAAGAGACAGAAGAGGAGGAAGACGAGGTGGGAATGGAAGTCCCCCCCCCCCCGCGGACTCCGACCTCGGCCCAGCCCCTTTCCCGCTCTGGCCCAGCCCCCTCTCCATCGCTGCACTCCTGCTCCTTCCCTCTTCCGTTCAGGCGGTGGAAGGGGGAAGGAATCAAAGGAGGAAAGAGAGAGGGAGGGAAGGAAACAGGAAGACAGGAAACAGAAGGGAAAGAGTGCCGAGGCAAGAAGGAGAGGGGGAGCACGCGAGGAGGAAGTGAAGGGAGGAGGAGGAGGAGGGCGAAGGCATGCTCTTGCTCCTGGCCACCTCCCCTTCTTCCCCCTCCCTTCCCTTCCCCTCTGCTTGCCTACCTGCCTGCTTCTTCGTGTTTGTAGCAGCCCCAATGGGAGTTCGCCTCTCTCTCTTCAGGACAAAGCCATGAGGGAGCCAAGGGCCAGACAGCATCGGCTGCCACCCCTGCCTTAGAGTCTGATTGGTGTCAATACTGGCTTCATTCTGGTGCCAAGCCAAAAAAATTGACATCTTAATCAAAATCCTTAAGACTTAATAGATCTCTCCCATAATACACATGCTTAAATTTTTATATTATTTTAATTTTCAAACCAGTTTTAACCTGCTAAATTGTCTACTTTTAATCTGTTTACATTATTTTTATTATTTAAACATATAAATTTCTTGACAACTTATAAATGAGTTTACTTTTATGGCACCAAGCAATGCTAGGATACAGTGGATAATATTGTAATGAATGTGGCCAAATCTATGCAATATAAACTTTTGTGATTGAGATTGTATTTTGTTGGAAGAATAAGGAACAGAATATTTAAAGTTATTGCTTGAAGTAGTTGTTTTCCTCCTGTGAAATAAGAAAAACATTATGGTTTGAATATGTAGTGCTTTGAATACTGCTTCCAAACTCCTGTGGACAAATGTCCCTGCTTGACAATGGAAACCCACTGGATGATCTTGGGCAAGTCACCTTTAGCCTTTGAGGAAGGCAATGGCAACCCCCTTTGCCAAGAAAACCATGTGAGAGGTTCATCTTAGAGCTACCATAAGTTAGAACAAACATCAAGGCACATGACAATAACAAACAATAGGTTATCAAGGGGAAACCTTCAAAAATGTTATTACACTGCCTAAAATGACATAGGAGAGTTTTCCAGTATTTAGTAGAGTCAATACTGTATATTTTTTTGTGCAAAATAAGTCTCAGTATACAAATCATCATTGTCAACATCATCACTAAAATTCTCAAAACCCTCACAAGTTATCTTGCTGAAACAAAAATATTTTACATCTTTTAATCATGCAATAAGTAAAAGTTCACATCCCCACATCTGATGATTGAAGGATCACTAACAGTTGCTGGGGATATCTCCTGAAATTGGCATGTTGCAGATGGTCTCTCTGGAATGGCCTCTCCCTTCATAATATTTCACTGGACCCCACTCAATTAGTGAACTATCGGCCAGTTTCCAAACTCCCCTATTTGGGTAAAGTCATGGAACATGTGGTGGCTTCGCAACTCCAGGAATTCCTGGTAGACACTGATTATCTTGATCCGGCACAGTCTGGCTTTATTTAGGCCAGGACATGGCACTGAAACAGCCTTGGTCACCTTAGTAGATGATCTAGGCCGGGAGCTAGACAGGGGGAGTGTGTCCCTGTTGGTTCTGCTGGACCTCTCAGCGGCCTTCGATACTATTGACCACTGTATCCTTCTGAGACGCCTTGCAGAAATGGGACTTGGAGGTATTGTTTTGCAGTAGCTCCAGTCCTTTCTCGAGGGACGGTCTCAGAAGGTGTTACTGGTTGACACCTGTTTGACTCCACAACCATTGTCTTGTGGAGTCCCTCAGCGTTCAGTATTGTCCCCAGTGTTATTTAACATCTACATGAAGCCGCTGGGGGAGATCATCCTGAGTTTTGAAGTAAGGTGTTAACTGTATGCAGATGATGTCCAGATCTGCCACTCCTTTTCACCTGTTACTAAGGAGGCTGTTCAGACCTTAAACCGGTGCTTGGCTGCTGTGTCAGACTGGATGAGGGCTAGCAAGTTGAAATTGAATCCAGACAAGACAGAGGTCCTCCTGGTCAGTCGCAAGGCTGAACAGGGCATAGGGTTACAGCCTGTGTTGGATGGGGTTACAATCCCCCCGAAGACGCAGGTTCGCAGTTTGGGAGTGATCCTGGATTCATCGCTGAGCCTGGAACCCGAGGTCTCGGCAGTGGACAGGGGAGCTTTTGCACAGTTAAGACTTGTGCGCCAGTTCCGCCCGTACCTTGGGAAGTCTGACTTGACCACGGTAGTCCATGCTCTTGTTACATCCCGAATAGATTACTGCAACGTTCTCTGCGTTGGGCTGCCTTTGAAGACAGTTTGGAAACTTCAGCTAGTACAACGGTCAGCAACCAGATTAGTAAATGGGGTGACATACAAGGAGCATACCACCCCCCTGTTGTGTCAGCTCCATTGGCTGCTGGTCCATCGCCGAGCCCAATTCAAAGTGCTGGTTTTGGCCTTTAAAGCTCTAAATGGTTCTGGCCCAGTTTACTTGTTCGAACGCATCCACCCCTACGTCCCATCCCGAAATCTAAGATCATCAGGGGAGGCCCTGCTCTCGCTCATGTCTACAGCTCAAATGCGCCTGGTGGGGATGAGAGACAGGGCCTTCTCGGCGGTGGCTCCCCGCCTATGGAACACACTCCCAATGTAGGTAAGGTTGGTTACTTCCCTCCTGGCGTTCAGGAAGAAACTAAAGGCATGTTTCTGGGACCAGGTGTTTAGACATATGTAAGGCAGCATGTTAAAAGGACAATCTGGAATGACAAGATGATCGACGAGACTGGTCTACGGTTTTAATTGATGGCTTTGTATGGTTTTTAATTATTGTTTTTAACTTTGATATGTTTTTATTTGTGATTTTATTATTGTATCCTGTGTAATAGCCTCTTGATAGGGCTTATTGTAAGCCGTCCTGAGTCCCCCTTCGGGGGTTGAGAAGTTGATGGGATATAAATATGGTAAATAAATGAATAAATAAAATGTCAACAGGCAGAGGTGTGACCTTCTGAACTCATCTGTCCTTATCTTTCTAGCTGCTAGCTAGAATTTCTCCTTGGATTTTAGGTCTCCACATTATCTGATTTTTGTAGGATACTCTTTGGCAGGCATTTTGTCTGAATATCCAGATATACCTTTCAATCTAAGTACAATTTTTTCTTCCAGTCTCCGTTCATGCATATCTACTTAGTACTAGGTTTCAGTAAGCATAACCTCAGGTAAGTGCGTACAAGACTACAGTTCTAATGTTGTAGTGGATGGTTGAAATAGCAGGAAAGAGCCCTCTAACTAGATTGCTATCCCCAATCCCAGCATCATTTGTTATTGGCTATTCTTAGTAAGGCCAATTGAAATTGCAATCTAGCAATATCTGCAGCTCCATATAGATTGCCTATTTATGATTTACCTGTGTTGTTAGTTATCTCTTTGGCAGAAACTTGGAATATAAATACATCTGTATCTGTATACCTTTATAAAACGGAATGTTTGTATGTGTGTATGCGGGTATGTGTGTATGTGTGTATGCGGAGGGCGGGAGGACGGAAGGGCGGATATGTGGCAGCCACTTTCACAGGCCAGGAAGGATATGTGGCAGCATTATTTGCATAAACGACTCCCATTGGCCAGCCACGAACATTCCGAGACTCTAAAGTGCCAGAGGGAGGTAAGGAAAAGCCCTGAGGCAGTCAGGCATGGTGGGAGTTTAAGTCCAAAACACTTTGCAGCCCCCAGCCCCTAACAATGAGACAACAAAACCAAACTTGGCACACAGAACCCCCAAGACCCACTTTACCTCTTGGTGCAGTTTGAGGGAGGCTGGGCCATGGATAGGCCAGCATCCCAACATCCCAAATCTCAAAGGTGCCAGACAGAGTTCTTTACAAAAAGGCTTCCTTCAGCTGATTTTACAAACTAGGCCTCAGCCTGTATTGACAGTAAGGCTTCCTCAACTTGATTTTTCGATACTAGGCCTCAGCTTGAATTCACAGTAAGGCTTCCTCAAGTTGATTCTCCTGACTAGGCCTCAGTCTGAATTGACAGAAAGGCTTACTTAACTTTATTTTCCTGACTAGGCCCCCAACAATGACAGAACAAGATTACAGTTGGTACACAGACACCCCAAGACCCACTCTACATTCTGGTGCAGTTTGAAGGACTTGCAGTACCTTCACTCACTTACTCTGACCAGCACGGGTGACAGACCTGGACCAAACTTGGCACACATAACCCCCATGATGCCCTTTACGTCCTGGTGCAGTTTGAGAAAGATGAACCACGGATTATGGGATTTGTAGTACTTCAAAGCGCTTTGCTTCCCAGAGACCACTGTGGCCCACAACAAAGACCGATAAATATCAAACTTGGCACACAGAGCCCCATAACCCACTCTATGTCCTGGTGCAGTTTGGAGAAGAGCAGAGCATGGATGATGGGGCTTGAAGTACCCCACTCACTCTATGTCCTGGTGCAGTTTGGAGAAGAGCAGAGCATGGATGATGGGGCTTGAAGTACCTCCACTCACTTCCTGAGACCGCTGTGACCCTCATCCAATGACTGATCAAGACCAAACTTGGCACACAGAGTTCCCATTACCTACACTACATGCTGGTACAGCTTCGAGTAGGATGGACCATGGATGATGGTACTTGAAGTACCTCCACTCCCTGAGACGACAGCGACACTCATCCAATTACCAATAAAGACAAAACTTGGCAAAGAGTGCCCCCATGGCCAACTCAACATTCTGGTGCAGTTTGTGGGAGGACGGATTATGGATGATGGGACTTGCAGTACCTTTACTCACTTCCTGAGACCGCTGCGACTCTCATCCAGTGACCGATCAAGACCACACTTGGCACATAGATCCCCCATGACCCACTTTACACACTGGTGCAGTTTTCAGGAGGATGGACCACGGATGATGGGACTTGAAGTACCTCCACTCACTTCCTGAGACTGCTGCGACCCTCATTCAATGACTGATCAAGACCACATTTGCCACACAGAACCCCCTACATCCTGGTGCAATTTGGAGGAGGATGGACCATGGATTATGGTCCATGGTCCATAATCCTTCACTCACTTCCCGAAACCACTGCGAGCCAAATGAACAACTGATATGGACCAACCTTGGCACACAATGCCTTCCTCAAATAACCCGGGCACCGCCGGGTCCTCAGCTGAAGTTTGGAGGGGGACAGAACATGGATGATGTGTCTTGCAGTACCTTCCCTCACTTTCCAAGACTGCTACAAACCTAATCCTATGATTGATCAACACCAAACTTGCCACACAGAGCCCTCATGACCCACTCTACATCCTGGTGCAGTTTGGAGGAGGGTGGACCATGGATGATGGGACTTTAAGTACCTCTACTCACTTCCCAAGTCTGCTGCGACCCTCATCCAATTACTGATTGAGACCAAACTTGGCACACAGAACCCCCATGACTGCCTTCACGTCCTGGTGAGGTTCGGGGGGACCACTCAGAACATCTGGTTTGAATTTTAGCCTTCATATACCCATTACAGCCTATTACTGCTGTATTATTGCATGTGCATGGAATGTAGGTATATGACCAGCCTGATGGATCAAGACCAAACTTGGCACACAGAGCCCTCGCTCATCCTCGGGATCGGGGTGAGAGAGAGTTAAATATAAAGTAAATGCGAGGAGAACGCACTTTTAAACAGTACATTTTCTTCTAGGGGCTCCTCCTCCAGTGGTAAATTTTTCTTTTGCTGCTTCCAAGAATACAAGAATACCCCTGACAAAGGAAGCAATGAGTCATTTTCCCTCCCTCCCTCTCCTTCCTATTTGGAGAGTCCCATCTAGAATTCAGTGTGATTGATTCAATGTTTTGGCCTACAGGAACTAGAACCCCAGAAATCCCAGCCAATTTACCAGCTGTTAGGATTTCTGGGAGTTCTGTTTACATTTTTCCAGCCCTAAACAAAGAGTATTGGGGTGAGAAACCAACGTATCTGAAACTGTAAGTGCCACTGCATGTAATCCAACTGGTCTACCTAATTCCATGCACATGCATAATACAGTAATTTCTAAAACGTATTCTGAGTGGTCCCTTCATGCAAACGGGCTAGTACTTAAGAAATTACATTCACGAAATTTTTGGGAATTTTTTTGTAAGTCTTTGATATACTAATCAAAAGAAATCCCCCCCCATTTGATTTTAGAATTGCCATTTTTCGATTTGTTATCATGCCTAGTATTTACTGTATTTTTATTCAGAAATCACATTTTTGTGAAAGACACACATTTTTCACAGAAAATAATATTTATTAGGCATGTGGAATCCATTAATATGTTGCTAAACTGTGTTCAAATGTAGGAGGCATTGTTTCTAAAATTACCTCCAAATTTGGGGGGTAAAAGTTTCAGAACTCTCATAAAACTTATGTATTTCATTAATGGCAGTCACGATTGCACAATAGGAAAAACCACTTGTCAGTGGGGAAACTTCAGGGGTTCCCCTCTCCCTCATTTTGAGCTATCCTGATGAAACTTGCTACAGTAGTAGAACTCAATGGCCACTATTAGCCCACCAAATTTCATGCTGTTTGGCTTATCCATAGATTTTTGGCAAATTTATCATTTTTTTTTTAAAAAAAGAGCTATCTCCTTGAATTTTCTATCCAATGACACAGGATAAAAAGGGGTCATTTTCCCCAACTTTCAGAAAAACTAATACATCTACTAAACTAAAGGGTTTTGAAGAAAAATAAAAATTCTGGGATACATTAATAAAAACAGGAAAAAATATTACAAAATTATATAATAAATTACTTGATTGGGAAACAGAAACAGAAGTAGTGAAAACAATTGGTTCAAACTATTTCAGAGATGGTATCCATCATCAAAAAATTAAGTATAATGTATAAAAATAATTCTAACATGTGTTATTATTACTATTACAAATTTATAGGCCTCCACTCCCCTGGGGCTCGGAGTGGCTTACATCAGACATGAGTGATACAATAAAACAGTAAAAACTGTAAAATATAAAACTGATTAGCCAAGTGGGAAGTCATGCCTAAACAGATAAGTCTTGCATGCTCTCTGAAATGCTAGTAAGTCTTGGAGCGTATGGACTTCAAGTGGAAGAGTATTCCAAAGAGACGTAGCCGCAGCAGAGAAGGCCTGGTTTCTGTAGATCATATGATCTTGAGACTGGGAACTACAAGCAGCATTTGATCTTCAGATCGAAGTGGTCTCTGAGGTTGATAAAAGGTGAGTCGATTTTTTAGATATAATGGGCCAGGGCCGAGTAATGCCTTGAAGGTGAGGACCAGTAGCTTAAAGATTATTCGATACTCGATCAGAAGCCAGTGAAGTTTTTGTAGAATTGGAGTGATGTGGCACCTTGCAGGGGCCCCCTCAAAGATTCTAGCAGCTGCATTTTGAACCAATTTAAGTCTATGGGTGGTAGACCCTGGTAAGCCAAAGTGAAGAGCATTGCCATAGTCTAGTCTTGAGATGACCAAGGCTGGATCACTGTGGAAATGTAAATTGCAAGTGGGAAGTTTCTACCATTTATGGTGGACCTGCCCAAAAGCCATAAGTTTTTGGAAAAATATAGAAGAGGAAACACAAAATAAAAATTGAAATTAAATATCCCACTCAAACCAGAATTTTTCTTATTAGGTCTTACAGATAAGAAATTACTCCTAAATTGGAACAAGGACAAATTATTCACTTATATTATCACAGCAGCCTGGTTAACCGATGCCAGGTTTTGGAAACTAGAGAAAATTCCAAATCTGTACCATTGGCGGGGAAAATTGTCGGATATTAGAGATACAGATAAGCTCACCTTCTTCTTAAGACAAAGCAATGGAAGTCCAATTGAACCCACTGACTGGACAAAATTTGACGAATATAGATTAATATAAAGTGAAACTATATAAGACATCCAAGAAGTAAATTAAAGATAAGTTGGAAAAATGCAAAGAGGGACAATTGTCTAATAATTAATTTTAACTTTAATGTAAGATGTATAATAATAACTTAGAGCTAAGATAAAGAAGTAACAATTAATATGAAATCATTAAGCCATTGACTCAATGTATCAAAAATGGAAGTATTTTTTATTATATGCACTACGTTGTTTCATTTTTTCTTCTCCTCCATACCCTCCCCAACGTTTACACCCCCAATATCCCGCCTCCATTTCCTAACCTTCCTATTCTCCTCACTATATTTTTTCTTTTTTCTCTCTCTCTTCTTCTTCCTTTTTCTCTCTTTAAGTTTGTCAGATCACCAATAATCTACTGATTTAAGGGATTTTTTAAAAGTTTTCAGAAAAATGGACTGTTTAGAGGGAGGGATAATTTTCACTCTCCTCTTCTGATTGGTGCATTCTGCTTCCGAGGAATAGTGGGAAAGGTAGTTTAAGGCAGGGCCTTTAGCAATCTCTACCATTGGAGGCCTGGCCTTCCCAAACTACAGTTAAGATGTTGGTGATTAGCCACCACCACAGTGCCTCCCTTATGCCAACGCTGGCGAAGATGGGGCCAAAGGAATGAGATTTTAAAAGCAATTTAAGTTCGGCTTTACCAAAGCTGCTTAATGGTTATAGTGAAAATTGGACTGACCTTGGGAAACATCCAAACATTACAGAACATTTACAAAAATGGGTAAATAATTCAAATTCTAAATCCTCCCTCCACCTTTCCTGCATGCCTCGGAACTCACCTTTGTATGCCCAAATTTTATTAATCTGATATGAGTTCCTATCTAATCCAAAATTATGCACCAACCTAATATTTATAACCAGACATATTATTTTGGGTACAAACAATTTTAAAAAAAAATATATGTGGAACAGATTTTGCGCAGAATTTTGGACACAATAAATCTAACATTGTGAAAATTCCCATAAGTCAAGGATTCGCCTTATCATTTTTTCTGATTTAAAAAAATATTTTTTAATATTTGTTTATACCCAGTGGAACAGTTCCAAGCAATCTCCTTCCTTCATTTAATCTTACAGTTATGCATATGCCCTATCATTTTTTTGTTAAAACACTTGGGAGATTAGCTGGAGGCTCCATTTAACTGGAAGTAACTGACAGAATTAAAATCTCTAGCCACACAATCTTATCTGCATTGAGTGAAACTATAAAAAATGGTGTAGCCTTTTCTTGGAATTAATTACCTTGCTTCCCAAGCAATATGTTTTCCTTTTGTTCACATTTGTCAGTTGGAAAATTTTAAGGACTTTAAAAGAGTTTAAAGCAAACTGCTGTGATTTCCATTTCAAAAGTGGCATGCATGTGTGTTGATTCAACCTGCATAGTCTGTCACTTACATAGCTCACCTGAAAAGGCAAAATTATCTAGCTGAACAAAAGGGAACTGTATCAAGTCAGTTCTTAAATGGAGCATAGACAAACAGAAGATTTAAAGCATAAAATGGTGGATACCACTGTACAAGACTAAAATTGCTGGACAAAATGCATCTACCCCTAGCTAGAATAAGTGAAACCTCCTGTCACAAGTTTTCAGAGAGCTATTTAAATATGAGCTAAACTCTTCAAAATAACAGCTTTGATGAAATAACAGATTTTAAAATTACAGTGTTCTTGCAGAAGCACTTTCTTTATTCAAAAGACTGTATTGATTTCTGAAATGCTGTCATCACTGTTGGATGACTGCCCTAGGCTTTGATTTCAAATCCCTAGTCTGTTGTTACGTGGTTGAAGGTTAGAAGTACACATGTGATACTGAGTAAGAGTTGGCATTTTTCATGTCTTCCTCCACCTTTTGTCTTGTTTATATTTTAGCAGTAAAACCATGTGTCTCATTGGCCTTTCAAACTTTACATGAATGGATGGTTTCAGTAAATAATTCTGAGAAACCTTTTAGATTCTTAAATTTTTCTCAATTAGGGTGTTTTAGCTCATCTATTAACCAAAACACATAATACCATCATAGATATAGTGGGGTATCAAGCCCTTCAGACATTTTGGAATTCAACTCCCAGAAAACCCAGCCATCGTGGCCAGTAGGAAGGGGTTATTAGAGTTGTAGTCCAACACATTTGGAGATCCAAGGTTTTTCACTCTGCCTGCTTTCCTCCACCCCTCCTCAGCCTTCCTGGTTCCTTATAGTTCAGTTGTTCTTTTTAGTTCAGGAACTTTTTGCTCTATTTGTTACACTTTTATTTGTAAAAATATGGTGATTTGCAATTGAAACACACACACACACAATATTTTGAATTCCATAATTTTATGCCAAATTAAGTTATATGTAATGCATGCATGTTTTCACAGTAATAGAGTGACCTTCAGTTTGCAAAGGGTGACAATTTTTCATTAGAGAGAGGGGGAGGGAGAAACACAGACAAAATATGTTTAAAAACATTTTAACAATAACAACAAAAATCATCCGCTACAACCCCCCCCCCTCCGCCCGCTTCAACTTTCTGGAAATTTTACATCTCTACTTGGGTAGTTTAGCAGAAAACTACTTTAATCATTCCATTTTGGTTTGGAATATTCATGCCATTTCATCTGCCCCAGTCTTCCAAATGCTACTGCCTGCTGTTCTCAACTATCTATAAGGTAGCATTATGTCCTGTTACATAGTAAAGGTAGGCAATTTATTTGGGTACAGTGGATGCTGATAATAACCTTATCGTCAGATCACCAAATGAATGTTTTTGAAAACCAGCTTACTGTGATGTTTAAATTGTTGCACTTTGCTATGGGTGACCCAGGCTCAAGACCCAACACTGAATGACCTTTGAACCATCATTCTTTCATACCACTCCGTATTTGTCTTGGAATAAAATAAATAAATAAAAGAGAGTGGTGTTCCATTGCCTAAGGTCATTGGAGAGAAGACAAGATAGGGAAAGCACTCCCTATTGATATTCGATCAGCTTCATCCCTCCTAACATTCAGAAAAAGAGTGAAATCCTGGCTTTGGGACCAAGCGTTTGCACCCTAGCACGACACGGCACTTTAGACTGGTCAGTTGGCAAATTGGTGGTTAAGATCTAAGACTTTGGATGGGACATTGTTTTAATGGTGATTAATGTATATGTTTTTAATATTAACTGTATTTTAATGTATTGAATTCTAGGTGTATTTTAATGTATTTTAATTTTAACTGTGTTTTACTATGTATTGTTTGGCATCGAATTGTTACCGTCTGTTAGGCTGCACTGAGTCCCCCCTCGGGGGTTGAGAAGTAGCGGGGTATAAACACTGGAAATAAATAAATAAAATAAGATGCAAGCAAAGCTTAATACAGATTTAATTTATGTTTAATGGATGATAACCAGACTCATTTGCTTGGCACCTTTTTAGGTGACAACTGGTACATAAATATAGTCTCTCTTACTTTCTCTTGATTATGAGCTGTAATGATCCTGCACTGTTGGCCACTATGATGAGCCTGAGTGATTTATGTTTTGAATAAATATTAGAAATTTCATAAGTCATTTATGTTATAAATATAAGAAATCTCAAATACAAGTATGATCCAGTCCTACATGGATCTGAGTATGAACTAAGCAGAGGAAAAAGTAATTTTATGTTGTGAGAAAAACATTCTACAACCATCTCTGGAGACAACAACTATTTTCAGAAATAGAGTTTGCACAGTAATATTATTTAATTGCTGTGTTTTATGTTACACTCCAGAGAATATCTATAGGATCCCTTTTGGGAAGGTTTTCAAAGCAGAAGGTTGCAAAGTATCCACCCTCTTCCCCCTCGAGATTCTTCTTTGCAGCTTTATTTTTAGACAGAACTAAAAAAAATAGCTATCAGAAATAGCTATCAAAAGATCCTTGATTCTATTGTTTGACACTTACAGCTCCTGATTATGTCACTTCCATCACATTTTTAAAATAACAATTTTGAACTCTGATTAAAAGTGGGAAATCATGGGGTGTGGTTTTGCTTTGACACAGGGTTTTGCAAAGGTCAGGTGGGTGGCTTTTGGGGTAGAATCAAAGGTATAATGTCCCAGCTTTATAGCAATGTTTGTTTTGAAATTTATTTTAAACTCTTCCAGGATGCTAGAAATCATGTAACAAAAAAAAACCGCCATGATGATATGTGAGAAGTATACTCAGTAGATTATTATCAAGAGTTTATACTCACGTGCTGGAGATGTGATGAAGAAGACCAAATTCTCATAACATACCATGGGATGAGAACCAGCATGGTATAGTAGTTTGAGTATTGGAACAAGACACTGACAGCCCAATACCAAATGTACAAGTAGATGGATCCCTGAATCGTAACTCCCCCAACATCTACTTGGGAAATATATTTAAATTGACACTGCCCTAAGCCAATATCTCCACAACAGTGTAGGATAGACAAGCCCATCTCTATCCCCGGAAAAGGGGGTGGGCGGGAATTCCCACATGGCCCCAAAGCAATCACTACAAGTTACACTGTGAAAAGAAGTAAGAGAGTGGGCAAAAAATATTCCAAGAGGCACATAGGGATGTGTTTTATATAAGCAAACAAACTCATGTCCCATCACACCATGGCCTGATCAGTTGTCAAAAAAAATATTATAGTCTGTTTCCACCCCTTGATGTCAACAAATTAATCCACACTTCCATTGCTTTACAGTATGGTAAAATGCGCTTTATTTTATCCTCATCATATCAGAAATTACTTAAAGAAATCTAACTACAAAATTAAAAAATTGTCAGAAAGTATATATGTTATCAACTGGTAGATCTATAGGTGACCTTCACTAGTTCAGCAAGATTCTAGAGGTTCATACATTCTTCATTATTACATCAAATTATATTGCTGAAATGAAAGCTTGAAGAATGAAGAAGAGATTTTGATATGACTATCCTCTTGATCCATCTTACTTGTTTCATATGACAGGTGGGAAATGTTGGAAGTTTGAAAGAATTGAAGTCGCTCAGGAAGTGGTGAATACAAAATTATTAAAAGAGCCCAAATATTGGTCTGGCTCATCCTCTGTGTAAAGCCTTAAGATGTTCAAACTCACACCTCTTGCCACCTAAGAACAAGGGGTCATCACAGATTGGTGCAATAATTCTACCTAGGAATAAACTGAATTCAATGTGACTTACTTTGGTTAAGACTGTATATATTCTCTCTAAAATCATACTAGAATTTTCAACCAAGCCTTTCAGGAAGAGGGCTGTTATGAAACAGAATGTGGGAAAGGAGGGGTGAAGACAGAGGGAGAAAATTGCTGGTCAGAAGAAATTCCCAGGTTTAGAAATTGTTAATTTTAAGTGTATGTTTGTTGCATGCCATATGGCAAACCTCCTCGAGTCACCTTCAGGCTGTGACGGGCGGTATAGGAATATAGTAAATAAATAAATAAATTTGGTTTATCACTTTTTTATTCTCTGAAGTCTCTCTATTTCTGTTCTTAAAAAATTATTTTACGTTATAGATCATCATTCACAATCTTCACTGGTTGACCTTTTAGAGTAAAATTTAACACACTTTGGGAAATGCAAATCTTTCCAGAGTATGTGTGCCCAAAAAGATGGAAAGCTGTTTGGTTTTTGCTCAGAATGACTTGCTAAATTGGGTACCCAATTACAAGGCGACTTGTTTAACTTTGAGGGTGCGTGTAAATGTAGCATTGAGAATTGCATTCCTTCTGTGAACCTTACTGCCTTCTCCCCTTTATTTGATATTGTATGTGTGTATGGGTATGTATCTGTGTGTGTGATTGATAGATAGATAGATAGATAGATAGATAGATAGATAGATAGATATTAGGGCTGTTCTACAATTTCGGATATGCCCAAATTTCAGAAGTTTTTTGGATACTTCGACTTTTTTTAGCAATTTTGAGGCAGCCCTCCAAACAGGAATTCCGAAATCCAAAATTCCAAATTTCGGAATTCCAAATTTCGGATGTCATTTCCAAATTTTCTTTCTGATTGCTCATTGGCTGATGGCTAACAGCTGACTCTCCCTTCTGCTGATTTTTTGCCCATTTTTGAAAGCAGACGCCATTTTTTAAGACTTCCGAATTTCGGAAATACTTCCGAATCAATTTCGAAATTTATCGGAATTTTTTCAGAAGTCCATATAATCCGAAATGCCAGCTACAATTAGATCTGAAATGAGTTTTGAAAATTTTTTTCTTGGATCAACCAGCCCTAATAGATATATCCCAAATTAAATAGACATACTGACCATATGGACGTTATCTATGCACTGATTTACTGAATTATTATTCTGTAAATAGGTCTTCTACTGAATTCAAGCTTCATATTTCATACGGACCTGATCTGGAATTTCTTACTACTCAAGCAAAGATGCTACAAAACTTTCATTTGTTAACAAAAGGTTTCTGTAAGCCCTGCATGCTTTGGACCACACAGAAGAACATATATTGTATTGTGCTTATTTTCTAATTCTTTGTCTCCTTTCTTCATCCTTCTGTTTTCTTCTCTTGATTCTACTACTTTTTCTACTACTATAGTACTATAGCACTGTTTTACTTTCAGTGAATATTCTTCACATAAATGAGGCAGTGATTGCCAGAGACAGCATCTCAGATACATTTTTGCTCTGTTCTATTCTGCCTGACAACTGGGCTGAGAAATATGAAAAATAACTTTAGAATGTTTTTCCCACTAGGAACGAATGAGAACAGCACTAAAATGAAATGTGTTGCCAACTGTTTCACTTCCTTGTACAAATGTCACAGTTTGCACAAAAAATTGCTGGTCTAAATTCACCTCTGAAGGCTGAAGTACAAACTCAAGAACTACCTGAACTTTTCATCCCCGCCTGTTTGGTAAAAATATAGCCCATATTTTTTCATTGCAGAGTCACTTCCCAGAAAGCCCCAAGGACCCAATTTGATGTTTAGTGGCAATGCTCGGAAACAAGTATGCCTGAGGGTAATTTTCAGCTTGCCGTTGTGTGCCCATGGATAAATTCATTGCTAATTGCTATGCATCTTCATTCTATCTAATTTGTGACTGAGCCAGGCAGCAATTGCAACCAACAATTTGAAAGGACAGTTCAAAAGGAATATTGGGTGGTCATGCTGAGCCCACTGTTGGCACTGGAACTTCATTCTACTATACCCCTAAGCTTTCAGAATAATGAGCTAACAAATGAGCTTTCTAGATGATTTCATACACTTTCTAGACAGGCCTGGGGGGAATGTAGTCTACAGAGGGTGATGACAGTCCAAATGAACTGCTTTTGAATGAATGAATCTACCAATTGTCATGTATTTTTGCTGAGGTCTGGCACCCAAGTAGTCTTGGTTGCCTTGACAGGTGACCTCTTTCAGGATTTTTTGATCTCTTATTTACAAAGGTCATCTAGTCCGATCCCCTGCTATTCAAGAATACACAATTAGAGCACTCCTGGCAGATAGAATCAGAATAGAATGGAATATAATAGATTGGAATAATAGAATTGGAAGAGACCATATGAGCCATCTAGTTCAGCCCCCTACCAGGCAGGAAAAGCACAACCAAAGCACCCCTGACAGATGGTCATCCAGTCTATGTTTAAAAGCTTCCAAGGAAGGAGGTTCCACCACACTCCAAGGCAGAAAGTTCCACTGCTGAACAGCTGCTACAGTAAGGAAGTTCTTCCAAATATACAGGTGGAAACTCCTTTCCTGTAATTTGAACCAATTGCCCCAAGTCCTAGTTTCCAGGGCAACCAAAAACAAGTTTGTTCCCTCTTGCTTATGATGTCATTTCACATATTTTTACATGGCTTTCATGTCTCAACCTTCTCTTCTGTAGGCTAAACATACTCGGTTCTTTAAGACACTCCTCATAGGGCATGGTCCCCAGACCTTTGATTATTTAGTTGCCCTCTCTAGACACTTTCCAGCTCGTTAAACTGTGGCGCCCAGAATTGGACAGAATAACTCTGGGTTTCATATGGATTATATTAAAATTAATCAGAAAATAAGACCTCTGTATAGAAAATTCTGTTGCAACCTGGACCTGGAGGATCCCTCAGTAAACCACCATGAAGCTGCTGTGATTAAATGCTTTATTTAGAATAGGTAGAAAGGAGGAAAGAGATAAAAATATAGTCCACTGATGCTCCCAGCTTCCAAGTATTGCAAAGCAATAGTTCCAAAAGAGTTCAAAGATCCAATAAATGAAAAAGTAAGCTTGAAACCTCAATGGGCTTAAAACCAGAATAAGTTCTTTGCAAATGAGGGCTTGTCCAGAGACTTGAGTAACGTAGAGGCACAGTGGCCTGGTCCTTGGGACTTAGGTTCCGTGAAGCTTGGCAAGGGAAGCTAAACGTTGGCGCGAGATTCTGAGCATCACCGGGAACCCACTTAAATAGGTCCCGCATGGTGTTGATCTCTGAGATGCAGACTGCGTCGTAACTCTTTCCCATGGACAGTTTGTGGGGGTGACTTTCTCAAGCCCTTCAAGGAAGGCAAGTATGTCAGCTCCTTAACGGCCGCACCTGCAAATACAGAGGGTAGTGAAACTTTGCCTTCCCAGCGCTTCTTATCAGCTTGGGAAGGCGGAGGGCTGTGGCCAACCTTGACTGCTGGCTGACTCGGAGGCCTCCGCAAAGGTTTCTCTTTAGACTTGATTAAGGCCTGTGATTTAACATGGCTTCGGTCTTGCTTGGCTATGGGATCAGGCTGGGGCATGACAAATTCCAAAGATCTAAGTCTGATTGCTAACCTTAGGAATTTTAAGTGCTACCTCCAACATTGTATCCAATGTAAGAAGCAATTGTTAGAATTTAAGTGGAACGAACTTCTAAACACGTCTGTAACAAATAACTCATAGGAGTTTTGGTATTTTGTCAATGGACTGAGTAATTCAAGTCCAACACTTTTTTTATTTTTCTGACCTCTTTCAGGCTGATGAGCTCAGTGATAGGTTCTTCTGAATTGACCAATTGGTCTCCTATTTTAGAACAAGAAATTGTAGACCTGATCGTTGGTCTAAAAAAATGGAAAAGCAGCGGGATTGGATTTAATTATCCCAGAAATTTTGAAATCAGATCCTAAGTGGTAGATTCCCCTCCCCCCCTTCTTGGTGGCAGTGTTCATCATCATTAACAACATGGGCATCCTGCCAAATAGTAATGGTGCTTTTCCATTATAGTACCAATCTACAGAAAAGGTGACTCTACTGATCCTTTCAATTACTGGCCAATTAGCCTTCTATTGGTAGTTGGAAAGCTTTATGTAAACCTCCTATTAATTAAGTTGCAAACCTGGCTGGACCATAATAAAATCATTCATCCTGAACAAGCTGGATCCTGTAAGATGTGTCAATCTTGGATCACTGCTCAATACTTTCACATTTGGCAAACAAATACTCCAAGCATAAAGCTTCCAAGCTATTTGCTGCTTTCATTGAGTTAATATGAGGTTTTGACTCTGTAACAAGAAACCTATTGTGAGACAAGTTGAGGTCATTGAATATCAATCCCATACTTTTGTTTCTAACTAGAAAACTGTACTCTAATTAGATGCTTTGAGGGAGGTCAGTTAACTTCTAGAATTATTGCTACATGTGGGGTCAAGCAGAGCTTCATACTGACTCCTACTTTGTTCAACATACAGTATTCCTACATGACTTGCCCCAGATGAATGGTCATAGCCCCAAGCTCCATTCTACATATGTTCTCTTACTCTTACATGCAGATGATACTGTGTTATTATCCTTATCTACTATCAGCCTTAAACACTTACTTCATTGCTTCGCCAATTCCTGAAAAATAAATAGACTGGAAATTAGCTATGTTCAATCCAAAATTCTCATTTTCCCCCCCCAAATAGTGGAAGATCATGTCTTGGCAGATCAGTGGCCACAAAATTGAACAGGTCAAATACTTTCAACACTTTGGTATTTGCTATAGATATAACCTGTTGTGGCTCTCGCAGTGACAAGCAGTAATGACTTATGCACATAGCAACATTGCAGCAATATATTGTTTCTTTTACAGTCAGGGTAACCTGCTGCCCTCAAGAGTTTTGATGCTAGGATTGGTTCTCTATTACTGTATGGTTCCCTTATTTGGATTTCTGCAATCAATAAATCATTTAATACATCACATTCCAAGTTTCTCCAGAAACTAATGGGGCTCCCTAGATGTGTGCTTTACACTATTCTATGCATTAAGACAAATCAAAACACTCTTGAAACCTTGGCATGGCTGAGAGCAATGAAATTCTGATTTCATATACCTTTTCAAGCAGACTCCAATAGCTATATTCCATCTCTGTTATCAGATCATTTTACTTCATAATGGTATTTTTTGAATCTCAGAAATTCCACTTTTAATGTTCACAAATGTAGAAGCCTGCAAGTCAGTCAAGAGCAGACTTTTGGATCATGGCTTCCATAATCTGACTCTTGCAGCAAGGACAACTTGTTCTCCTACCACATCATTAATTCCATGTGAGCATCCAGTCATGGCAGCATATCTTCACATTTTGATTAATCCCACCGAGAGGAGAGCTATGGTAATGTGTTGCAATCAGTTCTTTTGGATGGGAGATATTTAAAAAGTGGAACGTTCCAAAAGGGTTTGTTTTTGTGACTTGATCTCTGTTGAAACACTTCATCATTCTTTGTTTGTTTGTCTGTCCCGTATATGATAATATACAGATGAAATACAGGAATTCCATTTTTTCAGTGTTCTCAAATTCCATATCTTATGAACAACTCTGATGTGTTCTTTTGTGAGACTGTTACAAATTTTATCCTTTTGTCTTCTTTTTATCTGTGACTTCCTCTTGTATATACCTGTGTTATCTGCCAGTGTTGTTGTTGTATGCCAATAAAGGCTGTGTGTGTGACACAGTATTCCAGGTGAGGTCTAACCAAAGCAGAATAGAGAGGCATCATGACTTCCCTCAATCTAGACATTATACCCATTTTGATGCCTCCCAAAATCCCATTGGTTTTTAAAGATGAGGCAAAACACTTTTGGCTCATGTTCAATTTGTTGTCCACGAAGACTCCAAGATCTTTTTCACATGGACTGTTGTCACTTTTCTACCTAAGTTTAATATCTTTCAATGTGTTGTCAAAGGCTTTTAAGGCTGGAATCACTGGGTTGCAATGAGTTTTCCAGGCTGTATGGCCGTGTTCCAGAGGCATTCTCCCCTGATGTTTTGCCCACATCTATGGCAGGCCTCCTCAGAGGTTGTGAGGTCTATTGCAAACTAGGCAAGTGGGGTTTGTATATCTGTGGAACAATCAGGGCCAGCTAACACCTCCCAACAAAGAATTTCCCCAGGCAGGAAGCAGCCAGACTTTGAAACTGAAAGGCAATTCAATGCTAATCAAGCTGGCCAATTGCAACATTCACACTTGCCTCAAACAGACAGGAGTTATTTCTCCCACCCTGGACATTATTCCACAGATATATAAACCCACCAAAGGAAGCATAATAGTTTAGGATGTACAAGACCAAGTCTCTTCTCTGATATCTTGATATCTTGCTGTCATATGTTGCAAAAAAAATGACCTAATGTGAAACCTGACTCTAATAAAGAGCTATCAACATGTTTTCAAATGGCCATCTCCAAATAACTTTTCACTTTTATTTTGAAGTATGCAGTAAATAACATTTCAAAGGTGACAAGGAAGTTCTGCCTGAGATTCTATGACAGCCAGATGAATCAGTTACATCAGAACTCACACCAAGCAAGTCCACAATAAATAAATAAATAAATATGCCTTGAACAAACACTAGAAACAGCATATAATATTTCAGACAATATTATTGCCCATAGCTATTAGTCTGGATTTGCTGATATTGAATGGAAATATGCATCTTGCTATTGAGTTGAATTCTAATTGTTAATTTATTTTGAATTTTGTTTCTTTATTCCCTCCCCTTTCCCCCTAAATGTACTCTTTTTTATTCCTAAAAGTTGAAATCTAAAAAGCATTGAATCACCACAAATAATAAGGGCTAAATAGAATTCCATCAATATATAATATATAACATACTCAGACTAGAATGATATCCAATTTAAAATTGCTGAAATCATACACACAATGAAATAAAGACATATGTATCCCTAGGCTGTCTGTCTGTCTGTCTGTCTCCTATGAATGAGGTGTTTGAGATCTTTCCTTGTTTTGGTTGGAATCTGTTATATCAAACACATCTAACAGATTTCTCATGACATAAGATTGTAAAACTTAGCCAAATAAGAAGTGACTGCTACCTTAAATCTGCAGGCCTTCATGTTTCTG
This sequence comes from Anolis apletophallus, assembly GCA_030556195.1. Lineage (NCBI taxonomy): Eukaryota > Metazoa > Chordata > Lepidosauria > Squamata > Anolidae > Anolis > Anolis apletophallus. Next base: position 116,951,293 of record JARBWK010000002.1, on the reverse strand, counting down.
CAGGAAGGCCGTCTCTGTGTGTGTGTCTTCAGCAGGTGGATTCCAAATGGGCCTCTAGGGTTTTCATCTGCAGCTGGACTTTATGAAATGAAGGGCAATAAGGTCATCAAGTTCAAGAATGATTTATAAGCACTGGATTTGAAAGATTAATCCTTTCCAAAACCCTAGGGTGTAATAGAAAATGAAATTTGCCATCTTAGGAGATGGTATTTTCTTCTCATTGCTGTTGGTATTCTCTTATAGGGCACCATGTTGCCAGAGGTGCTGAATCTGAATTAATATGCAAAACCTAGTCCTCTGGGAATGTATGGTTATTAAACATCATGCAATGGGTTGTTGCAAAAGAAAGGTCAGTGGCTTTGAATAATCCCTGCAATAATTCCTTTATCTTGGTCTTGGGTGGCATCTTTGTTACTGGGGCTTTGCTAAAAACCACTTTAAATATCTCCTTGCAGATTTTAATTATTTTACATAATTCCATCTTCCAATGTGAGTTCATTTGGCATTTTGTTTTCCAACTTGGTGCATTGTTATGTTGTCACTTTCGGGACATTACAGGAGAAAGATGATATTTTCTTCTTATTTATTTATTTTTATTTATTTATTTATTCGGTTTTATATTCCGCTCCTCCCTACAGGCTCGGGGCGGATCACAACATTCAATAAAAACATCAAGATACAACAATGTTAAAAATCTCAAGGATTACAGATTCTTAAAACTCATAGACATGGTCATACAGTACATTTTCGGGTTAGCTAAAAGCAAGTCTAAAAAGGGCGATCTTGCACGCTTTCCGGAAGGGGACAAGCTCTTAGATCGCGCGGGTATCGGCTGGGAGTGAATTCCACAGCATAGGTGCCGCAGCAGAAAAGGCACGCTGCCTGGTTGTGGACAAGTGGCAGAAGTGGATTGATGGAATTTCTAGCAGGTTCTGCTCTTCTGTGCGCAGTGATCTCGGGGGAACGTACGGGGAAAGGCGGTCCCTCAGGTACACAGGCCCTAAACCGTGTAAGGCCTTGAAGGTTAAAACCAACACCTTGAAGGCAATTCGGTACTCGATAGGAAGCCAGTGCAGTTGCTGTAAGATGGGAGTAATGTGCTCTCTCACTGGTGCTCCCACCAGTAAGCGAGCAGCGGCATTCTGTACTAGCTTGAGTTTCCGGATTGTCAACAAAGGAAGGCCAACGTAGAGGGTGTTACAGTAGTCCAGCCTCGAGATGACCGTCGCTTGGATCACCGTGGCCAGGTCATCCCTGGACAGGTAGGGTGCCAGTCGCCTAGCCTGTCGAAGATGGAAAAATGATGTTTTGCTGACCATGGAGACCTGGGTCTCTATGGGCAGCAAAGGTTCCAAAATGACACCCAAACTCTTAACAAGGGATGACAGGCTAAGTTGCTCGCCATCCAGATGCAAGATCTCTGTCTTTGACGGATTCACCTTCAGCCGGCTGGAGCGCTGCCATCCAGTCACGGCTTCAAGACATTGATGGAAACAATCGGGTACGGTATCCGGCCTGCCGTCCATTCTCAGCAGCAGCTGGGTGTCATCAGCGTACTGATAACACTCCAGACCAAAGTCGCGGGCCAGTTGGGCCAGGGGGCACATGTAAATGTTGAATAATAAAGGGGAGAGGATGGCCCCCTGGGGGACCCCACAACTTAGTGGGAGCCTCCCAGAGACCTCCTCTCCCCTCTCCACATGTCCCGGTCCTGGAGGAAGGAGGCCACCCATTTAAGGGCAGTCCCCCTCACCCCAGTCATGGCTAAATGGTGGGTCTTCTGTTAAATATTATCTAGATGTGTAGCCAGGTCAAATCTTATTATCATCAAGCTAATGGACATCACAATATTAACAAGTACAGTCCTTACTACAAACATGACCATCATTAAGTACTGCTCCAATCCTAATTCTTGTATCAAAACTAAAACAATCATAGGTTAAAAATATCTCTCTGACTTCCGGTCTGGGAGTGAAAGGTGGTGGACGCCGAAAGGCTCAGCTCTGTCGAGCTAAAAGCTTTTGCTCAAGATTGGGGGGGGAAAGCGGCAACCCCGGCTGAACCTTGAAGTAAGGAGGTCAGCTCTAGTCAGGGGGGTGAAGAAGGTGCCAACGGTGGTCCGGTGCGCCCTGTGTGGACGCTCCACCATCGGTCGCCGACCCACACCCCGCGGCCTGGAATCTGCAGAAGCTCGAGGTTCTCGCATCCTGAGGGAGAGAGACCACAGCACCACCCCACCCCAGAGCCTCTTTGGAGAAACTACTAAAAGAAGGTAAAGAAGAAACTTCAATCCTCTTAAGAGGTCTCAGAAAAATCATAGTTTTGAGGAAGAAATAACTTTAATTTTCACGGAGGGGCGGACACTCAAAAAGGATCGCTACCCCTTTAAAGAAAAACTAACCCAAATGGAGGATATTGGTAGCAACCGCCTCCAAGCATATAGACTTAAAGCCAAAGGTGGCAATGCCATAGAGCTTTGAATATAGCCGGCACAAGAAGACGAGGCGTGAGGAGCGACACAAGACGGGCGCGACGCAGGGGAAAGGCCGGGAGAGAAAGCGGACCGAGGATTGGGGAAGCCACTGGGAGACCCGAACCGGCGACTCAAAGAGGCGAACCCAAATTGAGGGAAGTACCTTTAAATTCCTCACTCCTCATCCCGGGCCCTGGGACGACGGGGGAGGTGAAAGAGCAACCCGCACACGCCACGCAGAGCGCCCAAGAGCGAGAGCGGCGGACGCAAAGACGCTCGGCGCTAGAACGCCAGAGCACTAACACGTCACGACGTTGTGAGACACTCCCACTGCTCGGCGTCTAAGGAACCCAATTCGGAAGATAGAGCTGCAATAGAACAGAAAACACCACAAACTGGAACCTGAGGGTTCTCTCCATTGAAAAAGCTACTTGTAACACCCGGGAGTTAATAAGTGAAGGAAAAGAAGGAAAAAGACCCCAAAAGAGCGACCCGCTCTCATACAGCGGGGCAAACTGGTCGGACTCTGTATCAAAGGAAATAGCGGATCCTGCTTGCACAGCCCCTAATCTAAACAAAACCAAACAACCACATACAAAGAGAAGGGCGGAAGACTGGTTTCTTTATTTGTTGTTATTTTTGGCAGACATACCTCGACTATTTTGTTTATTTGACTATTCCCAGCTTGAACTAAATCTAAATTTCCCACTAAGCTTCATGATGGGAACAAGGAAAAAACCTGATAGAGACCCTAGAAGTAATAATAATAGCAATGAGAGAAGAAACTCAGTTGCAGAAGAACCTCAGCTAAAAGACCAATTAAAAGATTTGATCTTCGAGATGAGAAGACTAGGAGGAATCGTGGAGAAAGGGTCCGAAGAGCGGAGGCAAATAAGAGAGGATCTTTCCGACCTGAAGAGAGACATGAAAGATATGAGAAGGGATATGACCTCAGTGAAGAAAGAAGTTACCGCCCTCTACGACAAGATGGACATAATTCAACGTAAGGAAGAAGAATTAAGACAAAAAGTGGACAGGGAACATGAGAAAATAAGAGAATTGGATAAGACTCAGTCAGATCTTGAAAAAAGGAATATGCAACTTGACCTTTTTCAAAAAGAATACCAACTTAGACTTCGAGGCGTCCCGGAACAGGGAATGGAGACGCAAGAAGATGTCTGGAAGATAGTCATCGAGTTGGCGACCACGATACTACAAAAAGAACCTTCACAAATCGAGGAGAAAATAGACAAAGCCTTCAGAGTCCACACAGCATTTTCGAAAAAGAATAATTCGGAAAGGGACATCCTTGTGCAGTTCAACTCAACAAGAATTCGAGAAGAAATTTTAAGAAAACAAAATGACACACCATACAAAATAAATGACAAAAAATTATAATACTTAGAGAAATTCCCACCTCCATCCTTGAAAATCGGAAAAAATACTACTTCGTGACTGATATTTTAAAACAAAGAAACATCCGCTTTAAGTGGGAAAAATTTGAAGGATTACAAGTCACATGGAAGAACAAAAAATACTGGTTGACCACACAAGAAAAGGCTGAAGACTTTTGTAGGAAACATCTCAAAGACACGTCGTTCTCTAAGCGGTCACCAGTAAAAGATTTTAAAAGACAAGAGGCTAAAAGTAATCAAGAGAAGTCGAACCGCAACCAAGAGAGAAATAATAAAGCTGAAAGGGAGAGAGAGCAAGGGGATCGGACCAAGGACAAGATTCAGGGGGCATGTGGACAAACAATAGAATCCGACCAGGAGCAAACAATGGACGAGGATGGAGAAATTGACTCCCCAGGTGAAGAGAGCTCTGGAGAAGAGGAGGAATCATAAAGCTAATGGAGGTAAAATGCTTATCTATAAATATAAATGGATTGAACATACCTGAGAAAAGGAAACAAACCTTTTTTTTATCTAAAAAAACAAAAAGCCGCGATTTGCGCCATCCAAGAAACTCATATAAAAACCTCCAAAACCGATCTCCTCGAAAACAAAGGAATGGGAATCTTATTTTCGTCCACCATTGAGAAAAAACAAAGAGGGGTAGCACTCTATATAAGACATGATTTACAACCCAAATTAGAGTTTGCAGATAACGAGGGACGGATGGTGGCCACCTCGATATTAATTAAAGGAAGGAAAATTCTAATAATTAACATTTATGCCCCCAATGGGGCAAAAGTTAAGTTCTTTGAATCCCTAAGGAAAAATCTTGGAAATTGACGCCGAAGGACACATTATTTTAGGGGATTTTAACGGTATTGTCGATGAAAAATTGGATAAGAACTATAGTAATCAAAAAAATAGAACTGCGGCAAACAGACTCCCCAAAGTTTTTTTTGAGTGTGTTCAAAGTTATGATTTAAAAGATGTCTGGCGATTGCAAAACGAAAAAGCCAAAGACTTCACGTTCTTCTCCGGGAGGAGAAAGACGTGGACCAGAATCGACATGATTTGGATGTCTAGGAACATTCTCAACACCAATGTCAGGGCGAAAATCCATGCGAGACAAATCTCAGATCATGCACTAGTTGAGACTACAATTAAATTTGGGCAAAAACAGTTCTCCTGGAAACTAGAGGACTGGCTCCTCAAATCAGATTCCCAAATTCAGAAGAACAAAGAATTACTCAAGGAGTACTTTGAATTAAATAATTCATCTGAAATAAGTATAACCAATATATGGGACGCTGCAAAAGCAGTAATGCGGGGAAACTTCATTGCCCAAAGACACTATCTGAATAAAAAAAGGAATAGTGAAATGGCCTCGCTGAATGCAGAACTGGACAAATTGGAAGCTCATTTAAAAAGGAACCCAAATAATACGAAAATAGCAAAAAATATTCTATTTACGAAGAAACAACTTAGTTTGTTATCGCTAGACCAAATAGAGAGAAGAATGAAGTATCTGAAACAAAGAAACTTTGAAAACTCAAACAAACCAGGGAAATGGCTTGCCTACCAGTTCAGAAAGCAAAAACAGAGTAACATTGTGAATAGAATTAAGAACCGAGACAAGATAATGTTGAATGACAAGGAGATTCTAAAAGAATTTAGAACCTTCTACAAAGAACTCTACAATTCTAATAATCTAAACAAGGAAGATATTCAAAGCTATATTGATGCTCTAAGATTGGACAGAATTGAGGAAACAGACAGAGAATTGTTAAATAAGCCAATCACGGAGGAAGAAATCAATCTTGCAATTAAAAACTAAAAACTGGAAGGCCCCGGCCCAGACGGCCTGACCGATCAATTTTACAAAAAATTCAAAGAGGAACTGGTGCCCTTCCTAAAAAAAAAAGTGATGAATAATGTGCTTGACGAAACCTCCCAGAAACCTGAAAAGTGCCAATATTATAGTCCTTGCGAAAGAAGGGAAAGACCCAGAAAAGGTAGAGAATTATAGACCTATCTCCCTGTTAAATCAAGACTATAAACTTTTCACAAATATATTGGCATCAAGACTTAAAATCTTTCTTAATAAATGGATTGGCAGGAACCAGACTGGATTCCTTCCAAGACGCCACATGAAGAACAACATAAGAAATGTTATTAACTTGATAGAACACCTCGACAGGAACATTGACCAAAAGGCAGCATTCGCTTTCCTCGATGCGGAGAAAGCTTTTGACTGCATAAGCTGGGATACTATTGAAATATTACTAAGGGAACTGGACTTGGGTGCTCCATTTATTACTGCGATCAAAGGGATCTACCACCACCAATCGGCAAGTGTTATAATTAATGGCATAAAATCAGAACCATTCGAGATCTTGAGAGGGGGGTCAGACAGGGTTGTCCCTCCCCTTTAATTTTTAATTTTATCCTTGAATTACTTCTAAAAAATATCTCCAAGGATCCAGAACTCAAAGGTATCCAGATTGGCAAAGTCAGCTATAAAGCCTTCGCATTCGCTGATGACCTAGTTTGTGTCATACAAGATCCTTTGGACAATATAGATCACTGGCTAAAAAAGATAAATAAATTTGGGGAGATTTCCGGCTTCAAGCTCAATAAGAAGAAATCTAAACTCATAACCAAAAATATTAAAGGCGAAGAATTAAGAGAGATTGAGACCAAGTCAGGAATGGAGATAGTGAAGAAATTTAAGTACCTAGGAATTACTTTAACGAATAATAATTGCCAATTAGCCAAAAACAATCACGAACACCTGTGGAAAGAAGTTAAGAAGGATTTAACAAGATGGCGAACCTTTAATTTATCCTTATTGGGCAGGATCTCCACCATCAAAATGAAAGTCTTCCCAAGAATTAATTTTTTATTTCAGATGCTCCCCATCCTAAAAAATACGCAAATCCTGAAGAGATGGCAAGTAGACCTTGCTAAATTTATTTGGCTGGGCAAAAAACCCAGGATAAAACAAAAAGATCTCATGGAAAAGACAGAATTGGGGGGCTTCGGCCTACCCAACCTGATTAAATATTACGAAGCAAATTGCCTCGAGGGAATGAGAATGTGGGCACTATTAAACAACAAAGAAATGCTCAATTTAGAAGGTCCAAAGAATAGATATGGATGGCATGGCTACCTGATTTATAATAAAGCGGCAGCAGACTCGAACTTTAAAAACCATATAATTAGGGCGGCCACTTTAAATATCTGGAATAAATTCAAAAGGATTATATATCCCAAGATCCCCTTTGGACATCCCCTCTTGAGGCTTTACAGATAAACAAAAAGCAAGAAGGAAAATGGCCGACCTATGCAGAATTAACAAAAATTGAAGGACACTCAGTTCTCTTAAAAAAACAGGATGAATTAACCCATTTAAACTTAAATTGGTTCCAATATAACCAAATTGTAACAAGATATAACGAGGACAAAAACTAGGATGGATGACAAACCCTCGAAAGGGGAAAAATCTGGCTCCATACCGAGAAAAAAAACAGTCAGCAAAATCTATAATTTCCTAGTGGAAAAGAGTTTGAAAGCAATCCAACCAAGGATTATATGAAAAATGGCGGCAAATTTGGGATCTGATATCCCTAGAGATGACTGGGAGACTTTATGGAAAGTGAAGCAAAAATTTACTTACGCTTATTGCCAAAAGGAAAATACATACAAAATGATGTACAGGTGGTACATTACTCCCCCACCAACTAGCAAAATCAACAAGAGCAACCAGGATTTATGTTGGAAATGTCAAAAGAAAAGGGAACTTTTTTCATCAGTGGTGGACATGTAAGATGGCCTCTTCCTTTTGGAATATGATACATAAAAATATTTTAAAAATCTTTCAAAAAATTGGTCAAAAACCAGAATTGTATCTTCTTAACATAACGGGACTAGGATTGAGTAAACCTAATGATAAGTTACTAACTTACCTCATTATTGCAGCTCGTATAATCTACGCCAGGATGTGGAAAGTTCCTGAAACTCCAAATGAAGACGCCTGGATCATAAAAATTATAGAAATAGCCGAAATGGACAAACTCACCTGTTGGCTAAGATACAATTCTAATATGGCTTTTGAGGACACGTGGAAACCCTTTATTAAATTTATTAAAGAGAATTATAATTTAGATTTAAAAGGTTTTAATTTGTAAGGAGGTTACCCCCTCTCAACCAAGATTTCTGTAACATTAACAACGACAGAAAAATATGGAGATGTGAAGTCTAAACTGTGTACTTTTTTGTATGTGTGTAATGTAAACACTTCCCAACCCCATCACACCTTTTTTCTCTCTCCCCTCTCCCGTCCCCCCTCCCCTTCCCTACCTAATGCTCCCTATTCCCCACCGATACCCGTTTCCCCTTGTGTTCCCAACTTTTGTTGTATTTGTTTCCTTTTATCAATAAAAACCATTTAAAAAAAAATCTCTCTGAGCACATCCTTCCATGTCAGGGGTAGAGAACATGGTGCCCTTCATTTGTTTCTGTATTACTACTCCCATCAGTCTTAGCCAAAATTGCAAATGTTAAGAGGCTATGGTAATTAATCTTCTATGCTCATTTATCAGGGAATAGAGCCCATTGAGCATCAAATGGATTCATTTTTGAGAGAGCTTGAATGGTGTAACAGAGGTTAAAAATAGGGACTACTCGACAATAGTAACAAGTAAAAAAAATCCAGAGGTAATAAAAAAACTAGTTTTATGTTGCAAAATGTCCTTGAATATATTTAACTTTTTTCCAACTCTTTCAAGACAGAGAAGGCTTTATTTTCTTTTTTGACTCATTCTTTCTGTCTTAAATAACAAAGACAGCCATAACAACACAGGAGGGATTATAGCAGTAAATCAGTAAATAAAAGGCTTTAGCATCATCAGAAGAGTCATACAAAAGCAGGGGTGAATGTAAAAATCCAGTCCTTCAGTTCAGAGTCAATAGAAGCCAAAGAAAACCTGGAGGTTGATAATACAGAATGTTTGATGATATGTTTAGCAGCAAAATTGAAAGATGTGCTCAAATTGCTCTAATGTAGGGAGTTGGAAATCTTGCCCTTTGCCCCTTTGTTCCAAAAAGGGAAGCCAAAATGCTATAGTTTTTGAAACAAAGAACTTGGGTCTATCAAATCTTTCATACTAGAGCTTCATATTAAGACCAGGGAATGCTCAAATTACAGAATTATAATGCTACTATTTCATACTAACTACCATGGTGCAATTCTGTGGAATCCTGGGATTGGCATTGTAGGGAGAGACATTTAGAAAATCTCAAACAAAGAGCTCCTCTTGTGCCTCAGGCCAAACAACAAACTGCCAGGATTTCATCCAATTTAGCCAGCTAAAATCAGATTATTTTGGTCAGGAAACTATCAGAGACCCATAGTTGAGAAAAGTAAGGAATAAATAAATGCAAATTCCAAAACCAAGTTAAATTCTTTTTTTAAAAAACCTCTCAGGCTGCATTTGTTTTCTTTTTACAGAAGGGTAAGGAGAGACAGGAAGTGGGAGATGGCATCTTTAGCAGGACAGAAAGGCATCTTCGTAAAGCCATCAACACCTGGAATTCAGATGACATGTATTGCTTATTTCCCCCCACCTTAAGCCAAAATGGAATTTAATTTGTATTTTTAATTAAAAAAATCAATTGAGAGATTGTTTCATACATAGACCAATGATTTTTAAATGGCATTGAACTTTGTTTAGATGGATAGAAACTAAATAACACATGTCTTTTAATTTGTCTATGTACCAAAAAGATTTTTTTTAAAATCTACCATTTGCTTTGTATTTTACAGATGCCCAAGGACTCGACCCGGAAGTCTCGAAGGCAAACTCCTTTGGATTTATTGGGTGCATGTCATCTGTTCAATACAATCACATAGCTCCACTGAAAGCTGCCTTACGACATCCCAATATAGCACCCGTGACAGTCTTGGGCTCCTTGTCTGAATCAAATTGTAGGGCTTTGGTAGCTCTTGATGTGAATACAGTCACTACAATATACTCTTCATCGGGTAATCTCAACAATTTTTGTGGTTCCTTTTTAATAACTCTAGTTTTCAGTTCTTCAGTTCTTCTTCTTAAAAAAAAGCTAATCAAACTAGGTCACTACAATGGTATTCTTCTAATACACTCCACATTTGAAGAGCTAGCTCAGCAGCAAGCTTATGACTATATTTTTATTAATTCAAGTTTGTTCACATTGCACCACTGAATCTCTTTTAGTAAAACTGATTTGTACTCTCAAATAGAAGGATTACAATGACTAGTCTCTTAGATGCTAGGACAACCTAGTAGCTGCAACTATTACTACTGAATGAAAACAGGGGGAAACTGTTTTTGTTTTTAACTAAACAAGTGCCAAACTGATCAGCAATGCCTAATTGAATTTATTTATGTACCTGTCTATTTCTTCACCTGCTTTTGCTGAACCAATTTAACAGAGCAGAGACAGGAAAGTACCATCTGGAAACCCAGAAGCGGAAGTAATGAGTAGTCTGAGGGCTTTTAGTCTGTGAAAAATCACACTTGAATTCTCATTGCTGTAGGAAGCACATAGAAAAGCCTATTCCTGCAGCAACATATGTAAACTTCAGTGCGTTGGAGAGGTCACAATTCTTTCTTCGCACTGTATGATTACAGTCATAAGAACACACTGATAGACACCTCCATATTGCTACTAGCTCTCATTATGAAGGAAAATCTTCTAGTGTGCCATGTATTTTGATCACTACTGCAACACATGGCTTTCATATCTCTCACTAGTAGCATTCGGAGCAGAGGTCTAATCGGGGTGGGAATAATGCAGCCCTCTAGATATGATTGATCTACAGCTCTCCGGATTATCCATTCTGGTTATGCTGGCTAGGACTTCTTGGAGTTGTAAGTCAACTATCTCAGCATCTGCAGTATTCATATCCTAATGTCATGGTAAGCACCAGACATAAATCATAATGGTGATTCATCATCAATGTGGTGAGAAATCAAGACAAGTGAAAAGTAGGGACAAATGTGTGTGCTCTAAAAGGTCCTATGATATAGTGGAAAGATTGCCATGAGTAATACAAACAGGAAGGGAACAGTTTTGTATTTTTATTGAAGAAAATTGATTTAAAAATGCCACAAAGTGATTAATAAATTAACAAGTGAAAACAACATCAAAGTAGTGCCCCCAAATGTAGTGAACAGTTACATTTTTAAAAAGATATATTAAATAATATAGCAAATTTGCCTGAAAATAGAGAGTGACTAGTCAAACCAACTTAGGAAAGGGTTCATCCAGTTCAGCATTGTGTCTTTTGGAAATTCGTAAGCAAGCCATGTGTGCTATTGCCTGCACCACAGAATCATAGAATCAGAAGGGGTCCTATGGATCATCAGGCCCAACCTTTTTTTTGAAGATATCTAGAAAATAATACCACATGCAATTATGGCAAGAAGTTCTTATTTGAGTTCAATTGAAATCTAATCTTCCATATTTTAAAAACATTAAAGCTCCTACCACAATGTTTTTATCTTTTCTTCAATTGATTTTCACCCAAATGCTCTTTATTGGTCTAGTTTGGTTGCTCACATTTCTGTGCAAGTGAATTGAATTTCTTTTTGACATATAGTCCTACTTCCCCACTTCTTCCCTATGATTCTTTCCCTCAGATGTTTAAATTCAAATAATGGGGATCATCCTGCCAAGTGTCTATTATACCCCTAAAGTGCTATTTATTTATCTTCCTGCATTCCTTCACTTTTGTTTCTAGCTTTATCCTTTCTGTCTTCCCTTAGATTCTCACCAAATTTCCTCAGAAACACCTTTGCTTTGTCTTCCGTTGTCAGCCAGTATTTTCTGCCTCTATATGTATTAAAGCCTCTGTCTTTTCCCATCTAAATCTGATGTTGTTTCTTTTTTAAAATGTCTGTCAAAAAGTAGTATTTATTTGTTCTCTCCAATAAGTCAGTTGGGATTTCCTTCAGAATTGTTACTTTTTTGCCCTTGTAAGAGACAGGTCTTTTGGCTTGCCACTTTAATGTTTCATCTCTAATATTTTTCATAATATAGTTCACTGTTATATCCCTTGGAACTTTGTTTCTCTTGGAATATCCTGAGTTAACTCGGTAGACTCTATCAATCTTACTGTCAAGAAAGGTTTCCGATTTGTCAAGGAGTTTAGTTGTGATGGAAGTTATTATTTCTCTTGCCTTTTCCTGGTCTTCCCCTTCTATGCCTCCGAATCTTAGTTGGAATTCTTTCTGTGCATATACTGTATGAGCTTGTCTATCTTCTAATACTATATTCTTGATTTTGAGTTGTTTTATTCTCTCCAGATTCCTTCTCTATTTTATTTTCAATTCATTATTCCTTTCTTCAAATCTTGTATTTCCTCCTTCATTTTTATCCTTATGTTTATCTCCTGCATTTCTTTTTCATCTCTCTCAAGTCCCCTCTCATTACTGCTTTCAGATCTCTTAAGTCACCTTTTAATTCATCTTTCATTTTTCTCCTGTCTTCATCGTCCCATTGTAACATCTTCCTAATGTCTTGCATCTCCATCAATATTTCTTTAAAGCCAATCTCACCTGCTCCAGAAGGTCTTCTTAACATTTCACCCCTTTTTTCCTTTTTCAGTTTCACCCTCATGGCCATTACTACCATTTCTGTTCTTAACTCCTCTCCATTTAGTTAACTTTCTCACCTTTTAAATGGCTACTGATTTCCATTGTCCTTTTAACTTTTTCTCCTGACCGGAGCTCTTCTCTTCTGTCTTCATTCTTCTCCTTTATTAAGTGCCTCTGTATCTCTATGGTTCAGTCTCTCTATTTATGTCTCCCATTCTGGATCCTCCTCTTTTTCTTCTCCTTTGCCTTCACTTAAATTGCTCTGGATGTTATCTTGTCCTGTCTTGTCCTTACTTCCGTTCCATCTCCATCTGCAAATCTGTCTCTGTCTCCAGCTCTGTCTCCGACACCGTCTCTGGCCACTCTAGGATTTTCTAGCTGCTCTTCCCCTCTCCTTCCAACTCTATGTGCCATCCACCTTCAATAACTATCCTCTGGGTACTTCCGGTTCCAACTCCACTAGAAACCACTCCGACCGTGATGCTTCCACCTTCTTCTTCGACCTCGCTTTATTTACATTCCAAAGAACGGTTTATCAGATGGCCAGATTCCACAAGCTGCCATTACCCGCACCTTCAAATTGCCTCATGCTGGGTAGGATCCTTTTTTCCAATTTACCTTCTTTCCTATTTGTCTTCTTTCTTGAAATCTTTTGTGTTTTATTTGAAAGTAAAAAAGGTTCATTCTTTAGATTTTGTTTTCTTTTGTCATCTCTGGATTTTAAAATATTTTAAGTTGTAATCGATTCAATAATCCCAACGCCTCCCCCCCTTTATGAAATTTACTCACATTCTCATGCTGATCTTGGAATAGCCGCTTTCTTCTTGCCACTTTCTCCCCGTGTTAAAATTGTCTGTTTGTGCAGGAGGTTCTATATTGCCTTGGCAAGATCTTGCTTGTCGATGGTCCCACAGGTCTCTCTTTGGCCTCTAACTGATCTTCATCAAGCCCCTTGAGGGGAACCCAACTTTGATCGGTGGAGCTCTTCTCCTCTTTGAGACCCTGGACCTTTGTGCCTTTTTCCCCTGAGCACCAGTGAGGTTCCTCTCCTCCCGACCGTCATTCCCAGCTTTGTCCCAGGAGAGATCACCTAGGACACAGCCCTCACCACCATTACAGACATGAAGTCATGAATATTTCTTTAATGACTTTAGTAGAGATGTATACACTGATACTAGTCCTAAGTTTGCTTGCCTATGCATTTTGCTCTAGCTTGTCTCTGACTTCCTCTCTTGCTTCCAATAGAATCATATTACTTGCTCATGATGATCCCAGCTGTTCATTTTTGCCTGTAATGATTAATTAGCCCCTTGGGCATCTTAAGTGCTTTGCCTGTTGGGATGGAGAGCATATTGTCATACAGTGGGATTGGTATTACCACCAAGCAGAAGCACAGGAATGGCTGATCTCAGATACATAGCCAAAAATTTGAATGAAGTATATTATTAATGTAATGAGTTGCACGCAAAAGAATGTTACAAAGAAACTTTAAAAAATAAATTAAGATAACAAATAAGGGCTTTTATTTATTTATTAAAAATCTTTGTACCCCGATCTTCTCAACCTCAGCAGAGGGACTCAGACCGGCAGACAGCAAAAATTCAAAGCTAACGTTAAAATCTAAACATCATAAAACAACAATAAAATTACCAAATACATATTAAAATTACATTAAAAAGCTGTTCGCCAAAGTAAAATCATGTCCAAATCAGTCCACGTATTTCAATCCATATACTGTGATCTGTGCCTTAGTCGATTAGTGATCTCCGCCCTCATTCTGTGAAGGCCTCATTCCACAGCCATGTTTTTACTAGCTTCCTAGTCTTAAATGCCTGCATGTGTAAATTGAGATACGCTGATACAGTGGAATATGCTGTCTTGAAGTGTGGTGGAGTCTCCTTCTCTGGACGTTTTTAAACAGAGGCTGGATGGCCACCTGTTGAGAGTGCTTTGGTTGGGTGTTCTTTCATGGCATGTTGAACTGGATGGCCCTTGACATATCTTCCTACTTTATGATTATATTATTCTATGAGTGCTACACAAACCCCATGCAGCACAACGCCTGTCAATTCCTAGGTTCATAATGCACAACTACAATTAAGACATGCAATCACAATGCAAAAAGTAGAATGCAGAACCAAAATGCAAAGTTAGACAAGGGATGTTTTAACTAACATTGTGCAAAGTGAATATCTTTACTCTTTTGCTGGTTCCAGCCATTACTCAGAGAATATTTCTTATAATTGGCATGATCCTCTAGTGTTTTTCTAGGTACCTGTAAACAAGATTTCTCCATTGGCCACATACATATACACAGCCATCAAAATCTCTCCCCTCCCCCCCCAATACTTTTTGTTTAGCTACTTAATATTGTAAAGCAGCAGGCTTGACCAGACTAAGATCTATTAACTTCAGCATGCTTGTGGTAGTAAAGGACCTTATCAGGCAGTCAGGGGTAAAGCAGGGAAAATCATGAAATAGCAGAGGGAACCATCAGGTTCTGCTTCCTCCCATTGGGGTCTGTGGTCTTCCTTTCCACATAGTTTCTCCATCTTCTTCATCAGCTCCTCTTCCCTTCTTCAGTGAGGAATCAGGTGTACACCCAACCTCTCTGGGCTCTGCTGCTGCAGTGGAGTCCCACAGAGTTCTGCCAGAAGTAGCCCTGCATCATGTGATAAGCTCCTGAGGACTCCATTCTGACAGGAGAGAGAAGCTGGGAAACACACTCCTCTCCCTGCACGTTATAAGGTCCTAGGTGCCTTTTCAATATGGCCCAGGATGAATGCATTTTTGCATCAGTAAAATATCAGCCATTGTTTTCCAATTGATATGAAAACATAAAAAGCATAACGAAAATCTTAACTGCAAATAATTATGCAGCTTTCCCTTCTAGATAATCCATGGTGCAAATATTTGTATGTTACAAGAATACGCACGCACGTGCGCGCACACACACACACACACACACACACACACAATCAGTGAATCAAACATCTGAAAGGATTAGGTAGGTGATAGTAAATAGGTGAATACAGAATGAGAAGCTGAAGCTGTGCAGGAGATATACAGAGAGAATTAATGACCTCGGGAATAATAGAAAATGTAAATAAACCAGCAAAGATGAAGTGATAAGAGTAGATCAGTGTTTCACAACCTTTTTTGAGCCGAGGCACAATTTTTACATTTACAAAATCCTGGGGCACACCACCAACCAAAATGACACAAAATGTTTTATGGCGTTTCGGCACCTCTTTTTCACAACAGGCTGCATATGCGGGGACAAAGAGTAGGCAAAATAATAATAATAATATAGTGAAACTAGCAATATGCACAATTACAAAAGTTTTATAAAGTTAATGTATCAATATAGTGAATTTGAAACACACGGAGTACAGTTTGGCACCCACATTATGTTGGCACCACCATAGGAGAAAAAGGAAAAATCTTCCCTTACCGCGTTGGATTAGGCTCTGTACTGGATAATCTGCAATATATAGAAGTTCAATATATAGGAGTTATCCACAAACAGAGGGCAGCATGCGAAGGAGGAGAGGAGTGCAAGTGGGTGGTTCCAAAAGTTATCCACAACAAGTGGGCGGCTCCAAAATGACGCTGCGTCATTTTGGAGCCGCCCATTGGGCTCCTCTGCTCCTTTGCATGCTGCCGTTCTGTTTGGGGAGAGGAGCCCAGTGGGTGGTTCCAAAATGACGCGGCGTCATTTTGGAGCCGCCCACTGGGCTCCTCTGCTCCTTTGCATGCTGCCGTTCTGTTTGGGGGGAGGAGCCCAGTGGGTGGTTCCAAAATCGCGTCATTTTGGAGCCGCCCATTGGGCTCCTCTGCTCCTTTGCATGCTGCCGTTCTGTTTGGGGAGAGGAGCCCAGTGGGTGGTTCCAAAATGATGTGGCGTCATTTTGGAGCCGCCCATTGGGCTCCTCTGCTCCTTTGCATGCTGCCGTTCTGTTTGGGGAGAGGAGCCCAGTGGGAGGTTCCAAAATGATGCAGCGTCATTTTGGAGCCACCCATTGGGCTCCTCTGCTCCTTTGCATGCTGCATAAAGCTTTTCCCTCGCAGCAGGGGGCATCTGCGGACAGAGCCTAAGGGAAGATTTTTTCTCCCATGGAGGAGGACAAAATAATAGTGATGGCAAAAGGAGAGGGGAAAGAAGGGGGGCAAAAAGCTTTTCTGGAGGCACAGCTGGAGCTCTGCAAAGGCACAGGAGTGTGCCTAGGCACACCGGTTGAAAAAGACTGGAGTAGATGATAAGGATTGCTTAGTATCAGCTGGTCCTCATACACTATTCAAATCAATGAGCAATCAAGGCATTTACTCTCCTGAGTCTTCTCCTTTCACATAAAGAAATACAGGAAATATGTGTGTATTTTTAATATTCATTAAAGTTACCTCATTTTGCATATCAGTGGATAAAATGCTTCTGCTAGAGCAAAACTGGGCTATTGATTAAATACAGCTATAACATCCACGATGAGTTTTCCTGTAGACATTTAGTTACTAGGCCTGGGTAGGTTCGATCGGAATGCTCGTAAATTGGAATGAATTCGTAGTAATCCACTTTTGAAGTGATTTTGAGGCACTTTGGGAACCCGGAAGTAAATTTGTCATTTTGAAGCCGCCGCCATCTTTTTTCCAATCCAGGAAGTGGATCAGAAAGGAATCAGCCTTAGATCCCACCCCTCCCGAGGTGGCTTTTCCTCATTGGCTGGAGGCAAGCAGCTGTAGAGATTGCAGAAGGTCCTGTAGTTTAACAGGAGTTAAAAACTCCCGGTTTCCCTTCCCTGGTGAGTGGCAATGCAAAGAGGGATGAGGTGGGGTGGCTAAGCACAGCTATTCTTGAAGGCCATGCCCCCAGAAGGCCACCATAGAGATTGCAAAAGGTCCTGCTGTTAAACTAAATATAAAATAAACTCAATTTACAAAGGTTTCTAAAGAGAAGACAGCAAAGCCTTTCCCTGCAATAAACCCTTTCCCTTCAATAAAGATAGCATGTGTCCACCACCAAAGGGGAGGCTCAATGACTCTCCACACCTTCCTTTTCAGTAAAACATGTGTCTTGGCTCCCCATGTGCTGCCTCTCACTGATTGCCATTATTTGCCACATTTTTTTCTTTTTGCCATTTTTCCCTGGCAGGGATTGAACTCACGGACTTCTGTTTTTTAGGCCTGCGCATTCTCCCTGAGCCACGCTAGCTCTGTAGTAAAATCAAGTCAGAACGTATACTTCAGTGGGAAGCCAGTTCTTATTTTTCCTGTAGTGGGGTCAGTCTAGCCCCAATTCTCCCAAAACTTGAAGATATTCTTTCATGCATCCCTTTAGTGTCCCTTAGGATTGCACTGGGGAGTCTGGCTTGCTAAGGTACTTTAGGAAACTACATCTCTCATGTATATAAAATTGCCTCTGTTGTCTCATTGTCTTGTGCTCCTGAGACCCCATTCCCTTCCTTTTGGTGAGAAACCATGTTCTTGCTCCCAAAGAAGGGGGTCAGTCTAGATGTCCCTTGATGGCGTCTGCTCTGTATATGATTTCTGTTCTCCCGAAATTAACACAGTTTGTGCCACACAAAGTTTCTGGAGTACTACAACTACTTTCAAAGTAAAGACCACACAAAGAAACGGGAAAAACACTTTCAAAATTCAAACCAGGAATTATTTTAAAAATACTTAAAACAAATTGAAAAATTATCCTTGGCAGGGGAGGGGATCAAACTCACAGACTTCTGTTTATTAGGCCGGTGTACTCTCCCCGAGCCATGCTAGCCCTTTAGTAAAACCAAGTCAGTACTTGTATTTAAGCTGGGTCAGTCTATAAAAGCTTTTTATAAAAAATTTGAAAATTTGCCAAACATCTATGGATAAGTCAAAAGCTATGAAATTTGGTGACCTAGCAGTAATCCGCAGGTTCGAATTTGGGGAGTGGCATGAGCTCCCACTGTCAGTTCCAGCTTCTGCCAACCCAGCAGTTCGAAAACATGCAAATTTGAATAGATTGATAGGTATTGCTCCAGCAGGAAGGTAACGGCGCTCCATGCAGTCATGCCAGCAACATGATCTTGGATGTGCCTAAGGATGTGCTGGCTCTTTGGCTTAGAAATGGAGATGAGCACCAACCCCAAAATCGGACATGACTGGACTTAATGTCAGGGGGAAACCTTTACCTTTACTTTTATCTTAGTTTTTCTAGAACAGCATTCCATACTTGTGTATATCTAAGCTTCATTCCCCCATCATGTACATTTCAGGCCCTTCCTACCAAAAAATAAGAAAAAATCTTCTGAGTGTTTCCAAGAGAATAAGCACTCTTTGTTCATACCCAATGGGGTCTTACCCCACTGTCCTAAACAAAACATCTTGATTTTAGATCTTATGATGTTGGAGAAGGTTGCTAATGCTGTTATGATCTTGTGACCAAACACCTACCTATTTGTTATCCACAGTGGATCCACTTCCAATTAAGAGCTGGCCCGGCCAGTTTTCTATGGAAGCACAGATAAGCCTCCTTAATTCTAATAGCTAACAAGCCTCTAGGGCAGTGTTTCTCAACCTTTGGGTCCTCAGGTGCTTTGACCTACAACTCCCAGAAATTCCAGGCTGTTTACCAGCTGTTGGGATTTCTGGGAATGAAAGCCAAAACATCTGTGGACCCACAGGTTGAAAACCACTGTACAAGGAGAAATGGGATGCAAATGACTTTCACAGTAAAGACACCAAAAAAATCACAAATCACAAGAACGTCACAGAAGATTTAGGTTATTGATCAAAACAAGGGAAATTGACATAAGTATGATACAAAAAGATCAACCCTGATCACAACCAACAACTCCCATCCCTTAATGTAGCTCTTTCACAATCTAATACTAGCACTCCTGAGTCTAATAAATGAAAAAAGGAATTAAAGAGGAAATGACTGGTTATATAACTATATTGATCTCACATTATGTCTTCCCACAAGCACTGTGACAGCAGAGTACTGTGAGATTCTTACCACAGATTGCATAATGGAGTTGTCCATGAGCAAGCTCAGCTTCCTTCCTCCCCTTCTACATATCACCACTTTGGTGGTTTCCCTCATATTGCCATCTTATTGACATATTGTCTGGCTCACTTCCATTAATTTTAATACACATTTTGATCTGAAGCACTTTGAACTCCAGAACCAAATTGGGCTAATGACATCCAGTCTAGGGCTGGCACAGATCTGTATGAGTCAGCCCAATTGGCTTCATTTTTTTTTGAGATTCAGCTTTTGTAGCAACAGCAACACAGGCCGAGACTGTTGGATTTTGTCCAGTAGCTGCTTTCTTGCTAATATTTTTGGTCAGTCAAGGTTCTTGCTGATTCTTTCACCTTGTGTGCTTCCAAGGCTTGAGGGAACTAATGACACAGTATGGAACACAATAGGAGGAATCAGTAACAATTAAAACAATAAAATGTCCTCACCTTATGTTAGCCTTTCTTCTAATACAAAGCTACCATACACTTTATCAAATAGGCTTTTTAACACATTCTGAACTTTATTTCAACCCTTTTGTGTTTACTGTGTTTCTATGATTCACTTTAGCAATGTGAGAAAAGCTTAGGGCCAGAATTTCAAAGATATTGGGTACATAGATGAGTTAGGTTATTTTCGTCTCCCTACAAAAAGTATTTATAATTGAATTGCAAAACAGGGGAAAGAAATGAAAGAAAAATAATATAACAATGAAAAATGTACCAGTTATAATTTCACTATCTCTTGGCATATTGCAATTCAAATGTAGAATGCAGAGGAGACACTAATAGGAATTTCCCTGCTAGTTGATGTTCATGTGTTGGTTTGTAATGGATTCTCTTAGCCAATCTGCCTGTGGGGGACATGTGCCCTGACCAAATACATCAGAGCTTGTATGCATACATCGCATTGGGCTCACAAAGAAAAATGTGCTTTGTTTTTTAAGCATTGCTGTTATGTACAGAGCTAATGAGTCAACAAGGTACTGTTCAATACAAAACATAGAATTAAAGTATAGCACAGTGTTAGAACAATCTAACTAGGAGGCTGCTATTTTTGTTAGGCATACTCTGTTTTATTTCTTGCCTTCTCTGAATTATTGTGTTTGGCTTTTTAATTGACTTTGGAGACTTTGTTGAAAGAAAGTATAGAAATCTCTAAACATAAACATAAATCTTCTTCCCGAAGCCTTACAGTCAGTAATCTAACAGTATCAAGACATATTCATACACAGAAAATTTTGTGCCCAATACTCCACAGATGTGGGTGCTGCAGGTAAGGGAGTTCCTTTGATGGCCTCTCTGAATAGAGACCAAGTTTGAACTACTTGGTGCATGTACATATCAAGGCAGAGCATGTAGGGAGCTGGGGGTCAAAGCTTTTAAAGCCCTTTTTCTGGCCCTCTTCCTGCTTATGTGTTTCATCTGGTTGTCTATTAGAGCCAGATAGGATTTTCCCCTCCTTTCTTCTGGGATGTATTTTGCTTACCTGATATTGTTTCCAGGGAAATAGATAATTGGTTCAAGTGATGTCTTTAAATGGGTTTCATTGCCAGGTATTGGGAGATAAAACAAAAAATCTGTGTACACCTTGGCACCATTGGGCTGTGGGATGACATCCTTGGGTTCTGGGCCTGGGAGCTAGTCCTTGGGGGAGATATGGGAGTTGACTTCTGAGCCTTGCCATGAGGAGAGCACCTTTGGTCTGCCTTCCAAAATACAATTGTCTGGGATAAGCAATACTAAAAAAATGAATTGCCCTTGGAGTCAGGTGTTTTCATCCAAGGGGAGACTGGGGTGATTTGTCTCAGACACCTACCCTGGTTTTCCCCCTCTAGCAAGTTTTCCAGGTTTTAACCTTAAATAGTAAATAGTAGAGGTGGTTGATCCATAAAAAAATTGATTCTAAACTCGTGGGGGGATTTGTCTCCCTGATTTGTTATAGAAATTATAACGAAAAAATTGGGTTTTTTTCATTATTGAAAAGTAATTGATAACGAAAATTTGTTATTAGGTCGTTACTGGTTCCACGCATGCGCAAAGCAGAATAACAAGACTCACGTGAAAAGCACAGGCAAATCAAGGGGGAAACATTCCCTTCACCTCTGGAGCAGTATATGTATAACATATAGGGGAAAGTACAGTACAGGAAGTGTTTGAAAGAAATGTAACCAAGTAAATATTGTTTAACCAAACATAGTGTGCTGCTCTTTTGTTCCCAAGGGGGGGGGCTTAGGACCCCTCTTTCTCCGTGTCTGTCAGAGAAAGACTGAGCTGCCTGGTCTTTTGTCCCCAACACCACCTCCAATGCCAACGGGGACAGCCCTCTGCTCTAGGTCCCCTCCCCCTAAACACCCACCAGGACTCAGGACTCCTCTTTCTCTGTGTCTGACTGAGAAAGAGTGCGCTGCCTGGTCTTTTTTCCCCAACACCACCTCCAATGCCAATGGGGAGGACAGCCTTTTGCTCCAGGTCTTCCCCGAACACCACCTCTCTCCTCCAACTATAAGACCCCGAGGGGAATAAGTGTCCCGCCAAGGATGGCCTGTTGGCCTGCAATTGGAAGGCCATCGGCCCTCCACCACCTCCTCCACTCATTAAGACCCCAGGGGGATTAAGTTAGGCTTGAGCCCTGGAGGAGACGCAACCCAGAACTCTGTGTGTGAGAGAGCAGGAGGCTGGTAAATGTAGGACTTAGCAGTGAAAGTGTTTGGGCAAAGCTCACACCAAAAGGGCAGCGTTATCTCACACAACTCTAATGGCTTGAGCCCTGGATGAGACGCAACCCAGAACTCTGTGTGTGAGAGAGCAGGAGGCTGGCAAATGTAGGACTTAGCAGTGAAAGTGTTTGGGCAGAGCCCACACCAAAAAGGCAGCATTATCTCACATGACTCTAGTGGCTTGAGCCCTGGATGAGACACAATCTAGGACTTAGCAGTGAAAGTGTTGAAAGTATTTGATGTGAATTCTAAAAAAAAGGTGGATTAGCAAAAGGGTATATTATCAACAAATCCCAGAACTCTGTATAGGGAATGAAAAACCACCAATAAAATAGGCAAGCCTAGGCAAAAATACCCATTGCAGCTACTGAGTGTTGAAAATATTTGATGTGAATTCTAAAAAAGGTGGTTTAGCAAAAGGGTATATTATCAACAAGTCCAAGAACTCTGTATAGTGAATGAAAAGCCCCCGATAAAATAGGCAAACCTAGGCAAAAAGATCCATTGCAGCTACTAGGTGTTGAAAGTATTTGATGTGAATTCTAAAAAAGGTGGTTTAGCAAAAGGGTATATTATCAACAAGTCCAAGAACTCTGTATAGGAAATTAAAAGCCTCCCAAATAGGCAAACCTAGGCACAGAGAGGCAGTGTCTCCCTCTCCCATAATAGAAAGAGAAGAATACAGACAAAGGAAAAAATACAGCCCAACACACCCCAATGCAGCAGCACTCCGATTTTTTAAAAAAGGAACGGACTGCTTGCATAGATGGACAACGAGTGAATTACAAAGATCCCAGGACCCCGAACCCCAAATCCTAACAAGGGAAGGAGGCAGCCTCCATCCTCTATCTCCCTCCTTAGCTGCTGGCGCTGCTCTCCTTCTCTGTGCTCTCTCTCCTCTCCCACTCAAAAGAGAAAGCGCAATGCAGCCAGCTGCGTGGGCTCTGGCTTTTTAAAGACTGTGCCCCTGCCCTCTAAGAATGTTTGTTTGCCTCTGATTGGCTAAAGGGAAGCAGGTGGTTTCATGCTACTACCTGGTCTCCATTAGCCAATGAGAAAATGCGTCAAGTAAGGGCAAAGAAGACATACAAACTAATTACGTGCCCATTACAAAAATGGTGGTGCCCAGGTTCGGTATAGAAATTACACTTCTGGGTTGGGCTCCGAAAGTCAAAAAACTTTGAAATTAATTTTAAATACAAAAAATAACGGATTTCAAAGTATTTTAAACTGGAGATATCCACCCCTATTAAATTGGTCAAATAAACTGGATCTTATTTCATCCAGCATTATGAATTTGGTCTTGTTATTACAAGGTTGATCATCAATCATTTTGATTTGGAACTTTTCTATCAACTTTCATTTGTACTAGCATTGAGCTTATACTTACTAAGCTGGTACAAAATTTTGGATTAAAATCAGAACTCAGATCTGTTTTGTTAAATTTGTGCATACGAAGGGAGTTCCAAGGCATGCAGGAAAGGGATGTGTGTGGGATTTAGAATTTGAATCAATTACCCATTTTTTTCATAAATGTTCTGTAATGTTTGGATATCTCCCAAGGTCAGTTTAATTTTCACTAACCATTAAGCAAATTTGGTAAAGCCTAACTTAAATTTCTTTTAAAATCTCATTCCTTTGGCCCCATCTTCACCAATGCTGCCATAAGGGAGGCGCTGTGAGCATGGCTAATCACAGCCATCTTAACTGTATTTTGAGAAGGCCAGGCCGCCAATGGTAGAAACTACAAAAGACCCTGCCATAAACTACATTTCCATAATTTGCGCAGGAGCCAAATTATGGCTGAAGGACCCAAATAGCTGGCTGCAGCAATTGCGGTTTAGAGTTTTTCTGAATGAAATAAATAGAACAATTGAATCTGCAAAGAGGTCTAAAATAAGCAAGCATTAAGCAACATTTGCAAAGCCATAAGCTGCTTCTAAAAACCAATATTTTTACTTTAGCCCAATTGCTGTGAGCAAGGCACTGGGGGGGGCAACCAGCCAGCCATTTAAAGTCAGTAATAATAATAAAAATATTTATTTATTTGTTTATTATTCGATCTTATATGTCGCCACTCCCCAAGGGCTTGGAGTGGCTCACAGTCACATAAAAGCATAGAACAGAATAAAACAGGATAAAACATCAGATTAAACTAAACAGATTACAGGTTTCAACAATCAAAAGCCAACTGGAAGAGGTGGGTCTTACACGCCCTGCGAAAAGATGGCAAATCTTGCAAGGCACGGACTTTGATTGGTAAAGTGTTCCAAATCGATGGTGCCACCACAGAGAAGGTTCTGTGCCAAGTGGATATTAAGTGGATGGTTTTGAAACTAGGCACTTCGAGAAGGTTCAGGTCTTCAGAACAAAGTGATCTCTGGGATTGGTAGGGGATGAGATGGTCCCTCAGATACAACAGCCCTAGGTGATCTGGTGCTCGACCGGAGGCCAATGTAGCTGCTGAAGGATAGGAGTTATGTGACATCTCACTGGTGTTCCAGTGAGAAGGTGCGCAGCGGCATTCTGGACGGGCTTAAGTTTCCGGATCACAGACAAGGGCAGGCCAATGTAAAGGGCATTACAGTAGTCCAGTCTGGAGATGACCATGGCTTGGATCACCGTGGCCAGGTTGTCTCTGGATAGATGGGGGCCGGCTGCCTAGCCTGCCACAGATGGAAGAAAGCGGTTTTGCTGAGAATGGAAACCTGAGCTTCTATTGTCAGCAAAGGGTCAAAGATGACCCCTAGACCCTTTACTGAAGATGACGGGCGTAGTGCCTCGCCATCCAGAGTAGGCAGCTGAACCACCCTACCATCCGGCCGCCCCAGCCACAGTATCTCCATCTTCGCCGGATTCAAAATTATTGAATCTGCAAAGAGAACTAAAAGTAAGTAATTGTATAAATCTGTGCTGAGTTGAAGTTATGTGGTTAATTGTGTGTCTTATAGACAGTTGTTGCTTTTTTAGGTGGGGGGGATAATTGATTTGTTCTAAGCCAATCTCTATGCTGAACTGTAAAAAAAAGTAATGACCTGTTTGGATGTGTCTTTTAGTGTCCCCTTCAACTCAGTAGAGGAAGCAAATGGATGTCAGGAAAGTTTAGATGGCGCCTTTCTGCCCGGAAGAAGGGGCCAGTCTAGAAGTCCCTTGATGGTGTCCTATGATTTCTGTTCCTGGGTTATAAATGTAATTTCCTAATTGGTTCTGTCATTAAAACACGGCAAAAGTTTATTACACTGCAAAAACTTTGTCTTTGCACAAGGAACATCATCCTATATATAGCAACACATTTTGCTTTGTTGAGTCTTCACAAATTTAACACAGTTTGTGGTACTGTTGGGCCTGTGGCTTCAGGATTGTGGGATCTTGAGTGCAAGGGGATGGAAATTTGCAGAAGCAGAACAGTTTCTCTTGGGAACTAGCCTGTTCGAAGTCCACGGAGCTCAGAGATAAGACACCTGTGCTAGCCTAGAAGGAATGTTAATTGGCAGGTGCAAGGCCTTTGCTTCATGCTGCGGCTTGAGAATGTCAATTAGTGAGAAGTGAAAGAGAAATCTAGTTTGGAGTTTTTAGCTTTGCTCATATTTTGGGAAATTTAGATTCATGGCAACTTTGCACCTGAAGGTCCATGGATTTCTAAGCTCCAGTCCTTGGCTCAGTGGAGGCTTCAAGAAACCTTGTTCTTGCATTCTTAGTTTTAGAGTTTTGTGCTGGACTTAAAACTTTGGTCTCCTTTTGGAAATATTCTGGCTTTGTGTTTTTCTTGGACATTGCTTTTGCTTGTTTCATCTGGAGTCTTTACAGCATTCCTTTCACCTTTGGCTTATGGGACATTTTTTTGATTATTGATTGCTAATTACTACGACTAGCATTTTTACCCTTTACAGTTTATTGGATTGTTTTTATAATAAAAAGACTGTATATCAAGTTACTGGTGTTGTGTAAGTAATTTAGACGGCCCAGTTTCTCTGGAGTGTGACAGCTACACAAACAAAGTTTATGGAGTAGAACAACTACTTTCAAAGTAAAGACCATGCAATGAAATAGGAAATAACACTTTCAAACTTGGGACAGATTTTCTTTATTAAAAACATGTTTTTTATTTTTAAAAATTGAAAATTCACCAAGAATCTGTGGCTAAGTCAAACGTTCTGAAATTAAGTGTGCTAATAGTGGTAAATGTGATCTACCACTGTAGCAATTTTCATCAAGATAGCTAAAAAATGAGTGATAGAGAATCCCCTGAAGTTTCGACATTGCTCGTGATGTTTTCCCTATTGCGCTATCGCGTCCACCATAAACAAAGTACTTAAGAAGATTGGTTAGTTTTGTTAGAGTTCTGAAATTTTTACCCCCAAAATTCAGAACTTTGAAAATGAAATGCCAGTGCTGCCTACTAATGAACATAGAATCTTTTTTGTGGGTTGCACATGCCTAATGCTTACATTAATAAGTATACACTCATGTGAATTGTGTTTATTTAGCTTGAATATGTACTCCAAGCATGTCTTGTATAGACTAATCTCTAGGATTGACTTACCACTTCTTAGTTTGGCTAGAAGCCTACAGGTAAAAAGTTAAGGTCATTCTCCATATCCCAACCTATTAAGCCACTGAATTCAGTGAAGTTGGAATTACACATGCAAACCAGTCTGGCATTCCACAGGAATGTTGAGACAACTCTGTACTAGAATAAGAAGTCAGGATATTATATACAGGGATCTTTCTGATATCTAATTCACTACATATCATGTATTCCACTCATAGCTTTGGACTGACAAAGAGCAATATATTTCTGATCTCACTTACAAATGGTTGATTCTCTGCCTACATGCCTCAGATAGATGTTGTTTGTTCAGCTTCTTCCCATTTTGTGTCACCACCTCAACTTTGTAACTTATAACCCAATCATATTGTAGTAGATAAATGTCTATATTTTATAGCCAATTGGAGTGTTTTGTTACAAACTGAGGAATCAAACCACTGTATTCCACCCAAAGCCAGAAGAATACATTATATTGCACGACAATCTACTGTAAAACTATATGCCGTTCAGCCATCCATTTTATGAAATTGCTAGGAATACATCTAAGTGAAAACCTGTTGGCAATGTATTCTTATCCATCTGAACATTTGTTTGTCTAGTAGCAAAACCTTGCTCATGTCTATCGAGAAGTAAATTTAACTGTTTCAATGGGCCTTAGTTTCAGTAAGCGAGCATAGCACTGTAACATAAGCCTAGTGTATATTCTAGTCCAAATGGATTCTAAGTGTATTCATATATTTATTGACTTTTTCTTTTTTTAAAACCCTCTTTTTTAGTTCTTGTATTTCTTTCATCTCTTGGTACTGCACAGAATTTGTATTATTTTCACAAACTGGCTACAGTAGAAAGTAGGAAAATATGGCTGAGTGATTTGGCAATTTGCTTTGCTTTCACAAATCCTAAGCCCTGGATAACAGTCTCACCTTTAATCCTGTTTCAAATAATTTGACTTCAACTGATGAGTGTTAATTTAATCCTTTGTTTTCATCATTCATCAGGCATGTCAGCACAAGTCAGAATTTCAGTTCTCTTTACTAGTTTATCTGGGGCTGAAAGAGCTCAGTTTCATGTAGCATCTTCCTAACACACTGTTATCTCTAATGAGAGGTAACAGAAATTTAGAATATAAGGATGTGGGGACCCCCACAGACCTTACCTGCTTCATGGTCCCCATGGTTCTCCTTCCCAATTGCAGAATAACAATTTAAGAAATACTTAACTCTCAAAGCTCCATTCATCCTGTTAAAAGCATACCCCAAAAATAGTTTTCTTCACAAGGTGGGCAGATAAAAGTTTGCTCTGTCAAATTCTATGTAGGGTGTGTGTGTGTGAGAGAGAGAGAGAGAGAGAGAGAGAGAGAGAGGAGGGGGGAACTAAGCAGAAGGAATAAGATGCCAGAAGGAATAAGATGCCTTTGCAAGCTTTCATGACTGGAAAGAAAACAAGAAAGGAAAACATCGGCAACTGTGGGTAACACGTGAATTGACTTATGGAGTGGCAATTGAGATAACTGAAGAAGGATAACTCACAGGTTTGGGTCAAGTAAGCCATTTCTGTGTAGCAAAATCTCTACACCCAAGAAAGTATCTTTGGTGGCTGATTTTCAGGAGTTTAATGCTTGTTGAGAGATATTGCTTATGCAGATTGATCTATGTATCCTTTATGATTATAGATCCATTTGGGAAGGTTGATGGGAGAGAACCACTCACCAATGCTGTCAGGAGTGATTCTGCTGTCATTGGAGGTAAGTTGTGTGATTTTTTAAAAAAAAACTGAGCTAGAAATGTTTTTCTAATGTGATTAGTTATTATTGACTCATATATACTGATAATTGTTCAGTAACATTTTTTATTTAAGTGACTACTGTGAGGTCTTCTCCTTCCAATCTTTTATTTCCATACTTTCCTTCAATTTGCAACCAATTAGAAAGAGACATTTATACTTCCCAATATGCATCTCCCGACCAAGTTTGAATTCTCTGCATAAGAGACAGAAGGGTATGAGAAGTTTAACATAAAATAAAACAAGTTTCTACTAAAGCTTAGAGAGGGCATCTGCGTTCTCTCTATTGATGTGCTCATTAAAACAATTTCACTTGACTTATAGAGATGGATGGATGGATGGATGGAAGGAAGGAAGGAAGGAAGAATATATAATGCAATCCATTGCCTGTTTACTACTTTAGAATAGTTTAAAACACTGTTTCAGTTCACTGCACTGCAGAATACGCCCAAAAAGATAACTACAAGTCCAGCCACTTAAATGAAAGGAGCCTTATGTGTTCTTGAGGAATCATCATATTTGGCTCAATCCACTGCTATTTCAAATGACTGTTAAGCAATGAATCATCAAACTTTATTACCCATTGTAATGATGTTGATTATTTGTGTGTAAATGTTGTGTGACATGTGTTAAAATGTATGTTGTTTTGAATGTTCTATGGTTTGTTTCTGTGGGTGAAACAGAAGGGAGGCATGGCAGAAGCTTAGAAGAGCTGTCGCCATGGCAACCAGGGCTAGAGGCTAGTAGAATGTTCAGGTTTGAATTCTACAGTTGGAAGAGAGCGGAAGCCAACTGCCAAATGAGAGGGGAGGAGTTATGTTCTAGTAGAGAGTGTCCTAAGGACTGAAAGAGAACGGTCCAGTGTTAGTGTGTGTCTTAAGGTCTGCTAGTGAGCAGTCCAGTTAAAGGGTATAGAGACCCTAGTTAAAGTTGCAGGGGTTTATAGAGGTTTAGTGGAAACCCTATAATAGGTCCCCATTGTGTTATGTAACAGAAAAAGTTGTGCCTCTAAGGAAGTTTGAAACCAACCAAGATTGTACCCATTTGTGTCAAAATAAATTGTTTGCATCTTAAAAGGAAACACCTCTCCTGATTCTTTTATTGGTGGTGGCCCTCAAAGTCAGTGGTCAGCCGGATAAATGGTGGCAGCGTGGTCAAGTGGTCACTGAGAAGTTTTAAAACTCCAGTCAGTTAAATGGTGAAGGGGTGAGACAGTACCCTGCCAATAAACGCGAAGTTGCTGGGGTAACTTCGAGGTTTCCTTGGATTGGAGGTCAGCAGTGTGGACATAGAAAGATTGTCCAGTCTGAGGCCGGTCAAGAAGTGGAGTGGTCACATATTGGCGGCAGCGGTGGGATCTTTAAGAGAGGGTCCACCCTGTCCAGCCGGTTGATTTGAACGTAGCTTCACCGCACCCATTGTTTTGTTCATTCGTTCAGTTGCTTCTGACTCTTCGTGACCTCATGGACCAGCCAACACCAGAGCTCTCTGTCAGCCGTCGCCTCCCACAAATCCTTCAGGGTCAAGCCAGTCACTTCAAGGATACCATCCATCCATCTTGCTCTTGGTCGGCCCCTCTTCCCTTTTCCTTCCATTTTCCCCAGCATAATTGTCTTTTCTATGCTTTCCTTTCTTCTCATGATGTGGCCAAAGTACTTCATCTTTGCCTCTACTATCCTTCCCTTCAATGAGCAGTTGGGCTTTATTTCCTGAAGTATGGACTGGTTAGATCTTCTCGCTGTCCAGGGCACTCTCAAACTTTCCTCTAACACCACAGTTCAAAAGCATCTATCTTCTTTCGCTCAGCCTTCCCTAAGGTCCAGCTCTCACATCTATATGTGACTACAGGAAAGGCCATTGCTTTGACTATGCAGATCTTTGTTGCCAGTGTGATGTCTCTACTCTTCACTATTTTATCAAGATTGGACATTGCTCTCCTCCCAAGAAGTAAGCGTCTTCTGATTTCCTGGCTGCTTACTTCTTGGCCTTCATAATTATATATTATGAATCAGAGTGGATAAGAGAAAGAAACTGAACTTACACCATAAACACACTTCTTCATCATACTAATCCAGTGGCCCAAGCAATCACTTGCATGTAGATAACCTTGGAAGCATACATGTTTTATATCCAACAAAATCCCACAAAATGTATGACTCCATCATAATCAAACCACTGCACAACATGATCTACAACCCTTGTGAATATAAATTAATTATCTGATCATGGTTCAAAGATGATCACTCAGAGAATCTGCATACTGCATAAACTCATGCAGAAGTTGACCTCATGTGTAAAACAAAGGCAGGTCTTGGGTAAAATTATGGATTTTCATACAACCTGTAAATAAGTTGAAGGTAATTCCACAGAGAGATGTAATGCACCAGCAATTCCTTAGGGAGCTAACAGCTCCTTGGTCACAGCTGTCATTTCCTTGCCCAGGCATTCAAAAAGGCCAAAAGTAGAGAGGTTCAGGTTGGTGTTCTCCTTTAGCTTCTTTTAATAGAGATTATGCTCATGCCTTTCACCATTCTACCAAGAGAAGGGAGGGTTCCTTTTTGACATGAGTTAAGACACAGTACTTATATTTATCCATAGGTAAGTCGACCCAAGTTTCAGGAGGTTGTTTTTCACTTATATTTATAATTTATACATGCATATATACAGTAATTACTATATATAAAATATATTTCTATTATTGTAGACTTTTTCTTTGTACTCAGTAAATTTTAGGGCTGTGCTTTACATCTGGTAAGGAAGATTCTGCACAATGGAATTTTCATTTGCATGTGCAAAGCGACCATCCCCCTAGTCCAACTCATGACACAAGACACATGTAGGTTGGGATAACAAATGTAACAATGTTTTATTGATTACAGCTGGAAATAGGGTTGGTAGATACACATGAGTCCTGAATCACCACATCAGCCAGCCCAAGTGTTGAACCAATGACACTGATGAGGTGCCACTGAATGGACACCAAAGGGCATGCCTGAGCCAATGATGCCCTATCCTGGGGGGCCATATGGGGCAAGCTCCTGTTCTATGCTGCTCCAGGCTACCTGCATGCCACCCCCCCCCCCAAAAAAAAACTATAGGGAGATCCTTCAGTGGAGGAAGAAAGAGCCAGAACTGAATCCAGGCCCCATGACAACCACCCCAAAGTTGTGATGGTGTTGGGTTTGTAACAATGGTACAAGCTCGCAGGAGATGAACCCTCTAGGATAGAATATGAGTAACAGAGAATATAAACTTGATACAATCAATATCACTGTATTGGCATCAATCAATTGGCAGTCAATGCATATAGAAATACATAGGTATACAAAGCAATGATAAGGGCGAAAGCGCTCCCTCCTCTCTCACATGAACAAATTATAACATCAAATGGTATCACAAAACAATTACAGAGTCTAAATTGCACTGAGGAAGGTGATAGGCAAACCTCCGTTGGTAATGGAGGCAGTCCAGGAGAGGAAACGATGCGGGAGGGGTTCGCCGTGGAGCCGGGCGGCGAGGAAAAAGCCGCGGCCAGGAGCCAGCCGAAGATGCGAGCTGAGTTCCAAAACAAAGAGGGGCGAGCTGGGCGGCGTGAGCCGGAGGTGAAGCCAGAAAGCAAATAGCGATTTGCGGCAGCGACTGTAGTGCTACGGGGCGCTGGGATTAGCAGCGCGGATCCCAAAATCGAGGGAGAGCCGGGACAATGCCGAACGGCCGAATTAACTCCAAGGCGCCAAGGCTTTTTTTGGCCGTTTTCGCGTCTTAAAGACGCTTCATCAGGGCGCGTCGCTGTTTGTGAAGATCTAAAACAATGCAATAAAGGTAACAACATCTAGGTGCTTTCGCCCTTATCATTGCTTTGTATACCTATGTATTTCTATATGCATTGACTGCCAATTGATTGATGCCAATACAGTGATATTGATTGTATCAAGTTTATATTCTCTGTTACTCATATTCTATCCTAGAGGGTTCATCTCCTGCGAGCTTGTACCATTGTCCTGATACATTGTTGTTTCCCTAGCTTTCTATAAGCACCCCCCTCCCCTTTTGGTTGTTTCGTTGGGTTTGTAACGTCTTTGGCTGTAGGGGCATCGCAGGGAGTTTTGCAAAGGGATGGGAATTTTTCTCAGCTTGGTTCCTATGGGAATCAGTCTAAGATAGATAACAGGAGCACCTGTGTTGACAGTTCCGTCAGCAGAAGCGGCAGCAAAGGAATTTTAATGAGCTCTCTAGCAAGGCCGTTTGTTGCTGAGCCTGACCAGTCAATTAAGGAAATCGAAAGCAGTTTGGTTTTGGCTATTTAGATACTGTTTGCTGTGCCATGCTTTAGTCCAGGCAACGTCAGTCCTTGAGAGGACTCTCTGCTATAGATTGCTTCATGCTTCCAGACTCAAGTATTCTGCTAGGCCTGTGGAACACTTCTAAACTACTTTAAAGATTCTTGAACTCTTTGCTCCTGGAACCTTGGATTATATTTACCTTGGCTGCTTTTGGCTCCTGAAACCTTTCTGGTTGTATACCTTGGATTATATTCACCTTTCCTGCTTTTGGCTCCTGAAACCTTCCTGGTTGCATTACAAATGAGTTTCCTTGGAATCCTTTAATTCTGCATTGCATTGTTGATTATCTGCTTTTAATAAATGACTATATTTTAGTACTGGTGTTGTGTGATTCCGTCTAGAGGGTCCCTATCTTGCCTAGAGTGCGACAGATGGAGAACTAAACAAAAGCAAGAACACAGCAACCGAGGGTAGGAAGCACCAGAGGCAACTGAGGGGCTGGTCTGCTAGGCAAGCCAAAATTAGGATGTAGGAGGACCTGAGTGAAGAGGACTTCACTCATGTCCACTTAAGGGAACCAATCAGGTTGAAGCATGAGGTTCATGCAGCCGAGCCAGTGTGTAAACTGCAAGGGACCCTGGTGAAGAGATGGCCAAAGAAGATGGCAGGTGGAGGAGCACATGCAGCCTCAATCTCCCTGCCTGGTAAGTCAGGCAGGGCCTTTACAAGGCAAAAGGGAAACACTCAGGAAGTGAAAGAGAGCAAATTAATCTATTTACCAGTAGTGTCGATTCTGCTGTTGAAAAACACAGGAATTCTGTATATTCTAATGACACATGACTATGGCCTTGTTTCACCAAGCACTACTAAGATAGCCAACAACCAGGTAAAGTACAATCGAAATTGTGTATTTCTCTTGTGACACTAGAGAAACAAGGCAACCAGGTAGAATTTATTTTAAAATCTGAGAAACTACAAATGCAGCATATCTTTAGGAAGAACCACAGGCTTCCCAACATAATGATGTTCCCCAGAAAACTGTGCTACCTATGAACTACAAACCTCACTTTCTTTTCCCTTTTGTGTATGTTTCCCCATTTTCTCCAGGTGTTATAGCGGTGGTCATCTTCATCATCTTTTGTATTGTGGCCATTATGAGTAGATTTCTTTACCAGCATAAACAGACACATCGGAACAACCAGACAAAGGAAAAAGAATACCCAGAACACCTTGAGAGTTCTTTTAAAGCTGATGTGGACTTGCAGAATACAGTGAGCGAGTGCAAACGAGAATACTTCATCTAGCAAACTCTTCAGATGTTGATGAGGATTATGATACAGTATGTTGTTTTACTCATCAATTTCTTTGGAATTCCCCCATCCTTTTGGAAAGAACCCACTTTGCACAGAAGAGATGGGCAGCAACTGCAGTATCTCGTCTCTTTGTCTGAACACACCACAACAGTTAATTTGTAACAGCTCAACCAACTGTGTGTTCTAGCTAAGTTCCTCATAACATGCATGGTTGATTGTTTAGTTTCTGGTTGACTGTTTAGTTTTTGGGCCCATTTAAGTCATCATTTCATATGGGACCTGAGTGATATATACTAGAGATAAAATGTGCAAGCTAACTATGTAGCATCATAGCTATTGCAACAAAGTAGTGGGGAAAATACCAAATTATCTCTCTCTTTTTTTTAAAAAAAAAAGTATGTTTAACAGGGGTCAAACCGGCATAAGAGTTGTGTTGCATATTGGTGGTGCTGTCTTGATTTTGCAAGCTGAAGATCTGGAAGACATTATCTCCTCCATATCCTTCTACTGTAACTTTTTGACTTGAAGGTTCCCTTTTCCCTTATCTTTTATATAAAAATCTTGATGGGAACAATATTCTAGATTAGTGCTGGATCAAAATATTTGAGTTAGAGACTAGGTGAAAATGTCCCCTCAAAGATATTTATAACTTTTCATTGGCTTGGAGTTAAAAGTTAGGAAAATTGTAAAAAAAAATCCTGAGGAAAGATGAATGAATGATGACAGAAGGTTTTAGTCTATCTTCTGCAAAAAGAAAAAAAATCAATTGCTACCATTAGCACTAGGATCATCTTTTAAAATAAATAAAAGCCAGACTTCAAATACTTAGACAAAAGACACCTAAACATCTTTAAAATTATACAAAGAAATGCATTTCCTTTGATATCAAAGTCACCTCCTTCCTTTTTGAATAGTACGCAGTTTCAGACATAAGTTAGAATGTGAGAGGCTCTTAATACCACTGTTTCCCTTCTACTAATCATTTTTTGTATCTCTTTCAATCTGTGAACTCTAGGATGGGCTCTTAATAATTTGACTATGTTATACTTTGGTAAGTGAAGTATGTGAGCACTAGGCATGAGAAAAAAGTTATGAAAATGAAATGATTCGTAAGAAATTCGTAAGAAATGCTACTTTTGAGTATTTCCGCATCTGGAACGCCAACCAGGAAGTGGACTTTCTTTATAGAACTGGGGCCAGGATTTTCTTAAGTGTCGTTATTAGGTCGTGGGGGGCACCCTCCTTCTCTCTCACCACCCTCCCGCCTCCCTTGCCAATAAGTATTATGGCAAGGCAAGCCCTAAACTCGCTCCTTCTTTCGGCTGGAAGCCTGGAAAAATAAAACAGAGAGGTTTACTCAGAAATAAATCTGCAAAGGAGGGCACTTTGGATGAAGTGTCCTCCTTTGTGGATTTACTTCTGAGTAAACCTCTCTGTTTACATTTTTCCAGGCTTCCCTGCCTCTCCTGCCTGTCAGGATCTAAAGCATCAAAGAGTATTGGGGTGAGAAACCAACCTAATGTATAATAGAATGAATGCTACTGTAAGTGCCTAATATTATAAGTAATCCAACTGGTCATATACCTACATTCCATGCACATGCAATAATACAGCAGTAATAACAATGGGTATAAGAAGAGGTAAAATTCAAACCGAAGTATTCTGACTGGTCCCTCCACAAGCGGTGCAAACTGCAAAAGACTCTTCTTTATGAGCCCGGGAAAAGCCAAAACCCGGGCACAGCGTTTGCTGCCTGGGTGCACACACATACATATTCTTGGGGGATTTGCTGCAGAATCTTCTCTATGAGCCCGGATTCTGCAGCAAATCCCCCAAAGAATATGTATGTGTGTGCACCCAGGCAGCAAACGCTGTGCCGGGGTTTTGGCTTTTTTCGGGCTCATAAAGAAGAGCCTTTTGCAGTTTGCACCGCTTGAGGAGGGAACACAGTCAGAATACTTCGGTTTGAATTTTACCTCTTCTTATACCCATTGTTATTACTGCTGTATTATTGCATGTGCATGGAATGTAGGTATATGACCAGTTGGATTACTTATAATATTAGGCACTTACAGTAGCATTCATTCTATTATACATTAGGTTGGTTTCTCACCCAATACTCTTTGATGCTTTAGATCCTGGCAGGGCAGGAGGAGTGGACGGCTCTCCCTGCCCCTTCTGCCTGCCAGGATCTAAAGCCTTGAAGAGGCTTCATGACGGGCCAACTTCAGCCCTCCAGGTGTTTTGGACTTCAACTCCCACCATTCCTCACAGCCTCAGGCCTCTTCCTTTTCCTCTCAGCCTGGGCAAACTTGGGCCCTCGCTCCCTCAGGATCGGGGTGAGAGAGAGGCAGTGAGGAGCGAGGGGGGGCTCCTCCTCCTTTTTTGCTGCTTCCAAGAATAGAATACCCCCCCTCCCTCCCCTTCCTATTTGGAGAGTCCCATCTAGAATTCAGTGTGATTTATTCAAGTTTTGGCCTACAACTCCCAGAAATCCCAGCCAATTTACCAGCTGTTAGGATTTCTGGGAGTTGTAGGCCAAAACCATCTGGAATGCGCATGCGCTGGCATACGAACTACTAATGAATTTCGTTAGTAATTAAGTTACATTTTAGAAATTTTTGGAAATTTTTTTGTAAGTCTTTCTTTTACTAATAACCCCCCCCCCCATTTGATTTTAGAATCGCCATTTTTGGGTTTGAAACCATGCCTAGTGAGCACATTCATATTTTGTGTAATGTTCAAAGATGATAACTTTCCCTATGTTATACTTTTAAAGAATTTGGCTGCTTTTTGTGTAGCTATTCATAGCATATAAGATTTATATGCCAAAGGGACTTATCAAGAGTGTTTATGAAACAGAAACTAAAATTTCAGATTGACAGCAATATATCCCTATAGCAGAAGGGATAGTGTTGCTGCCTGAAGTAGTTGAAGTTAATGCTAAATTAAGAAGTTGCTCTGCATTTTTCAACAATTCTTATTAAACCATGTATGTACATTGCTTTGGGGGAGGGGAGCAGAAAATTTCAGACAAATTCCCATTCTTATGTGGATGTGGTTCATATTGCTTGCATTTTCCTTACTTATGAGATGGACAAAGACTCTGTGTCCTTTCTTTTATGATAGATTCCCTGGGCTTTAATTGAAGGATGGGAAGCTCTGTTAGCTAGATGGTTGTGCAATAGGGCTTTTCTCATTGTTCTTTATTTACACTGCTAAAAGGGGTCCGTCAAGGAAATTGCAAAATGGGAAGTGTAATGCATGGTGGTGGTGGTGGGGTGTGTGTTGAGGAGGGGTGTCACTCAGCACCATCAGCCATCTTCAGTTATGAAACAAAGTCAAAACACCACAAAAACATTTTTGAGATACATGAAAGCATTTATTGTGTTCTAATTAATAAGTATTTTTCACAGGAAAAATAAAATTGTGGGAAACTGAAGCATGCTGATTAGCACTACCCTGGTGGAAACATTTCCTCACATTTTCAGTGATTTTCCAAGAATGGCAGTCCACAAATGAGAAGAAAAGGAGTGTTTTTTTGTCCCTGCAAGATAAAGATGGCTTGCCACCACTTAAATGATAAAGAGATATTGACTATGAGATGGTATACAGTATGACAGCTGCATCACTAATGTAACACCCAATATTTGGCCTTGGAACTAAAGCTAAGAAGTCATTGTCTCTTCCACCTTAAGAATTTGGAGAAGGTTTGGATTCTCCTGGGCTATATAACATGTAACACATATAGATCTGCAATGTTCATACTTTAATCATTAGTCCTGGAAGAAGACTTTATGGACCGTTCTTGGGAACTACATTTCTTACTGCAAGTATGAACAAATCTCTCTTTTTACCAGGGCTGCATTTTTTCTGTACTTCATACTCGGGTGCAAGAATATGTGTGTGTGTGTGTGTGTGTGTGTGTGTGTGTTCCCTCTAGTTCAGCTTTGAAAATAATTTTGTGCATTTTGGGTGATTTTGCACATTTCAGGATTTTTCTGCAAACTTTCTTTTTCCTTTTTTGCAACAAGGATATTTGTGTGTAAACCACTTAAAATGAAGAATGTTGTGGCATTTATTCAAAGATCCTTTCTAATCAAGGATGATGATTTTAAAAATATAATTTGAGCATATTCATACATCTCTGCTCTACACAAAAAGGGAAATAAACAAAATATCTTACTGTCCATTCAGCTGATTTTCCTGAATGGAGAAATCTTCCTCACTCATATAAAATAAATAAATATAAATATGTTTTTAAAAAGTGCTTCTCGGAAACTCCAACTGGGAATTCTGGATTTACAAGAATCTTTTATTTATTTATTTATTATTCACTCTTATATACCATAAGAACATAAGAACATAAGAAGAGCCATGCTGAATCGGGCCTCAGCCCATCTAGTCCAGCATTCTGTGTCACACAATGGCCCACTAGTTGTACACAGGGATCTCTAGCAGAAAGGAGGGCAAAACCCTCACCTGCTCCCGACCCCCACAACCAGTACCCGGGAAATCCTGCCTGCCTCCATCAACACAGAGGTGGCACTTGGATGTCCATTTCAGTAGCTACTGATTCCCTTGGTATCCATGAATCTGTCTAATCCTGCCTTGAAGCTGTCCAGGCTGACCGCTGTCACAACCTCCTCTGGAAGTGAGTTCCATAACCCAATGACCCTCTGGGTGAAGAAATATTTCCCTTTATTAGTCCTAACCTTCCTACCTTGGAGCTTTAGGGAGTGCCCCCTAGTCCTAGTGTTGTGTGACAGAGAAAATATTTTTTCTCTATTCACCTTTTCTATCCCATGCATGATTTTATACACTTCGATCAAGTCACCTCTTAAACGCCGTCTTTCAAGGCTGAAAAGACCAAGGCGTTGCAACCTGATTTCGTAGGGGAGCTGCTCCATCCCTTGGATCATTCTTGTTGCCCTTTTCTGTACCTTTTCCAGTTCCGTTATATCCTTCTTGAGGTGCGGTGACCAGAATTGTACACAGTACTCCAGATGTGGCCTCACCATAGATTTGTAGAAAGGCAATACAACATTTGACGACCTATTTTCGATTCCCTTCCTGATCATGCCAAGCATAGAATTTGCTTTTTTTACTGCTGCTGCGCACTGGGTTGACATCTTCATTGAGCTGTCCACCAAAACCCCAAGATCCCTTTCCTGGTTTGTCTCGGAAAGCTTTGACCCCATCAATTGGTAGGTGTAGTTGGGGTTCTTTGCCCCGATGTGCTCCTTCTGGAAGGCTCGGGGCGGTTTACATGGTACACATACAATATTACAGTAACAGTTTAATCTTCACATTCAAGACTTTTTGCATATAGTATTTTTGTGAGAAAGCACATTAAAATATTGTTTTCTGCAATAAAATTCCATGTGTGAATTTTGCACAAGATCATCTGAACAACAAATGGCCTTTGAAAACTGTGTTGTTCATAAAGTCTTCCATACAGAAGGAAGAAAATTGCTAAAAAATACTCAATGCTGCTTTTGGAAATAAAATTAGCAAAAAGTTAGAAACTTGCCCCTTCAAGAGCATGTTTATTTCCTTTGGACATATTACCTTTTCCCTTTCCAATCCCAGAGTTTTCATCTTGAATTCTCCATCTACTATACTATTAATCCTCCTCTCTACAATTCTAGTCATAAAGCTGGAAGCTTTTATGCTATTAATGTCTACCTGCAGTCTTAGTCATAAAGGAGATGCTGTTGCTATAGATTTTATTTTCCCTGAACATCCCACTATCATTCCGTATCACTGAATATATACCCATACCTCCATTTCCTTTGCTTCCATCTATGGGATAGGCAGCAAGGGGCAGTCTTCCAAGAAAGAAATCATGTTCTCCCACTGTAACTAAAAATGCTTATCACAGCCTGAGTCAAAAGACTAATAGGCTTCCCAGTTATCTTTTAGATGGCAGTGAATAAACTCAGTTGTATGTTTCCAGTTATATATACAGTCATCTTGGACAGGAAGATGTATCAAACACACAAAGTCTGGGGAAGCTAACTTTGGGAAATGTAGGCCTGACATTCTATGATCTCTAAAACATTATGTTGCCCTTGGTAGTAATTAGAGAAGCTTTCAATTTTAGATGAGATGAATGATCTATGTCACAAACCACTCAACTTTGTAAAGCACATTCATTCTAACCTAATGATTATGCCATCATGTCAACACCCTAACAATCAGCTTCAGCAAACTTCATTGTTTTTATTTCTGAATATTAAAAAGTTCTTTAACTTGACAGCAGCAATTCTCATTACAGTTGCTTTGATGTCTTCCCTCACATAACTTTTCTAAATTTTTGAAGGCCGAATTGGCAGTAGAAGGCAGAGGCCCAAACAAATCCAGAAATTTACTATGCCGTGTCTCTACTTGGGAACTCAATTTTTTTCTTCATTATTTTGACTCTTTTTCGGCTGAGCCATTCTGTTTTATATGATTTCACTAACACAAAGCCACTCATTCAAATCATGTTTAATTGCATTTACAAAAGAAATGGGGAGGAATACACATTTTTATTCAAATGACTCCTACAACCAGATTGTGCAATATTATACCCTTATTCTACACAGTCATTATTAATCACCCATTTACTTTTTGCATCTACATTTCTTCCCTTCTGTATAAAATTCAGTATGGGAAATCGAGCTGCAAGTAGATACATTAATCAATAATGTAGAAACAGACTAATTCATTTTTAAGTAGACTGAGGTAGTTTCTTCCAAAGTTTTAAACTTCTACCATCTATTTTTTCATTAAAATGTCTCCACTTAAAACAATGAAAGCGATGTTCTTTCCCACATGTGTCTGTAACCGCTTTCCTCCCATCTCATCTTTGGAGTCCCGAGTTGACCTTTTCACTAACTGGCTTTTAAAGATTTTGCATGTAAAAGGAAGACGGAGGCCTTCTCTTGTCTTCTAAGAAAAAGAGGTTTTTATACTCACAGATTTAGAGACAGAGAGTTAAATTTGACTGGGAATGCCAGTTTTAATTGGAAACTTTTTTTGTATTGGAAAGACACTTTCAGATCAATACACAACTTGGTTCAGCAAAAGCACTTGGATTTAAGTTTAAAATTAGCCCAGTTTTCATCATTGGGGTAAAATCAGTTTTGATGTTAGTATCTCCAATTTCACGTAGCTGGGTTATATATTACTTTTCCATTTTATTAGAAGACCATTATATTTTTGTGCAGTTATCATTTTGCCACTTAATAGACAAATGCAAACAATGCACGTTACTTCAATATAAGCATGGGGCCTGGCCTTGCCTCAACTAGAATTTGCGCCATGATGAGGAAACCTCATGTTGCTAGAAAAAGCCTGACATCTACTGTATGTCTTCATCCATCCATCCATAGACTTATTCCATGTTTAGCCTATTGTAATATTACAAGGGTTGAATGAAAAGTATTGCCTCCACCTTCGATACTGGCTTGTTCAGTAGACTCTCCTCTACAGTTACATTTTGGCGGGAAGCCTTAGCATTGAACGGTTGTGTTGTTAAAGTGCAAAGTATGGAACTCTGAGCAGATGGTTGGTCAATGTGACTTAAGCAACGTGCAGTAATTGAATTCTTGACAGCAGAAGGTGTCACCTCAAAGGAGATTCATCAGATAATGCAAGCTGTTTATGGTGATTGTGTTGATGTGAGTACTGTGCATTGACAGATTGATTAAGAATGATTGTCGTATCACTCAGAGAGACATTTCAAACATAATCGGCATTTCAGAAGAATGTGTGCATCACATTATTGCTTTGCTTTGCTATCGGAAGTTCTGTGCATGATGGGTGCACAGCAGAACTTCAGAGACTGGATCTCGCCACCATACGGCACCCTCCATACAGTCCAGATTTAGCACGGTCTGACTTCCATCTGTTCCTGATAATGAAAGAAGATCTGTGGGGACATCATTATGCTTCTGATGAAGATGTTGAAAGAACTGTGAGACGCTGGTTGCGGAAACAGTGTTGACATCTTCTGTGATGGCTTCAGAAAACCTGTTAATTGTTGGCAGAAATGTATCCAATTGTCTGGTGATTATGTCGAAAAGTGAATAGTGGTAGTATAAGAGCACATTCTAAGGATTATTTCTGAGTTTGAGTTATTAAAATGTTCCCATCCAAACCCAAGTAATAAAGGTGGAGGCATTACTTTTCCTTCAACCCTCGTATACCTTGGAACACAATTTACTTTATTTTCCAAGTGTTCTGATTAAAAAGAAAGTAAACACTCTTATGAGATTGAAATGTTGAGTCAACTTATTGGATGGATTGGATCTATAAGTCTGAATCTTCTTGTAGCTTCATGCCAGCATAACCTCTAGTTACACTAGTATGGCAAATTTTTCCAATGACCAATAAGGAGATTTCTGGCCCTTCCTTACACAACAGGCTGTACAATAGCTACTAGTGAATGTTCAAATAAATTTCATCCCTACAACCCAAATGGACATGGAGGTGCACATGGGAAATTACTTTAAATAGCCACCCACCTGACTTGTTTTATTCCACGTTCTTTGGCCTCTCTTTGCCTTAACCCTCCCCAACTTCTTTGTAAGTACATTGGTGGACTTTACACTTCATTATCTTCTAGTATAATTTACTCTAAAGTTTTTATCCTGTGATCAGAAGCACCCAAAAATAGATTTCTGTTCAGAAAAATGTCCCAGTAGAAAGAATGCATGTTTGAGGATAGCTTATTTCCCTGTTCATGCAGCCCTTAGCACTGCACTTTTCCAGAGGATCCCCAAACTTTTCAGAACAGTTTGTAGGGAGAATGGAAGAAATGACTAGCAGAGGTTACTGTTTCCAGAAAAAGTGTTGCATTGGATCAGTTGACTAAATACAGCCCACTCTTTCCAAGTAAACATCTGTGTATATAAATAGATTTTATAATGTAGACTCATTTAATTCGGAAAAAGACACTGTATAAAAGTAATAGAAATGTGCACTTGGTTCATGATATTCAACTGAGTCTCTTCACGCTAACTGGGTGGAAAGGTACCACCTCACCAGAACACTAATCTGCCCCATGTTAAGACTATGAACGCTAAACTCACTGGAGTTTCACAAATACTTGTTTCAAAATTTTCTTTGGATCCTTTCATAACAATTGTAACAGAATGATTCCACTTTAATTATCGTGGCTCCATTCTTTGACAATCTGTTAATTGCAGTTTATGGAGCTGTATTTAGGATTTGTAGCCAAAGATTCTAGTGCACAACAAAGTTGTGTAGAAATGATTTCATTATTTCAATGAGCTTGAAAGGTTGTATGGAAAGTAGACCCATTTACTGAAATCTGTTAATTCAAATAATTTCTCAATGAATTGATGTTAGCTCTCTTCCAGGCTTCATGGGATCCCAGGGCTAAATGTAGTGTACCCCATCCACCTGAAACCTATTTCAATTTGTAAACTTTTGCCTGCACATTCTAAATAGCTATTGCCATAAGGCCACAGAAGTACTTTCCCCCACACACAGTTTGCTACTTGCTTTGGGATTAGCAAACTGGAGGGTTAGATTGGCATTATAGGCAAATCTTGTTTTATAGCAGAGATACAAAATGGAACATTATTTTCACAGCAAATGAAACAACTGACTTATAAAACCCATGAAGCTCTCAGAAACCTCCTTTCTCTTTCTCAACCTTCATGAAATTTGGAGTTGTTTTCCTTTAATCAGAAAAAAACTTAAATCACCTGAAAAACCAATGTTTTAAAGGATCTAAGGGTGATTAAGTGGGCAGGTAGCCCGTTCCTTCTTTCCTCCCACAACTTCCTTGAAGCAAAAAGGGATTATTTTTCAAATGCACTTTCATAAATGCACTTACTATTTTTATGAGTTTAAATAACCTTTTGAAAGTGTGCGTTCTTTACTTGATGCATATATTCTTAGCCTTTCCAGATAAATTCTCATAATTCTGGCCCAATATTGTCAAAAGACAAAGAATCAAAGAACATGTCCCACAAATTCAAAACCATTAAAACAGCTTCCTCTCACAAAAAAAAGAATTAAAAAAAAGAAAAAACCCACCCATTAAAATGATTTAAAGAAGTCAACAGAAAATCAATAGACATAAATAAAAGTTGAACATTACAATGCTGAACTTTTCTGAGGTTCACTTAAAATTTGTGAATATTGTAGGTATGTAATTAAAAGTCACCATACCTGGTAACTACCAATATGATG
Organism: Anolis apletophallus; assembly: GCA_030556195.1. Taxonomy (NCBI): domain Eukaryota; kingdom Metazoa; phylum Chordata; class Lepidosauria; order Squamata; family Anolidae; genus Anolis; species Anolis apletophallus. The sequence goes on along the minus strand of JARBWK010000002.1, from coordinate 116,906,923 downwards.
GTTCTTAATGGTAAGCTAGAAAGCAGCAACCATAGGAACAATATCAGGACCAAGACAGGCTTTTATTGGTGCAGAAATTTCTGCAAATGCATGATTCACCCAACATAACTCACTACAGTTGAGGGCAGAAAATTCACAGGCATAGTCAAAGTCTGTGAAAAGTGATCATCACTATTGTCATTCTCAGTCCATGTATCCATTTCAAAAGCATGACTGGTTTGTAAGTGGATGTTGATTTGGAAGATCTTGGGTGATGATTTGCCATTCACATTCAGGTGTAAAACTGTAAAAGCATATGATGCTCTTCAATGTTAGTGGAATCAATTAGCATATGAAACAGCTGATTAATTACCAAAGGCATTACAAATCAGCTGATGTTCTTGAACACATCATTATGCCTTAGGTTGCAAGTTGTGCATTCAGTGACCAGATTTCTTTGAGAATTTGATCCTGATCGAATTCAAACATGTCACGAATCCTGTGCACATTGTTGTGAGCTAGGTCCCTTGTGAACACACTCCTTTCTTTGCCCACTCACTACACCCATTCATGTTAAGGGTTTTTTCATGTCAGTAGTGACTTGAAAAACTTCAAGTCGCTTCTGATGTGAGAGAATTGGCTGTCTGCAAGGACATTGCCCAGGGGTCACCTGGATGTTTTGATGATTTGCCATCCTTGTGGGAGGCTTCTTTCATGTCCTCACATTGGGAGCTTGAGCTGACAGAGGAAGCTCATCCATGCTCTCTCCTGTCGGTCTTCAGTCTTGCCAGCACAAGGGTATAACCTGTGTTAATGCTAAAAAAATTAATTTCTTGATTCACCTGAGTAAAACTGAAGAATTTATGTTGCTTTTCTGGTCAGAGGGAGAAAAGAGTTAACTTGTCCCCTTTCCTCAGAGCTCACTATGAAGAAAGCATCGAATGTCTAGATTATTTTGTAGTTTTGTTTAATTTATCTTCGTTAATTTTTGATCTAAGCAGAAAACAAAAATAAAGAAGAGACTGTGGAGAGCTAAGAACAGAACCAAAATGAGCACACCAAGTGGAAAACTGCTTTAATTTGTGAATTTCTCATTTAATTTTTCAAACTGTTCTAATTCTAAAAAGGAATCAGAAGCAAAGGATTGCATCTGGAACTTTTCTCTCATCCCCAGTATCACATCCAAGGTTCTTTTTGTTTAGGTTGAAAAGGGTGTCTTGCCATGCAAACATAAGCATGTGCACTGATGGTAGTCCAATGCCACTTGTAACCCTCATCGTTTAATTTTGTGGATCCCAAAGTGAGTAGGATCTCTCCCACTATAGTTCAACCATTGGGATATGGTACAAACATAGCACTTCTCTGGTTTCCCAGTTTGTTGTTTTTCCTCTGCTCAGTAGTGATTAATGGAAGGTAGAGTGTGCTAATATATGTGTGATGCGCAAAATGTTTGTGTTCTGAGATACTGGTGCACTTTTGTTGTGCGTGTAATAAGATGTTGGGGAATATGTGCAATTATGCACCTGTTTGAGTGTGTGCACTTAATTTCTACTTGTTGTGAGCCCCTACACTCAACTAGTAAACATTGCCATCCAAAGAAATACCCCACTGCTTATGAATTGTCAGAGATAACTGGCTCCACTCCTTCAACCAGCATTTGAAATCTAGTTCATGATCACTGTTGTCATCAGAACTATTTTACATGTGGCTCTGGTTAGTGGACCTTAAGGCTCCAAGGAGAAAAAAATATCCCATAATATCTGCTCACTTCTAACATACAGTCTATAAAGGGAGACATAATTCACTAAGACTGCAAACCTGTATGGCCATTTTCTGGACCTAGCATAGACTCAAACTTGGATATTTGAAGCCTTGTGAAAGTAGAGGTAAGGAACTGAAAATCTGGCTAAGTCCCGATAGCCAGACGCGAAATGATTGTATCCTGCACTGATATCTAGTGGGATCATCCAGAAATCTCAGCAAATTATATAATCATGTTATATAGCTGGCAAAAACAGAAGCAGGGACCTCTACAATCCCCTCCAGCACTCAATTAAGTATAGAATGACCAAGAAGGAGAACTGCAGTGATGATATGGTAGGTCTGGGGATATGTGGTTTTGGTCAGCGCAGAGGAACAAAAAGAGGCATAAACAAGCATAAGGTTGGTATATTCTTGTGTTTATGACCAAATACGATGCAGACATGCTTGCTACTATGCCTGTATGCTTCTCCACTGTAACTTTGGAAGGATGAGCATTTACATTTCAAATCTGCATGGAGTTAAAGAGTTATAAAAACATGTATGCTGTACTGTGGTTCCCATTTAAATTGATTCTTTCAGGATAAAAACATTGGCACTTCTCACCACTGTAGGAAGGTATTTTGTGCTCACACTGGGGGTTAGGGAAACAAATGAAAGGGAAAATATATTCAAATTTGGAAACAGAGGAGAGTATCCAAAAGGTGGCTGTCATCTATCCTTCCAATATGTATCTGTAGATATGTTCTGTCATGACAATAATGTTATACATATAGTGGCCTATATACCCATTTTTTTACTGCTCTTCTGGGTTAGTAGTGTGGGCATGAACATTTCTTTGAAAAAGGAAGAGGGAGGGAGGAAGGTCTGCTATCCCAACATTATTGACAAGCCACCTACTCCCATGCACTATTGAATCTTATGTTTTCCCCAAAGAAGTATTTTTACCTAGAATTTTAAAAACATTTATTCTCCATTTCCAACATGCTGAAAAAACAAGTCAAAGTATTTAGTCCAATGCTTTGTTTTTTGTTTTTTTTAAAAAAAACTCTTTAGAATTGTATGTTGGAAGTTCAAAGAATAATGTATTACAATGTATTACCATCTTCCTAGCATGTTAACATGCTATTATGAAGTTGGACGTCATTTCAGTTAGCAGCATTCTCCCTGTCATGGAAGTTAAAAAACACAGACTATTACCTATCCTTGATATCTTCAGTAATGGTGAGCCATAGACAGCTGTCATGCAAGATCCAGAGGTAATGACAGAGGTTAGAGCTTAAGCTTTCAAGTATCAGTACCATGAGGAAGGCACAACTGTTAGGCTGATGAAGCCCTAGACCAGTGGTTCTCAACCTGTGGGTCTCCAGACGTTTTGGCCTTCAACTCCCAGAAATCATAGCAGCTGGTAAACTGGATGTAATTTCTGGGTGTTGTAGGCAAAAACACAGGTTGAGAACCATTTCTCTAGACTGAAAAGGAAAGCTTTAGAGCTGCACTATTTAGGACAACTAATTTTATTTATTTATTTATTTATTATTTCAGGATTTTACCCCGCTCTTCTCAACCCCCCGGGGGGGGGGGGGACTCAGAGCGGCTTACAGTACGGCACAATTCGATGCCACATCATCACAGCAAAAAACCCCAAACCCCACAACAATTAAGATACATTAAAAAACACATTAAAATGCAGTTCCCTCAACAACATACACAGTCAATCCAAGTTAAAACAATATTCAATCCATAAAACATTGACCCTCTTCATCCATTTCCATTAAATTCCCCATCTAACATGCTGCTTAGTGCTGGGGTGCAAACGCCTGGTCCCAAAGCCAGGACTTTACCTTTTTCCTGAATGCCAGGAGGGATGAGGTGGACCGCACCTCCATAGGGAGCGCATCCCACAGGCGGGAGCCACCACCGAGAAGGCCCTGTCCCTCGTCCCCACCAACCGCATTTGAGAAGTCGGCGGGAGCGAGAGCAGGGCCTCCCCGGATGATCTTAGGTTACGGGGTGGGACGTAGCGGCTGATGCGTTCGGACAAGTAAGCTGGGCCAGAACCATATAGAGCTTTAAAGGTCAAAACCAGCACTTTGAATTGAGCTCGGAATTGGACAGGCAGCGAGTGGAGCTGGCACAACAGGGGGGTGGTGTGCTCCCTGTATGTGGCTCCCGTTAATAATCTGGCTGCCGCCCGCTGGACTAATTGCAATTTCTGAACTGTCTTCAAAGGCAGCCCCACGTAGAGTGCGTTGCAGTAATCTGTTCGGGATGTGACCAGAGCGTGGACGACCGTAGCCAGATCAGATTTCCCAAGGTACGGGCGCAGCTGGCGCACAAGTCTCAACTGTGCAAAAGCTCCCCTGGCCACCGCTGAGACCTGGGGTTCCAGGCTCAGCGATGAGTCCAGGATCACTCCCAAGCTGCAAACCTGCGTCTTCAGGGGGAGTGTAACCCCATCCAACACAGGCTGTAACCCTATGCCCTGTTCGGCTTTACGACTGACCAGGAGGACCTCTGTCTTGTCTGGATTTAGTTTCAATTTGCTAGCCCTCATCCAGTCCGACACAGCAGCCAAGCACCGGTTCAAAGTCTGGACAGCATCCTTGGTGACAGGTGGGAAGGAGTGACAGATCTGGACGTCATCTGCGTACAGATAACACCTGACTCCGAAACTCCGAATGATCTCTCCCAGTGGTTTCATGTAGATGTTAAACAACATCGGGGACAGTACTGAACCCTGAGGGACTCCACAGGACAACGGCTGTGAAGCCGAACAGGTGTCACCCAATGACACCTTCTGGGTACGACCTTCCAGGAAGGATTGGAGCCACTGCAAAGCAGTACCCCCAAGCCCCATATCTGCAAGGCGACCCAGAAGGATACCATGGTCAACGGTATCGAAAGCCGCTGAGAGGTCCAGCAGAACCAACAGGGACACACTCCCCCTGTCAAGTTCCCGGCGTAGATCATCTACCAAGGCGACCAAGGCTGTTTCAGTACCATGTCCCGGCCTAAAGCCAGACTGTGCCGGATCAAGATAATCAGTATCTACCAAGAACCCCTGGAGTTGCGAAGCCACCACACGTTCCATGACTTTGCCCAAATAGGGGAGATTGGAAACTGGCCGATAGTTCACTAATTGAGTGGGGTCCAGTGATGGTTTCTTCAACAGCGGTTTTATAACAGCTTGCTTTAAGCTGGCTGGAATGATGCCTTCCCGAAGGGAGGCATTAACCACCACCTTCACCCACTCTGCCAAACCCCCTCTGGCCTCCTTGATCAGCCAGGATGGGCAGGGGTCTAGGATGCATGTAGCGGGCCTCACCTCTCCAAGGATCTTGTCCACATCCTTGAGCTGAACCAATTGAAACGAATCCATTAAAACTGGACAAGCAGGTGCTCGTGTCACATCCTCAGAGACTGCCGTTAAAGTGGTATTGAAATCGGAACGGATCAGCGCCACTTTATCCGCGAAGACCTTGGCAAATTCATCGCAGCGTACCGCCGAGCCGTCAGGGATCTCGCACTGAGGTGGATTTAAAAGACCCCTGACGACTCGAAACAGTTCCGCTGGATGGTTCTTCGCGGCGGCCACCTTGGCCGCAATAGATGTTTTTTGTGCGGCTTTTATTGCTGCGTCATAGGTCCTCAAATAGGAGACCAGGCGCGCCTGAGCTGATCCGTTCCGTTTCCGATGCCACACGCACTCTAGCCTCCTCTTTTTTCGCTTCATTGCTGCCAGCTCCTCAGTAAACCAAGGAGCTGGTTTAGCTCGGTTACTCAAGAGGGGGCGTTCTGGAGCGATCGTGTCAATAGCCCTTGTCATCTCCCTGTCCCAGAGAGAAACAAGAGCCTCGACAGGGTCACTTACCGAGGAGGCGGGAAAATCCCCCAGAGCCGTCAGGAATCAATTCGGATCCATAAGTCTCCTGGGGTGGATCATTTTAGTAGGTCCACCACCCCTGCGGAGGTGGAAAGGCACAGTGAGTCTAAACCTGATCAGGTGGTGGTCGGTCCATGGCAAAGGAATGATGGTCAGTTCCTCCACTCCGCCACCCTCATCCCATCCCTGGCAGAAAACCAGATCTAATGTGTGTCCTGCACTATGGGTGGGACCCGATATTAGCTGGGACAGGCCCATGGTTGCCATGGTGGCCATGAAGTCCTGAGCCGCTCCTGATAGAGTGGTCTCGGCATGGACGTTGAAGTCTCCCAGCACGATGAGCCATTGATACTCCACGGCCAGGCCAGAGACTAATGCTCACTTTGGGTGAGTAGGATCACTCCTGGCTGATGGTCAGGAAGATGGTCTTGTTGTCTCATTTCTATTAATCGTCACAATGAGAGTAGACACATTTGATTCAAAGTATTTGTATGTTTACTGATTTACCATTCAACAATTGATTAAACAAATCAACCCTACTTAGAATTACCAATGACATTCAGTCCAGAATCTTAAGTGATATACAGGGGCAGATTTACCATTAGGCACAGTAAGCACCCGCTTAGGGCGCCACGTAGTCAGGGGCGCATCTGGCCGCCAGGTTCCACGCATGTGCCATTGCTGCAAAGGGACTCCAGCTGGACTGAGACGCCAATCGCCCAAAATGCCCCGGCTCTGTCCCGGCTGCAAAAAGTTCCTCCTTTTCGGCCTCACTTAGGGCGATTGGTATCTCGGTCCATCTGGAGTCCTTCCGCAGCAATGGCGCATGTGCAGAACTAGCTGGCCCAGTGCATGCGCACGCTCCACGAGGCCGGAGAGCGAGGGGGCGCCAAAATAATGTTTGCTTACCATTTTAAAGCAAACAGACATACGGACAGAGAGGAAACTTTGACTGCAACTGATAAAAAAGAAGAAGAAAAGAGCTGCTGTTGCTTTACCCAGATGGAGAAACCTTGGGAAAATAATTAAAACCAATCATCCGCACGGCAGGTTTATTCCTCCTCCCAAGCCTTGAAATACTACAAGGCTTGTGATATACTACACAAAACAGCTGGGTATAGAGCTAAGGGTCTCAGTTTAATACTAATGTCAATTAATAGGAACAGTAGAGTTATTCTAGTAACAAAAAGTTTGGTTTCTCATGGGAAATAATTTTAAATGCAATATTGAAGTAACTTTACTTGGTTAAGCATGATACTAACCCTTGAATTACATTTTTATTGGACATTATTTGCCAAAGGGCTGATCCTTAAGTCTGAGTGATGTCTACCCAAAGTAAGTGACTTGAGTAAGTGACTTTAAAGCTAATAAGATCCATATTCCTTCCATAAAAATATAAAGGGTTTTTTTAATGTAAAAAAAGCCTTGGACTTGATGTATGTTCATACAATAAAGTAAATTCCATCAGGTCTAACTTGTTCTATTAACAGTATCTAATGTAATACCTCTGGGAAGCTTGCAGACAGGTCATGATGGGCATTTCTGATTGTGTGATCACAATGTAATTAGTAACTACATGATTCCCAGCTACCTCACATGATATTCAACACAATCCATAGTGATAATTCCAACTGAGTTGAATAGGATGCACTCCTTCCCCTAGTTCCAGCCTAAATCATCCAAAATTTTACAGAGATTTGTGGCATTCATCTGTGAGGAACCTGTAACCACATTATTTGTTTGAATCAGGTATTTAAATTTTCCTGAAATTCTTGTTTAAAAGAAGATCTGATAGATTATATTGTTAACAAAATATTGATGACCTCAACTTTTGTCGAAAGCACATCATCATATCATTTGGTTATAATTCTAATGGTATCACTGGATTTAGGTGAACCAAACTTAGATTCAGTTCAAAATCAAAATGTGTGCTATCAGTTTGGCAGCTGCAAAAATATGGAGCTCTGGCTAGATGGGTGATCTGGAAACTAGCAAAGATTTTGACTATGAACTTTAAAAAATAAATACCTGGTCCTCATATGTCCTGTATATTCCTAATAAGGAGGGAAATTCATGTATTTTCTGGCTTAATCTGTTCTAACACAGCTAGACACTTTGCAAGCTTGAATCAATAATTATTCTTGCCACTAAAACCAATAAACTGTTGACACTTATAACTGTATAACATAGATTGGTGGTTGAAAATCTACCATGCCATTTTATTTTGCTTGTGTCCATTGTAATGGGGAAATGAGAAGTGTCTTCTTTGTCTCGATCACATCTAATATTACTGTAAAGCTGATAAATGAATTGCAATTTTGAATTTTAAAATTTTCTAAATATGTTATTTCAGCAAAGTGGCAACCAATAATTTAAGACAATAGTTAAACCTACCATCCTTTAGGCAATTCAGTGAAGCCAGAGGACAGGAAGCCCAATTGCCTATTCTATGCTCATTCAGTGTGGGATGATACACATAAGTCACCTTTCTAGTTGTGACATATGTAAGCTGGCCCTTTCTTGGGAATAATTTGCCTGTATCACAGCAACATCTGATATGAACATTATAGTTTTGGATCACAGGGGACAAGAAGCATGGGGCAATGTTTCTTTTGCTTCTCTGAATGTCAGAAGGCGCACTAAAGAGCTTTTATATATATATATAAAAACCTTAACTTGGAGGGTAGTCTTTCAGTTTGCAGCAAAATATATAAAAACAGAATGGATGTCCAACTAACTCTTTTTCCACTGTTTATTTTTAAAGATAGAATCCCCTAGGATGTAGCCTCAGTCCAAGTCAGTTTTGTAGACCATGTATCATGTCTTAATACATTGTATGGGGATTAAAAGGAACAAAAAATTAGCCTTAGCTTTTTTTGTTTTCTATGGTTACTGTTGTATAAAAGAAAGACAAACTGTATATAATGTATATTTAATAAAGAGAGCCTTTTGTATGATTTTGTGTGGAAGACAAGCGCCTCATGCCATGATTCTTTTTAATATATAAATGGACAGTTGAAGAAGAAGAAGAAATGCTAATCCTGAAAAGTGGTTTTATTCTGTTCTGGTAAGCGAATAATTCCTACAACAGAAGCAATGCTGTGGACAGTAATAAAAAGTGAAGCTCCCACAACTCAGATTTATTGATTTTAAACATTGCTAAAAGTGCTGTCACAGGGTATTTGATCACCACACTGCTCCCTGACTCCAGTCACTAATCATGAACTACAGCACTTGCTTCTGAACCGCATGAGGGCAAATGTGTCGGATTGATAAAAGTCAAGTCTGGAGATCCATTTGGGGTCTGATTATAAGGCACCTCCTGAAGCAAAACACTTTCCACATTCTCTGTCTCCAGTTGGATGCATCCACCTGCTTCCTCTTACATCATGAATATATATATATATATATATATATATATATATATATATATTCTTGGGCTTTTATGCCGCCACTCCCGGAGGGCTCGGGGCGGCTCACAAGCGCCATTAAAACACGATAAAAACATAGCAATAGTTAAAAACACGGCAGTTAAAATTAATATATATATATATATATATATATATATATATATATGCACACAAAAACACAATGACATTTCAAAATTACATATTTTCATTCTCATATATATGGTTATGCCAAAACTCAAAAGCAGAATGCCAACTGAGACTCTGAGCAGAAGCAAATGTCAAATCCTAACTACTGTCTGACGTTATACATCTAGGGTATCTAAAATAACTTTCAAATCATTGAAAGCAAGGAGGTGGGATGGTGGGCTTTTTATATATATCCCTGGGAGCAGCTAAAATTTATAGTTTGATCCCCAGATAGTTTGATGAAGTTTGAGAAGTCTATAAAAACCTTATAAAATGATAACTTCCATGAATTCTGTCACATTAATAATTACAATGGGGGCAAACTGTAATAATTCTATAGTATAGAACACCCTGTCTTAGTGCCATGGACATTATGGCAATCTCTTATTTGAAGCTGCTGACGTTTCATTGATGAGAATTTCAGTGGGAATGCAAAGAGCAACTTCAAAGAGAATTCTCTAGAGCAGTGTTTCCCAACCAGTGTGCTGGGGCACACTAGTGTGCCTTGAGCGATCATCAGGTGTACCGTGGGAAATTGGAACCTCCAATACCCTTACTTATTAGGCATGCTAAAATTGAAACGGAAATCTAATTGATTCGTTAGAAATTCGTAATTAATGGGACTTTTGTTGTTTTACGGCTCGCTGTCGTGAACCCGAAGTAGACTTCCTTTTACGGCACTTCGCGGCGCCATTTTTGTATCTGGGCCGTAAAGCATTCGTATGGCTTCGTTGCCCTTTTTAAGCGTGTTTTGTCATTGGCTGAGGAGAAAGGCCCCCGCGCGCCTCTCTGCCTCTCTCTAGCCTCGATCCAGGCTAGAGAGAAGCAGAGGGGTACGCGGAGCGCCTTTCCAGCTAAAATATAAGCCGACCCAAGCCTGGGTCGGCTTATATTTTAGCCTGTCGGACTCTCCGCCTCTCTTTAGAGAGAAGCAGAGGCGCCTTCCAGCTAAAATATAAGCCGACCCAAGCCTGTCGGCTTATTTAGCTGAAAGGCGCCCCGCTCTCCGCCTCTCTCTAGCCTGGATCCAGGCTAGAGAGAAGCAGAGGGGCGGAGCGCCTTCCAGCAAATATTCCAGCTAATTTTAGCTAGGCGCCCGCGCCTCCGACTCCAGCCGGATCCAGAGGCGTGCGGGGCGCCTTTCCAGCTAAAATATCCAGGCCGGAGCGCCTTTCCAGCTAAAATATTTCCAGCTATATAGCCGACCCAGGCTTGGGTCGGCTTATATTTTAGCTGAAAGACGCTCCGCGCACCCCTCTGCTTCTCTCTAGCCTGGATCCAGGCTAGAGAGAGGTGGAGAGGCGCGCGGGCGCCTTTCCAGCTAAAATATGCCGACCCAGGCTTGGGTCGGCTTATATTTTAGCTGAAAGGAATATCGCTCCCTCGCCTCTCTCTAGCCTCGATGCATGCACCGGGCCAGAGAGAAGCGAGGGGGTGAGCGAGGCGCGGCGAGCAGCGGGGGGATCCCAGTTTGGCCCCATTCTGTCATTGGTGGAGTTCAGAATGCTCTTTGATTGAAGGTGAACTATAAATCCCAGCAACTACAACTCCCAAATGTCAAGGTCTATTTTCCCCAAACTCCATCTGCATTCACATTTGGGCATATTGAGTATTCATGCCAAGTTTGGTCCTGATCCAGGATTGTTTGGGTTCAGAGTTATCTCCCTAAATCACTGTCAATTCCTCCCAAACCCCTCCAGTATTTTCTGTGGGTCATGGGGCTTCTGCGTGCCAGGTTTAGTCCAGGTCTGTCATTCATGGGGTCTCAGCTGTGGAAGTCAGAGCTGAATTGGTCAAAGGTACTGCAAATCCCATCATCCATTGTCCATCCTCCCCCCAAACATATTGTTTTTGTGATTAATCCCTATGCTTTAACTTTGGTCAATTTGTAACAATGAAAATACATCCTGCATATTAGATATTTGCATTAGAATTCATAAGAGTAACAAAATTATGAAGTAGCAACGAAAATATGGATGGGGGTCACCACAACATGAGGAACCACTGCATTAATACATCTCTCTCTCTCGGCATTACTTCACGAACGAAGATTCAGGAAGGACTCATCCCACGCTTTTTTACAAGCGCGCTGATGACTAAAGAGGCCAATCTGAGATAGGCAAGTTCGGTTGCAGAAAGCACAGCAGAAAGTCTATATATTATACATATATCTTTCTGTTTAATTGCTATTAGGGAAATAAAACGTGAACAAAGGAAGGAAGGAGACAAAGGAAGAAGTAGAGAAGGGGGGAGGGAAGGAAGGAAAGAGAAAAGAAGGGATGGGGAACCAAAGAGCAAAGGAAGGAATGAAAGAAGAGGGTAGAGAAGGAAGAAAGGAGGGAAAGGGGAAATAATAAAGGGGGAGAATCATACTTCACTTTCACAATTGTCCTCAGAGCAAGTAGCTACTACCTCTTATATTTATGTTATACATGTACAGCTCCACTTAATTGCACTGCAGAGGCGAAGGGGAATGTTCCCCCATTGATTTTTGACTGTTTTTGACTTTAGAACCACTTTAGAATTTCGTTAGTACTTAAGTTACATTTTAGAACTTTTTGGAAATTTTTTGTAAGTCTTTGATATACTAATCAAAAAAAAATCCCCCCCCCATTTGATTTTAGAATCCCGATTTTAGGATTCTAAACCAACCCTATTACTTATTAAAGGAGTGCCGCTACATCTCAGTACAAAATGCACAATTAATCATACATAATCATACGCAAAAACACATTCAAAGTACCCAATCCTGCTGGAGAAAATCAAAAGTCTTACATAAGGTAGTTCGGCGTGGTAGCCACAGAGAGCGGAAGAGTTTCGAACCAGGAAGTAACGAGTTCACAGAGCGCTCCTCTACAGAAAACCCGCGATATTTGATGAAATCACGGAAGTGAGTGCAAAATACAAAGTGTATCCTCACGATGTTATCCAATGTCAGTTCCGGAATCCGCACAATAACATAGTCAGTTTGCAGACAATTTAAAGAAGCAGCACCAGAATCATAGCGACAAGGAGGAAAATCACGTAGATAATCACATATATTCAAACCGCCAGAGGCTGAAGATAGATCTGGCAATGGAATCGAAAGCTGGCATGGGCAAACTTGGACTTTCCAGGTGTTTTGGACTCCAACTCCCACCATTCCTAACAGCCTCAGGCCCTTTTCCTTTCCCCCCTCAGCCACTTAAACAAGAAAGGGCCTCAGGCTGTTAGAAATGGTGGGAGTTGAAGTCCAAAGGACCCAGAGGGTCGAAGTTTTCCCATGACTGACAGCTGTTGTTTCTTTCTGCCATTCCTGCCAGGATATCTATGTTGTGTCCATCGAAACAGGCCCAGGTTTCACACTGAGTGTATAAATACATTTAAAATCACATTATCTATATGTATTACTGTGTTTGAGTGTCATTTTGTGTCGTTTTGGTTGGTGGTGTGCCCCAGGATTTTGCAAATGTAAAAAAAAAGGTTGGGAAACACTGCTCTAGAGTTCTATGGCAGAATGGGATGAGAAAGGAACCTGAGCATAAAACCTTTCCCTCTGTACTTATCAGCTTCCATTTTCACTTCCAGCAGTTATAAAAATATTATTGGCATTATCACAGTTCATATGTTATTGATGGATTCATTGATTAACTGACTGAATTTCTACTCCACCTTTCTCCCCAGATGGGAGAAAAAGCTTCTCATGCACCTCTTTCTTTTTTCCTGAGCCTTTCCCCCAACACATGCATATGTTCTACCCAACATTTCTGCTATCTTGCTGCTTCTGCACTGAACCATACCAAACAGTCTCATTTTTACACACTTAGGCACTGATGTCACTGTCTGCTTTTCATTCTTCTTGATGCAGATATAAATTAATGTGGGTACATATTATGATGGTACAGACCTCTGAATCTGAAACCCTGGAAACTGATTTGTGGATATTATGATGCCATGTCCCTCTGAATCTGAAACTTTGGAAATTGAAAAATTTGAAGGAATTTCTATATTTTTCATGTAGAAGGCATTGCATATATACCACATAACCATCAGAAGGTGGAGAGAGACTTACAAGGGGTTATTGAGGGTTTGCTGTGTTTGTTTTTGCAGTGATCACTCTTTTATCTGCTTTGTTGCTAAGACTATATAGGCTCATGTTAAAAAAACCTATGTCACACTGCTACAATGCAGGGCATAAAACTAGCAGATGCTCTGAATCTGTGTAACTGATTTCCCTAGATCAGCTATCTGAGAAGGATATTGGTGTCTGTGTTGCTATAATATAGGAATCACCACAGCAACAAAAGTGCATGTGGTTACTTTCCACTTCTGTGTTCATATTCATACCACCAAGAAATGCTGAATGCACAAATTACTTTCAACAAATACGAAGCCAATTGCAATGTGACAAACTAGATATAACCTTAAGTATGACGAACAAAGTAAAATTTTCATTAGAAGTAAGCAATCATCACAAAAAAATACACAGATACTGAAATACATAGAGTTATTTAATACCCTGGACATGCTCTCACACATAGACCTGCATGAATGGCTGCACAACCTACCACAACTCACAAGACCTCATCTTGCTTTGACTGCCATATTGCAGCTGATTCACTTTTATGCTATTACCAAAGATTAAAGTGGCAATAAGGCGTCTATTTCAAACTCTCAGGAACACTACAAGGGTCATTTCTGAATTGTCAGATTATTAACAAAGTTGCACAGTCAACCATGCAAAGGACATTTGAACAAACAACCAAATGCCAAATATTTTCCCCATTGAATCTATAGCAATCTTATTTCTCCAGTTTTCAAAACTATCAAAGTTGACTATAACTCTAGTGTAGGCAGTTAATGTCTCCTTCCACCCTCTTTGTTATACACTATGACCCTCTTTTTCATGGTCTCAATATCCATAGTTTTACCTATTCTCACACAAAAATAATTCCCCCTGTTTGTGGACCTTTTTAGGTTCTTCAGTGGTATTCTATGGTATACCTCCAGCCCAAGTAGAATCAAAATATAGGGTTCATTATTATCCATTGTTTCAGGTATCCAGGGTATGTGTATGTTGGAATTTACTGTAGAGGCATAAGTTTGAATATAGATAATGCAAACCTCTATATTTACCAGAAGTATACCTGCCATTTCTACCTTCTATACTGTACTGTCCAGTTATCCTCAATTCACAATATTGTCTTTATGGACCATATCTGAATAATTATAATAACAGATCTCATTATCTGTCAATGCTTTGGCCAGATCTATCTGAAACCAAGCAAGCAAACAAAAAGGCTCATTATTGTTAATTTCACTCAATAAGCCATCACAATAAATAATCAGGCAGCAGTCAACAAGCTGGAATCAACTCTTAGAGCTCTTAGACCCAAATCCTTGCATTGTGGGCCAAGCAAATGGTTTGTGTTATTTACAACCTGATCTATGTTTTCAATAGATATAGGACTGGGCAGGGTGACTGTACAGTAGAGGTGACAGGCAGAAATGAGGAAAGATTCATCCTTCCACCACTTCTACTTTTCTTCAACAATTTCTTCGGCCCCTTCTACACTGCCATATAAAATCCAGATTATTTTATTTAAACTAGATTATATGGCAGTGTAGACTCATATGATCTCATTTAAAGCAGAGAAAGTGGATTATCTAGTTGCTTATGCTCTTCATGGGGTTTTGAGATATGGTTGTTGGATGTTGGCAGAAAAAAAATAGGGGAAGAGGTTGTAGATGGCAGGTTTTGTTCCCAAAGTAACATATCACGCCAGAGTGCTTAATTTTTAATGAGAGCAGCCAAAATATTCAGCAAAAATAATACCAGATACCCAACCTGGGTTGTAAGAATATGTTGGATAATGGGAATTAAATTAGCCTATGCTTTATAAATTATAGGCTTTGGATGTATAGATCACAAAAACCTGTGAGTCGCTTTAGTAGTAATACAGCAACATATGATTGTTTCATCTGTAAGCTGAAAAATAAACCACTTTCAGGGAGCAATAAGGAGAAACACATTAGTTTCAATTTTAGACATGCAGATGGCATCTCAATATTGTAAAAATACTTGATGAGACAGCTATGAAAGAACTAGATGAAGTTCTCAATACCAAATTAAATACCAAAGTCAGGACCATCCATGTCATCCTATTTCCATTTCTATAAACTGTTGTGAAAGCCAGACAGAACAAAAATCAGCACATCTGAAATGTGCTTTTGGAGGAGAATTCTACAGATAATATGGACTGTCAAAAAGACAAATAAATGACTCCTAAACCAAATCAATTCTGAAGTATCAATAAAAGCAAAAACATTTAAACTGGAGCTATTGTATTTGGACATCTCATGAGATGGTGTGCTTGGTAAGGAAAAAGGCAATATAAAGAATGCACTAAGAGGACTGAAAGACTGCACAGCCAATATTTATTTATTTATTAATTATTTATTTCCGGCATTTTACCCCGCTCTTCTCAACCCCCGAGGGGGGACTCAGAGCAGCTTCCAAAAAGGCACAATTTGATGCCAACACAGTAAAACACATAAAACACAGTATAAAACCCCCCAAAACATTACACATTAAAATACAATTACATCAACATATCATACACATTCATTTAAGTTTTTAAAAAGGTGCTGCCTTGTGCTAGTGTGCAAACGCCTGGTCCCATAGCCAGGCTTTTACTTTTTTCCTGAATGTCAGGAGGGATGGAATTGATCGTATGTCACTAGGAAGCGCATTCCACAGATGGGGAGCCACCACCGAGAAGGCCGTCTCCCTCGTCCCCACCAGCCGCATTTGAGAAGTCGGCGGGAGCGAGAGCATATCCCAATATATAGACACAGTATCCCAATGTATCCCAATATATATATATTATCTATATATAATGTATCCCAATGTGTTATGGTTACACTATTTCCAGATGAGGGAAAGCTTTAACAAAGATAAGGCCAAAGGTTTCAGTGTTGCTGATGGACCATGGGACATAATTCTTAAAAACGAAAAGAAAACGATATCCAAAACATACTCCATGCTCTTGAACTGGACAACAGAGGAGGAAGGAGTTAAACAATCTATGATAAAATGGGCACAAAACATTGGAAGACCTATTCAATTAAAGGAATGGGAAAGGCTGTGGACAAAACAACTCAAAATTACATATGCAACCGACTTTAAAAAATTGGCTTAAAATGATTCATCGGTGGTATATTACTAAAAAAATTTAAATATAATGTATAAGAATGTGGAAAATAAATGTTGGAAATGCGAGAAGCAAGAAGGTTCTTTTTTCCACATGTGGTGGACCTGCCCCAAAACCAAGGAATATTGGAAAGAAATCCATAAAGAGTGCAAGGAAATTCTCAAGGTAGAGTTCCAAATGAAACCGGAGCTATACCTATTGGGTATTATAGATAAAGAAACTTTCAATACTGACAATACAGAAAAACTTTTTATTTTCCTATCTACGGCGGCGAGAATCTTATTTGCAAAAATGTGGAAAACTAATCTCTTACCAACAAAGGATCAATGGTTGGAGAAGATATTAGAAATTAGAGAGATGGATGAACTTACCTTCTGGCTTAGGCAGAACAATGGCAAGGGGAATATTAGAACAGACTGGACAGAAGTGATTAATTTTGTTAGAAACATAGATTGAATCACAGACTGGAATGAATAATACGATAAGTATGATTATCTAGATATACAAATAAGAGCATAAGGGATGCTCCATGGTAAAGACTTGTTAAAAAGAATTATTATTTTTTGGCGTGGAACGAGAGCGGAAGTCATTTTATTTCCACTTCCCCTTTCCCTATGTATGTCAATATTTTGACACAGGATAGATCTACATTCACTCACTATCCTGAGGCCCAATGGCATATACTGGATCAACCCAACACTACGATGGTCCCCACCCCACCCCCTATGTCAGTCATGACAATTAGAGCATGACAGTTTTTTCCATTCCATCCACGCAATCAATTTTCAGTACAAGGTTGAATTGTGACAGGAATCCTGTTTCTAATTGTAGAACTAGAAATCACTTGTGGGAGGCAGGTTAAAATGTCAGTCTGCAGCAGCTCAGTTGATAGGAGAACCTTCCCACGGAGCAGTTGGTCCAGGAAGCACTACTTATTTACTATGGATATCCCAAATAAAATTAGTTTGTATGGATATGGATATCCCAAGGAAAAAAAATCATTTGTTTTCTCTTTTCTCTTTGGGGGCGGAGGGGAGGAGAGGGTGGGTCGAAAAGCTAATCTAGAATCTGAGTGAACAACACATCATTGTAAGAAAGATTTATATTCCCTGTTGAAGGTTACAGGAAAAGGAGACTACAAAAGATTGATCTTAGCTAAATGCATTTCTCCAAATTTGACCATCAGAAGCAAAGGAACAAGGAAAGTCTGTTGTGTCATGATTTGCTAAATAAAGACAAGTGAACAATTTCCCACAAATGCATTGCATTCTTGTTTTAGACAGCATGTCCTTACCATCCAGCATGACTATACACTTGACAATTCTCATTGTAGGAAGCCTGAAATTGTGAATATTAAAGTAATAACTCATGAAGTGAGCAGGCACTGATGCCATACAGCTTCATGTGTGGATCAACATTTACTCCTACTTCAGCAAACACAGTTTTTAGGGCCCTTTCCAACCTCCCCAGATATGTACCGTCTTGTGTCTTATTACTTGAATCCAGGGAAGTAGTCCTGCCAATAAGAGCCTATAAGACATAGAAGACGACTGGGCGTATAAGACGACCCCCAACTTTTCCAGTTAAAATATAGAGTATGGGATATACTTGCCATATAAGCCTACCTGTCTTCCAACGCACACTAAATAAATTTTTTTTAAAGCATCAGATTTGATTTCAATATGGTAATTTTCCTATTACTTTACTTACTTCTCTGCCTCTCAGATCTCGCACACCTGCATCGCTTCACTGCAGTCTGCACCGCTTCACTGCAGTCTTCAGGAGCAAGATTTGAGAGGTAGAGGAGGAGGTACAGTAATTGGATACAAGGGCGGGCCAGTGTTTTTTCTGGGCACAGAGCCACTCTATCTCTTTTTTCCATACCTCGGCCGCCCTGGATGCTTGCAGCTTGCTCCGCCCTTTACTTACACCTTCCCGGTCAGGCACCTCTTCACCTCACCATCAGGACCACATTAAGTCCACAAATCCTGATGAATGGATTTTCTTCTACCATACAGTACTTGTACAACATTACCCTTAATGCTTTCATGCAGTTGCTGCATACAGCAGGGACGTGGGCACTGCCATTTTTGAGCTCCCCCCCACCATATGCGGCAACCACAGATTCTCCAATCCGGATTGGAAGTTTCAGCACCTGCTCTATAAGAACTCCCAGCATATAAGCTGACTCCTGGTGTATAAGTCGACTCCCACGTATAAGACAATTCTGACGTATAAGATGACTCCTGACCTTTGGGAAGATTTCTTGGGTTAAAAAGTAGTCTTATACGCCAGAAAATACGGTAAATCAAGATCAGAACCAGTTTTAGTTTAGGATCCAGTTTGATTCATCACTTAGCTCAGGCTGAGTACATAAGCAGTTAGTTTAAGATCAATTCCAAGAAAGCCTCCTCCATTTGCCTTTCTGCATCCCCGACATGGCTTTCAATTCAATCAAATAGAAACTGTGGGACATAATGTTGGGCCATTCCATGCAGCAAACTACTAAAGACCTTGACTGTGGCCAATACTATTACATATTTTGCAAAGCAAGGTGTAATGTGCTCCCATCTGAATTGCTGAATGGAAGATTTGCGGATAGCCCATATAATGAAAGCCCCTGCCCATGTAACAAACAGGACGTAGAAGGCATCTACTACATTCTACTGTCATGAAGTTTCTATGAACAGGCCTGAGGGCACATAATCAACCCCCTATTTAGAAATTTACCAGCTAGTCCAGTGAAATTTTATGTGAAGTTTCTACTTGTTGACAACCTTCCGCATGTGACCTTGGCAGTTGCCAAGTTTCTGAGGCAGCCAGAATTAGACAATTCCCAAGTTAAGACACAGGTTGAAACACACCAGCACTTTTGTAGTCTTTTTCCTATGTTCTTAACCAACATGTATTTTAAGCAGTTTTTAACAGTTGTAAATTTTATCTTATTGTGTGTTTAATCAACCAGCTGTTGTTAATTCCATTTATCTGCATACCTTGTACACCTACAGTGCAATAAGGGTCTTTGGACCATAATTAAATGTTGTTGTACACCCATTTCAAGAAGGAATTTCAACAATTTCTTCTGGCAAACTGTTCCATTGCCCAGCTGTTTCTACAGAACTGCTCCCTGTGATATTAAACCCTAAATCTCTGCAGCTGCTGTTTAAAATATTTGCCAACAAGGATATATGTATGTCATAACCTGTTCAAAACTCTTCCATGCCTACAGCTGTATAACTGTACTTAAAATGCTGAGGAAAAAGGAAGAAATTAGGCATGGGATTTTCAACACTATCAAAAAGTTGGAGGTGGAGAATTCATTCAGATGCTTTCAACAGATACCCTCTTCATTTTTCCAAGTCTATGTTAGAAATAAACTTTCAGTTCAAGATATATTCAGTAGGTAAATGGTACAGTACTCTTGTTCTTTATGAGAGGCCCCTTGCACAAGAGAACAATAATACATTTTTGTATATGTATGTGTCATTTGTCTTTTTGTTTTATAGACAATGTATCCCTTGCTCTTTCAGGACTACAGTTCCTTTCCATTTTAAAGCTTTGAGTATTTAAAGTTGTACAACTTTAAAGTTGTGTAACATTTACAATTACACAGTTGTAAAGTTGTGCAACATTTAACTTTAAATCTGTTCAACATCACATTCCATCCCCCCTCCCTCAACTAATTGAGTATTTTGGGTCTAAACCCAGTTCACAGATATACAAAACAGAATTTTGCACAAATGTAAACTTCCACTACTTTAAATTATTCATGTGTGTGCATTTACATAGTAACACAACTTTAAAGTAGTGGAATTATTAAAGTTTTACAACATTCTATTTTGAATTTCCCCCCCTTTTTTGATAAGGAAAACTATGCCACTTTGGGTGAAGCTCCATAGCATTCTTCAAAATTTTACATAGGTGTCTTCTTCAAGTGCTACAAAGTGCAGTGTAGGAAACACATTAGCTTATGCTGCCCAAAGGATGCGTTCAGCCTAATGCACTTTATCCTGGGCTATGCCTTTTACTCTGCTTGATCCTAGGATAAAAACACCAGCAAAGATCCAGCTCTTTGTGGGCACTGTGGCAGTGAAGAGTGCGATCTGGGATCACCATGCACAATCTCAGATGGTGCCCCTCACAGCCATCCCCGGGCTGCAGCATCTTTTATGGAACTGCATACTGTGTTTGTAGAATTTTTATAGTATTTGTGTGTTTTTGACTGTGCTGTAACCCACCTCGAACCATAAAGCGCAGGTAAGAAATAAAATAATAATAATTCTAGAGTGCCCGGGGGGGGGGGGGGATGAAAAACTATCCTTACCGTCACAGAATGGTATCCTCTTCTGGGATCACTGAATATGGAGCTTAATGGGAGGAGGGGAGAGAAGGACTTCCTGTTTTATAAATCCATCATGTCCTGAGTAATCCAAGAAGATTATTGTACATGCTTACTTGAAACCTGTATACATTGGGATCTTACAACTGTAATGTTTGAGAGTGGTTGCTCCTTTTCACTTTACTTTATGTGTAAAGTGTTGCAACTATTGCAACTATTATTGCAACTATTATGTTTGAGAGTGGTACTGAACTATGTACTGAACATTTATATACTTTATGCTCTTTGAGTATTATTATTTTCCTTACATAGACTATTTGTGTGTATTTTGACATCCTACAAGTATTATGGGACAGTGTATAGTAGTAATCCAAGAAGAAGACCGAGTCCTGCAGTGGTAATTTTTACAGGTATTCATGGTACAGGAAAGCTTTGGAGGAACTGTGCATGTTCAGCGGTGCCAAACCAACATCAACAGAGCTGGGCTGTGTGGTCAATTCCCCGCCATTGCAACAGGATATAGCAGCCCTAACGGACTCAAGTCCGTTAGGTATTCCAGTGATCTCAGGGCGGGGTGAGTACGGTAGGCGCAGGCCAAATGCGAGACCAACTGCGAGAGCCAGGCTGAGTCACAGAAGGACTCGGCCTGGTTCTGACCTGCATCCTATCCCTAGACACGCTGTTGATAGACATCCAGTTACCCTCCCTTCCACTCTGGTGCTGGTTAACGCCCGATCTATTCGGAACAAGACTGCTACTATCAGGGAATTTTGTGAAGATCTTAAAGCGGACCTTTTCTGTATAACGGAGACCTGGCTCCAGGAGAGCGATAACACCTGTCTCCAGGAAGTAGTCCCCCCTGGTTACGTTGCCACGCACCAGAATAGGAATGGGGGTCGGGGGGTGGGGTGGCAATACTCTCCCGTGATGGATTGCACCTTAGAGCGACCCCTGCGCTCACCACCTCGGGGCTCTAAAGTGCCGGCCTGGTGTGGGAGTCCCAGGAGAGCCTGGCGATCTTGCTGGTGTACCGTGCACCTAGTGCACCAGCGGAGAGCCTGGCGCGGCTGCTGGAGACTGTGTCGGAGTGGGCATTGAGGTTCCCCAGACTTATTGTTCTGGGGGACTTCAATGTCCACGCCGACGCAGCCTCCGTTCCATCTGCAGCCGCGGACCTAATCTCGACCATGGCGACATTGGGCCTCTCCTTGTGTAGCTCAGGACCCACACACTCGGCCGGGCACACTCTCAATCTGGTGTTTAGCGCGGGGGTTCAAGTGGACCTAGCCTCTGTAATAGAGGTTCCATGGTCGGACCACTGTGCTCTAAGGATCCGGGTTGAGCAACCGCCCCCTCCATGCAAGGGCGCCGAACAGATATTGGTTCGCCCGAGGACACTTATGGAACCCAAAAGGTTCCTGAATGCTCTGAGGGACCTGGAGTCTATCAGCGTCTCTGTCAAAGAGCAGGTTCAAGCTTGGAACATCTCTTTAGCCAGAGCTCTCGACGAGATTGCCCCAAGGCGCCCTCTCTGCCCTCGCAATCACCGATCCCCCTGGTATACAGGGGACCTTAGATCGATGAAGCGAGAGAGGAGACGGCTAGAGCGCGAGTGGAGGAAACTCCGCGACGGAGCCTCAGTATCTGCTTATAAGCTAGTTAAAGAGGCTTATGAGTGTGCTGTCAAGGCGGCCAAAATGGATACTTTTCCGCCTTGATAGCGTCTGCTAGCTCACGCCCGGCCCAATTGTTTAAGGTAATTCGGTCTTTGACGACGGTCCCTACTGTCCCAAAAAAATAGCGATCAGGCCCTCACTGCTGGTGCTTTACAGAGCTTTTTCACAGACAAGATTCTGAGCCTCCGCCGGGACCTTCCAGCCACAGTTGAGACAGTAAGAGAGCTTGAGACCCCGTGGCCCTCCGCCGGGCCCACCCTCGACCGGTTTCGGCCACTGGAAGCAGATGCTGTTGATAGGATTGTGGCTGCAGCCAGGCCTACCACCTGTTCCCTTGACCCGTGCCCCTCCTGGCTTGTTAGATCTTGCCTGGAGGGGTTACGTGGGCCTCTGTTGAATATCATAAATAGCTCCCTTGAGCAAGGAGTCTTTCCAGACTGCTTAAAAGAGGCGGTGGTAGCTCCATTACTGAAGAAACCGTCATTAGACCCTGCGGTTCCCTCCAACTACCGCCCAGTGTCGAATCTTTCGTACCTGGGCAAGGTAGTTGAGAGGGCAGTAATGGAGCAGCTGCAGTCCTTCCTAGATGATGCAACATGGCTAGACCCCTTCCAGTCCGGCTTCCGCTCAGGGCATGGGACGGAGACGGTTCTGGTTTCCATCACAGACCAACTCCGCTGCCAGCTTGACCAAGGCCGGTCTGCGCTGCTCGTGTTACTGGACCTCACGGCAGCGTTTGACATGGTCGACCACAATCTATTGACCCACCGCCTGGCCATGGCTGGAGTGAGGGGGACAGCCCTGAAATGGCTGACCTCCTTCCTCCACCAGCAGTCTCAGCGTGTGAGGAGGGGCGGGGTGGTCTCTGAGGGCTCCTCATTAGTTTGTGGAGTTCCGCAGGGGGCCATCCTCTCCCCTCTGTTATTTAACATCTACATGCAGTTGCTTGCACAGCTGGTGCGGAGTTATGGGCTGGAGTGTCACCAATATGTGGATGATACCCAGCTCATTCTGAGGATGGAGGGCAGGCCGGGATCCGTCCCCGATAATTTCCAGCACTGCCTCGAAGCCGTTACTGGATGGCTGCGAGCCAGTAGGTTGAGGGTGAATCCGGCGAAGACGGAGATCTTGTGGCTGGGCCGCCCGGGTGGGGTAGATGTCCAGCTTCCGACCCTGGATGGTGCTGCGTTATGCCCATCGTCTTCCATGAAGAGCCTGGGAGTCCATCTGGACTCTCAGCTGACCATGGAGGCCCAGGTCTCTGCGGTCACCAAGGTGGCCTTTTTCCATCTCCGACAGGCAAGGAGGCTGGCCCCCTATCTCTCCCGGAACGACCTCGCCACAGTGATCCAAGCAATGGTCATCTCAAGACTAGATTCCTGCAACGCGCTCTACGTTGGCCTTCCTTTGTCGGCGATCCGGAAGCTCAAGCTGATGCAGAACACTACCGCCCGGCTCCTGTCTGGCTCTCCAGCAGGTTGCCATATAACACCTGTTTTGCAGGACCTGCACCGGCTGCCAATTGAGCACCGGATCGCCTTCAAAGTGTTGGTTCTCACCTTTAAGGCCTTGCACGGCCTGGGGCCAGCGTATCTGAGGGACCGTCTCACTCCATATTGCCCTCTGAGATCACTGCGGTCCGAGGATGCTAACTTCTTGGAGGTACCTTCGGTGAAGCTGGCACGGCTGACATCCACCCGCCGGAGGGTGTTTTCTGTCATAGCTCCCACGCTGTGGAACGCCCTCCCGGCCGACACCCGAGCAATGAAGGACCTGCTCCCGTTCAGGCGGGCTTGTAAAACCTATTTGTTTAGGCAGGCCTTCGATGGGTAGGCCCGTGCGTCTTGGTTGTGCCACTACCTCAACTGTGTTGTTGTTTTTACTGTGTTGCTTGTTTTTAATTGTTCTTAACCTTCTGTATTTTATTGTGCCTTCGGCTCTTGTAAGCCGCCGCAAGCCTTCGGGAGTCGGCGGCATAGAAACCCGAATAAATAAATAAATAAATATATGGCCTCCATGTTGCTTTTTAATGCTTGTTCAAGATGCATTATGTGATAGCATAGAAGTAACCACAGTTTCCCATTGCAGGGGAATAACTATTCCAGTCTGTTTTGACATTACAGGAAGAAAAAATGATTGCTTTTCCTTAACATCTTTTGAGAATTGAAAAATTGAGTATTATAAGCCCTAGTTCATAGACAGAGGGTGAATCTACTCTATAGAATAAACACAGTTTGACATCACTTTGAATGCTTCTACACCAGGGGTGCTCATTAGGTAGCTCGGGAGCTACTAGTAGATCTTCGACCCTCTTCCAGGTGACCTTCGGGCCTCACCAACCGGATGGGGCGCTCCTGCCATGCGTGCGCACACCCTGCGTGCATGCGCGCTCCTGCTGCTGGCTTCTGCTCTCACGGTGCTTCTTTCGCCTGCGGGGCATTGCAGGAAGAAGGAAGCACGAGGCGAGGCTTCTGGAGGGAGCGCCCTGCCTCTCTCTCATCCAGAAGCAGCTGTGCAGCCTCCGTTGCCGGCGAGACAGGCAGGGCGGAGCACTCCCTCTGGATGCCCTGCCTCATGCTTTCTCCTTCCTGAAATGTCCCGCAGGCGGAAGAAGTGCTGTGCGGGTGGAAAACAGCAGCAGGAGCACACGCGGTGGCAAGAGCGCACGGCGGCGGGAGCGCGCGGGAGCGCATGGTGGCGGGGGCAGGTAGATCTTTTGGACTTGGTTGCTTTAAGAGTAGCTCGCATGCTGAAAAAGTGTGAGCACCCCTGTTCTACACTGACACTATAATGGAATTAGGAGGTGGATTTAAAAGAACTGGTTTCACAGTGCAGTGCCTACACATACATCCCAGGAACCTGTTCATGGCTGAGTTGGTGGCCACAGTATCTGCTGATTGTGGATTGGAACTGATACAGGAATCTTTTTTTCTTACCCAGTAGTCTGGTGTGCATATCCATGTCTGTTTGGGATCAGTGCAATGCCATTACAGGGAACTAGAAATGAGAACAAAGGGGTAGATAGTGAGAGCCCACATGGGTATGATGTAGTTTCCTTCCAACCAGCTGTGTTTTGGCATTTTTTAAAATGCATCAACACCTGACAACTGCTTTGCCTTTTCCTGTCTGGGTTTCAAGCCCCCTGGTTGGCTGCAGTGAGTTATTGGGCATATTCCAGTCTTTCTGGTGAGTTTTCTAACATGCACAATGCATGTCTCAGCACATATTGGGGTGCATCTTGTGAACACCCCACTCTCAAGCCAGCTTCAAGCTGCATTATATGGTCTATGTAGATGCACACTTTAACTGCCAAGGTTCAATGCTATAGAATTGTCAGAGTTGTAATTTTATATGTTTTTTAGCCTTCTCTTACATAGAGTACCATTTCAAATTACAACTGCAATGATTTCATAGCATTGATCCATGACAGTTGAAATTTTGTCAAACTGTAATAATTCTGCAGTGCAGATACACCCAGGAACAAGGTAAAGCCAACCATGCTGGTAGATTCTCTATGGTTTTTTTTAGTTAGTTTGTTTTAACATCAGGAGTGGGAAACAGATATCTGATGATGTCCAAGATGATTCGGATTTCATTCATTGAGGGTTTTTTTTAAAAAAAATTGGTATTACTTTTATTTTTGTTCTTCAACAGTCCTTCAATCATTCAGATATGAGTGAAAAGGAAGAAGACCTTATTTTTATTCAATTCAAAACCAAAAAGTATTCCGCTTGTCAAATATTTCAAAGACTCATTATTCCCCCTCCTAAAAAATCCTCCTCCTGAGTGATTGTCTTTTTCCACTACATGGAAGAAGCTAATGCACCCTCCCCTCTACGTACCCCATCAAATCCCCAAAGTATTCATTATCTGCTTATATTTTTCTCAGCTGTATAATAAAAGTAATGCAGGTTGCCATGCCAATTAGGGCGTTTACGCCAGAACAAGTCTCTCTTGTTATTAAAACTATTCTCCCAGGAGATAGAGATCTGAACCTAGTTGCTGCTATCTGGTTCATTTATAGGAGAGCCTCAGAATAACAACCTATCAGTTCCCCATAGGATTCCTTGTTTAGGATTCTTATCTGCAATGGTCTTCCTGTGTTACTGATTTGAAATGATTTATTAAGAAGACAAGTACAGACTAAGCTACCTGCCATTTTTACAATGTGATACAAAACATAGCCTTCCAAGAATGGATGAACTCTTGCCTTTCCTCATCACTGTCATAAGAGCCTGCTTCAATTTTCTGCTTCATATAAGCCTCCTGCATGGCCTTACTTCCTCCTGTAATTGTTATACTTGTTATACTTAAATGTTGGCCTCAGAGACCCCAAAAGACTGACCTATGCCATTGCAGGGGCTGTTTTGGGGAAGGAAAACCTCCTGATAACTAGATCATATAGTGCTGAGAGGAAGATATGCCTGTGGAGGTATTTGTTACATGATAAAAGGTAAAGGTTTCCTCTTGACATTAAGTCAAGTCATGTTCAACTCTAGGGGGTGGTGCTCATCTTCATTTCTAAACTGAAGAGGCAGCATGTCCATAGACCTCCAAGGTCATGTGGCCAGCATGACTGCATAGAGTGCAGTTACCTTCCTGCAGAAGCGGTACCTAGTGATCTACTCACATTTGCATGCTTTTGAACTGCTAGGTTGTAGAAGCTGTGGCTTACAGTGAGAGCTCACCCACTCCCCAGATTTGAACCACCGACCTTTTGGTCAGCAAGCTCAGCTGCTCAGCAGTTTAATCCGCTGCACCACTGGGGGCTCCTTGTTACATACAGGACAATTAATCATATTTTATAGTAAGTACCTTTTGCGCACCTAGGTGAATAATGCATTTGTTGATCCATTCAGGCAAGCCTTCTGCAGCTTGGTGTCCTCTGTGCGTCAAATTATATCTTTGCTTATCCCCAGACAACATAGCCCTTGTTCATGTTATTTGGGAAAGAGATGGCAGTTTTAACACAGTGTGTGAACACAATCCCTGCTGGCCTTCCCCAAGCAGGTCAAGACCTTCTTATGCCAAAAAGGCATTTGGGGAAGAATAGGGGGCAGGCCTTGGTGAGATTGGGTGGGATTGGGGTGGGGGTATGAGTTTTAAAGGCCATATGCATATTTGTTGTATTTAAATTCTGTTTTCCCCACACTGTTATTATTTAATTGTTTGTTTTGACTGCTGTATTGCACTTTTTAAACTTGTCTAGTGTGGGATTGTTAGCCACCTTGAGGTCCCACGAGGAGAAAGATGGGATATAAATAAAGTTAATGATGATGATGATCCCAACTGCACAGAGCTCCTCTTCAGGTAGGGAATGTTTTCTTTTTCAAAATGTTGTATGCATAGAGGATATTCAAAACTGTCATGATAAGTTTGGCACTAATTATTTCAATTCCTCTCAGCACACATACATACACCATTTCATTTCATTTATTCTGGTTTTACAATACCAGGGCAGGGCTTTAATTGCATGTGTAAAAAGGCTTACACTAGATGGATAGATGGAGGCTGGGTAAGACATTAGATGAAAATTGATGGAGTGTCTTCATGAGGGAAGTGGAAGCTTGCAGAAAACTTTTCAAAAACTATTTATAAGAAAAGGGCTTTAATAGTTTGCTGAATGTTTTTATTATTTGCCTCTATAATTTTTAAATAGTTCTGAATTTTATAGTAGTTAGGCCAATTATATTTTAGCAATACAGCACTTTGGTATTTGTTGGGTTTTAGTTCCACACACACCGTACCAAAATCTATGGATACTCAAATCTCATTATATACAATAGTGTAACATAATGGTGTCCCTTATAAAAGGTAAAGCTTTCCCCTGACATTAAGTCTAGTCATGTCCAACTCTGGGGAGTGGTGCTCATCTCCAATGCTAAGACAAAGAGCCAGCATTGTTCGTAGACACCTCCAAAGTCATGTGGCCAGCATGACTGCATGGAGCACCATTATCTTCCCGCAGAAGTGGTTCCTATTGATCTACTCACATTTGCATGTTTTCAAACTGCTAAGTTGGCAGAAGCTGGGGCTAACAGCAGGAGCTCACCCAGCTCTCCAGATTTGAAACGCTGACCTTTTGGTCAGCAAGTTCAGCAGCTCAGTGATTTAACCCACTGTGCCACCAGGGAGCCCTTATATAAAATAGCAAAATCAAGGTTTGCTTTTTGCTTTTTAAAAATATTTTCAATGCAAGGCTGATTGAATCTGTGAATGCAGAAGGCCAACTATATTTTATTCTATGTGTTATCTTTAAATGTTTTAATCTATATTTCTGTATGCTACCTGGAGTCCTAAAGTTTGGTAGAAATGCAGATGATAAATATTACAGCAGCAGTAACAGCAACAGCAGCAACTTTTTTCTTTTGGTACTTTAGCAAAACTTTAATAACACATTCCTCTTAAGTGTCTCTAGTTAGATTAGTGGCCAACACAGAAAGTTTTTTTCTGTGTTCCTTATTAACTTGTTTTCTTTGTCTTAATTACTTTTACTTAATAGTTCCACTTGGCTCCAGAGAGAAAATAGTGATTGATTCTCTAGTAACCTCACAGAATACTTTCTTTAAATGTTCTTCTTATTTCTAATTTCACCCCAGAGGGCAGTAAAAACACTCCGGAACATGTGCATACACATGCATAAGCACACACACATACCCTCAATTACATCTTCTAACTCAGCTCAGATATTCAGTATGTGATGCCCCTTTGCTGACAGGGTAGGAATCCTAGATACATTTCATCAGAGCTTTACATCTACAGGGAGTATCAGGAGGCAGTAAAAATGAAGTGCACACACAATCCTGAGGGAAAAGCAAGCTACATTTCTATCATGTTTCTAAATGTTGTTATAAAGCAGGGCTGTGCACCACACAAGTCAAAGGCCACATGTGCTCCATTCATTTTTGTGTCTCTCAGAGCAACTCTCAGATCCCTCAGCTGTTGTCTGTGAGGTTTTTTAAACTTTAAAAAAGTCAACCACCTCTCCTGGAAGCCTCCTACACTTGCAGTTCTCCTCTAAGGCACGGACGCTGTAGGGATGGGGGTAACTATAATGGGGAGAGGGGAATTATTTTCCTTGACCCAAAGAGGATCTCGCAAACTGCTAAAATTGCAAATTAAAAGAAATATGCCAATAAAACCATATCTAGTTTTAAATACAGGCAGTCCCCAAGTCACAAACAAGATAGGTTGTGTAGATTTGTTGCCAATCCAACCCCCTGAAACAAGGAAACCACACAATGTATTGGGATCAAATTATGGCAACTTTATTAACTGTTACCAAGTTTAAATTTGCAACTATTAACTATGTCATAACTCTGAGTGTGTATTGAATTTGGTGAGGGCTAAATATCAGGTGATGGTCCTTCCCGACCCATCTCTGTCAGCAAACTTGGGTGAAAGACCAGATCAAAATTAAACCTGGATGATCTTAAGGGAAACATAGCGGAGAATTTTTGCCACAAGGAATTGTAGTAAAGCATCTCCTGTTCTTAGGACCTTGACATCATCCCCCACCTGGGTTGTTTGAACCCTAGCCAGGGGAATTCACTTCAGGCCTAAACCCAAAATCAGGTGCCTGGGTGTACACTGGATATGTCATTTTCTTACCGTTTATGCCACGGATCAGGGGCAAATGTTTGTTTAACCCCTGTCCCCCACAAAATCCCTTAAGACTGTTTTAATGGCTTGTTGGATATCAAAGAGAAATAAGTTGTTGCCCTTCTCCGATAGATGGATACCATCATTTCTGAAAAGCTCTTGGTTGTTATATTTTATATTATCATGAGGTATATAATGACCCAGGCCTATCATCATCACTTTTTGCATGGCTCTATTGACTCTCTTTAGAGCACCATCCAACTTTTTGCCATTTAGGCTGATGAGTAATAGCTGACCACACCATTTGTACTTGAGGCCATGCCTCCTTGGTTTTGTGGATGTCATTCAATGCTTGAAGGAACAGAGCCTTGCCCTTCAGCAAACGCAAATCATTACCTCCAAGATGAATAATCAAAACATCGGGTGTAAAACAACTTCTGGACTTAAACAACAAGGCAGGCCCGTAGCCAGGATTTTGAATTGGGGAAAGGGGGGCTGAGTTTGATTGGGGGCGGGGGCTGAGTCTGAGTGAGGGAGGGTCTACCCTAGCAAACCTTGTGTATTGTTATCCCAATCCCCCATGCATATGGGATATATTGAGCATGGTGATCAGATCATTATATGAATAAACATAACAGTTTAAATAATGTACCAGTAAGGCCTTCTCGCAGACTATCCTGAGAATTTCGGGAGGGGGGGGCTGAAGGTTTTTCACTTATCGCGGGAGGTCCTGGAGCATAACTCCAGCAATAAGTGAGGGAACACTATCTTGTAATTATGTGGGTGCCTATGAGAAAACTCTATTAATCCATAGGCGGTATAGACTTAAGATGTTAGCTGGTAAATGTTAGTTCGTGATGTGGATGAAAATATCAGTGGGGGGGGGGGGGATTAAACTTTAGTCCATATCCATTTTATTTGTGGGGGCAAAAGGCTTGACAATGCAAGGAGAATGGCTTCCTCCTCCCAAAAATGGCTGCTGCATTTTAGGGTGTCCAAAATGGTGCCCAGTAGAGCCATGTGGCAAGAAGCCAAAAGTAAAACTAGAATTTCAAGCTCCGATTTGCCATGTTCTTGTCTCTCAAATTTCTTTCTTCTTCTTCTTCTTCTTCTTCTTCTTCTTCTTCTTCTTCTTATTAGCCTGAGTTAATCAGAACAGCCCTCTAAATTCTGTCAGGCCCTAACAACTGTCTGGCCTGATGCCCTTCCAAAGCTAGGGCAGAAAAGGTAGCATGGAGTTAGCGATTGGGAAAAACACCCAGCAACGGAAAGCCGCCGCATAACCACTGCCAGGCAGGGCGAGCCACCAAAAACAAGGCAACAAATTCTCCAGCAAGAAGCCCAACTCATGAAAAAAAACCCACCACGAGCGACAGCCTTGACGTGGGGCTCCAGCCCCCACCCTTTACTGGGCCTGGTGCGGTGCCGAGGGCAATCCCAGGTGCCGTGAAAACATCACCCAGAAGAGGAGAGGGTGGCTTTCTCACTCATCCGGGCAAACTAGCCTGGCCATGAGGGATGGCTGTGTGGTCGACGGCCAGTGCCCAGCATGGCAGGGACCCAGAAGCCAGGGTGTTGCTTGCACGAGGGAGGGGGGGAGGTCTACAGGACAGCAACAGCAGTGGTGAACTGGGCCATGTGGCCCCATCTGCCACACAACGACCGCCCCCCCCCGGCCCACATCAACCCATGTTGGAAATTCCCCTTGGGAGGAGGCAGGGACCACCCACTAAGGCCACAGGCCTGGTCCCCCCCCCCCAAGGCCCTACTCACAGTCCTTCATCTCGAGGGTGCTTCTCCTTCAGTGTCTTTGCAGAAGTGAGGAGCGGGGCCTTAGCGTGCGCAGAGGCCCCTAGCCACGCCTCCTTAACTGTGGGAGGTGGCAAAGCCAATTCCCCCTTCCAGCTTTGTGGGAGGGGGAAGTTTGTTCTTACATTGAATTTGTTTGTAACTAAGAA
Source organism: Anolis apletophallus (assembly GCA_030556195.1). NCBI lineage: Eukaryota > Metazoa > Chordata > Lepidosauria > Squamata > Anolidae > Anolis > Anolis apletophallus. The sequence goes on along the minus strand of JARBWK010000002.1, from coordinate 116,874,933 downwards.
CAGGTATATTTTTTCAGTGCAACTCCAGGCAACAACAACAATAAGAATAACTTTATTCTTATATCCAGTCATCGTCTCTTCAAAGGGACTCGGGGCGGATTACACACGGCACAAGATGCCTAAAACAAAATATAAAATAAATACAGTATAAAATACAACAAATACAACACATACAAATATAACACAAAACACCAACCAAAATATATATCTTTTAGTGTTGGATAGCACAGGGAAGGGTTAACACCCTTGCAGTGTATTTTTTCTATCTGTGCCCTTGTTCAGAAGATTTCACCTCACTTTTTGTCCCTGTGATAATTGGATTTTGAAAAATGTGGCTTGTTGTGAAAACAATGATTGGGGAGAAAGCTTCGGTGGAGACACTTTTTCCCCACGATAACTCTTTCAGGAGTGAATTTCCCTTCCTAGATAGGGTTCCCATCTGTCCCTTATTCTAAGGGACGTCCCTTATTTTGGCCCTACAATTTGTGTCCCTTATTTTCAGGCCCTGTCCCTTATTTTCGACTAGCAGGACAGGACTGGGCGGGGTTGACCAGAGGAAGGTGCGCGCTGCGGTTTCCACGGCAATGCCTGCCCGGGGATTCCAACTCGCAGGGCAGCCTGCGTCCCCGTTGGAAGGAAGAGGCGATACAGGACTTTTTCAAAGTACAGTAGACTAATTAACCGTTACCCAAGGGGAATGTTGAATCATGTTGGATAAAGATAGTTTCTGGTTGCTTGAGAGTTACTCTTAAAATAGGCCTAGCTGTGCATCCCAATACTATACAATGCTGTGTATCCCATACTGTACTATACCATTAACTATTGACATAATAATCTTGAAGATGTACTGTCTTATAAAATTTATTTTATTTTAATGTTTAGACAGTGCACTTTTAAAGTCAGCAAAGTCAAGTACTAAATACAGATGGAGAAAATTAGGTAGTTCTAATAATGTTTTTTCTGCATGACAAAGCATGCAGAAACATACCATGTACTGTTAAGAGGGTGTAAGTCAGTTTCTTTTGTGAGTTTCAATCATCATCTTATTCTGTTAATAAAACTATTTCTACCTAATGTTTGAGTTTCAACTTTTTAATGAAGTGTCCCTTATTTTTGTGAAAAATCCCATAAATGTCCCTTATTTCTTATATCAAAAAATGGCAACCCTATTCCTAGAGGTAGATTTCACTCAGTTCCTGTTGTCTCACCCCTGTTTCTAACTATGAGTTGACTGTAATTGGAATGTTTGCAACTCAAGGACTGTCTGTAACTTATATTTTTGCAAGGATAAAACTGTTTAAAATGTGATTTTCTGATTCCTAACAGAAAAGCGAATTCACCTTTTTTGGGGGATGATAGGAAAGGGGGGAGGATCTGTGTGGGGAATCAAGAGCCATACAAATGACCACAGATAGGGAACCAATGTAGCCTTGAACATGTACTTTGCCCTCCTCTACATAAATATAAGGATGTTTTGTTCATAAAATCAGAAAGCATATTTCTGTGGACCATGGAAGTTGTTCATCCATGTCATAAGGAAACCAGAAATTAGGCATAACCTGCTATTCTGAAACAGCAGAGACAGTTCCATCAATTCTTGTCATCCCACTTTCTCATCTACTTTTTAAATGTTCTAGTTTCTCTCCCCTTCTCTAACTTTCTTTCTTTTGTCCTTAGAGTTATTTGATTGCTGCAAACTGAATTCCAAATTAAAATGTAATTTGTACTCTAACAACTCAGTAAAAGGAAAATAGAGTGCCCTCCTCAATAAGCACACTTTGCTGTTGCCACTTCCAGCTTATGTTTTCTTCCTCATTAATAAGCACTGTCATTATGACCACATGTTACAATAATGTTGCTTGACCACACACATCCTGGTTGACAGGTACTGTATGTGACAGGTAACTGTTCCAAAGGGCCTACTGACAAGATGATCTATCCTGTGTAGTGGAAATACTGAGGGAAGAGCCATGAAGCAGATTGCCTAAGTCTGTGCTCTTCTCAGGAATGATCCTTTTCTGCAGTGGTATGAGAAGCATGTATCCCCCACTGCAATGACCCCTCCACATTTTCAAGTTTAACTGTAACAGATTTGATTTTATGCAGATTTGGTTAACATTTTCGTTCTATGAGTCTTTAAGCTCTCCAGAGCAAGATCCAGGGATTCCTATGGAAGTCTTCTCTCAGATTTAAACATTGTCTTTTTTAAAAAAAAAAATGTGTTTTTTCCACTTCCGCAAAGGTCCTATACACTTTAAGTGAAAGTGGAGGGTGTATTGTACTGTCATTACACCCTCCACTTTCTCTGCCAAATGTGAAAGCATTGCTTGTTACAATGATGTGAAACATTTTTTCTTTATCATCAGATGAATCCTCCCATTTCAGACAATTTTTCCTGCTTTTAATGTAATAGTTCTTGCAGTGTAGTAGCCAAATAAGAAAATAAATTGTCTAACACATTCCACAAGCTATCACTTGTTTGGAAGTCATCAAAAACATCAGCTATGAAGACAGCTTCCTGCTAGTAGCTCTCTTCAGAATATCCTGGAAATGGTGTGACACGATAATCATTGATATGACTGGTGGAAGCTATAGAGAGAGCCATGCACTACTGTGAGGAGTGTGTCTCTACATTCTTTAAAAAAATGATGCTATCTATAATCAAAGCAGTGTATACGAGGTAATATAATCATGCAGTCTCTTAGCTAAGAAATTCACAAAAGGAACAAATGTGGTTGGATGAAAGTAAAATAAAATGTCACTTCCAGAACTACACCTAGGCCATGAGAATGAGATGTGCTTAGCTCAAACTGCCCAGCAAGTTTCCATTAAATTTTGTATGCAAAGTGAGAAACATCATGTTCAGATACAATCACAAAGACAATTATGGACTTTGTACCATGTTGATGGACTATGTACATGTCTGTAAATCTGCCCAGCAAAATAACTTTGATTGGCATAAGCCACAATGGTGGTATGGATATATAAGAAGAGGAAGATGAATAAAGCAACATGTTAGAAGTGTTACAATTAATTGCTTTTACATTTCCAAGTGCCTCAATGAAACATCTTCTATATGAAGAAAACCTGAATAAGTTCTGTCTTCTGTCAGTTGGTTCATTATCTCCACTTAGTTGTCATTGGTTGATTACCTTTGCTTTGGAGAGGGATAGAAACTCCTACACAATTATTCTGACTACTTTAATTCTCACTCTCATTAACTCTCTCAAACTATAATGAACTTACCTTTTATTTGCCCTTATCCATGGTTCATTATCACTTTCACAATAGTCCAGGAATGTTACCATTTTAATTAGCTCTTGCTAATTAAAAAAACACTCATTGAATGCAAAATTAAAAGTAACAAAAGCAAGTATAAATTGCTCAGAACTATTCTTTTTAGTTGAGCAATAGGAGAAAACCAACCTGCAGTGAAAACAATGGCTCTGAGTGAAGACTATTCAAATGCTATGGAAATATTCCTGTAAAAGACCATTCAAGTATCCATTGTATTGTGAAAAGGATGCCCTCAGGAAAGAAAAACCCAGCCTGACCCTTAATATGAATATTGTGGCCTGCATACTTCTCTTGTCTTCTCTTCTTGTTGACAACAAATAAGAGCAGAAAACTGAGCTGTATTCAGTTGTTAAAAGCATTATATAAATGAGAGTAAAACCATTTCATTTCTGATGTTCTTTTAAGAAAAAGCAATCACATGAAGGGACATGGGTAATATCTGTGATGAAGATAACAACTGCAGTTTCTAAGGATATGAAAGCTGAATCTGGATTATCTATGGATAATGAAGGCCCTTCACCGAAGGATCTGTGAATAAAATGCAGTACATTTTCCATAGTGCTTTAATCAAAAAGTCAAATAATGAAATAAGAAGGAAGATTGAGCAAGGTTATTGAAATTGCCCATCAACAACCAGGAAGGCATATTGAACGAGGGGATGGGTTACACAGTCATATACTTCTCATTGTGTGTGAGTATATTGTATTTGTATTTAGCATATATTGAGGAAACAATATTCTATCTCAGGACCATTCCAGACAGGGCCAAAACCTGGGAGTACGTAGATTGAAATAACCCTTTCCCCACTCTCAATCAAAACCCTGGGCTTTCCCTTGAGGGATGGCATCCAGTCACATTTCCTCCCCCCTCCCCAAAAAAAAACCTTACCAGAAGGGCCTGCCAGCAGTGCAGGCCCCTTGGCAAATTCCTTTGATGCATCCTAATTATGCATCAGGAGGTAAGGGGGAGTGGGGGAGGAGCAAAAATGATGTGTCAGGAGTACTCTGCAGAGGAGCCTGCACTGCTGGCAGCCCCTGCATGTGCTGCTGGCAGGCCCCTCTGGTAAGTTTTTTTGGGGGGGGGGGGAGGATGTAGGCCTGGGAGGCTGCCATGCCCAGCAGTTTGGCTCCCCCCCCCCCAAAAAAAATCTCAGGGTGGTCCACGAGAAGGACTTACTGGTACATTATTTAAACTATTATGTATATTCATATCATGATCTGATCACCATGCTCAATATATCCCATATGCATGGGGGTATTGAGATAACAATACAAAAGGTTTGCTAGGGTAGATCCTCTCTCACTCAGACTCACCCCCCCCACACACACAAATAAAACTCAGGCCCCCCACCTTCCACCCTGAATCAAAATCCTGGGCATGGTACTGTAGCAACCCAGTTCCCTTTCGTGCCTGGGGAGCAGGGGGCAGCACCAGGGGTCCCACTTGCATTAGGGCCAGCTGCAGTTAATGAGGACATGGAGGAAGGGGCTGATGAGTTAGCTGGGCCTTCCTCTCCCACAGAGAGCTTGGCCTGGGATGATGAATGGCCTGACGGCTATGCTAGCTGGGAAGTTCAGGCTGACCCTGAGAGTGATGACTCTGATCATTATGAGAAACCAGGTGGTTACGGGTCACAGGAAAGGATCAGGGAAACAGTGGAGGATGAGCCCATGGAAGCTGAAAGGGAGTTCAGCTCTCATGAAGATAGCGACCCAGGTGCTGGGAGGCAAGGATGGAGCTTTGATAGGAGACGGAGCATTGAGTCCAGCAGGAGGGATTGGCACCGTAGCCTAGAGCGCCAGAGAGGCACTAGATCCTGTAGCACAGATTGGCGCAGAAGCCTAGAGCGTCGGGGGCCTCGCCAAGGGGATTAAGTATAGGATCCGTGGGAAAGGATCCTCAGTAGCTCGGCCACTTCTATTCTAAGAGGACTGAAGCCAGCGGAGTTCCACGGAGCCAAGTTGCCGGCTCGAGCCTTGCCAAGAAGTTTCTTGGAGTTGTTCCTGAACTTTGCCTTGTTCTTTGCCACGGACCAAGTCCTTGATCCGCATAGTTTTGCGGAGCCTTTGCCACGTTTGCCTTTGGATTTTATCTACGGACTCTTTACCTTTTGGATTGAACTTTTTGATACTTTTTATGGACAATTTACCTTTTCACCTGTTTCTTATTATTCAATAAATAGTTAGCTGTGTGTGTGATTAAGGGGCTGGGCCAAGACCCTGCATCGTGACAGGTACTGGTTGTTAGTATAGCTTCTTTGGAATGTTTGGAAGCGGTTAATCTCCCTTCTGTTTGTAAAAGGTCAGTGACCTTTCCAGTAAGGATTCACAGGCTGTAGCAATCATTGGGGAGGCCTGCTGAAATAGGATGTAGCTGTGATCAGCAAAATAAAAATAAAATTTCCTAGAGACTGCTTTTTGGGATAAAAGCTTCCATTGTATTAGGACATGGATATTGGCTGTTTCCCCCAGGTTGTGTAGATCTTGATGCCCAAACCTGTTTCTTGAGACCTTGTTTGTGTCATGTTTAACCTTGAATCTTGGTTTTTACCCCTGTCTTAGACTCTGGAGTCTAACCTTGTTTTGGGCTCTACTACTTTTGTAACCTTGTTTTGGACCTTGTTGTACCTTGGAAACCTGGAATCTGAATCTTGGACAACCTACCTGGCTTTGACTTATGGACTCAAACTTCAGTTTGACCCTTGACTTTGGAACACTGACTACGGTCTGTACTCTTGAAATCTGGAACGTTACTCTAAGTGAGCTCTTAGCCCCTGACTTTTGAACTGCAGACTTGGCAATCCATATTAACTGCTTTGAACTGGATTATATGAATTTACACTGCTCTATAATCCAGTTCAAAGCAGATAATATGACTTTTATATGGCAGTGTAGAAGGGGCCTTATTCTTGAGCTTCCAGACTGCTTGCAGAGGTCCAGAGTTGTAGATAACTGGTTTGGACTGAATCCACTACCCATCCCTCTAATTTCTGGCAGAGCCTTGTTGGCAATGTCACATTTCTTCTGATGTCACACCAGGGTGCCTAGTTATGTGATGAGAAATGTGACTCTGGCATCAAGCCTCTGGCAAGGAACTTTTTCATGGTAGTGAGACAGTGGCAGAGGCCTTGACCCAGTAAGCCATATAGACAGCCAAAGTGCTCCAGGGATGCTTCCAAGCTACATCAGAGCGATTCTGAAGCACTGCAACTGTAGACATGTCTTAAATCAACTATGTTCCTTTAAAGAGAGATTGGGGCTGTTTATTTTTAAAATACAGTTTTATTATATTGAAATTAAATTTTTATGCTTCATAGCACAAAAGGTTTATTTTTAATTACTATTTTAATGTGTTGTCTCTATTTTTATTATTTGAATTGTGTCATGTTTGCTGTTAGATGCCTTGAGTCTCTATATAAGGAGAAAGGTAGAGTAAAAATAAATAAATTTGGGACAATGACCTCTTGATGATTTTTTACCAATGAGAGTTTTCTGGGTGTTCTCTATTTGGAGTATTATGTAGCCAGTCACTTATTTTGAAAATGTTAATGCCTTCCTATAAATAAGTTCATGTAAATTTTGTTGAAGCTTGTATCTTTTTTATTGGTGATGTGTTTCCATTGGAAAGAAATGATACAAAAAGGGCTATCATAATATCTTTCCAATAGGCAATTGAGACTACAGTTCATACAGTTCATATGCACAGCACACACATAACACAGCATCTACCACACACAGCCCAACACAGCGTATATATGGAGTTACTATACACAGTCTATCTAACTGTTGATCCATGGTTTTAAATGCTTCAAAAGTACTTACAAAAGTTCTGGTAGTGAACATTTCACAACTTTCAAAATTTTGTTATAAATGTTCCTAATTGGTTCTGTCTTTAAAATTGCCAATAATGAAATAATAATGAAATTTTGATAGACTTCTGAAATGTTCACCACCAGAACTTTTGTTTTGTAAGTACTTTTGAAGCATTTAGAACCATGGATCAACCAGGCCTACCAACTAACGATCCCCACTTTGTTTTCAGTCAAATGTATCTCCCTGCTCTTTTCTGTGAGCTTGCTTGAGACCAAGAAGTCTTTTGCATAAATCGTTTTGTGCTTCATCAGTTGAAGAAATTGGACAAGACTGTAATTGTCTGATCCTTTCTGAAACTGATGGAAGGCATTTTGCCAGCTCTGCTCAGCATCTGTGTGCTGTGTTAACAAGCTTACTTTAAAAAAAGATTCATCTCTAATGAAGCTGGGACCTTTCCTGCTGCACCTGAAAAACCTCTCGTTTTTTTTATTCTAGTGCTACATCACAGCACACAATACAGAGCCCTATCTTGTAGGCTATCAATGCACCAGCAAGAAAAATGTCCATCTCTCTAAACATTCTTTCTACACATGAGCCTTTCACACTGGTACGATTTCATGTCTGCCGGCAGGGTGGTTCAAGAGTGACCCTGGGTCTAATAACAGGGTTTTTTTTGGCAATATGTCTTGCTGTTTGCTTTTAGTTAAGGCTGAGAATATTTTTCATTATCCCAAGCAGCTGATACTTCACATTCAATCTTGCAGGAACCAACAGAGTTGCATGTCATGTTTTTTTTCCTTTGGTTTTTTTTTTTACAAAACATTTGGTTTTAATGTTGAGGAAAATGTGAGATTAGTGGTTCTTGATGAAATACCTAGCCAAATAAGTCAGATTCTTAAGCAGCAGGAATACCCCAAAGTCTTAATATGACTATAATGTCTATAATCATTAGCTATCAAGAAAGTGAAAGAAATAGTTATGTGACTGTGGGTATTACCGCATATTTGCTGCTATACCAGACTACAGTGTTACCACAAGGCAGTGTAGTGATAACTTATTGTTATGGTGCCTAAGCCTAATTGAAAGATAAGATTCCTTGCCTTTCTTTGATCCTCTCATCTGCTGAGTTCAAATGACTTTTGTACTTTGAACTCAGTTTAGAGCCATTGAAGTAAATTGAGGACAAAGGGGGAAAGTAGGAGGAGCTATAAAATGACCTTTTTTTAAAAAAGAAAAGAAAACAAACCCACAAGGGGGGTGACAGAGGATTCATTGGGACTTTCTATGTTAATTAGTACACTGGGGGCATGTGATGATACAAGTATAAGTCTTTACATTTGGAGCGCATCAAATAAGCCTTAAGGGCTATGTCACAGTCAAGGCAGTAGTCTTGCTATTTCCTATAAGGGACATGTTTTTACTATGCCATTGTATATAATGGGACTTAAGTACCCACAGATTATTTGTTTATTTACGGTATTTCTATCCCATCTTTCTCAGCCCGAAGGTCACTCAAGGCACCTTACAAATTGGCAACAATTTGATGCCACAAGAGACATAAACTGTGGGTATTCATGAGGGGCCATGATGTTGTTGATCCAAAATTGCAACCCCCCTCCCACCAGAAGATCTATAGTTTGTCAAGGGCTCTGTGATAAATATATGTTTTGTTTTTAAAATCTCTTTCAAACATTTGCGATTTCAAGCACCAGAGATCAGGAACTGACCAGCAGTGGCTTTACCCCCCACAAAGACTTTATCAATTCTAACCCTTTAATAAATTGTATTTGCTTTCTTAGACCTTTTGTGTAACCTGAATCTTTCCATGTACTACATCTATTTCTTATAGTGTATAAACTTCTTTATAAAATGTAACAAGAAGTAGTCCAGAGAAAGTCTCCTCTCTATAGCCCTTCTGAGGTATTTCTATGAGGACAAGAAGGTTGGGCAAATCTCTCTGGATGTTTCTCAAGCTAAGTAATCATCAATATCCATTGTTTATATATGCAGTGATAGGTAATTTCCCCTCTCAGCCCAGATAAGCCCAGAATTGTTTGTCTATTTGAATGGTCCACTTGAGGCTGAAAGATTGCTGACTACAGAAAGAGAGCTCTGCATATCTACATTTATTAAACCTCTTTATTGTCAGCCCAGTCCTTGACTGCCCTTTTGTTTTAGGAGCCTTGCGCCTTTGTCTTCAGAAGCTCCTATCTTTGTCAAACACAGGACTGGAGAGTTCAGCTAATTAAGACTTCATTCTAATTTCATTGACATTGTCTTATGAATGGCGCCTCCTCCCAGAGGGGGCATCTCTCCAGCTGATTGGTTCTCTGGCCGGCCAATCCCTAACTGTCATTTCCACCCAAAACAGAATCCCAGCCTGGAAGCAGTGACGTCAGCAGAACTCCCAGCCAATCAGGATGCAGATCCAGCCCAGCCCCTATTTTGACCAATCAGGGAAGGCAGGAACAGTTTTGAATAGTTGTCAAATTGTATAAGACACCATGCCTTCTCTGTATGTTTATGCTTGTACTTTTGAAGCATCTGCTTGCACTTGCATCCATTTTTGGCAAATTGAATAAACTATGGCTTGTCTTCAATCTGGTGAGTGTGTCTCTGTCCTGGCCCATATGCTTCCTTTTTATCCACTGTCCTAGTTATCCACATCAATGAAACGAAGCTCCAGCTGATACTACTAAAGTCCCACTTTAAGGCATTAGAAATGCAATTGCTTAAAGGCTGGAGCTGGGTGTAATAGGACATTTAATACGACAATAAATAAATCAGCAGACAGTACTACTAATGTGAGAACTCACCCATGAAACCTGTGAATCCAAATGAATGTTGTTTCTACTTTCTGCCTCAATGCATGCAGAGCTATGTATTTTTATAAGTTATCCCTTAGCAGAATAGTGACACAGCAAAATAGCACAACACCTTTAAATATGAGCCCTATTATCTACATCTTCAGTATGTTTTTATGTTTATTTATCTTTTTGCCTATCTATTAGCCATGTGCCTATCTATCTTGGGTACAGAGGAAAGGTTTATCTGAGAAACTTGCTGAGGGAAAGGGATTTACTATAAATGCCAGGGGTGGGGATAGCGAATAAAAATGATCAATTCCTAAAGGCGTTTTAAAGCAACAGTGTTTGTCCTTCTCCAGTTTTATGAAGGTGATAAGTCTCCCTGGAATGTTCTTCAGAGTACTATTTAAAATGGACTCTTTTAGCCTGCCTGGTTCATTGAAAGCAGACTCCCACCCAATACATACTGTAACACTAAAAGAGTTGAAATTCCTTTAGAGAAATAGCCACTCTGTTTATATCTCCACAAGTCTCTGTGTTGCCATCAACTTATTTTGAGGGCAAGCAACTTTAAAGCTTTCTTTACAACACTTTGCTAAACAAGTCAATGTTTTTAATGCTATTAAGGGCCATTGTGTACACGTGCAGCCATATACAGGTTTACAAGCTCTGTAAGAACTAGACCTTTGGGTTCACCTTTTTGCATTTTATGGACAGTGTTATTATTGAGATATCAGAGTTTATGCTATAACCCTGCACAGTGGTCACTCTTCTTCCTAACGACATTTTACTTTGGCCTGTATTGCTCTCTCCCATTTGTTTTATTTTAGAGCTCAGTTATACAGGAAAGTTACAGTGATTTCATTGTTTTCGTTGTTGTTATTGTTTATTATTTTATTTATTTAAAACTTTTATATCCCAATCTTCTCACCTCAAAAGAGGGACTCAGACCAGCCTTACAGCAAAAACTCAATGTAGGTCATACACGTTAAAATACATAAATAAAATACATAGATAAAAACATTAAAATACAATTAAAATCAAAGCGCCAGATAAAATCAACTTCAACTCAATCCAATGTTGTTGTTGTTGTTGTTGTTGTTGTATCTGTCCCAATAGTACCGTTCTGCTGTAACAGAGTTTCTTTGTACTAATGTGTTTCAACTACTGATATAGTTGTCCCTTATAATTTGAAAATACTTTTTTATTTGAAAATTCTGAAAAGCGAACTTTGACTTTGCCATTTTATAGAGGAGACACAATTTTATTACATTATTGTATACAATGGGAAATAGGCATCTATAGTTTTTGGTATCCATGGAGGCAGTCCTGGAAACAAATCCTAGCACATACTAAGGGACTACTGTACTGTATATTTGAGGATGAGTCTACATTGGCTGGTAAATCCAGAGCCAGACTAGCTCCTAAGATAACCAACTGCCCTCTGCCAAACCCACTGAAATGGTGATGGAGAAATGGGTTCAAATTACAGGAAAGGAGATCCCTACTGGAGCATTAGGAAGAACTTCCTAAGCTGTTCACAGTAGTACTCTCTGCTTTTAAACAGAGGTTGGATGGCCATCTGTCAGGAGTACTTTGATTGTGCTTTTGCTGCATGGCAGGGGGTTGGACTAAATGGCCCATATGGTCCCTTCTAGCTCTATTATTCTATGATTCTATGCCCATATCCAGTGACATATTGGTTTTGCCTCTGATTACTTCATTTTCCATGCACAAGCACAGGTGGGCATCATTTATGAAATTGTATAAGCACCCAAGGGAGATTAAAGCTTTAATACTGTTTAAATGATAGTTTATTCAGGGATCATGAATTAATACAGAACTCCTCTCCTTAGGAAAACATATCAGCTGCAACTATAAAACCTGTTGGTAGTCTATTCCTGGTGATATCAGAGATTCAGTAAGGTAGTGGTTTATTTATTTATTTATTTCAGGATTTTACCCCGCTCTTCTCAACCCCCGAGGGGGGACTCAGAGCGGCTTACAGTACGGCACAATTCGATGCCACATCATACAGTATAAAACCCCAAAACCCCACAACAATTAAGATACATTAAAACACATTAAAATACAGTTCCATCAGCAACATACACAGTCATTCCAAGTTAAAAACAATATTCACTCCATAAAAACATTGGCCCTCTTCATCCATTCCATTAAAATCCCCATCTAACATGCTGTTAGTGCTGGTGTGCAAACGCCTGGTCCCAAAGCCAGGATTTTACCTTTTTCCTGAATGCCAGGAGGGATGAGGTGGACCGTACCTCCATAGGGAGCGCATTCCACAGGCGGGGAGCCACCGCCGAGAAGGCCCTGTCCCTCGTCCCCACCAACCGCATTTGAGAAGTCGGCGGAAGCGAGAGCAGGGCCTCCCCGGATGATCTTAGGTTACGGGGTGGGACGTAGCGGCCGATGCGTTCGGACAAGTAAGCTGGGCCAGAACCGTATAGAGCTTTAAAGGTCAAAACCAGCACTTTGAATTGAGCCCGGAATTGGACAGGCAGCCAGTGGAGCTGACACAACAGGGGGGGTGGTATGCTCCCTGTATGTAGCTCCCGTTAGTAATCTGGCTGCTGCCCGCTGGACTAATTGCAATTTCCGAACTGTCTTCAAAGGCAGCCCCACGTAGAGTGCGTTGCAGTAATCTATTCGGGATGTGACCAGAGCGTGGACGACCGTAGCCAGATCAGACTTCCCAAGGTACGGGCGCAGCTGGCGCACGAGTCTCAACTGTGCAAAAGCTCCCCTGGCCACCGCTGAGACCTGGGGCTCCAGGCTCAGCGATGAGTCCAGGATCACTCCCAAGCTGCGAACCTGCGTCTTCAGGGGGAGTGTAACCCCATCCAACACAGGCTGTAACCCTATGCCCTGTTCGGCCTTACGACTGACCAGGAGGACCTCTGTCTTGTCTGGATTTAGTTTCAATTTGCTAGCTCTCATCCAATCCGACACAGCAGCCAAGCACCGGTTCAAAGTCTGGACAGCCTCCTTGGTGACAGGTGGGAAGGAGTGACAGATCTGGACGTCATCTGCGTACAGATAACACCTGACTCCGAAACTCCGAATGATCTCTCCCAGCGGTTTCATGTAGATGTTAAACAACATCGGGGACAGAACTGAACCCTGAGGGACTCCACAGGACAACGGCTGTGGAGCCGAACAGGTGTCACCCAATGACACCTTCTGGGTACGCCCTTCCAGGAAGGATTGGAGCCACTGCAGAGCAAGCCCCATGTCTGCAAGGCGACCCAGAAGGATACCGTGGTCAACGGTATCGAAAGCCGCTGAGAGGTCCAGCAGAACCAACAGGGACACACTCCCCCTGTCAAGTTCCCGGCGTAGATCATCTACCAAGGCGACCAAGGCTGTTTCAGTACCATGTCCCGGCCTAAAGCCAGACTGTGCCGGATCAAGATAATCAGTGTCTACCAAGAACCCCTGGAGTTGCGAAGCCACCACACGTTCCATGACTTTGCCCAAATAGGGGAGATTGGAAACTGGCCGATAGTTCACTAATTGAGTGGGATCCAGTGATGGTTCTGTGTGTATACAGTATGTGTATGTGTAAGTATATATGTGGGTGGGTATGTATATCTGTTTCTTTGTGCATTCATACACACACAAACACACAAGCATGGAGTATTTATATTCTGCCTTTCAGCCAATATTTGACAGTAAGAGGTTTCAATGTTGGACGATGACTCTAGAGACCAGGGTTCAAATGCCTGCTCAGCCATGAAAACCCACTGGTTTGACACTGGGTAAGTCATACTCTTTCAGCTTCAGAGACAGACAACTCCACTCTGAAGACATTTTGCCAACAATCCCATGACAGGTTCGCCTTTTGGTTGCCGTAAGTTGAAAATGGCTTATGGCACAGGCACTATCCCACCACCACCTTCTATTTATGTATTCTGACTATACTCTGGGGCTTAGTCACATTTTAAATGGATAAGGTTCAGCTCCTTGCATAGCATCACTCATTTTTAAATGAGTGATGCTATGCAAGGAGCTGAACCTTATCACTAGAACAAGTTCAGTACCTTGGATACTTCAGACTAAAATACACAACAGATTCATGTAATATAACCATGCCATCTGCCACAGGTATGTAAGTGATGAAATGTCCGCAGTGCTGGAACATTGATAGGAGCTTTGTCTAGTATATGTGTCTAGTAGATAGCAATATTAGTCAAGCCATCGGCCCCTGAAATTAACAGCACAAATTAGTCTCAAAATATTTAAGTGCCCCTTGAGACTTAATTGTAGCTAATAAAGGCCACTGGGTTTTGAACCTGAACCTGAAAGAAAGGCAAAATCTTATTTATAGTCCTTCTGGTCATGTTCAATAAAATACTATTTACTCAGTCATGAATAATTATATGGACTTGACCTTTTGAAAGAAAATGAAAAACAGCCCTTTTTATCACTCACCTCTTTTATGCTAGCAGTTAAGCTGAGTTTGGGAACTTAGGAGAGCATTATGCAGGCCCAAGAGAATCTTGACAATTAACCTTTCAAGGAAACTAAGGAAGAGCAGTATCCAGAAATGGGTAATATGGACAGTTTAGTATGATTTATTGTGGCTAGGAAACAGGAACTATCCAAGACAGTAGACTATCACTGTGGAAACATTACTTGTCATGACTCTAGTTTTGATTTGTTCCAATACATATAACGTTTCCATGTGTAAGTTTGGGGAGTCTGATAACTGCTGATTGATTCATAGTGGTAAATAACAGCCAGATACTTAATACAGCTGTGGCATGATGCACACCATCTGAATGCTTATCTTATCTATTTATGACATTTCTACCCTGCCTTTTTCCACTCTGGAGGGGACTCAAGGTGGCTTACACATAGGGAACTATCAAATGCCATTAAACAATGTACAGTTAAAATAAACATTTAAATAGTAATATAAAATACATTAAAACAATTTAAAACATTTAAGACAATACCTTCACAATTAATCATATGATCCTCAAATGTAATCTGGGCCGTTTCAATGGTAATTGCACATCATTCCATATCTATCTATTGCACAAGTTCTCTAATGGCTTGCCTTGCACTCTTTGAGGGAAAAAGAGGGTATAAATAAAATTAAGTTACCATTAAAACCAGGAAGTAAATATGATTTCTCTTGACAACATTATTATAGTATTATCACACACACACACACACACAAGATAACACTACAGCTAGTCCTCCATATCCATGGATAGTGTTGCGGCCTGCACAAAGCTTGGCTTATTCATATTGAAAGTGTAGGATTACATCTTGTGTATGTTTGCTAGGCTTGTCACTGTTAACAGGTCTCTTTGCAGTTTTTGGGCTGGGTTGTTGTTTTTTTCCTGGGTGGGAGGGGCTCATCCTCTTAGTTTTCCTTCCAGAAATCACCCCATAGCCTTCCCCAATCACCACCTAGGATTTTCCCTCCAAAAATCATCCCAGAGTCCCATCCAATCAGTGTCTCAGGATTTCCCTCCAATTTTAAAGGTTATAAAAGGGGGGAAACCGCTCTGTTTGCCTCAGTGACGGCTAGGGACATATGGCTGAGTTTTGCGCGGCAGTCAGCACCTGCCTGCCACCTTCTTTTAATGTATAAATCCTGCCAGAGTCCATCCATCCATACTACCCATATCAGAAGTCCTGGGTGAAGGATATGGGACTTTGGCCACCTTCGACAGCCCTGGACTCAAAATAGGAAGGATTCGCCCTTAATCTTATAGGAATCCAGTGGCTGAGGTCTGTCTACCATCCGTGGCTGCTGACCAGAGACAAAGAGAAGGAGAGGCAATCACCATCCATCGTCCACAGACAGAAGAAAGAGACAGCAATTCATCCAGTCACTCCCTTTAGGTCCAGGCATGACTGCAAAGATACGGCATGCACATGTTCAACCAACCACAGCTTGAATTCTTTTTTTTAATAAAAAAAATCCAAAAAAGCAAACCTTGATTTGACATTTTATATAAGGAAATGTCCCGGAAGTAGGTCTAGCCCTTGTGGAAATCTGTGTCTGCTCTGAATTTGTGAGATCACAAAGATCCAGCCATACAAACTGAAGTCCTTCAATATCCATAGCTTCTCCTTGTGCACGAGTTCAAATTACGTATATTTTTTAAAATGTGATTGCGGTGACCTTTATATTGGGCAATCATCACGCCCCCTTTAGAATGAGGATGTCCAAACATAAATCGAGGATTAAAAACAAATTAGATAGATGTTTCTCGGGGGTCTTTGATATCTTTTTGCCTAGGATCTTTTCCATTTCCCTGTTTATCATTTCCCAGTATCTCTTTGCCTTTGGGCATAGCCACCACATATGAAAGAAGGTAGCATTCGTCCCTTTGCAGCACCAGCAGTTGGGGCTTGTGTTCTTATAAATTTTAGCCAATCTAGCTGGGGTTAGGTGCCATCTATATAGCACCTTTACCCAGTTTTCCCTGAATTTGTAGCAATAAGATGAGTTCACATTGTTGGTCCATATCCTTTTCCATGTTTCTGGCTTAATTTTAAAGCCAATATTCCTAGACCATTCCTTTATATGATTGTTATTTTGGTCCTTTGTTTTGTCGTTCTCCTTTTTTAGGAGGACTTTATAAATTTTGGATACTATTTTCTCATCCTTGCCCAACATTGCCTCTTCTAACTCGTTGCTTTGACTTTCCAGGCCCCTCTTCAAATCTTCTTTTAACCTTTCTCTTAGTTGGAAATATGGGAACCACCCCAGCTCTACTCCCTCGTTGGCTAATTGGAGTCTGGTCTTCATGCTGTATGTGGACGTTTCGAATACGACCAAATCCTTGTATGTTACCCATTTAGTTTTTTCCAATTCCCTTATTTGGAATGCCTCATTTGGTGATACCCAAAGAGGCATTTTTGTGAATTCTTGTTTTTTATATTTAGCCCAAACCTTCATTAATGATTTTCTTATCATATGGTCGTTAAAAAGTCCGTCAGCTTTGATTTTGTCGTACCATAGGTACCCATGAAAACCAAACCTCATATTGAAACCCTCCAGATTCATAAGTTTTTGGTTATCCAATTTACACCAGTTCCTTATCCATAATAAACAATTGGCTTCAAAGTACAATTTTAAGTTTGGGAGGCCTAAGCCGCCCCTCTCTTTTTGTTCTTGAAGTATCTTCATCCGGACTCTCGGCTTTTTGCCCGACCAAATGAATCTGGAGATGTCTCTGTTCCAATTGTTAAAGTGGGACTCCTTTTGTATAATTGGGACTGTAGCGAAGAGAAAAATCATTTTTGGTAGCATCATCATTTTGATGGCGGCGATCTTCCCCAGGAACAATAGCCCCATTCTAGACCAATTTTCAAAATCTTTTTTAATTTTCTTCCATTTTGGAAGATAATTGTTTTTGAATAGTTGCGAGTTCTTTGGGGTGAGTGTCACGCCTAGGTACTTCACCTTATTCGTTATGTTTATACCTGATTTATGTTGTAGCTCCTGTTTGTTGTTTTCGGTCATATTTTTTACCATCATTTGGGTTTTGTCCTTGTTTATCTTAAACCCTGCTACTTTGCCGAAGTTTTCTATTGTTTCCAGCCATGCCCCCATGGAATTCGTGGGGTTTTCTACTATCAAAGCTAAATCATCGGCAAAGGCTAGGGCCATATTAGATTGGGCATATTAGATACGGACATAGATGCAGATGAGAGAAGGTCATTCGTCCTTGCAACTACGGCTGCCAAAATGTTATTCGCAGCCCATTGGAAGTCCGGGAACTGCCCCCCTAAAGAGGACTGGCAAATTAAACTGATTGAATTGTGCCAGATGGAAAAATTAACAGAAGCTTTAAGGGAGAGAAATAGTAAGACGTCCGTTAATAATAAAAGGGACTGGACCCAACTAAATGATTACTGTAAAAGAGAGTGTAATGTAGAGCTGGAATTCTAGAGGTAGTTGCTAACGGCTGTAGGGAATGGAACTAACAGCCAATATAATTATTTAATCTTCACCACCATACATGATTACAGGCTCTCCTGTCCTAGGCAAAGTAAGAAAGAAGAAGATGACTGACAAGAGGAGATAAGTAATACCATTGGACTCAAACAGAACACCGAGAGCCCTGAAAATCACCCGAACCCGAGAAACCCACTAGGAGCACCGCTGACTTTTCAAGTGAATGCGACTTTGCATTCCACTCCCCCCTATCCTATGTAGACACTTTCTACAACCCGTCTTTCACCTTTTTTCTTGTTTCCCTCCCACCCCTTTCTTTTCTTATTTCTGTATTTTATCTTTTAACAAAAATTTAATAAAGATCTATTTTAAAAATAAAAAAAACAAATTAGATAACACCATTTTGTATAGACATTTTGTTTAGAAAAACAACGTTCTCCAGATTCATTTTGGTCTGATGCACTTGAGCAAGTAGTAACACAGCCCTATGAAAGTATGCACAACGTGCTCCTCAGAGCTGAATCAAAATGGATAATGCTCCTCTCTTCTGAGTTGCCCAAAAGGTTAAACGAGGTCTTGACAGTTTCTGATCTCTTGGTTTGATCACCTGTCTCAGTCAGTTAGTCAATTAACCTAATTATGATCTATATAATCCCCAATTTTCTGATATTGCTTACCTTCGGGTCAGTAATCTGACACATTTTGCAATGTTATGTGTGATTCTACTTTATGGTGTGTGTGTGTGTGTGTGTGTGTGTGTATATGTGTATATATATATATATATATATATATATTACTATTGCATATATTTATGTATTCTACAGTTGTAAGATGGGATACTTCTATGTATTTCTTGCTATGTTTTGTAGATTATTAGGACACCTGCTACTTAGCTGATTATTTACTCTTCTGCTTTGAGAAAGCCTCTCTACGAGGAGAAACGAGTCGGGTCAAACCTTTCCAGTTCCACCATAAGTGGCCGGCCCCAGCATCCTTTCGGATTCTATACCTGTTTGAACTTGTCTTCCACTGCTCAACACTGCAACTATTTGCACCAGGGAATACCCTTTCCCTCCCGGAAACAACTTTATCCCAACTTGTGGTCAAGGACTCGCCAATTACTAACTTGTTGTGCATGGGACACACCCTTGACCCGAATTTTCCATGGATACGTTCTTTTTCAACCTCGAATGACTGGGACTTACTTGGGAGGTATCCCCTTGACTTTTCTATAATATTTTGTCAAGATTATTGGATTTTTTACCTTTTAATGTGATTCTAATAGTTTCTATGTATGTGTTGGGTTAGTGTGATATAATTGTATATTTTCTGTGATTTGCTATCAGCTAAATGAATTGATGATTTATATTACACATTGATTGGCTCTCATACTTATGGTTTGTTCTACTAAACGCTGGGTGGCAGCCAGTGATGCAGGCGTGTTGTTCTTACCAGGATGCTCCATGTTGGCTGGGAGGAGATCTGCTAGTGGGGAGAGGTGCTCCCAGTTGAAAGTTAGCAAGGGGAATCCCGGAAGTGTGTAAGGTCTTCACTTGTAGCACCAACTTAGAAGTCAGAAAGCGCGGAAATCCATGCAAACTCCTGGGCTTCAGATGTGGCAGAGCAGCAAAGGCGTATCTACAAAGCCAAGCCACTCCCTCGTGCACTGGTGGGGGGCGTGTCAAGATGACAGTAGAACTGTAGCCAGTGCTGTACACAAAATTTTATTGCTGTAAGTCGCCCCGAGGCAAACGGGAGTGGCGACTGACAAGTATAAATAAATAAATAAATAAATAAATAAAGGGTGGTGCCCGGCAAAGCGTGGTGCCCGGATAAGGTATGTCTATACAACGGTAGTCCCAGATGGAGGTGTATCAAGTGGGCGAGGAGAGCACAAGGAGCAAAAACCCACAGGGAGCAGAAGATAGTAATGTCCGGCACTGGAGAGGGCGTGTCTGCACAGTAAGAGGGATGTGCGCTGAGTTGGCGGGTAGCAAAAGGTCCGCTGGCAATAGTAATCAAACACAAGTAGAGGCAATGTCAATAAACCATGTATTTAATGCTTGAGCAGGCTGAAGTTGAAGGATGCATGCCATGCAAGGCTAAATAACATTCCCCATATATGGAAGCAGCAAACAACCAACAGGAAGTTAAAGGTCATAGGCCTGTAAGCCTGTTTCGCTCAACTGAGCTTTTTCAAGGTTATGTCATAATGCGTCCATTGAAAGAGTGATCCAAATATTCTCCTATAGTCAAAATACAAAGTATCAGCAGGTCATCTTGTGTGTCAATCAGCAGTCAAAATGGTATTGTTGTAGTAGAGCAGGGGTGCTCATGAAGTTGCTTGCGATTGACCGGTCGATCTTTGGCCTCATCTATGTTTTTAAATTGATGTACATTGATGTATTTTGGGGTTTCTTGAAGCACCGTGGTGACCAGTATTATCATTATTATTATCTGGGTGATCTTCAAGCCCTGACCAGGTTGGTCATTCTGCATGCTCCAAGTGTGCATGAGACGTCCAAGAGGCAGAATGGGTGCTTCTGCGCATGCGCGCGGGCCAGCCGTGCATCGCGTCATCTATGGCCACCCCCTCCTTTGGTCTGTGATGACTCTCCGATCTGGGCAGGGCTCCGACGGCGCTAGAGAGGCCTGCAGGGAGGCAGCACTCCTCCCACCTCTCTCTCGCCCGGTTCTGCCATGGAACTGGGTGAGAGAGGGGTCTCTGGGCCTCACCCTGGCGCTCCATGGCTCCATGGCGTAACCGGGCGAGATTGAGGTGGGAGGAGCGCCAGGCGGGGCCTGCAAAGGCCCAGCCCTTTTCTCTGCCCGCCCCTCTTTCGCCCGGCTCCATGGTGGAACCGGGTAAGAGAGAGGTGGGAGGAGTGCCAGGTGGGGCCTGCGGAGGCCCAGCCTTCCTCTCCGCCCGCCCCTCTCTCGCTGGGCTCCATGGCGGTACCGGGCGAGAGAGAGCTGGGAGGAGCGCCTTGCCTCCCCTGCAGGCCTCTCCATCGCTGCCGGAGCCCCACCCGGGATTGGTGCGGCAGGGCTCCGACAGCGCTAGAGAGGCCTATGGGGGGGAGAGCTGGCGTGGTGCACGGCACGGAAGGTGTGGCTCACGCACAAAGCGCGCCCTCGCGCATAAGGTAGGGGTGATCTTTTTGACTTGGTTATTGTGAATGTAGCTCACATGCTGGAAAAGTGTGAGCATCCCTGTAGTAGAGCCTCTGAGTAACATTGCAAGCAGGAGTAATGTTGCACATGCTGCAAACACTGCAAGCAGGGGTGTGGTCATTAAGAGAGGCAAATGGGTTACTCGGGAGCAAGGATCGGATGATGAGCAACAAAGGAAGAGGATTCGGCAGATACTTACAGAGCCTAGAGATAAGGAATCATTTGAGGGCTTTTCTGGGGATGAGGGGTCTGACGATGAGGAGGTTGTTATGGAAAGTGGGAATGGGGATTCGGAGGATGGGTCTGGCAGCATGGACTGGACTAAAGTGAGGGAAGTGCAAGATACCTGTGAAGAACCCACAAGCAGTGATACTTTTGTAGGGTTTTCTGGGGATGAGGCTTGGGGCTCAGAGGATTCAACCACATCTTGGGGAGAATTAAGTCTTGACAGGAGATGGAGGGATTGGAGAGGGAGGCAAACAGCTTCACATGAAGCTGTGGGCACAGGTGTGGAAGTTAATGAGAGGATGTTGGCTAATTCAAGCTCTGATGAGGATGTGTAGCATAAAAGGAGGGCTGAAGTTGGCAGCACTTTGCAGGCAGCAAGGTGTTGCTAGTGCCCGTGTTGTGTGTCTTGCTGTGATTCTTCATTCCTGTGGACGCTCTCCCTGGACGTGAGTTCGGACCCTACAATATCATCATGGACTTTGGTATAGTATGGGTTGGGTTGGAGGGAGGTTTTCCTTGGGTGAGGTTTCTGCGGCTTCCCCCTTGTATTAGCTGCTGCCCATTCCGCATTGGGCGTGGTTTGCTGTTCTCCATTCTGAACTCCTGTTATCCACTGTGTATTGACCTGGACTGTTACATGACTTCGCTGATCTCTCCCGCCTTCGATTTGGTCTGAATCCGCTTCTGCAGCCCTACTCCGCTAACATCAGAAGCTACGCTTTGGCTACTTCCTGCAGAATGACCCTGGACTTCGACTCGATGCTTCTCCGCTATTTGTGCCCTCTTTTGAAGATTGTGTGTTTATGTGCCTTTTTTCCTGCCCATCCTGCTTTATCCTCAGTTTCTAGTTTTTTGACCAGTTTGGTATTTGTTTTGTGTTTTTGTTGCCACTGCACTGAAGTTTTAAGTGTCTTGGCATTTTCTGTTATTTTGTGAATAAACTCTACTTAATTGCTATTGGTCTGGCCCTTTAAGGCGTCTGTGTTGCGATAGGTATAGTTCAACCAACGACAACAATAGTGGAGCAAAAGAGCTTCAGCAGGGACGCTTGTAGAGGACCGCAATTGCTTGATCTATACCATTTGGATATAATCTGCATTTTGCTCTTACTTCACTTTGCCTCTCCATGGGACTACACCCAGCCATTCTCGCCACTTGGTTTTCTTACTGTGGACTTCCATAGCCTCCGTTTCCACATCTACAGTGGAGGGGATTTGTGATGGAAGACTGGGCTAAGCGAATATATTTCAACTCTGGACTTTCCTTTGGAGAACGTGTGAAGTGGTACTGTATATCTGCACACTTGTGCCTTTGATTGTATATATTGTGGATTATAGTGGAGATTTATCTCACCGCATCTTCATTATATCTTGTTGTACTTTGTGATTATATATATTATTTTGTACATTGCATTTTAGGCTATTAATTCTTCGTATATACATACAGTAGATTGATATATACTTACCTCATTACAAACCCTTAGTTTGTGTTTTCCAGCATTGCCATGTGGGGCCATGGAGCCATGGAAAAAGCCTTAGGTTCCCACATGGGGGAGAGATAGGGGATTATGGGAGCATTCTGGCCTGGTGCCCTTGGCAAAACTATTCCCTGATTTTGAACGATCTTTTACAGAGTCGGGGTTGGGGGAGGTCACCTTCGATCACAATGTGATTTGCCTGTTGTGTTGAAATGGGGCAAGGAAGAGTCTGTGGCTCTTGATTTGGGCTCATAGGTGGCAAAAATTTGAAAGCAATAAAATTGGTTCTCCATTCTCCACACACGCACACATACATGAAAATAGAAATGAGCATTTCAGTTGCTTTCTTTACTGGCATGACTGGCAAAACTAGACTGGGTTGTGGATTAGGATCTTTGAAGGAGGGAGGTTGCTTATATTACTTTATAATATCACATCAACTATTTATGATGCACATTGTCCATTAATGGGGCTTTAAAATAGGATATTCACTTTCCTTAGATTTAGCATCCAACTGAGAGGTGAACAAGCTTTATTTGCAGCTAACAATCACTCTAGGGAAAGCTGGATGGAAAGCTCAGTGTCCCCTCCCTGCCCGGGATTCAGCTACAAACCTTATTAACCTCCAAACAGGGGGCATGGGCCATGGTGAGCTACTTGATGGAAATTCATTAGCCTCCTGAGCCTGAAACCCAGCAAAAATAGGCTCCTCCTGGATTAATCATTATGATAAGTACTCCATGGAGAGACTCCAACTAATTTGGGGACCCTGCCAGGGCTTAATCTGCGAGAAGATTCTCACCACAGAGAGTGTGTTTCCCATGCTGCCTTGTATTTAAGGGATATGCGCCAATATATGGCCAATGTATCTTGGCCATACATTGGCACATTATTAAAAAAAAGTACAGACATTATTGCCAGCCGCATAAAAATGTCTAGCACTAAAGAATAACTACAATTCTTTTTTAAACCCTAAAGGATTATCAGCAAGGTGTATGGATGAATGGAATCGTGCACTTTATGTTTTAACCAGTTTTATTCTATGTATTTTCTTTGCTTACTATTCTAACTGTTTTTAGTTATGGAATATGTTTTAGAACTATGGTATTTATTTATTTATCATATCAGGAGCAAACCAAGGGTACAATTGTAATATATTTAAAAACAAAGTTTTTTTTTTTTAAAAAAACCTTGGCATTATATTAAATGCCCTTTGACCAGTAGCTGGCCACTTAGAGTGCCCCTGATACTGTTATAAGAAGGTCCTCCATTGTGTAGGCGGCAGGACTGAGACTGCATTCTTATAGGTGGTCTGTGGTTTGCTCTTCTCCACACACACATGTTGTGGACTGCACTTTGTGTCCCCATTTCTTAAGATTGGCTCTGCATCTCATGGTGCCAGAGTGCAGTCTGTCAGGACCTTCCAAGTTGCCCAGTCTTCTGTGTGTCCAGGAGGGAGTCTCTTTTTTGGTATCAGCCTAGGTTGAGGTTCCAGGTTTTAGCCTGCCATTTTTGGACTCTTGTTTAATGAGATGTTCCTGTGAATATCTCTATAGAGATAACTATGTTAAGTGGTATAGAATCTTGTCGGAGTTGTAAGCTACCTTGAGTCCCCCTGCAGGGGTGAGAAAGGCAGGGTACATATGAAGCAAATAAATAAACAAATAAAACTTTTTTTTATTTATCGCTCTTTTCCTCCTTTCCCAACTGGTATCCTCCCTTATCTGCCATTCCATCAGGTTGCAGCAGAGGCAAAGATCAAACATCAATTATAGAACTATGATACTAGTACAGCAGTTGTGACAACAATCTTAATCAAACCACAATTTAAAATATTGGAGACTTATAAGGAATAGCCTAATAGCATGGGTTTGGGGTGGGGGGATGACTTTTCAGCAAAAGCCTTGCCACCACCAATTTTATAGAGTAACATGCTTTGCAGTAGCAAGGTATCCACCAGTCTACTTATCTACTTAAAAGGTAAAGCTTTCCCTGACATTAAACCTAGTTGTGTCCAACTCTTGGGGGGGGGGTCATCTCCATTTCTAAGCCAAAGAGCCAGTGTTGTCCATAGACACAGGCATGTAGCCGGGGGGGGGGCAAGGGGGCTTAGCCCCCCCCCCCGAAATTCTTAGGGTGGTCCGCGAAAAGGCCGTACGCGTACATTATTTAAACTGTTATGTTTATTCATATCATGATCTGATCACCATGCTCATTATATCCCACATTCATGGGGTTATTGGGATAACAATACAAAAGGTTTGCTAGGGTAGACCCTCTTCCACCCAGTCTCAGCCCCCCCGAACCAAACTCAGCCCCGAATCAAAATCCTGGCTACGGCCCTGCATAGACACATCCAAAGTTATGTGGTCAGTATGATTGCATGGAGTGCCATTACCCTCCCGCAGAAGCGGTACCTATTGATTTACTCACATTTGCATGATTTCAAACTATGTTGGCAGAAGCTGGGGCTAACAGATGGAGCTCACCATTCTCCCCAGATTCAAACTGCCAAGCTTTCAGTCAGCAAGTTCAGCAGCTCAGTGGTTTAACCTGCTGTGCCACCAGGGGCCTCACTTTCCTATTTAGCCACCCCAAGTTTTTTGACAGAGGATTGTTTTTGTTTCTGTCATAATTTGCCATTTTGTGCCTAAGAATATTTCCCAAGCTGCTGAAAAACAGTGTCACAGTTTACCTTACTGCCAAATTCTTCACCATCACTTCCAAAAAGTATAGAGGGAATATTTTTGTCATTTAGAAATAGTAGTCAGAAATCATGTGACATCATTTCCATGTGGTTCAGATGGTTTGTGAGGAAAGCAAGATTGACTTCTGCCCCCTTATTGTTGACATGTTGGTTGTACCAACTCACCTTTATTAGAGGCTTGGAAGAGGTTTATGGAATCATATGCAGATTCACTCTGAAAAACATATCCATCAAATAAAACCACAGGAGAATATATGAATACCTGACATAAAGATATGTTCTGAGCCATGAATTATATTTGGAGGAGAATAGTAAACACACTTTAAGTTTAAGCTTTATTGCTTGGGCATAGCTAGGCATTAATGCAACAACCAAAATAACTTGCTGCACTTCTTTGGAAACACAAGCATCATAAAATTAATGATCTTGGCAAAATAGTCCCCCATTCCTCATAGAGATAAACAAATCTGCAATAAAAGGAATGAGCAATGTTGTATTTCATTCTATTGAGGGAGGGGAACTTTAATATACCGAGAACTGAAATTTAAACACCCTGAAAGAAACTTTATGAAGACAATACAGAAATAAAAGTGTTGTCTAATTTATATATGTGATAGCCCCCAATGCACATGCTATTTTTATTTCCATGTGTTGCAGTTGGGGTTAGGTTACACACTTTTTGCTATTGTTTTTTTTTTTTGGCCAGGTCTCTTTTCCCCCAATCATTTATTCTTAAGCTCTCCCACTTGTGTGGTACATTGGAGTACTTTTGTTTTTTCACTATTCAACATTCATCTCTGAGACAGTTGCCTGCTAAGCTATGAGTCAATCGCTTGATCAGCCAAGTATTACATTGAATGTAACAGAAACCAAAGCATTGTGGAGCCAGAGGAAAGGAATGATATGGTGCCCATGTATATCACACACAGCTGCACTGGATCTCTTTCAGATAGACAAAGTAAAAAAAACCCAACTGAGATGAAATTGATTCTTTTGGAAATCTGGAACTGACAGTGAATCTCTGTGACATACTTGTCATAATCTTAAAACAGCGGTAACAATTATTTTCATTTTGCACTAAATATGGGGATCTGGCTTGGAGCAAGCAGCTTACTCAGGAAATGACATTAATAACATCTACATCTATAGCTCTATCTTAGTCACCAAACTACATACTCTTTTGATTCATCACCTAATTTACAAGAGCTTAAATAACTTACCAATCAATTGCTGTAGAATTTCTTGTCAGGAAAACCATGCTAAAATTTACACTTTCCAAACTGGAAGGAAATTTTAAACATTTCTATTGTAAGCTGTTTTGGGTCTCACAATGGGAGAAAGATGTAATAAAAATATAGTGAAATAAAAAATAAACATGAGCCCACAGCGTAATGTGGCATCAAAATGGCCATGCTATTCTGGGCTGCATTAACAAGAATATAATGTTCAGATCAAGGGTAGTGGTAGTGCCATGTCATTCTACTTTGATCAGACCTCACTTGGGATCCTGTGTCCAATTCTGGGCATCAGAATTCAAGAAGGATATCTGTAACCTGGAATTTTTCCTGAGAAGTGCAAGTAAGGTGATAAAAAGTCTGGAAACCAAGCTCTATGAGAAATGATCTAGGGAGCTGGGTATATTTAGCTTGGAGAAATGAAGACTGAGAGATGACATGGCAGCTAATGCTATCTTTAAATATTGAAGGGATGTCATATAGAAGATAACAGAAGCTTGTTTGCTGTTGTCCCAGGGGCTAGAACATGGATTTAAATAACAATATATTCCACCGAAACATTAAAAATAATTTTCTTTTCTGTAAGAACTGTTTTGAGAATGGAAAAGACTACACAGAAAGGTGGTGAATTTTCTTTCTTTGGAGGCCTTTAAACATGTTGGATTGACATCTGTCAGAAGTGCATTAGCTATCTATCCTGGAATGAAAATGGATTAGAATAGATGGCTCTTGTGGTCCCTTCCGGTCCCTTCCAACTCTAAGGACTTTGTCACACCAATTTGCCAATTTATTACAGTCATATAATCATTGATAGTGGTTAGGGTACATGCTACTTTGAGGACATTTGATATCACTGCTTCCTTCATCAGCACAATTGTGATATTTCATCAATCTGTGGACCTGCTATTGAACTTCTGAACACCATTATAACCCTACCTTCCAAACAATTACAATTTTAAATGTAATTGCACAACTCTAGCAAGTATAAGAGCCCCTGGTGGCACAGTGGGTTAAAGGGCTGAGCTGCTGAGCTTGTTGACTGAAAGATTACTGGTTTGATTCCGGGGAGCAGCGTGAGCTTCCGCTGTCAGCCACTGCTTCTGCCAACCTAGCAGTTTAAAAACATGCAAATGTGAGTTGATCAATAGGTACCACTATGGCGGGAAGGTAACAGCATTCCATGCAGTCATGCTGGCCACATAACCTTGGAGGTGTCTACAGACAACGCCGGCTCTTTGGCTTACAAATGGAGATGAGCACCACACCCCAGAGTTGGACTTAATGTCAGGGGACAACCTTTGCCTAGCAAGAATAAATACCATATGCAGCAAAAGGAAAATAGAACACTTGGAAATAGAATGGGGAAGTGAAGAAAAGGAGGAGAATATTGCTGTAGCAGAAATGTAAGGAGCCCATTGCACTAAATTAGATGACAGGAATATTGTGGAAATAGGAGCTATTGATGGGTTTTACCTGTTAATAACTAAGGATGGGGAAATCATGAATGGTAAACAGACTCACAGCAGGATGCACATAGCATAATGCAATAGGAACCATCACCAAAGGTGACAGTCCAGCTGCAATGCCACTTTGCCTGCCTTGTGTGATAAAATGCCATGATTCCATGAAAATTTACCCATGTATTTTTGGGGGTCTTTCACACACTACAATTACCATTTAGAAAAAATCGCCACTTTCTTGGGAATAATCAGCTTCTTTTTTAGAGCATTTCATAAAGAGAGAGTAGCTGCCCTCTCTGTGTCTGATCACCGTATTTAGCAATACGTTTCATTCATGCTCTGGCAAGCTTGATACACTGAAATGCCACAGCAGCTTCTCATATTTTTATCCTTTTTTCAACAGCTACAAATGATTTGCTACATATTCACCAGTCTCTGCTTGTCACCTGTTCCTGCCACACCGTGCACCTCAGTAATAAATATAAATTAGCATTCAGTCTCAAATGAGCCTGTATTAATGCTTTTGACATTTCAAACTGTGCAGCTCATTCTTTTTGCTCCATGAATCCATTGTTTAAGTCTAGATTAAAAGCAATGACTTCTCTTCTCCACTGTTGTGTATGACACATGCCCGTGTAAAATAATTTGTTGTTGTGCTAACTCAAAAGAGTATCATTTGCCAGGAATGTAAGAAGATGGGAGAATGTACATCTGGTGAAATGTTCTGGGGAAAAAACCTATAACACAATAATCAGTGACACTAATCTGTTACTGTTCCAAGATGTTGTTGCCATATAACAGGCTGCAGCTTGCTATCTGTGATTCCAAAGAAACCTTGTCCTATTATTCTCCAAATCATCAGACTGCAAATTCTCTAAATCATTAGATTGACGCGGGAGGAAAGGACATCCACATCCAAACTGGGTTGAACATGGCTCTCGCCCCAGGTCTGACATGGGAGAGGGAAGGACATCCACATCCAAACTGGGTTAAACACTGTTTAACCCCGTTTGGATGTGGATTTCCTTCTCTCCTGCGTGAGTCCTAGGTGAGAGCCGTGTTTAACCCAGTTTGGATGCGGATTTCCTTTTGCTTCCCCCCTTCTGGAATAAAACTACTTTCAAAGAAAAGACCACCCAATGAAACAGGAAATAATACTTTGAAACCATTAACAAAGGATTCAGAAGTCTCAGAAGTTTTGAACAGTTTTGAACTTTTTTTCTGTAAAAATCGGAATTGACTTTAGATCCGAACCATCAGCGCCCTCTACATCTGAAACGAGTTTTGAACCTTTTTTTTTTATCAAACAGACCTAGTAGTTAATGCCTCCCTACGGGAGGGTAAGTTTCCAGCAAGCCTAAAAGAGGCTGTAATAAAACCCCTGTTGAAGAAACCATCACTTGACCGGACATAATTAGACAACTTTCAACCAGTTTCCAACCTCCCCTTTTGGGGCAAAGTCCTGGAACATGTGGTGACCTTGCAACTCCCTTGTGGGGAGAAGGGCGGGATAGAAATGTACGAAATAAATAATATAATATAATATAATATACACATTTTTGGGAGCTCCACAATAAACTTTTGTTTCCAAAAGGGCTCAGTGGCTGAAAAAATTTATGGAACCCTGCCATCAAATTTTTCTAGGTCTTTCTAACACAGAAGAAGGATCACTGCTGCCTTTGATGGTAAGGGGATTGAGAATCACTCTGAGCTTCATTCACACCTCAGATGAGCTATTCAAGGTGCTGACACTTGTCCTGGTCCTTGGATAGCCATCCATTGAGATGGTACCAAAGGACCTTTATTGGGCATAAGATAATGCTGCACAGTGTTTTGCCTTTGCTTTTGACATTAGCAAAGCTGTTCTCATCTCTTTCAATTGTCAGTTTTATATTATGAAAAAATCCAAAAACAAAGATTACTATGGCCCTGAATTAATAACTTTAGCAAAAAGAACTAAAGACAACTACAGAACTGGTGTATAGCAAAGATGAATATCTGCTTCTTCTGATAACTGTTTATCTCTGCCCAGTTATCCAAATCCAACCTGCACCCTTTGTTCTGATAACATACCATCAGCACATAACACCATAAATGGAATGTTTGACTGGGTGCATAGAGTTCTGGGTTCAGGTTTTGACCACTCTTATAATTCAGAGAATAATGTGTGAGTGATTCTTTTACCTTACAGTTTGAAACTATTTATTTATTTACCGCATTTTATCCCGTCCTTCTCAACCCCTGAAGGGGGACTCAGGGTGGCTTACATTGAGCCCATTTAAAGGCTAATCAACAATTACAATAAAATCAAACATGTACGTAATGTAATAAAACATAATTAGAATCAGATAAAAACCTCAATTAAAAACATAAACCAGCCTCGTCAGTCTTAATGTCAATCCAGTTCATCCCTTTAAGGTGCTGCTTACCTCTATTGACCAAATGCCTGGTCCCAAAGCCATACCTTAAATTTCTTCCGGAAAGTTAGGAGAGAAGAGATCGATCTTATGTCAGTTGGGAGTGTGTTCCATAGTCGAGGAGCCACCACCGAGAAGGCCCTGTCCCTCATCCCCACCAGGTGCATTTGAGCTGTTGATGGGAGTGAGAGCAGGGCCTTCCCAGATGATCTTAGCTTTCAAGGTGGGACATAGGGGTGGATGTGTTCGGGTAAGTAAGCTGGGCCAGAACCGTTTAGAGTTTTATAGGTGTTGCACCCTAGACCTGAAGGATCCCTCAGTAAACCATTTTAGACCAGCCGTGATTAAATGCTTTATTTAGAATAAAGGAAAAGAATAAAAGAGATTAAAAATATAGTCCATTGATGCCCCCAGCATCAGTGTATTGCAATGCAATAGTCCAAAGAGAAAAAGGCTCAATAAATGCAGAAATAGTCTTGATGCCCCAATGGGCTAAAATCCTGGATAAGTCCTTGGCAACAAAGGCTTGGCAAATACTTGAGTACAATGACTTGAAGGCCCAACGGCTCAGGCTTGAGTTTCGTGGAGCTTGGCAAGGAAGCTTAATGTTGACGCGAGATGCGGAATATCCCTGGGACCCAACTTAAATCGGCCCGCCAAGGCTTTGATCTTGAAGGCACTGACTTTGATGCAGCCCGTTCCCATGGACAGTTCGCCGGCTTGAGTTTCTCATGCCTCCCAAGGAAGGAAGTTATGTCAGCTCATTAGTAGCTGCACCTGGAGACAGGGGAGGCAACAAGGCTTTGCCTTCCCAGCACTTCTTATCGGCCTGGGAAGGAGAAAGGATGCATCTGCCCTTGACCACTGGCTAACACAGAGACTTCTGCAGAGGCCTGCTTTCAGGCCTAGCTGAGGTCTTGGAATTAACATGGCTTTGCTCTGGTTTAGCTATGGAACCAGGCTGGGGCCTGACAATAGGTCAAAACCAGCACTTTGAATTGGGCTCGGAGATAGACCAGCAGCCAGTCAAGCTGACATAACACGGAGGTGGTATGCTCCCTGTATGTCACCCCAGTTAGTAATCTGGCTGCTGATCATTGTACTAGTTGAAGTTTCCGAACCGTCTTCAAAGGCAGCCCCCATGTAGAGCACATTGCAGTAATCTATTCAGGATGTAACAAGAGCGTGGACTACCGTGGCCAAGTCAGACCTCCCAAGGTACGGGCACAACTGGCGCACAAGTCTTAATTGTGCAAAAGCTCCTCTGGCTACCGCCAAAACCTGGGGTTTCAGGCTAAGCGATGAATCCAGGATCACTCCCAAGCTGTGAACCTGCGTCTTCATGTGCATTAGTTTAATCCATTATGAAAAATGCAAAAATGCTTAATAAGCCTATGGGGATGCTATATCCACAGTGGAGCATAAGGTCAATTATGATAGGAGATCACAGAATTGGCAGAAGACAGAATACAAATGGTAGATTTCACATCATGCAAATATGAAAATTAAAAGCAAAACAGAAACAAACAAAAACTAGTTATACATCGATCCTGATTGCAACTATATCTCTATTTATGCCAAATGTAATAAAATTGGTTTATATGAATTATTAATACTGATCCAAACAAGTTCTTATCAAAAGGATGAATACTCGAGACAGATGAACACACACACACATACACACATATTAGGCCTGTTTCTGATTGTCAGATACATCCGATTTCCGAATGGTTTTTTTGTACTTCCGATAAATGAAGTGATACCGAACTGAGTTTGCCAAACAGGAAGTGGATTCCCCATTACGAAGTCTCCCATCACCATACTCGGTTAGGGCTCGGGTGTCATTTCTCCGCTTTGGACATGACTTTCCTTCCTGCCCTGGAGGGAAGGAAAGCCTTGTTCAAACCTGGAGTTTAACCCACTTTGGACATGCCTTTCCTTCCCTCCAAGGCAGGAGGGAAAGCCATGTTCACAGCGGGAGATCAAAGTGGGTGATCGAAAGATAAATGGATTGAAAAAAGGAAAATGATCTATATAATATATAATCCTGTATGTAAGGAAGATATAAAGTATATTATTTAAGAATGTATAAATCACCCAAGATATCTGAATCATTCAAAATTGTCTAAGTGTGTTATCTATATATATAAAAGGGAAGTGGTCGTGCAACGGGGAAATGCACGCCAAAACTACATTTCCCACACACACAACAAAACCCAGGGCCACTCATCCCCACCCCGAGGGACATCATACACCCACTACAAAACCCCAAAAACCACCACAACACCCCCAAACCATCCCCCCAAAACCAACATTGACACGCATGCGCAAAACACCCCAGACACACAACATGGCCGCCATAAACACATCACAATACCAAGCATGCGCAACATCCGACGCCATGCCCCCCTCCTCTACCGCTTACAGAACACTCCTGACACCAAGGAAACCACATCCTCCACGTGGCTCCCGGACCCCACCAGCACGGCCGCCGCATGCAACCCAACACCAACATCCCGCGCACTCCAACCCCCCCCACCACAACGCAGGACAGAGGGAGAGCCATCGCGCAGGCGCACACTGACTCCCCCAACCCATCCTGTCCCCCTCTCTCCCCACACACCAGCAACTTCACCGCCACACCGGCGGCGCCCAACCCGCCTCCTCCGCCGCCTCACAGAGGGAGACCCACAGCTGCTCTCCGCCGCATCGTCCGCTTCTGGGGCTCTCCGGGGAAGCAACACTGAAAATACCCCAAAAAACTACAAAAAAACATGGCGGCCAAACCGCTTCCGGTCCGGCCAAAAAGGCTCCGACGGAAGTCAATCTGTCAGGAAAACAGTCCGGCCGGAAACTGACGCCCAAACAATGCAGACCGGAGGTACCGCCCCCTCCTGGCCCGAAGTGCCGCCAGGAAAGATAGAGGCCGCCATGGAGCACCGGCTACTACACGGAGACCTCCTGGTTACTCCGAGAAGCTTCCGCGCCCCTGAGCCTGCCCTCCGGAGGACGGAGGGTGAAGAAGGACGAGGCGTGGGGACGCTGCCCTCGCCGCTACTGCCCTCCGGATGGCAGAGGGTGAAGAGGAAAGGACCGGGGTCGCTGCTGCCGCCTTCTTTTCCCTCCTCAGCCCCCTTCTTTTCCTCCATCAGCCTCAGGACCTTTCCTTCTCCCCCTCAGCCTACCCCCCACGTCAGCCCCAGGCTCCTTCTCTTCTCCCCCTCACCCTCAGCCCCTTCTTTTCCTCTCTCAGCCTCAGACCCCTTCTTCCCCCCCTTCCCCCCTCATGTGTATGTACACATGCACACACATATACAGTATCATACACACGTATACATATATAAACATACATACACATGTATACATAAACACCCACATATATACACTACATACACACATATACACATGCACACACCCACCAAGACCATAAGTAGCATCATTTCAAACCCTTACATACACAGACTTTCCCGCATCTCCTAAATAGGGCACAGCAACGCGTGCCGGGTACAGCTAGTTATATATAAATATACAGGTCAATCTAATGAGGCACCAGATGCATGTAAAAGCATACTACAATACATTAAGGATCAGAAGTCATGACAATTCTACAAACCGGGAGAACCTAACAACTTTCTTATACCGGCGGTAAGTAGTCAACAACAAAATAATTATACATACAAATATGAGGTAATACAGCACCGGAGCCAAAAGGCTGGGGGAGTTCACACCTGATCAGCTATGCACTATTGTTAAACTCCCACTGTGGACAAGGCTTTCCTTCCTGCCCCCTACATCCGAATCGACTTTTGAAGCCGTTTTCCATCATAAAATTGTGTGTGTATATACAGTATATATATAATATCAGTGTACCTAAACACTTATGGACTTTATCAGTTCTCAAAGAGAAGATTTGGAGGCTCACTTTGTTCATTTTGGACTTCATCATAACCAAATAGACTAGGTAATCTTATCAAATGGCTCTCCTTTCCTCCGAATCACTGCTCCTTAGGCTAAGATCAAAACTTGCAAATTACAAAGTATCTAACCAAACGAAGCAGATGTATGAAATTACTTCAGTGAAAAGCTGTGGGGCTGAGGGAGGGGAATGAGAAAGAAAACATTATTGAACTCTCTGAGATTTAAACCACTGGTGCAGCTAAAAAGCATAGACTGGAAAACTATTTATCCAACCTTGCCCAATCTCTGCCGAAAGGAAAACTCTAAAATGAATTAATTTTGTTCCTGGGTTATTATTCCCCCCACAAATACATCATTGCAATTTAGACATATAAATTGTTATCCAATATGCTGTAACTCCAAGGAACTAGCAAAAAAATATCTTATTAGTCTGAGTAGTTGGGTCACCCTCAGGACAGTAATATAAACAATCTGGCTAATTTAGATCCAGAACACCCAAGACAATGCAGTCTGGGTTGTAGTTGGTGGAGGGGGGAAATATATTTCACGCAGTAATGAAGACGGGCAGAAACTAAGGGCCAGGGTGAGAAGAGGCATGTATACAGAACAGGTATGTCAGGAGAGATAACTGCAAGCAGTATCTGAAAGATAAGATGAGTGCTTCAGCCCCAAGCTCGATTTCTTTCTCTTTGTCTTTTGTTGTACTTTCTTGCTTACAGTGACACTTTGGATGGGGAGGCATGCAAGCTAATGATTGCAATCTTGCTGCTCTTTTTGAAAACTCCACTCTTCGTTCTTGGCTTTCTCTGGAGACCACCTGCCTCAAAAGGCAAAGCAATCAGTTGCTGCCTTTCCAAATACAGGCATGAAATATATATGGAGACCGCAAGGCATTGCAGAGCAGAGTTGCTTGGCTTCTCCCACCCATTTGTTTTGCTCCTTTTCCTAATGAATGTATCTTTTTGGGAGAACATGACACGTGTTGTCAGGCTTGCCAAAGCTCTCGTGTGCTTTCCAAAATATTACAGATTTATTATGCAGCACAATGTTTCGCCAGCACATTGAAAAGTATTGAAACACAATACTTTCTGCATAACTGGGATTCTATCTGTGAATGCTGAACAAACAGCACATTTTTCAAGATGACAAGAGAAATGTTAGTTCTAAATGTAGAATAGTAATTGTATTGAAGGGCCCTAACAAAAAAAATTATATAGAAATTAGTCATGGTATAATATGGGGGCTTGGGCTTGCCTGTAATTGCTCTGTAGGGATGGTGAAAAGAAACTGAATCTACATATTTTGTCTTGTCCTTGATACCAGAACACATTCAACTGTTTTTCTTTTGGGGTAGTCTTCATCTTGGTGTTTTAGCCTAGCTAGTAGGCTTGTTTGATTTTAAAAAGGTTCAAAACTCGTTTTGGATGTAGGGGGTGCAGGTGGTTCGATTCTAAATTCAATTCCAATTTTCACAGGAAAAATGTTCAAAATATTTCAAAACTTCTGAGACTTCCAAATCATTTCCTTAATTGTTTGAAAGTGTTTGTTCCAGTTTCATTGGGTGGTCTTTACTTTGAAAGTATTTGTTTTACTCCAGAAGGAGGGGAGGGGGGAAGCAAAGGGAGTAAATTCATCCACTCTGTATTAAAACACTTCTCAGGATCCAGGCAGAATGCAAGGGGAAATGAAGGGGGGGAGGGATTCATCCAGGCTGCTTTAACACAGCTTCCCAGGAACAAAGCAGAATGCAAGGGGAAAGGAGGGGTGGAACTTCATCCAGGCTGCTTTAACATGGCTTCCCGGGACCCAGGCAGAATGCAAGAGGAAAGCGCGGGGGGGGAGGGGGAATTTATCCAGGCTGCTTTAACACGGCTTCCCAGGAACAAAGCAGAATGCAAGGGGAAAGGAGGGGGAAATTCATCCAGGCTGCTTTAACACAGCTTCCCAGGACCCAGGCAGAATGTGAGGGGAAAAGGGGGTGAATTCATGCAGGTTGATTTAACATAGCTTCCCAGGACCCAGGCATAACACGAGGGGAAAGGAAGGGGGGGGATTCATCC
Source organism: Anolis apletophallus (assembly GCA_030556195.1). Taxonomy (NCBI): domain Eukaryota; kingdom Metazoa; phylum Chordata; class Lepidosauria; order Squamata; family Anolidae; genus Anolis; species Anolis apletophallus. The sequence goes on along the minus strand of JARBWK010000002.1, from coordinate 116,838,393 downwards.
AGGCTGCTTTAACACGGCCTCCCTGGACACAGGCAGATCGCGAGAGGTGTCAGGCCCCAGCCTGGTCCCATAGTCCAGCCAGACCGAAGCCATGTTAATTCCAAGACATCAGCTACGCCTGAGAGCAAACCTCTGAGTGAACCCTTGTGTCAACCACCGGTCAAGGGCAGGCGCAGCCTTCCTTCTTTCCAGGCCGATAAGGAGAGCTGGTACAGCAAGATCTGGTTGCCTCCCCAGCTCCCAGGTGTTACTACTAATGAGCAAACACTCCTTCGCTCCTCGGAGGGCAAGGGAGGGCCAGGCCCACAGACTGTCCCTGGGAAGAAGTTCCGACGCAGTGTGCGTCTTTTTGAGAAACACCAAGGAAAACCTATTTAAGCTGCTTCCCGTTGGCTCTCAGTATCTCTCGCCAACGTTCAGCTTTCCTTGCCAAGTTCCACGAACTCAAGTTCCAGTCTGGGCCATTGTATTTGCCAAGCCTTTGTTGCCAGAGACTTATCTAGGATTTAGCCCATCAAGACTATTTCTTCCTTTTTGAATCTTTTTACTCTTTGGACTATTGCATTGCAATACTTGGTGCTGAGAGCATCAAAGGACTATATTTTATCTCTTTACTTCTTTTCACTTATTCTAAATAAAGCATTTAATCACGGCTGGTCTCAAGTGGTTTACTGAAGGATCCTTCAGGTCTAAGGTGCAACAAGGGGAAAGGAGGGAGTAATTCATACAGGCTGCTTTAACATGGCTTCTCAGGAACCAGGCAGAATGTGTGGGGAAAGGATGGGGGGAATTCATCCAGGCTGCTTTAACATGGCTTCCCAGGACCCAGGCAGAATGCGAGGGGAAAGGAGGGGGGGATTCATCCAGGCTGCTTTAACACGGCTTCCCAGGCTTGAGCCGAGGCCAGGGAAGAGAAGCAGGGAAACAGTGAATCATTTCCAACTCATTTACTGCTTCGTTACAGAAACTGTGGGAAAAGCTTCAGAAAGACAAAGGGACATCTGGTTTCCTTAAAAACTTAGAAATCGCTTCAAAAAGCAAATCTTTCTGACTTTTTTCTGAATTATGAAGATTCCGACCCAACCTAATCATGCCTAATAGCTACAAATTAGGGAATATTTTGTATTCACAATCTCTACATAATATGTCTAGTTCAAGTAATATGTTGGAATCCCAAAGGTCCTTCAACCATACTTACTGGGCAGCAGCCACTGAAATTGATGGAAACTGACTACCTTTTCCACTCAGTCCCTTTGCAGACATGATCTCCAATGAGAGGGGGAATTGTGACAGAGATCATGCTTCTGCCTGTCACACAAGAGCTTATTCATGGGCATTAGTGGGAATGTCAGCCATCTGCTTCCTGAGCAACAGGTGTATTAATCCCTATAGGTTACAGTAGCTGCTATCTAGTAAGTGGAGATTCATTTCATGAATCAGGAGTCACTAAATAGCTACATAACAATGGTGGTTATCCATTCATAATGGCTCCAAACAATTTTTACCAGTGCTCTTGAGGATATTTCAGATATATTCAGAATGTGGCTGCCAGGCTATTTGCAAAAACACCTTTGAGATGCCACATAACTCCAACTCTGTTACATTTGCACTGGCTTCCAACAGAATTCCTGGCCCTGTTTAAGTTGTTGGTTCTGACCTTTAAGGCGCTTTATGGTCAGGGGCCAGCATATCTCAGAGACCGCCTCTCCCCTCTTCGCCACCAGTGGTCGCCATGACTCCTCTAACTACATTTACTGTATGTAAGGAAGTATATCTCGAGAGCACAAGAAGTAGGGCCTTCTCCATCTCTGCCCCTGTCTTGTGGAACTCCTTGCCTCCCCACTTGAGGGCCATGCGTGACTTGTGACCCTTTGCTCAGGCACTCAAGACCTGGCTTTTTAGCAGAGCTTTTTAATGTTTAATGCAGTCTATTTGGTATTGTGTATTTTTTTAATGCAATTGTTTTATGTAAATCGCCTGGAGCCTTTTAATGGAGGGTGATTATCAAATGAGAAACTGATGATGATGATGATATTTTAGTAATTCAATGAAGATCTTTCCCAATCATGTGTTTTGATTTCATTCATGGATAATATGAATGAAATTAGTTTACAGACTGTTTTTAATGCACACTTTTCAAATCCAGTTGGTAGGCGAACTTTCCCTATACTAAAATAGATTGTAAATACCAAGGATGCAGTGATTTTCATGGCAGGGTGTGATTTTTCTTAACCAGTAATTTTGTGGCTTAGAACGTTTAAATTCCTGTTCACCAGCGACACCCCTACCTGTCCTGTTTCAGCTGCATGTTACGGTTCACCATTTGGTAGTACCTATCTGCTGAATAGTGGACTACAGAGTTGTTCTACAAAACAAAATACTGAAAAAGAAATCCTAACCAAAATTATACACTGCCATTCAGTGCAGTGTAGGAAACACATTGTCCTGGTGTGACCACACAATGTACACAGGTGGATGAGCTTTGACCCAGGGCAAGCCAATTAATTCAGCTTGACTCTGGGTTAAGAAAACACTGGCAAAAGTACAAATTTTTCAGAAAGCTCCAGACCTTTGCCCATGTTTCAGCAGTCGAGACTAGCATCTCAGATGGCCATGCATGATCTGAGATCATGTCCTGCACTCTCTGGGCTCAGGCAGCTCAGGGAGGTGGAATGGCAGTGTCTTCCTAGCCCACAATTCCCCAATTTCAGTGAAAAACTACATACAAGTGTCCCTTATCTCCCTGTTGACTGTGTACTTCCTGATTCAGCATCATTCTCGCAGTAATGGGACTTTGCCAAGGAGGAAATGGAAGCTTTCTATTTCCCGATGCCATCGCTGCCAGAATGGTGTTGGATAGGGAGGTACACAGCCTGCAGGGACATGTAGTTTTTTGCTGGAGTGGGGTGCAGGGAGGGTGGGAGACCCAGCCAATGTTCAGCCTTGCTGAACTGACATCATCACAGCTGAGCTGTACATTGCTTTCCCACCATGGAGGCAGTTTAGGAAAGGTGTTTGTAGACTAAATGAGGCTTGGAACTGGCGTTTTTTTATTTCACATTGTATGGTTGTGTGGGTCCATATAGACAGTTAAGGGTATGACCCCAATGTCCCTGTTAATTCAAAAAAGTCACAGGATTCTGATTTCATGAATTTTACATCACTACACTACGAGTAGGTGATAGATTTTGATGCTCTGGGTGGGTTGGCCTATGATTATTTTTCCCTCTTGAATTCCTGTTTGTATTATTATTATTACTATTACTATTATTATTATTATTATTATTGCTTTGCTTTGAGTGAATCCTGGTGCTCTGATGCTTTTACAGAGTTTAGCAGGAATTGCAAGTTCTAAATCATAATTTCCAGAAAAGCCATCTTAGAAGCGAACATAAAAGGATGAATAAAACCCAGAAGCCTGCTGTGCCTCTCCTGCTGAGAACCAAATGCCAAAAATCCAAAGTACTATAGTTTGCTATATTTCAATAACATAAGGAGGAAGAGAACTTGAAGGGATTACTCAATGAGATCTACTGAACTCTCAGAAACCTGGGTAAGCAAAAGATACTTCACAAGGAGTCTTTGCTCTACTGTAACTCTTTCTTATTGTCAGTTTAGCTTTTTAATTTGCTTCTACCTCAAGAGTGTTAAGAATAATATTACATGTATTAGGATTAGAAACACATGCCAGCCTCAATCCAACATGGCTCAATGTGGCATAAGATGCTACAAATAAATCCAATTCTATGGTGATGTTTATTACCTACAGAAGAGGAGGGGGAGTGAGTACGTGACTGCATTTAGCTATGTCCCTATAGCCAGAAGTGAATAGATTATGTCAACTACTATATTCGGCCAATACAATTCTGTTGGGAATATTATACACATAGACATAAACATGCATATGTTTATTTTTAATCACTGTGGAAATGCTGTATTCACTGTTCCCACTCCAGTTGCTGCCATATCTCCCTCATCCCCTGCATTGAAGGGATATGGTCAGTGGGAGGGGGCTTTCGTAACTGTGGAGAGTGAAGTAAGCAAATGTGCAGGAATTGTTAATGAATTTTTAAATTTCATTACAATGCCTGCATTAATAAATTAATTTCTAAGTCAATGTTAACATGAAAGGCTGAGATTTAGTTTCAATATTTCTAGACTCTGGAAGTTATAAAACAGTTGCTGCAAATAATATTACTATGTACTTTGTACTGTATATACATATAAGTCAAGGGCAAGTTTTGTGGCCAAAAATATATATTTGATGTGATTAAATTGAGGGTAAAATTTAGAGACATGTAACAAAGGCTAACAAAATTTCACAGGCTTTAATTTAAAAATATCTTTAATAATAACTTTGTGAAGAGAAGTACTGTCACCCTGTAGTCTCTCCGGTGATGGGTCATTGGTGATTTCCTTGCAGCAGAGATGTCACCTCTATCTGCCAAGGAATGGAAACTCCAAAATGAGGCTTGGTGGGAAAAAGAGCAAATGTAGCATTGGTTCTATGATGGTGGGGAGAGGTTGTTTCTTCCAGGATGTCACCACAGGTTAAGATCTGGGATTTTTAGAATTCAGTCCATGTTAAGGAAGCCTGTAAGAAGCAGCAGTGCCCCTACTTCCCTCTTCTTTTCAAACCCAACAGAGCTTGGAGAAGAGGAGAGAGAGAGAGAGAGATCAGGCTTGTTTAATGCAGGAGGTCTCGCCACAGACTAAGAGCCATGTAAAAGAAGCCTATAAGAAGCAGCTATGCCCCCTAATCCCTTGCCCCCCCAAAAAAAACCTCAAAGAAGAAGGAAGTGAAAGAAAGAGTAAAGGCAGGGTTGTTTCCCCCAGGATTTCTCTGCTCAATGGAGATGCTCCAACACAGCCTCTGCTGCTGCCACAGCTACCATTATTTTGATCAGGCATTTGACCTGATCCATTTATTAGGTGATCTGAGGTTTTGGAGTCCTTTTTAACCAATTGTTTTGTGACTTATTCATGATTATATACCATAAATACAATGTCTTGTACAGGCTGGCCTTACAATTAGATAAAATGAATAGGATGTCCCAAAAGCAAGTGTTTGTTGTCAGGAAATAGCAACAAATTTGGCACAAAACAACCACATGTGAATTTTCTGAGAAATAAATCATAAATTGGAGAATTTCATGAGTCTAGGTTTCTTTCATCAGGATTTATCCTCAGGCCCATTGTCTCTTCTTCCACTGATGAACAAATCAACTTCCCCATGAAGCTACCATTGCGTGGTTCCAAGGTTTTATACGTCCCATTCATCATTCTTAAACATTGGGAGGTTTCTCCTGGGGCTTAGAAAAAGCTTTAAACTAAAACACACCAGTATTTTGAGTCATGCTTTATACTTTTACTACCTTAGGAGTGTGACTTCTGAGAACTTCTCTGAAATTGAGTCTTCAGGTTAAATGGGATCTCCCACTCCTGAACTTCTGGTTGCTTTAAAAAAGTAAAATATGGAAGAAAACAAAATGGTAGGCTTTGTCCAGCCAGGTCCAGGGCACTGCATTTTTTACTGGGTTAATATTCTTCTACAGCACTTATGGGATATTAGGGTTGTCATTTGTCTCCTTTTTATTAAAAAATTCTTTAATCTGGCCTGTACAAATGAAAGATATTTTGATGGGTTTTTTTTTCTAAAAATAATTTTAGAAAAAAAACCCATCAAAATTAATTTCACATTTCTGGACTGAGAACATCTCAGGGTTTTAAGCAACTGAATGTAAATGAAAGTGATAGTGATAGTGATAGCTTTCGTTATAGTTAGAATGGAATACAAAGGGTAGGAAATCTCTCCAAGTAATAGATTGAGACCATATGCTATAAAGACAACCGATCTTCTTAAAACAGAAGCAGCAATAGGGCAAAATGTTTATTAATGAGGAATAAATAAGACTTATTTTCTATTATGAGAAAGAAGATTGCTACAGGACAAATTCAACCAAAATTATTAGCTAGGAAGGAACAAATACTTTCTGGTAATCAAATGCTAATTAATGATTTGCTTGTTTATAAACCATGTTTCCCCTTGATCATGCATTTTGTGTTTACTAAAATAAATCAAACTATTTTAAGAAGTATTTTGAAGTTTTTCATGCACTGATAGATTTCTTTTAATTCCTATCTAAAATGGTTTGTTTCCACCAATTCCTTCTTAAACAAAAGTTCAAACTGACATTCTCCCAAGTAAGAGTGTAAAGAGTGGAATGAGTTGTACATTTCAGGTTCTCCATTACACAAGGCCTTGTTATATGATAGCGTATATTTAGCAACTGATTAAGTCTGCCTATCCCTAATTTTCTGGTTGGATCTCCAGCACTTTATTCCCAGCCCTGACCCTACAGTTTTGCACAAGCCCTTGTCCTTCCCTATTAGTCTCAAATCTGCACATGCCCACATATCTTGGCTACTAGTTGTTTGATGTTTGATTCATGTTTTATGATGTCTTATATATTTTTGGTTTTATTGTTTTAATATATTTTATTGATATATATATTTAATTGTGTTACTTTATAACCTTTGTTTATATTGGGCTTGGTCCCCATGTAAGCCACCCCGAGTCCCTTCAGGGAGATGGAGATGGGCTATAAGAATAAAATTATTATTATTTTACTGACATAAAAGCACAGTATGACACAGCAAACAAGATATATATGCTGGATTTCTTATCACAAAATCAAAAGTTGAACTCTTAAGCATTTAGGACCATGTGATGTATTTTCAAATGATGTGTGCAGATCCAAGTAATGTGGCCTTTTGCAGTTGACAGATTGTGATTTTGTCAATGTTTATTGTTTTCAAATGCCATCTGAGATCTTTTAGCATGGCACACAGTGTGCTGATTACCACTGGGACCACTTGTACTGGTTTATGCCAGAGCCTTTTCAGTTTAATTTTGAGGCCCTGATAACAGTTGAGTTTTTCTTGTTGATTTTCATCAACTTGACTGTCACTTGTTATGGTGACATCGAAAATCCACCCCTCCCTCCTCCTCCTTCTATAGTCCGCTGTAATAATCCAAAAGAGTATTGAAAGAATGCTAAATGAAATGAGAAACTGATCTCAGAAAGCTCTAAGTTTATGTTGATATCTAATTTTTTATAAGTTGTTTTTATTGAGAATAAATTATTTCCAATATATTCGAGTAAGAGAAAGAATTAAAAGCAAGAAGTGTTTTACAACAAAGGTGTGGGAACAATTTGTGACAAGAAAGTAGGAAGGAGAGGGAAAGAGGGATAGATGGAAGAGGTAAAAGAAGAAGAAGAAACACCCTATCAAATTTACAACTTCCAGGTTCCTCTGGGTTGTATTGTCAGCTCTTTTCGCTAGTCTTGTGATTCTTTTGACAAATTTCTGCATTGTCTTTCCTAATAAATTCAATAATTTTCCCTTTTGTTCTTTGTTTTTGTATATTATTGTCTGTTAGACTTTGTATGAGTAAGTCCATGTTAATTATGCCCCAGACTTTCAGTAGCCAATTTTCAATTGTTGGTATTTCACTGGATTTCCATAGTTGGGTCAGGTTGATGTTGTTGATGTTGACATCTAATGGACAGTTTATGATTACAGATTTTATCCCATGAATCTGCTATTCCACTTCAGTCATGTCATCATACAACATTCATAGTGGATATATAAACTGTGTTGAGCACTCTCAATATCTCACATCTCTTCATTAATTCAATTGTGTTGATTCACCCAGACATGTTATTTATTATTTATTATTTATTTCAAACATTTGTATCCCATCCTTCTTAACCCCCGAGTTGGGCTCATGGGAAACTTACATCGGCAACAATTCGATACCAACACACAACATAGCAATACAACACAACTAAACATTGCTTAAAACATTAAATATAAATAGGCAACTAAAAATATTATTAACAATAATATGATCACATCCACATCCTGTTGTTTTGCTTCTACATACCCTTGTAAACCTGCCTTCCTGCATGAATGCTGTCCTTTAAATTTTTTTAAAATTTTGTTAGTGCAGTAGCACAATTCCACATTTAAAAACAAAAAAAGTCCAAAATTAAAAAAACAAAGGAAAACAGCTAACAATAATAGTGAGATTGAGGGGGAGAGGAGGACAGTCCCATCCTCTGATATCACGTTACTGTCCGCATGCCAGAGCAGAAGTAAAAGTGATTTATCGCACCAAGGTGATGGGAACATTATGTGATTGGAAGTTATTAATGGATTTTACCCTTTAATAGCAATGTATGGGAGAATCACAGCAGGGAGGCAGACTAGATGCATATAGTGTGAATGGAAATGCCCCAGCTGCAATGCCAGTTTGCCTTTTTTGTATGATAATGTCCTATATCTCTGTGTAGAAAAGTTAAGGCAACCTGACTGCATGAAGAAAGGAAGAGGGGAAAATGGAAAACCTTCCCTCTTATCCAGTAGGCCAAGTAAGCTTTTTGACATTTCATTGACCAGGCTCTCAACAATTACTTGTACTTTTGCTACCAGGTTCCCAGGGGTTAGAGGAATTATCCTACCAATACTGACTTTAAAATAAGGGGGGGGGGGTGATGGCTCAGAGCACTCATTTTAAATTAGATCTATACCCCCTTTCCATGTCAGAAATATGATGGATAACTTTGTAGATTGCTGCAGCCACCTCTCCAAGATGGATGCCAGCACAACCAAAACAGGATTTCCAAACCTCTTCTAAGCAGGCCTCGGCCCTGCTTAAGGCAGGTGAGTCCTTACAATTGAGAAGCTATGTATCGCAGGAAAACCTTCAATAAGTAATCCTCTACTGTAGTGCATTTCTGCCCAATACTGGTGGTATGGTTCACTTTAGCATGCCATCCACATCTTCTTGTAGCCCTATTCAGTAATTATACAAGTATGGAACATAAACACTATCAGATATAGATATACAAGGAAAAGTAATACCATAATTTTGGATTTTCTCCAATGTTGTTCTCACATGATGAGTAACTTTGCAGATTAGGAAGTGTCTTCTATGTGTTGAGGCTCCAAAATGCAAGTTTCCATGGTTTCAAACTGTATGAAGCACTTGCATTGATAAAGGTGGAACATATATACATATGTGGTGGCAATGTAAATATGTAAATATGTAAGCAAATTTTGGGCAAAAGTATTTAAAGAAATAGAAGATATAATGAATATTAAAATAGAAAGAAGTCCTAGTATAGCTTTATTATCATTATATAATAGTAAACAATTGGGGGGAAAAGATAAAGATGCGATAACAAACCTATTAACAATAGCAAGACTGCTTATAGCAAGGAATTGGAAAAATGAAATAAATATACAAATAGAGGAATGGTACAAGGAAGTATGGAAACTGGCAATAAATGATAAGTTAACATGTATATTAAAAGTAAAAAAGAGGTATATGGAAACAAAGTGATTTTGATGAGGTATGGAGAAATGTTATTGAAAAAGGATTAGAAAAGGAAGAAGGAAGGTTACCTCCACAAGAAGAAATGAAATTTTGGATGAATGATATGTAAAAGCAATGGCTTGGGGAGGGGAGCACAGTGGTGAGGGATACAAAAATGTATAAGAAAAACATAATGGCAGATGCTAAAGATTGAAGTATTGTAGCTAGAAATGAATAACATGAATCTGCTGTAAATAGACATTGTATAATATTGTGTAAAAAAAGATAAAGGTGGTTCTCTCTTCTTTTTTAAAAATAATAGAGTCACAGTTTCTCTGAATGAAATAGCAGTAGCAACATCTAAGCCAGACCTGGGCAATTGCCGGCCCTCCAGGTGTTTTGGACTTCAAATCCTAGAAATCCTAACAGCTGGTAAACTGGCTAGGATTTCTGGGAGTTGAAGTTCAAAACACCTGGAGGGCCGGCAATTGCCCAGGTCTGATCTATGCGAATTTGGGTTGGAGCACTTGTGATCCTCATGAACATATTTTACCTACTTTTCTTAATGTTTGACCAAAAATTATTATGGTAGGTCACTGTGGGAATTATGGACTCATTGCACGAGTCCCATTTCCCCCAAGGAACTCCCATAATCCCATAATCACAAAACCCCAACCATGATAGAAAATCCCTCTAGGGAGTGGTGTTTGTTGCTAAATGCTGTTTTTCTCCAACCCCAAATCTGTCTATTTAACTCTAGTTTTGGAAAAGAGAATATTGTGATCTGTACAATGTCAGGAGAACTTAAAAATGGCCTTCTTTATTTTGATACAATAAAAGTATCCTATAAGCAGAGTTCTACTCCAAGGATCTCTGGATCCATGCTTTTGGGGAAATGCAGATATAGAGGGAGAGGGAGATCAGATAATGCAATGGAATCTTAACCTTCTTTCACTGGAGGGATATTAGGAAACTTTTATTTGAGTGAAACTTTGAATGCTTACCCTAAAGAAATATTAAACAGATCCCATGATGTTTTGTCCTTAGTCGATAATAAATGACCTATTACACTTTCTTGTGAAATCTAACTTTTATTAGCTTAAGTGCAGGGATGGATTTGGTATAGGTCTGGGAAGACAGCCATGGTTCATTGTTTATAAGAAACATCCTTTGTTTCTGGGTGCCTAATGAGCTTTACTGAATTATTATACAGTCAACGTTCAAATGTTTATGTGCTTACACTTTTATAAAAATTACAGAAATGATAACAACTAAAAACATTTTAAAATAGGTGAATTTCAGTATAATGGTTTTACTTTCCTCGGATCAGATGGCTAAAATAACATTAAGTGAAATAACATTTGAAATAATAAAGGATTTTAAAAATGTATTTGGGGTTGGAGTTTCATTAACAACCTGCTGGCTCTCATTAGGGTTGCCACATGTCCCATATTATACGGGAACGTCCTGTTATTTTCGCTCTAAATTTCGTGTCCTGTTTTTCAAGTTCCTGACCCATATTAACAAGACAGGACAGGTGACACAAAATTCAGAGCAAAAATACCACCACCTCCATGGGTCCTGTGCTGCCTGCCCCACTCATTGCCAGGGGGATCCTGCAGGCCCGCTCCCTCCTTGCACGCCCCCACGTGGCCAGCCTTCCTGTCCCTGGATCTGGAGGTAGAAGGAAGAAAGAAGCGGCACAGTGCATGCTCCGCTAGGCTCAAGGAGGCGGGCGAACAGCAGCGCCCCACCCCAGCTCACCCGCCTCTGATGCAGGCCAAGGAAGAAGGCAAAGCCATGCAGCTCCGTCTGCTGCTGCCGCCACTTTTTCCTCTCTGGCAGGCGCGCTTGCTTGCTTGCTCGTGCTCGCTCGGTCTCATGCTCGCTCACCCCAAAGCCCCCTTTGCTGCCATTTAAAGGGGGGTTCTGCCAGCAAGGCGAGCTAATGCTTCTTCCTTTCCTTCCTTTGCCTGTGGCCCCTGTGTGAGCACACGTGGATCCCCAGCAGGGAAAGGGGAGGAGGAGGAGCCTGGCATGTGAAAGCGGATTAAACAGCCCGAAAACCACAGTGTGAGTGTCCCGCAGAGAAGGTAGAGCGCTTCCTGCCACATGCCTCTCACCCAGAAGCAGGGGAAACAGAACTTCTTTGGCCTCTGAGGCCCCCATCTATGCTGCCATTATATGCCCAGTGTAGACTCCTTGACTTAAACTGCATTCTATGGTCGGTGTACGCTCCAATAATTCAGTCTTAACTGCAATATAGGCTGGCTATTATTAATACGCCTCATCTAACTAGAGAGAAAAAATCCACTTAAAATCTGGTTTCTGCCTCCTGCAAAATTCTGGAGTTTGTAGTTTAGGGAGGAGCCTTTAACAGCCTCATTAAACTACAAATCCCAAAATTCTGCAGGAGGCAGAAATCGGATTTTAAGTGCCCCCCCCCCCCAGTGAGATGAAATATATAGTGCAATTTAGCTATGTAGCCTCATTATATTATATAGAAGCCCCTGGTGGCACAAACTATAAACTAACATTTGATTTTCAAGTTTTTAATGAAGTGTCCCTTATTTTTGTGAAAAATCCTGTATTTTTAGGTATATGTTCCTTATTTCAGAAAGCGGCAACCCTTGCTCTCATCAAATGTTGTCATATTGGCTCTTTGGGTGCAGAGGGTTGGAACTGGCATGCCACCACCACCCTGGCAACATGGGAAGCTTCCCATGTTGACCAATCTATGGGGGAAGCCATACACAACATGTGTGCTCCATGCTTCCCCCGAATGTGTCTGCCCTCCAGGCAAGGCAGGTGATGTATGCGATGGGAGGTGTGGGGTGCTGAATTTCCCACACCTTCTGATACAGCTTTAGAGATCTGTGGTATCTTGTATGCAAAGCAAAGGGATGGGATGGGTTTTGTTCAATTAACAAAAATACAGAGCAATCATTTGTCTTGCTTGGCTCCGGGCACACACTTGAATGTCAAAGAAAGAGATAACACAAGAATGGGGGGAGTGAAAACCTCAGAAATGGAATACAGGATTTCTAGAGTCACTTGACTCTCCTGTGTGTTGCCTCTGGCACTTGGAAAGATGTGCCTTTCTGGGAATAAAGCACATACACAATTTGTTGGTTCATTAAGCTATAAGTGTGTCACACTCCATGAGACCCTCTTTTGCTGTTTTAGATTCTTTCTTTGTTGACTGAATGTTTGATGAGTAGCATCAGAAACCTAAATGTCACAGCTTCCATAGTCAGGAATTTACCTGTATAAATACCAAGACAGGAAGTAAAGCCCACTGATTCAGTGGGTGTGCTGTAGTCAAATGTGTTCATAAGAGCCAGCATAGTATAGTGTTTGAGTGTTAGACTGACTCTGGAGAACAGTGTTCAAATTCCAATTCTGGCATGAAACTGGGTGACCTTAGGGAAGTCACTTTCTGTCAGCCCCAGGAGAGGCAATAGCAAACCCTTTCTGAACAAATCTTGCCAAGAAAATGAGACAGGGTCACCTTAGGGTTGCCATAGGTTGGAAATGACCTGAAGGTACACAACAACCCAACAAACTCTAGTCAAGACTAACAGCACCTTTTAGATCTGAGTATGTTTTGCTATATTAATGAGATAATGGTTATCTCTGGCTAAAAGCATGTGGCATGCCCCTAACACCCTCCACCCAAATCCTTCTCAGTCCATAACCTTCATACATTGAAGATAGATAGATAGATAGATAGATAGATAGATAGATAGATAGATAGATATGTTCATTAAAACAGTGACTCCCAATATTTGATGCTCCAGGTATTTTGGACTTCAGCTCCCACAATTTCTAATAGCTGGTGAACTGGCTGGGATTTATGGGAGTTGAAGTCCAAAACAACTGGAGGACAAAAGGTTAGAAACCACTGCTCTAAAACTTAAGTAGCTCTCATTTTTTATGTGTTCACAATCATGTGGAGCATTTTGCTTATATTCAGATGAATGCAAGCAGAGTGTCTCTTCACATCCTCCTTTTCAACACTCCCCAAAAATGGAGATTTGGGAAAATGGAATTAGCATAACCAGCATGAATGAACCTAGGGTTCATTGCACCCAGATCTCAAGGGGCAACCTTGAGTCCCTGATTTCCATGGGTCACTCTGGATGACTGAAGGGGTTCACACTCCAATTTTTGTGGAATCAACTTTAGATACATGACAAGATTGAATGTGAACCTCCAATTAGGCATCCAGCCTTCTCTTCTTTTTTAAAAAAATAAAATGTTCTTTATTGCAGGTTTTCAAAGTTTAAAAACATAAAACACATAAAACACACTTACTGGGATAGGAAAAGGGGGAAAAGGGGGGTGGGAAAGGGTAGTCGGGGGTGCAAGGGAAAATGGGGAAAGGAAAGGTTGTGGAAGGGATGACATTACTTAGGGGAAAAGGGGGGGTACAAAAGAGATCTTTCCATTTTAGATTTACAACCCGTAGAGACATTGTACATCTTCATCTTCTATTTTTGAGGTAACAATTTCATGCCTGCATTTAAATATAGAAAAGAAATACATCGGCATAAATATCAAGAGTTATGCTTTATAATTTATATTAACCCAGACTCAGAATATCTTTAGGGTATGCAGCACAATCTCTGAAACCATATAATCCCTTCTAGCATCTCTCTTCCGACCTCTTAGGAATCTATAGATTTTGGGTATTCTCAGTCTTGTCAGCTGTCTATATCGGCATTTCTTCCCATAAATTACCAGTTCAGTGAAAGTTCAGTCTTATGCTCCCTCAAACCGTAGCTTTGGAGTGGAGACAAATCAGTCTTTTTATAACCCCTCCCCTCCATACCTCTAATCTCTTGGGTCAACCATTCCATCTGGACCATTTCCATCAACTTATAAAGCCATTCCTCCTTCCTAGGTTCATCATTAGATTTCCAATATTTGGCAAAGGTCAGTTTAGCGGCTGTTGTTATAGCTAAGAATATAGTTTTTTCATTATTATTCCAGGCTGGATCCAATATCCCCAGGAGGAACATCTCTGGCTTTCTCTCCAACTTTTTAGAAAGGATTTTATTTGCTTCATTCTTTATTATCTTCCAAAATTTTTGAGCCTTCGAGCATAACCACCATAGGTGGAAGAAGGTTCCACTCTGGGCTCCGCAGTTCCAACAATTGGTTTTGACATTCGGGTAAATTTTGGCCAATTTATCTGGGGCCAAGTACCATCTATATAAGACTTTGACCCAATTTTCTTTGAATTTGTGACAGGTTGAGAAGTTGGTATTTTTTTCCCAGATAGACTGCCATGTGTTCCATTTTATCTTGACACCTACGTTGCGAGACCATTTTTTTACATGGTCGTCTATTTTGGAATCTCTTGCGGAAAGCAATTTATATATCTTTCCCACCAGGTTTTTGTCGGGTCCAGTAAGGACCTCCTCCCACTCATGTTGATCTCCCTCGAATCCCTTTTTTTTTGTCCAATTTAAATTTTTCTGTGACTTGCTGGTATGTGAACCAGCCGAACTCCCTGCCCTCCATGGTTAGCTGCTCCTTGCTTTTTAATCTATGGTCGAGCCCATTCCAATATAGCAACTCTTTATAGGTATGCCATTTAGTATCTGGCAGTTGCCTTAGGCGGAATGCCTCCACTGGTGATAGCCATGTTGGGATTTTAGAATATATTTTATTGAAGTATTTATTCCAGATTCTAATTAGTGGGTCTCTAATATAATGGTTTTTGAATTTTTGGTCTTTGGTTATTTTATTGTATCCGAGGTAGCCATGGATTCCAAATTTAAGATCATAGCCTTCCAGATTCAGTAGTCTGTTGTCATCTAACTTTATCCAGGTAGTAACCCATGCCAAACAATTTGCCTCAAAGTATCGCCTTAAATCTGGTACCCCCAACCCACCGTTTTTTTTATTTGCTTGAAGTAATTTCATTCATACACGGGGTTTTTTCCCATTCCAGATGAATCTGGATAGGTCTCTCATCCAGATATTAAATTGTGAAGCTTTTTTGATAATGGGGAGAGTGGCAAAGAGAAAATTCATCATCTTCACAGTCGCAATTTTACCTAGGAATTTTTGAAGGTCTAGCTTCTCGGAGTCGGTCAAGTTAATAGTCATCATTTGTGTTTTGGCTTTATTGATTTTAAATCCTGCCAGGTTTCCAAATTCTTCGACCCTCCTCAGCCACTTTTCTGAAAGAGCATTAGGATCTTCCACTACTAGTACTAAATCGTCAGCGAATGCTTGAGTTTTTATCACTTCTCCCTTTAACCTAAGTCCTTTGAGTGCCTCGTCCTTTCTTATCTCATCCAATAATACTTCTAGTATCCAGATAAAGAGCAGCGGAGATAGGGGACATCCTTGTCTAACCCCTTTTTGCATATTGATAAAGTTGGTTTTTGAGCCGTTCACCAGAATTCTGGCCCTTTGTTTGGTATATATAGCTTTTATTGTGTTAAGAATATTGTAACCAATATCAATTTCTTTTAACAAGTGTTCAAGATAATCCCAATTAGTTCGGTCAAATGCCTTTTCGGCGTCTAAAAAAATCAATGCCACTTTTTTATTAATATTTTGGTTGTAATATTCAATAATATCAATAATGGTTCGCATATTTGTTTTAAGATGTCTATCTGGTAAAAACCCATTTTGGTCTTTATGGATTTTATGCTTTAGGTAACCTTTCAGTCTCTCTGCGATTATAGAGGCGAAAATTTTATAGTCTGCGTTGAGCAGTGAAATCGGCCTGTAGTTCTCCGGTTGTATTGGATCTTTGCCTGTTTTGCCTATCAGGATTATATTCGATTCGCCCCAGGACTCAGGTGCTTTCCCTTGCCTCATCACCCCGTTAAATACCATTTTAAGAATGTCCGCAATCTCCGCGCTGTGATCTTTATAAAACTCGGCAGTAAACCCGTCGGGCCCCGACGCTTTACCCCGTTTTGCTCTTAAGATTGCCCTTAATATCTCATCTTTTGTTATTTCTTGATTTAGCCTGGTCCGATCCTCCTCGGAGACTCTGGCCATCTTTTTATTACTAATGTGAGTCACCAGATCTTCCACCCTTATATTCTCTTTTGAGTAGAGACTAGAGAAGTAGTTCTCTAGCATCTCTTTTATCTCTTGTTCGGAAGTTACTTCTGTTTGATTATACTTTAACTTATGGATCACATTTCTTTTCCTTTTCGCTTGTTCGGAAGTTACTTCTGTTTGATTATACTTTAACTTATGGATCACATTTCTTTTCCTTTTCGCTTTGAGCTGCCACGCAAGTAACCTGCCCGGTTTGTTTGCCTGTTCGAAGTATTTCTGATTCGTGTACCTTAGGTTCTTCGCAATTTTCTCTAGGTCAAAGAATTCCAGTTGTTTCTGTAAAAGCATCCAGCCTTCTCTAACTGGTTGTGTACTTTGCAAAAGCTAATAAATATAAATCAATTGTGACAGTTTCCAGATAATTTCCAATTAGGAAAATATGCAATATCTGTGTTTTCATGACAACCTGGGAGCAACTTCGTTTTCTGCTTAGTACATATTGCCAATGACATCACCTGGGTCTAATATTTTGGACCACAAATATTAGGGCCTGGGATGATTCTGACCTGATAACCCCACTCCTGTTGTTCTACTCATTTCTGCTATTATTCATTCAGGCGATTATCTAAACAAGTCTCTAGAGTCCCATCAATCCAGATTTGGACCTAACTGGAACGTTATTGGTGATAATCCTAGTTTAGGAATGCATTAAAGCAATTGCCTCTGTTGACAGAGCTGTGTATAAATTATGCAAATAAAGAATTATTTATTTCCTTCCCCCTTATTCAGTTGGAGAGCCAGAGAGGGTCATACATACGGCACTGTGGCCCAGGGGTTTTTTTGGCATAAGGAAGGTAAATAGATAATTACACAAGCAGAGCATGATATGCAGAAAAGACATCACTATTATTTTAAAATGAATAATAATGCTACTTCTGATATATTTTCTTATAAATAACAACATTATTCTGTTTGTGCATCTCTTTTTCATTTCAGTGAAAATATTCACAGCAGGAGGTAAGAGTACCAATCAGAACTACAAGGGGTTAGAGAACCTTATAGAACAGCTTGCAAGTGCATTAGTGTGCTACCATTACAATATTTTCCATGGAGTGTGATGACCTTTCCAATTTATACCTTATTAGTATTGGTGTTTAATCTTTGCCATCTATATTTTAATATATGTATTTTACTGGTGTTGTGTTTTTGTGCATTTTAATGATGTTGTACCCTGCCTCAAGCTTCAAGGAGAGATTATTAACGTATTATTATTATTATTATTATTATACAGTACTACAGTTGTGGATCAAGATGTTTGCTGTACAGAGAGCACAACATGATTAAAAAAGCAAGACAAGAAGGGCCAGACTTGAAAATTTACAATATGCAAATAAATACAGGCCAGGTAATAGGGTTTTTTTTATTTTAAAAAAAGTCAAGCCACACCATTGTTTGCCCTTTGCAATGTGTGTGCATTTTTGTGCAAGTTTATATACAGTGTCTCTACAATAAAATATCCCTTTGTTTCTTGTCCCCAGAAACTTTATCATAACATTTATATTATACTTATTTTTTTGGGAATTACAAGAGTGGGGTGGCCCTACTGGCTTGTGCTTTGCCTCTTATGTCACAAATCATCATCACCACAGAACATCACCTGTTAGGTGGTGCTCTGGCATTTTTTTTCCAAATTGGAAGTGCATTAGTGTATAACCATTACAATATTTTGTGTGTAGAGGGATGGCCTTTTTAATTTTAATTTCATAGTAATTTATATCTTTGTGGTTCTATAGAACACAGCTTCTTCATTCTCATACTTCCTGCTAACAGTGGCATTTGAGCTAATGTAATTTGCACTGTTTGGTGATCCCAGCTCCTTTAAATGATCAGGCTCCCCCCCCCCCTTCCATTTATTGTTCATTCAATTTAACTGCCTTTGGTTCGCTTATTAAATATGCAGGATCTTCATTATGCTGCTGGGTGGCAAATAATGTTAGATTAACACAAAGCCTTCCAAAGCTTCTTTCTATCTCTCTTTTTGGGGTCTATGATTATTAATATTAATAGCATGGGCCTCACACATATTTTTATGCTTTGCTAACCTGAAAGGCAATAGAATGTGTAATTCAATTTCCTCCTGCTTTCTTCTTCAAATCAGTTATATTTAACTTGAGGAGCATTGGTTTCTTGGAAATCTGGCCTGGCCAGTTCTGGAACACTGCCACATTTACCGAGTGAAATGCCACCTGCAAGGCTGTTTTTTCTGGGTTTCAATTCCTCTGGACATTCTAGGCTACTTTTTTTAAGGAAAAAAGAAAATGAAAGGTCAATTGCCTATCCAGGAAGCCTCCAAGAACTTCTCAGCTTCTACTGGAATGACCCTTTTCATCATCACCATGATTGATGACTGTATTGAACCCATACCTGGAAGGCTGGTAGAAGCTGGAAAAGCTAGGCCCAAAAACCTTGGCAGCCATTTTAGTTAGGATGTAATGGTGACGTCCATTTTGAGTTTTCCATTTCCCATAGGGGGTATGGCTAAGTGTGGCCTGGAGAGAAATGAGGGAAGTAGGATTGGCTGATGAAAAGCGGGCAGAGCCTAACTTGGTAAAAGAAAAATAAATTTTCTCAAGAGGAGGCATTTTGAATTCTGTCAGCAGATTGAGACAGGGTGTTGAAGAAGAAGGAAGCAGAGTGAGATTGGGAAGAAGAGAAGGGTCAGGGTTAGTGAGAGTTAGTAAGAAGAAGCCTGAAAGTAAACAGGTGGCTGGCAGGTGAATAGAAATCTACAGTTATCAGGATAGTAGGCATGAGAAAAAAGTTATGAAAATGATTCGTTTCGTAAGAAATTCGTAAGAAATGCTACTTTCGAGCGTTTCCGCACCTGGAACGCCAACCAGGAAGTGGACTTTCTTTTTAGAACCTCGGGGGCCAGGATTTTCTTAAGTGTCGTTATTAGGTCGTAAGGGGGCATAAGGGGGCACCCTCCTTCTCTCTCACCCTCCCGCCTCCCTTGCCAATATTATGGCAAGGCAAGCCCTAAACTCGCTCCTTCCTCGGCTGGAAGGAAGCCTGGAAAAAATGTAAACAGAGAGGATTACTCAGAAGTAAATCTGCAAAGGAGGGCCCTTTGGATGAAGGGCCCTCCTTTGCAGATTTACTTCTGAGTAATCCTCTCTGTTTACATTTTTTCCAGGCTTCCCTGCCTCTCCTGCCTGCCAGCCAGGATCTAAGGCATCAAAGAGTATTGGGGTGAGAAACAACCTAATGTATAATAGAATGAATTATACATGTAAGTGCCACTGCCTAATATTATAAGTAATCCAACTGGTCATACCTAATTCCATGCACATGCAATAATGCAGCAGTAATAACAATAACAAGAGGTAAAATTCAAACCGAAGTATTCTGAGTGGTCCCTGCCTCATGCAAACGGGCTCATGCGGTGCAAACGGGCGCATGCGGTGCAAATGGTGCAAACGGAAATTAGCCCGGAAAAGCCAGCTTGGGAGCACACACATACATATTCTTGGGAGGGGGATTTGTTGCAGAATCCCGGCCTCATAGAGAAGATTCTGCAGCAACCCCCCAAAGAATATGTATGTGTGTGCACCCAAGCAGAAAACGCTGTCTTTTCCCGGGCTAATTTCCCGGGCTCACAAAGAAGAGCCCGTTTGCACCCGCATGAGGCAGGGACCACTCAGAACACTTCGGTTTGAAATTTACCTCTTCTTATTCCCATTGTTATTACTGCTGTATTATTGCATGTGCATAGAATGTAGGTATATGACCAGCCTGGGCAAACTTGGGCCCTCGCTCCCTCGGGATCGGGGTGAGAGAGAGGCAGCGAGGAGCGAGGGGGCTCCTCCTCCTTTTCTTTGCTGCTTCCAAGAATAGAATACTCCCTCCCTCCCTCCTTCCCTCCCTCCTTCCTATTTGGAGAGTCCCATCTAGAATTCAGTGTGATTGATTCAAGTTTTGGCCTACAACTCCCAGAAATCCCAGCCAATTTACCAGCTGTTAGGATTTCTGGGAGTTGTAGGCCAAAACCATCTGAATGCACATGCTCTGGCATACGAATTACTAACGGATTTCGTTAGTACTTAAGTTACATTTCCGAAATTTTTGGGAAATTTTTTGTAAGTCTTTCTTTTTTAATAAAAAAAAATCCCCCCCATTTGATTTACGATTCACCATTTTAGGATTCTAAACCATGCCTACAGGATAGATAGGGAGTAGATTTCTAGTTTAGATAGATCCAAAGTTTGGGCTATCTGTAGCAGTGGCAAAGTTTATTAGGCAGAGATAAAGTTCCTGTCAGTAAACTGTTGTATAGCTGTGCAAGAAGTTTTACTTAGTAACGAAGAACTGCACTGTTTAAAGTAACCACATGTGTTCATGCCAAGATTTCTTGAAACCATTAAGCTTGTTAACTGTTCTTGAAAGTTTTCTCAAAATAAACATTATTGTTGTTTGTTAAACCACTGCCTCAGTGTGCCTCAGTCAAAAAGAATATAAACCAGTTCCTACAGCAATCCAGAGTCCAAAGGTGGCAGCAAACCTTATTTGAAGAAGAAATCATTTTAATTTTCCTCCAGTAAGCCAAAGGGGCATATTTTGTTAATAATTGTGGTGGTGGTCAGTGAGTTTTCAAAGGTGTTTCTGCCAGTAGAGTGTTCCAGCTCCGTTTAGTTTTAAATCCTCAAGTAAGACAGGCATTTATCTTTTATTGGTGGCAGCAGTTTTGATTATTGGAGTTTTAGCAAAGTCCCCCCCCCCCTTTGTTGGAAACCCCATATCTTTATAATGACCAACCATGGAATAACAAAAACAGACACAGAAAGTGTCTTCTCCGAGTTGTAGTCAGATGGTACGATTTCACACTAGGCATGACTAGGAGGTTCTGCTCTTCAGATCGCAGTGATCTCGTGGAACAATATGGGATCAGGCGCTCCCTCAGGTACACTGGCCCCAGACCATACAAGGCCTTGAAAGTCAAGACTAGCACTTTGAAAGTGATCCGGTACTCAATTGGAAGCCAGTGAAGTTCCCGCAAGATTGTTGTAATATGGCAGCTCAGAGGAGCAGCCGGGCTGCGAGCAGCCGGGCTGCGGCATTCTGCACTAACTTGAGTTTCCGGGTCACCGCAAAGGCAGGCCAACGTAGAGAGCATTACAGTAGTCTAATCTTGAGATGACCATAGCTTGGATCACTGTGGCCAGATCGTGTCGGGACAAGTATGGGGCCAGCCTCCTAGCCTGTCGAAGATGGAAAATTGCCACTCTGCTGACAGCGGGGACCTGGTCCTCCATTGACAGCAGAGAGTCCAAAAGGACTCCAAGGCTTTTTACTGATGATGACTGGCATAGTGCCACGCCATCCAGGGTTGGAAGCTGGACATCCCTACCACCCGAACGACTTAGCCAAAGGATCTCCGTCTTCGCTTGGATTCACCTTCAACCTACTGGCTCATAGCCATCCAGTAACGGCTTCAAGGGAAAGATGGAAATTATTGGGTACGGATTTGGGCCAGTCTTCCATCTTCAGAATGAGCTGAGTGTCTTCAGTGTACTGGTGACACTCAAGCCCAAAGCTACGTACCAGCTGAGCAAGTGGTCGCATATAGATGTTGAATAACAGAGGAGAGAGAATGGCCCCCTTGGGAACACCACAAACTATGGGAGAACCCTCAGAAATCAACTCTCCCCTCCTCACTCGTTGTAGCCGGTTCTGGAGGAAGGAAGACAGCCAATTTAAGGCTGTCCCCCTCACCCTGGCCTCGGCAAGGTGGTGAGTCAAAAGATCGTAATTCACTGTATCAAACACTGCCGTGAGGTCCAATAACACAAGCATCGCCGATCCGCCTTGATCTAGCTGGCAACGTAGCTGATCTGAGATGGAGACTATAACCGTCTCCGTCCCATGCCCCGAACAGAAGCCAGACTGGAAGGGATCTAGCCAGGCTGTGTCATTTAGGAAGGTCTGCAACTGCTCCATTGCTGCCCTCTCAATCACCTTGCCCAGAAACGGTAAATTCAAGACTGGGCAGTAATTGGAAAGGACCGAAGGATCTAAACCTGGTTTCTTCAGCAATGGAGAAACCACAGCCTCTTTTAATCCCTCCGGAAACACTCCTTGCTCACGGGAGGTGTTAATTATATTCAACAGAGGGCCACATAACCCCTCCAGACAAGATTTCACAAGCCAGGAGGGGCACGCATCGAGGGAGCATGTGGTTGACCTAGTTGCAGCTACAATCCTATTGACAGCCTCTGTATCCAGTGGTCAAAACTGGTCAAAGGTGGGCCCAGCGAGAGGCCACGGAGTCTCAAGTTTGCTAACTGTATCAATTGTGGCTGAGAAGTCCTGGCGGAGAGTCGCAGTCTTCTCTGCAAAATAGCTCTGAAAAACCTTGGCAGTAAGGGCCTGATCATCATTTTTTGGGATGGTAGGGACTATCGTATATCATCAAGATCAGCATATATGGACTGCAAGCCTCTGCTCCATTCTCCCCTCCACTTATCAGAGGACTATTACCTTCTCCCTCAGAAGAGCCAACAGAGGGCTTTAGGGAAGGGAGGGAGATTCCTCCTCCATGGCTCTCTGTTGGCTGTTTGAGGGATGAGGGAGAGGAAAAAGCCCTGAGTCCTCAGTTGGAGGCTTCATTAGATAAGTGGAGAGGAAAATGGAGGGCAGTCACAGGATTGGGAATGCAATCCTGTGACTGAATCCTCACAGGGCCCACACTTGCTGAGATCAGATCTTATTGAAAGATCTGGATCTTTTTCAGATGTTTTCACCTAGTTATAAAAATACTTGATAGTTTAGAAGAAATTAAAGTATAAACTTTTAAAGCAAGCACATATTATCATAGTTGTTATATTCTTGCCTCTCCATTGGCGCCCCCTTGCCGTGGGGGAGAGGCTTGCGTGCCCTAATGAAGTTGTGAGCTATGCTGGCGGTGACATAATAGCCACAGGTAGGGCCCCCCATGCCAGACAGGTCACACCCGAAGGGTTTGACAAAGAGTGTCAATGGGCAGGTTGGGCTCTCTAGTCTTTTGGCAATCATCCTAAGAGAAGGAAAACTCTAATTTCAAACCCGGGCAGATGGTGCTCGTCTAACCCTGTAAGGTCAATCATCTAGAGAAGGAAACTCAAATCAAACCTACAACCTGAGAACCTCTCTGCCACCGTCCAAGGCCCCGGCAGACAAACCTTTGGTTTAAAGGGTGAGGCCAGTTCTGTGCACGCTGCGCTTCAACAGAAAAATCCATTGCACAGGCTGGAAGGACTCATCCAACCTCTGTCATCAATGCGCTTGTAGAAAGCGTGGGGTGAGTCCTTCCTAAGAATCTTCATTTGTGAAGTAATGCCAGAGAATGCCAGAGATATTCTTGGAAACATCATAAATTATATTTAAACTTGATTTTTTCTTATGGAGTTTTATGGGATTTTAATTCCACAAATGGATGAGGCTTAGTTCTGGAGGAACTCTTAATTTTTGCTTCTCATAGACTTAGCTTGGGGATTTGGTTAACCAGTTAAAATGAATAAATAAACAAGATTTTTTTAAAAAACTGAAAAATTTGGGCGGCGGTTGGAATCCCTAACCACCCTGCCCCTCCCTGCCCAGCCCCCTGCCAGCTATAGGCCTTCAAATGCCTGCAAGAGCCCTATAGAACTGGCCCCAAGCCTTAAAGAACTAGCCACATCAGAGAGCACCTCCAATATGTCTTGAAAGCATTCCTCCAAAAGGAAATCCTATTGAAAGAACAAGGAACTCCTGCCAAACCTTCAAGTCACTCCTAATTCTATTATTGTATTTACTCACACTAATAGCATCACAGAGATAGAACCACAGAATCATAGATTTGGAGGATACCCCAAGGGCCCTCCAGTCCAACCCCCTGCCATGCAGGAAAACACAGGGTGGTTCCAGACAAGAGAAAAGTCCAATCTGGCCTAGGTTTTAAAAACTCAGATCAGACTGAACTTTTGTCCCCACACCGGTAAAAAAAAATGCTTTCCTGGGTGAGTGTCCAGATGCCCCCTTGTACCTTTCAGCAGGGCACCCAGACACCCCCAAAGCCTTAAAAAGTAAATAATCACCTGGCTTGCATTACCCTGCTGCCAGCTTTCTCCTGGCGCATAGAAATGATGTGCCAGGAGAAAGGGGGCAGGAACGATTTTTCTCCTTCCCCTTCTCCTGACATGTCATTTCTACGTGTCAGGAGAGGACCACCAGCAGGATAATGCTGGCTGAATAAGTAATTTTGAGGTCTTTTCCTGGGCACTTTGGGAGAGGAAAAGGGCTGTCTTGGGTTTTTCTAGCTCCAGGGGCCCAAAAATCCTGAGGCAGCTATGTGGTTTGGGACTTAAGTCGCATGATGTGATCCCTGGGCCTAATCTACACAGCGCCCTTACCCCGAAAGACTTCTGAAAGACCCGGGTCTTTCCCGGTGTCAAATTAATTCAGGACAAAGCAGGGTTTCCTGTTTTGTCCCAAATTGTTTTGCTTTTACCTGAGGCATTGTTTGGACAGCTCAGGTAAAACTGTGGGTGCTTATAAGCACTGTGTTTTGTGAAGAAAGGCAATGTGGGTGTTTAAGCACCCACAATCAAACCATTCCTGAAACATGACCATTCAGCCTCTGCTTAAAACTCTCCAGAAGGAGATGTCACCAAACTCCAAGGAAGAATACTCCACTGCCAAACAGCTCTTACTATCAGAATGCTCATCCTAATTTTTAGGTGGAATCTATTTTCCTGAAATTTGATGCCATAAAGAAGTCTCTAGCAGGTGCTACAGTCCCATAGGCAAAATTTAAATTCCCAATGAGGTCCTGAAGCTTGGCAAGAGCACATGTAAATGAACCCCAAGATCAATTATTTTTGCATGAAAACTGATCTTGGTTGAGATGAAGATGTTAGAACCTATTAGTTGATGTGCCTACTTGCTCTTAAGATTGTCTCAACTCAAAATATATTGCTTACATCACTGCGCACTAACAATCTAACCCGATTTGTTTCTAACGTCATCATCAAGTTTTGTTTGCAAAGGGTAAGAAAACTATCTGGGAAAGTCCAAAAGAAATTGATTTTACAAAAGGAAAATAAACAGTGTGAAAAGCAGATCCGACTATCCTATTTACCCTGGAAATGGTAACGGGAAAGGTTTTAAAAGGTTGTTCTGAGAAAGCATGATACACTCATTTGAAATGAAAGAAGCATTTTGGACAAAGGCAAAGGTTACAGCTTTATGGTTAAAACAACCTGATTTTCCAAGATTAACCTGGGGGGATTCAGAAAATCAGTTCTCCATAATACGAGTCGGATCATTGTTTCCTTTCTATGTATAGCCAGCATAATCAAAGCTACAGCTTAGTAAAGAATCCTTAAAGAATAATATCAAATCCCATTTGACAAGCATCTTCTGCCCTTTGCACTCACATTGTCTTTCTTCTCAAAAACAGAAATAAATGGAAAAGAAATGTTGCAGCAGCTTTTTCGGTATTCAGTTTGATAGGAATCTTACTAGAAAACAATACAGACAGGAAGATAACAAGAAAAGCCATTTATCTCTTTGACAGACATTAAATTTTATATGAGTGTAAATTCTTTGTGATGGAAAAGGGCTGTCTTCCTTTTCAGTTTACTTCATGACCAATGTTTTGGCTCAAGTGATGTTCCCATTTCAGAGAAACTGTGTCATACCTATAGGCATAGCCAGAGGACAGAATTTAGGCATTGCCTCCCAAATAAGAATTCTCTCCGCCCCCCCTTGAAAAAAATTCTTCAATTTCAGGACTAAAAAAGAAGTAAAGCAGACAAAACTACAACATAAAAGGAAGACAGAAAAGCTTTTATGTATTTATGATTATCAGTGTCTCACTCAAACACTTGGCAATAGAAGAAAATGTCATTTGTAGGGAAAACTTCCTAATTAGCAAATCAGTTTTTTCATTTTGCCTTCATAGCTATACCCCAGACCCAGATCAAACTATTATGAAATCAAGGAAGCATAAAACTTAGGATTTATAATCCAATCTTGTCATTAAACATCATGTAGTTCAGTTAGTGTAACCCGTTGGTCATTGCTAGATGATGATCTCATTCTGGGTTCATCTGACTTAGGGCCCTTTCAAACAGCCCTCTATCCCAGAATATCAAGGCAGAAAATTCCACATTATCTGAGTGTGGACTCAGTTCAAAGCAGATATTGTGGGATTTTCTGCCTTGATATTCTGGGATATAGAGATGTGTGGAAGGGCCCTTAGCAAGTTTCAATGCAAGACATTTCCAGTAAATCAAAAACACAAGAGCAACCCACCTGATTTGTACACAAATACGAACTGATACTCAAATCATTATTCTGCCTCCATAAAGAGGAAGTCATGATCATTTCCCAAGAGCACTGCCATGGGCAGGTAATACAGAATTTGATAATTCATTTCATGTGACCACAGACCTTATTGCATCCCTCCCTCCCCCTTCAGGGTGCCATTTTGCCAGCAATCATCCAACTGGGACAGTAAATTGTGTAAATGGTGAGTCCCCAAAAAATCTTCTAATGTCTTAAAGGCATTTGCAGGTTCTAACTATTTACTCATTTCACATATTGGTCTCTCACATTGGTTTCTCCCCACAATTTCACCCACTTGGGAAATGGTAAACCACCTACCATTAACATTTATTTGTTTCCAATGCAGTTTTTTTATTTAAAAAACACATTCTCAGCTCTTCAGGGTATGTGGGGAGGACATCATATTAAGCCTGGTGATGGCTCACCAGTGGCTCCACCTGATTCCATGGGGCAGGGCAGAAATTGCTAGTAGCAACCAATTGGAACAAATGAGCTTTCTCAAATACCATAGTCCATGGCAGAACTTTGAAGAAATAAAGTGGATTGAAAAGAAAGGACTATACAAGCAGACAGTAAACTGTCTATGGGGGGAGCAAGAAAATGAATGTTCATGAAAAATTTTGCTCTTTAAGCTTTCCCTCCTTCTCAGACCTGATTTTTTGTTAGTTGATATTCATTGCAGCTTTAAATCTTGGCCTTTGCACAACATTAGAAATATGCAGAAGTAGATGCTAACCAGTAGGAATATAATTTTAGTCCTGATGGAAACATACTGTATACAGAAATATTTTTTCTGTCTGTGGGTTGGCATCAGATTTAGCCATCCTTAGAGCAGCAGACCCAGTGAAATCAATGGGGCCTTAGTAAAGTTTTTACTTCAATAAGATAGTCATGACTACTATCTCAAGTCCCATTGATCTGACAATAGATTGCTTCAGTCTTGTACCTCTTCTTTCAGGTTAATCATTCATCTACTTCTATATGCTATATTCAAGCTTTTGGGATTGTCCCTGATCCAGTTTTATTCATGCATTTCTTTTCCTTGCAGAATCCAACAATCACCCCCAAACAAAGAACAGATCCAAGTGTTTGTGCTGCAAAAATGGAAGTGTGCCATAATGAGTGGGAAGTGGCAACAGCATTACGCATACAAATTACATTTCTTAGGCATGGTTGCTTCTCAAGAATATGAACTTAACTCAGGAAAAAGCACTGAGGTTTGATTGAGGGTATATATTTTCAGTTTTAAAAATGTTGTGCAACATTTTAAAAAGAAAAGGAAAAAAGGACAAAGAGCTCCCCCTTCTAAACTTGCTCAGTTTCACAGGGTGAAGCACTGTTATGCATATTAATAGCTGTAATGAAACCTATCCAAAATAATTCACACATGGCATAAACAGCTTTGTAAATGTGAAGTATTTAATATTTCTGGCAAGAACACATTTTTCTGATCCGAAGCAATTAGAGGTAAATTGCGCCTTTGTGTCACATCTTTCTCAATTTGATTAATCTTTCCTTAAAATACAAAGAATGGGTGGAACAGAAAGCGAACTCAACTTTAAAACAAAATAATCCAAAACAAAAAAATCCACTAACCTCTCCTCCCTTGGGAACTGATGGCACAATCTGCAGTCATTTATTATTAGCTGTGCATCTTTCTTGATGATTGCAGCATAGCTTTCTTGTGTGTCCTGAGCACATATAAATACTGCATGAGCAATATCTGGGTTGAATCCAGACCATTCTTTCTGCAAATGAAAGATCTCCTTTCACTTGCAAGGCACATTATTTACTTATTTTACTGTTTATCTTCTCCACTGCAGCTCCTTTTGCTAATACCCACTAAGAAGAAATGTTTTGACTTTCAGGACATACCTGAAAATCAAATGTTGAAGAAGCAAAGATCTGGAACAATTTACTGTGTGTCCCTCTGATGTATATTTTTCATTGAATTCTGTTATGCCAATGTGGGCAAATACAGTAGATCTGGGGTTGATTTTTCTGCAGCCATGACCTTTGGGGGGGGGGGGAGGGTGTCACCCAGACTGCTAATCTGCCCAAAATCCCTGTTAAAAAAGAAAGCAGAAGTGACCAGAAGTTTACTTCCGATTTTGAGGTGTGCGTGCTTGCGTTATTAAACAGTACATTCTGTTTAAAAAGCAAATTGCTGCTCCCAAAAGCATTGAAGAGAGGTGAATCACCTCTTTTTCTGTTTTGCTCCAAAAATAACATGTTTGAGGAGACAAAAAGGGGTTGGGGGACCATGAAAATAGCATTGAAAGTAGCCCCATAGCCATACTCTACCCACACATAGATTATACTAGCTGTACCCGTGCACGCGTTGCTGTGCCATGACTCTCTCTCTCTGTATCTCTCTCTATTTCTTCTCTCTCTCTATTTCTCTATTTCTCTCTCTCTCACTCACTCTCTCTCACTCTGTCTCTCTCTCACTCTGTCTCTCTGTATCTCTCTCTCTCTCACTCTCTCTCACTCTGTCTCTCTGTATCTCTCTCTCTATTTCTCTCTCTCTCTCTCTCTCTCTCTCACTCTCTCACTCACTCTCTCACTATCTCACTCACTCTCTCTCTTCTCTCTCTCTCTCTCACACACACACACTCTCTCTCTCACACACACTCTCTCTCACTCACTCACTCTCTCTCTCTCTCTCACCCTCTCTCTCACTCTCTCACTCACTCTCTCACTCTCTCACTATCTCACTCACTCTCTCCTCACTCACTCTCTCCTCACTCTCTCTCTCCTCACTCTCTCACTCATTCTCTCACTATCTCACCCACTCTCTCTCTCTACTCTCTCTCTCTCTCTCACACACACACACACTCACTCTCACTCACACTCTCTCTCTCTCTCTCTCTCCTGGCGCTGCTTACCTCCTCCACGGCCCGTCCTCCGCCTGCCGACTCCCCTCCTTCCGTCCCTAGGACCCACAAGGCCCTCGGCTGGCCTGGGATATGCCTGGAAAAAGTGGCTGCCAATTTACTTTTACCAGGCGCTTCCCAGGGCAGCCGAGTGCCTTTTGGGTCCTAGGGAAGGAAGAAGGAGTCCGCAGGAGGAGAAGGGGCCGAGAAGGTAAGCTGAGGAGGAGGGGGTGGCGGGGGAGGTGGGAGGGGCTGGGGGGGGAGGCGTGTCCTCGCCCCTGGCCACGCCCCTCGCCACCCGTGTAAAACCGGGCGCCGAGGGGGTGGCGGGGGAGGTGGGAGGGGCTGGAGGGGGAGGCGTGTCCCCGCCCCCTGGCCACACCCCCTCGCCACCCGTTTAAACCGGGCGCCGAGGGGGGTGGCGGGGGAGGTGGGAGGGGCTGGGGAGGGGAGGCGTGTCCCGCCCCTGGCCACACCCCTCGCCACCCGTGTAAACCGGGCGCCGAGGGGGGTGGCGGAGGGAGGTGGGAGGGGCTGGGGAGGGGCTGGGGGGGGAGGCGTGTCCCGCCCCTGACCCGCCCCTCGCCACCCGTGTAAACCGGGCGCCGAGGGGGTGGCGGGGGAGGTGGGAGGGGCTGGGGAGGGGTGGGGAGGGGGAGGCGTGTCCCCGCCCCCTGGCCACTCCCCCTTGCCACCCATGTAAACCGGGCGCCGAGGGGGGGTGGCGGGGGGAGGTGGGAGGGGCTGGGGAGGGGGGAGGCGTGTCCCGGCCCCCTGACCACGCCCCCTCGCCACCCGTGTAAACCGGGCGCCGAGGGGGGGTGGCGGGGCGAGTTGGGTGGGGCAGGGGAGGGGGCGTGTCCCGCCCCTGGCCACACCCCTCGCCACCCGTTTAAACCGGGCGCCGAGGGGGTGGCGGGGGAGGTGGGAGGGGCTGGGGAGGGGAGGCGTGTCCTCGCCCTGGCCACACCCTCGCCACCCGTGTAAACCGGGCGCCGAGGGGGTGGCGGAGGGAGGTGGGAGGGGCTGGGGAGGGGCTGGGGAGGGGGAGGCGTGTCCCCGCCCCTGACCACGCCCCTCGCCACCCGTGTAAACCGGGCGCCGAGGGGGTGGCGGGGGAGGTGGGAGGGGCTGGGGAGGGTTGGGGAGGGGAGGCGTGTCCCCGCCCCTGGCCACGCCCCTTGCCACCCATGTAAACCGGGCGCCGAGGGGGGTGGTGGGGGGGAGGTGGGAGGGGCTGGGGAGGGGTTGGGGAGGGGGAGGCGTGTCCCCGCCCCCTGGCCACGCCCCCTCGCCACCCGTGTGAACCGGGCGCCGAGGGGGGGTGGCGGGGGGAGGTGGGAGGGGCTGGGGAGGGGCTGGGGAGGGGGAGGCGGGTCCCCGCCCTGGCCACGCGCCCCCGCCACCCATGTAAACCGGGCGCCGAGGGGGTGGCGGGGGAGGTGGGAGGGGCTGGGGAGGGGCTGGGGAGGGGGAGGCGTGTCCCCGCCCCCTGGCCACGCCCCCTCGCCACCCGTGTAAACCGGGCGCCGAGGGGGGGGTGGCGGGGGGGAGGTGGGAGGGGCTGGGGAGGGGGGCTGGGGAGGGGGAGGCGTGTCCCGCTTCTGGCCACGCCCCTCGCCACCCGTGTAAACCGGGCGCCGAGGGGGTGGCGGGGGGAGGTGGGAGGGGCTGGGGAGGGGGGAGGCGTGTCCCCGCCCCCTGGCCACGCCCCCTCGCCACTCGTGTAAACCGGGCGCCGAGGGGGGTGGCGGGGGAGGTGGAGGGGCTGGGGGAGGGGCTGGGAGGGGGAGGCGTGTCCCCGCCCCTGGCCACGCCCCTCGCCACCCGTGTAAACCGGGCGCCGAGGGGGTGGCGGGGGAGGTGGGAGGGGCTGGGAGGGGCTGGGGAGGGGGAGGCGTGTCCCGCCCCTGGCCACGCCCCCGCCACCCGTGTAAACCGGGCGCCGAGGGGGGTGGCGGGGGAGCTGGGAGGGGCTGGGGAGGGGCTGGGGGGGAGGCGTGTCCCCGCCCCTGGCCACGCCCCTCGCCACCCGTGTAAACCGGGCGCCGAGGGGGTGGCGGGGGAGGTGGGAGGGGCTGGGGAGGGGCTGGGGGGGGAGGCGTGTCCCGCCCCTGGCCACGCCCCGCCACCCGTGTAAACCGGGCGCCGAGGGGGTGGCGGGGGGAGGTGGGAGGGGCTGGGGGGGGGAGCGGCATGTCCCCGCCCCCTGGCCACGCCCGCTCGCCACCCGTTTGAACCGGGCGCCGAGGGGGTGGCGGGGGAGGTGGGAGGGGCTGGGGAGGGGGAGGCGTGTCCCGCCCCTGGCACGCCCCCTCGCCACCCGTTTGAACCGGGCGCCGAGGGGGTGGCGGGGGAGGTGGGAGGGGCTGGGGAGGGGCTGGGGAGGGGGAGGCGTGTCCCGCCCCTGGCCACGCCCCTCGCCACCCAAACCGGGCGCCGAGGGGGTGGCGGGGGAGGTGGGAGGGGCTGGGGAGGGGCTGGGGAGGGGGAGGCGTGTCCCCGCCCCTGGCCACGCCCCTCGCCACCCGTTTGAACCGGGCGCCGAGGGGGGTGGTGGGGGAGGTGGGAGGGGCTGGGGGAGGGGCTGGGGAGGGGGAGGCGTGTCCTCGCCCCTGGCCACGCCCCGCCACCCGTTTAAACCGGGCACCGAGGGGGTGGCGGGGGGAGGTGGGAGGGGCTGGGGAGGAGGGGAGGGGTTTCCCCTCCACCTACCAGGTCCCCCCCCACGCCGCTCTTCCTAGGAGGAGGCGGAGGAGGCGCTCTGGCTGCCATGTGCGAACGTTCCAAACGTTCGCGCTGGCAGCGAAGTGGCCGGGGTGGGAGTTCAGTTGGCACTTTTTGGGGTTCATTTTTTGGGGTGTTGGGAGGGATGTAGGTCCGGTTTTTTTGCTGTTGTCTGTAGCGAGTGTAATGGTCCAGTAGGCTGCCAAGTTTGGTGCTTCTGCGAGCCATAGTTTCTTTGTCTATATACGACATTAAACGGACTCACCAAAATTATATATATAGATTTACTAGCTCTCTGCCCAGCACAGACATTTCGTTTCACAGGGTTCATTTTAAGTACCATCATAAAAGGAATATCAATTCCTCCCCCCATTTTAGGAAAGGAGAGCTCTGAATGACATAAGCATCACACAACCATCATATCACTTCAAAGTGACAGGAGAGCTATAGACTGAAGACAATTTCCTGTGCCATTCTCCCCTGCCAACTGTTCACTTGCATTTATCAAGAATCAAAGTCAATATCAGACACCAAAAAAGAGGGGGGGAAATGACCAGTGTTAAAAACAAAAAGGTGGCATAAGAACAATGGAACTAGGCACAGCAACATATGAAATCAGCAGACTTTGATCCAGCCTGACTAAGGACTACGAATGAGCCACCCACTATTTTTGAAAAATTGCCCAACTTCAGCAATATTCCACTGATGTATAACATTGAATTCTAAGTACAGCAGCAGCAACGAAAATTCCATCCTGCTATAAAACAACAGTAAATAACCTCAAGGGATCAATAGGGACTGTTTCTTGGCAGTATGATGGATGAGCTAATGAAATAATTTGGGAAGAGCCATATTGATGCATGTATGGGTGCCAATAGTTTCATTTAATTTCTGTGTAATTTGAAGGGCTTTGATTATGATCGATACATTCCAGTCTATTATATTAAAAAGAGAGAGAGATTATTGTAAAAAGAGATTAAACCATAGTGATGTATGAGAGCATTTCACCCGAGCTTGCTGGTACCGCCAACCTAAGTGCTGACCTACCTTTTTCAATCAACATTTCCAATAGGATTATAGAGACCTATACATAATAATTACTTAGAATTACTCACTTGGATATATTAAAGCAAAGGGTAATACACTTGATTAAATCAGGTTCATTTGCCAAATTGTAGAGCACATTGCTTATCCAGAAGGTCACGGGTTCAATTGTGACTTCTCAAATTATACAGCAGTTTACAACCATTTGAACTTTGAGGACCCCATGAGATGAGGTTAGGGTCTTCATTGCATTCACCTGCACACACACACACACACACACACACACAAGCAAGCAGCCTGTGATCCTCCCAGAGAACAATGGTAGGTCTTCTTTCTGCCCTCTCATCTAACAATCCTGATACTGGCTACTCCTTTGATTAAAGGGCCAACCTGAAGGAATATTTCTAAGGAAAGTAGTATTGGGATGGGAAAACCTTATAGTTGAATTTTCTTATGCATGTGAATGCGTTAAAATTCTAGTGATTTGAATATTTTGGTATCAGGTTGATTTTGCT
Organism: Anolis apletophallus; assembly: GCA_030556195.1. Lineage (NCBI taxonomy): Eukaryota > Metazoa > Chordata > Lepidosauria > Squamata > Anolidae > Anolis > Anolis apletophallus. The sequence continues at coordinate 116,804,446 of JARBWK010000002.1, read as the reverse complement.
GATTTCAAATACCCACAATACTGAACTTAGGGAGGCTTAGTCAAATTAGTATGACTAGTACATCTGAAATATTACATAATTTGTAAGGGATATTTTGTTGTGGTTTATTTAGTCCTCATCCTAAGGTGGCTGCATATAAGGGCGTACCTTCATGGATACTTTAACCAAAGAAGGTAAGAATTGGCTCCATGGCATTTATGTGACTCATGGAGCTATCTCGACTCATCACGGGACACAGCAGCTTAATGTGTTTGTACCTCACATTAGGCTAAGCCAGGGCATGTTCGGGCTTCCCCAAAGCTCTGGAGTAGTCCCACTTTGAGCTGGGCCAATTCTGAATGGGAACCAGCCCAACTGTTCACATGGGCTATTTTTCCCACATTTGGTAGCAAGGGAAAAATGGAGTGGTACTTATCTTGTCTATAATTTGTCACTGTAGCAGTGGTCTTAAACTGCAGAGAGCTTAGGGTCATCGTTTGATGCACTTGCCATTGTAAGCAAAGATGTCTGCATAAATCTGAGAGTGGAGGGAGAAAGAACGAGGAGGAAAGGAGGAAACCTCCCACCCCTCTCCAAACTTGATAGTCTCAAGTTTGCTGCAGTTCCAAGGCCACCATAACAGTGATGAATAATGATCAAAGTAAGCATATTGTCCAGTGGAGTTGAACTGAGTTCAGCCCCACTGGAGAGTGAGGACTCTGCTTCTGCCATTGAAATGGTTTGCAGGCAGAGTTGTGTGAACACCAAGGCAAAATTCAGGGCTGACCCAAAGCATTGCTTTTTCAAATCAGTCCAGTTGTTGACTATCTAGATCAGTATTTCCCAACCGCTGTTCCACGGCACACTAGTGTTCGGTGAGCGATCACCTGGTGTGCCACAGGAAAACCTCTCTTTCCCCCTTTATACCCCCTCCTGCTGCTGCTGTTTGGGGGAGGAGCAGGTGGAGGAAGGGCCGGGCCGGCGACGGGGCACGGTGGAGGTGCCTCTTCTCCAGCAGCGAGGTCAAGGTGGGAGACTTCAGGGGCTCGCCAAAGCTCTCCATGAGAGGAGAAGGAGCAGCACTTGAGGCTCGCCTCGAACACAAGAGCCGCACTCTTCCTCCTTTCCCTCCTCCTCCTCCTCCTCGCTGAGCCCTGAGGCAAAGGCGTCCTCCTCTCCTCTGCCTCTCCTTGGCTCTCTCATCCCTCTCCTCCTGCCCTCACTTTCCCCTCCGTTGCCCTGACAGAACGCCGGGTCCCCTTCCCTCTTTTCGGTTCCTCTCCAGGCTCAGGCTCCTTTCCTTCCTCTCACAGGTGTATTCCCTTCTCTTGAGGCTCAACTTCAATTGGAAACCGATTTAATAATGAGATGCTGATATTGTGTTTTTAATGTTAAGTGATAATTTGTATATGATGGAATTGTGTTGATAATTGTTGATATGTTTGTCTTGGGCAGTTTTTGCCATTTGTACACCGCCTCGAGTCGCCTTCAGGCTGAGAGAGGCAGTCTAGAAGCAAAGTAAATAAATAAATAATAAATAGACTTCGCCTCTCCTGCTCTTCTTTTTCTCTTCGCCTCACGCAGCCAAAGCTTCTTCACCTTCTCCCCCTTCATGACGGCCTCCTTCCCTTCCTTCTTTCCTCCTTTCCTCCCTCCTCACGACCCTCATCCATTCATTCCCGCCTTGCTCCAGGCTCCTTCCTCTTCTCCTCTTGAGCTCCTGAAAGAGAGAACTGCAGGCGCCAGGCTGGTGCAGCTGCAGCTGTTTTCTGGCCTCACCTTTGCCAAACCATTGTTTTTCCAGGGAGGGGGCATAACGGGTGCTTTCGGTGTGTGTGTGTGGAAGAGGGAGAGAGCCATTCAGTAAGGGAGCCACCTGGGAGTTCTGTGTGGGAAGTTTGGTTCAATTCCATTGTTGCAAGAGTTCAGGATGCTCTTTGTTTGTGTGTTAACTATAAATCCCAGAAACTGTAACTCCCAAATGTCAAGGTCTATTTTTCCCAAACTCCATCTGTGTTCACATTTGGGCATATTGAGTATTCATGCCAAGTTTGGACCTGATCCATGTCACGATGCACGGACTTGACCGGCCCCTTAATCACACACACAGAGACAGAATAAAGGCTAACTACTTTATTGAATATAAGAACAGTTCCAAAGAATATAGTCCAATAGAATATGATGTAATCCAAAAGGCTTGAAGTAACAATGTCCAAGATAACGTAGCAAATAGGCAAAAGCTTGGCAAGGCTCCGCAACCGATGCGGATCAGGAAACAGGGCAAGGCTCCGCAAACCGATGCGGATCAGGAAACAAGGCAAGGCTCCGCAAACCGATGCGGATCAGGAAACAAGGCAAGGCAAGGCTTGATGACCATGGCTAGATTAGCTTGTGGTCCCACTCCGCTTCATGCCTATTCAGATGAGACGTGGCCGGAGCACTGAGGATCCGTTCCCACGGATCCTATACTTAATCCTTCGGCCGAGGTCCCCGACGCTCTAGGCTTCTGCATCTCCAATCGCTGCTCACGGACCTCGGCCGGTCTATGCTCTTTGACCATTCCCTTCTGCTAGACTCTATGTTCCGTCTCCTATCAAGGTTCGACCTTGTCTTTCCCCAGCTGTGTTGCTATCTCTCTGAGAGCTCTCCTCCCTAGCCGTTTCCCATTCGCCTTCTTCCATATCTTCCTCAGGAGGCTCCTGAGAAGATCTTCCGCCCGGATGTTCATAACTCCCAGAATCGGTATCTAACTGCACCTGGTTATCTGAATCATCCCTAGGACGAAAACACATTTCTTCCCAGGCCAAGCTCTCTGTGGGCAAAAGAGGCTCCTGAGGGGAAAGCTGCCCGTCGCCCCAATCATCTAGCTCATCCTCTGAATCATGTTCTGGCACTGCTGGTTCTAATGCTAATGGGACCCCAAGTCCTGTCCCCTGCCCTCCAGGCACAAATGAGAACTGCTGTGCTACACTATCCCCCCCAGGGCCCCTCCTAGGCCGCCCCGAGGCTTGGGTTTGTCAGGGTACTTGCGATGGAACCGAGCGACAAGGTCCGGGGCATGGACGTCACGAGCCGCGCCCAAGAACGTTCTTCCGGTCCAAAGCCTTTCCAGTCAATGAGATACTCCAGCTTCCGGTAGCGGATACGCGCATCCAGGATGTCCTGCACCTCCAACTCCTCCTCGCCGTCACGCATCACAGGGGGAGGAGGCGGCTGCGTCACATCAGGCCGCACCCCCTTCGCCGGGCGGAGCAAAGAACGGTGAAACACAGGGTGGATTTTCATGTCCGCTGGGAGTTGCAGTTTGAAAGAAACAGGCCCCACCTTCTCCAACACTGTGTAAGGCCCCAGAAATCGAGCATCCAACTTGCGGCTAGACCTCTGTGTGGGCAGATTCTTGGTAGACAGCCAAACTTTATCCCCCACCAGGTCCGCAGGGCCCTCTTGGCACCGCCGGTCAGCCATCCGCTTGTAATCCGCTTTAGCCTGGTCCAATTGAGTGCGCAGCAAGTCTTGCAAGGCAGTGAGCTCCTGAAGCCAATCTTTCGCTTTGACGCCTCCGGACGGGTCCACCGGAGGGTAGAAGCGAGGATGGTGTCCATAGTTGGCAAAGAAAGGAGTCTCCTTGATGGATTCGTGCGTCGCATTGTTGTAGGCGAACTCCGCCAGAGACAACAAGGACGCCCAGTTGGTTTGCTGATAGTTGACATAGCACCGTAGGTACTGTTCCAAGGTGGCATTGACCCTTTCGGTCTGGCCGTCAGACTGGGGGTGATGGGCCGTGGACATCCGCACATCAATCCCCAGCAACTTCTGGACAGCCTTCCAGAACTGGGAAGTGAACTGGGTGCCGCGGTCGGTCACCAAACTCTGAGGCAGGCCATGCAGCCGGAACACATGTTGCACAAACATATCAGCAGTCTCTTTGGCAGTAGGCACCCCCACACAGGGAATGAAGTGTCCCATCTTGGTGAAACAGTCCACCACGACCAGGATCGTGGTGAAGCCCTTGGACTTGGGCAAGTCTGTGATGAAATCAGCCGAAATCATCTGCCAGGGAGCAGAGGGGGTCAGAAGCGGCTGAAGCAACCCAGCCGGCTTGCCCCTTGGGTTCTTGGCCCGCTGACACACAGGGCAAGAACCCACATAGTCCTCCACATCCCTCCGCACCTTAAGCCACCAGAAATCCCTTAGGACCAATTGCAGGGTCTTGAACAGCCCAAAATGGCCAGCGGCCCAACTATCGTGGCAAAGTTTGAGAATGTCCTCCCTCTCGGGCCCGGGGGAAACATAAACAAAGTCACGGTGGTAGAGTACCCCGTTCTTTACCTGGAAAGGGGCTTGCACCCCCTTGGTCAGCTGTTCTTGCACCCAGGGATCAGTCCGTTGGCGCGCCTGGACCCGCTCACTCAGAGGCCTCTTGTCCTTAGGGGCCGGCGGAGCCAACGGAGGGTTCACAGGAGCCGCCCAGGCCGCAGCAAAGTTCTCCGCTTTCAGGAGACGGGCCTCAGAAAGCCCCTCCCGCCTCGAACATTCTGCGGCTTTCGAGACAGGGCATCAGCTTGCTTGGTCTGCTGGGGGTCACATAGTGGATGCAGAAATTGAATCTCTCAAAGAACAGGGACCATCTCTGTTGCCTCTGGTTCAATTTGCGCTGGGACTTCAAGTGTTCCAAGTTCCGGTGGTCAGTGTGCACCTCCACCGGAAACTTGGCCCCTTCAAGCAGATGTCGCCACACTTCAAAAGCCACCTTGATGGCCAGGAGCTCCTTCTCCCAAATGGTATAGTTCTTTTCCGGAGCCGTGAGCTGCCTGGAGTAGTAGGCGCAGGGCAACAAGTCCGTTCCCTGCGGTTGTAGCAGGATCGCTCCCACCGCCACATCCGACGCATCGGCCTGCACAATGAAAGCGGTGCAGGGATTGGGGTGCTGCAGAAGCGGCTGTGTGGTGAACAGCTGCTTCAGCTTCCGGAACCCCACGTCCGCCTCCGGCGTCCACCGGAACGGCACCTTTCCCCGCAGGCACTGGGTGATAGGATCAGCCCACTTGGCAAAGTCCGGGATGAACTTTCTGTAGTAGTTGGCAAAGCCCAGGAATCTTTGAATGTCCTTCTTGCTGGCTGGAGCTGCCCAGTCAGCCACAGGTTGGACCTTGGTGTCATCCATGGCAATGCCCGTTGGTGAGATACGGTAGCCCAGAAAGTCCACCTCACGCAGATCAAAAGCACATTTCTCCAGCTTAGCATAGAGCCCGTGGGCTCTCAGTCTCTGGAGCACTTCCTTGACATGACGGTCGTGGGTCGCCTGGTCCGGAGAAAAAATGAGCAGATCGTCTAGGTAGACCGCCAGATAGCGATCCAGCAGGTCCCGGAAAATGTCATTCATGAAATGTTGGAAACAGGCTGGGGCATTGCACAAACTGAATCCCATCACCAGGTATTCGAAACTGCCCCACTTGGTCTGGAAGGCCGTCTTCCATTCATCGACCTGGCGAATCGGGACCAGGTTGTAAGCGCCCCTCAGGTCCAGTTTAGTGAACACCTTGGCTCCCCGCATCCGCTCCAAGAGCTTGGGGATCAGGGGGAGGGGGTAGCGGTTCCGAACCGTGATCTTGTTGAGTTCTCGATAGTCATTGCAGAGCCGCAACTCCCCCGATTTCTTTTTGACAAAAAGAATGGGCGCCCCAGCCGGGGACTGGGAGGGCCGAATGAAGCCCTTCCGCAGGTTCTCATCCAGGAACTCTCGGAGAGCCTGTTGCTCTGGTTCCGAGAGAGGGTAGAGTCTCCCCGCGGGATCGGGGCTCCGGGTTCAAGTTCAATGGCACTGTCGTAGGGCCGGTGGGGAGGCAAACGCTCTGCCTCCTTCTCGCTGAAGACGTCCCAAAATCCGGCATATTTCTTGGGCAGTGTGGCCACCGTCTCGACTTCCTGAGCCTGGCAGGCCTGGGCCGTCAGACAGTGACTCTGGCAATGGTCGGAAGAAAAAACAAGCTGTCTATTGGTCCAGGAAATCTGGGGGTCGTGGAGAGCGAGCCACACAATGCCCAGGACAATGGGGAATTCGGGGAGCTTGGTCACAAGAAAAGAAATGTCCTCTTAATGGGAGCTGGTCCACATCTTGGTAGGAGCGGTGTAATGGGTCACAGCCCCTGTCTTCAGGGTTCTCCCATCAATAGTCTGTACACCCTTTGGCTCTTGAAGGTCCAGAAATTTTAATCCAGCAGACTTGGCATAGTCTGCATCAATGAAGTTGTTGGTGGCCCCCGAGTCGATCATGGCATGAACCATCATCGGCCCCTTCTCGGGCGACCACAGGCCAACCATTACAAGGAACAATTGTCCAGTCTTGGGTTTAGGGGGAAGAGTAGCGACGGCGGCCGAGTGAGCAAACCCTCTTACACCCGGCCAGCTCCTTCCCCCTTCGCCTGGATGGCTTCTTTGGCCTCCGGGGCCCCTCCCAGGGCGGGAGAGGCTCTGGGAGTCTTTCCACAGGGCTTTTGGGGGCACTCCCAGGAGAAATGTCCGCCCCGCAGTACCAACACAGATTCAGACGCTGCCGCCGTGCTTTTTTGGCATAGTCTACTTTAGGCCGCACCGTGCCTAACTGCATGGGTTCCGGCTCATCCGAGCCCGCTGGTGGCGCAGCGAGCTGCCGGGGCAAAAACTGTCCAGCCCCTGCCTCCTTTCGCGCCACCGGCTTCTCCACCACACCTTTGTCCCATCGCCTCCGGGTTTGCAGCCCCGCTTCGACACGTAGACTCAAGGCAATCGCTGCCTCCAGATCCGTGGGTCGTACATGCTTCAACAGCTCTTGTTGTAACTCCGTGGGCAGCCCCGCGATGTAGTGGTAACGCAATGCCGAAAGGTTCCACTGCACCTGGGCGGCCAACACTCGAAAATGAGAAATGTATTGAGACAGGGACAAGTCCTTCATCGTCAGCCGGGCTAGGTCACGCTCAGCCAGCTCTTCATTCACAGGTGGCCCCAGGTCGCCCGGATAGCGTCCATGACTGCCCGTGGCGTGTTGACATGGGGAGTCTGGGCCCGGATCAAGGAAGTAGACCACGTCGCTGCCGTTCCCTCCATCAGGTTAAAAATAAACCCCACCTTGGCTCGGTCGGTGGCAAACTCTGTGGGTCGCAACTCCAAATATAAGTCCACTTGGCAGAGGAACACCTCGACTTGCGCGGGATTGCCCCGAAACGGCAGCGCGCTCACTCCCGGGTGGCGCCCGGCCCTGGTTCTCAGCTCTCCCACCTCCTGTTGTAACGCCGCCACTTGCGCGTCCGACAAGTTGGCCATGGCTGCTACCACCGTGGGTCGCTTCCTTCGCGTCCGTGGTGTGATAAGGGGTTCAGGAGTGCTCCGGCCAACTGTCACGATGCACGGACTTGACCGGCCCCTTAATCACACACACAGAGACAGAATAAAGGCTAACTACTTTATTGAATATAAGAACAGTTCCAAAGAATATAGTCCAATAGAATATGATGTAATCCAAAAGGCTTGAAGTAACAATGTCCAAGATAACGTAGCAAATAGGCAAAAGCTTGGCAAGGCTCCGCAACCGATGCGGATCAGGAAACAGGGCAAGGCTCCGCAAACCGATGCGGATCAGGAAACAAGGCAAGGCTCCGCAAACCGATGCGGAGCAGGAAACAAGGCAAGGCAAGGCAAGGCTTGATGACCACGGCTAGATGAGCTTGTGGTCCCACTCCGCTTCACGCCTATTCAGATGAGACGTGGCCGGAGCACTGAGGATCCGTTCCCACGGATCCTATACTTAATCCCGGCCGAGGTCCCCGACGCTCTAGGCTTCTGCGTCTCCAATCGCTGCTCACGGACCTCGGCCGGTCTATGTTCTTTGACCATTCCCTTCTGCTAGACTCTATGTTCCGTCTCCTATCAAAGGTTCGACCTTATTTATTTATTTATTTTTATTTTATTTATTTCTTGGGACTTCTACACCGCCGACTCCCAGGGGCTCGGCGGCTCACAAGAACCAATGGCACAGCGCCCGAGGGTTAAAAACAGAACACTTAAAAACATCATTAAAACATGCAACAACAATAATTAAAACAAGAGCAGCAGCAATATAATAGCCCAGTGGATGTATAGACGAGCCTACTCACCGAAGGCCTGCCTAAACAAGTGTGTTTTGCAGGCCCGTCTAAACGGGAGTAGGTCCTCAGGGCTCTGGCCGGCCGGGAGGGCGTTCCAGAGCGTGGGAGCTATCACAGAGAACGCCCTCCGGCGGGTAGATGTTAAATGAGCCAGCTTCACCGATGGTATTACCAAGATGTTGGCCTCCTCAGACCGAAGTGATCTCGATGGGCAATATGGAGTGAGACGGTCCCTCAGATACGCTGGCCCCAGGCCGTGAATGGCCTTGAAGGTAAGAACCAACACTTTGAAGGCAACCCGGTGCTCGATAGGCAGCCAGTGCAGATCCTGCAAGATTGGAGTTATACGGCAACCTGCTGGAGCCCCAGACAGGAGCCGGGCAGCAGTGTTCTGCACTAGCCTGAGCTTCCGGATCGACGACATAGGCAGGCCAACGTAAAGCGCATTACAGTAATCTAGCCTCGAGATGACCGTGGCTTGGATCACCGTGGCTAGGTCGGTCCGGGAGAGGGTGGTGGACAGCCTCCTTGCCTGGCGGAGGTGAAAAAAGCAGCCTTACTGGCCATGGAGACCTGGGTCTCCATTGTCAGATGGGAGTCCAAATGGACACCCAGGCTCTTCACTGATGGCGCTGGGTGCAGCGCCGCACCGTCCAGGGTCGGAAGCCGGGCACCCACCTCGCCCGGGCGGCCCAGCCACTAGATCTCCGTCTTGTCCGGATTCAACCTCAACCTACTGGCTCGAAGCCATCCAGTAACGGCCTCGAGGCACTGTTGGAAATTATCGGGGACGGACTCCGGCCTGCCCTCCATCCTCAGAATGAGCTGGGTGTCATCCGCATACTGGTGACAGACCAGCCCATAACTCCGCACCAGCTGTGCAAGCGGCTCCCCGCCCCTCCTCACACGCTGAGACCGCTGGCGGAGGAAGGAGGTCAGCCATTTAAGGACAGTCCCCCTCACTCCAGCCATGGCCAGGCGGTGGATCAAAAGATTGTGGTCGACCGTGTCAAACGCTGCCGTGAGGTCCAATAACACGAGCAGCGCAGACCCGCCTTGGTCGAGCTGGCAGCGGAGTTGGTCTGTGATGGAGACCAGAACCGTCTCCGTCCCGTGCCCCAAGCGGAAGCCGGAGTGGAAGGGGTCTAGCCATGTTGCATCATCTAAGAAGGATTGCAGCTGCTCCATTACTGCCCTCTCAACCACCTTGCCCAGGTACGAAAGGTTCGACACTGGGCGGTAGTTGGAGGGAACCGCAGGATCCAATGACGGTTTCTTCAGTAATGGAGCTACCACCGCCTCTTTTAAGCACTCTGGAAAGACTCCTTGCTCAAGGGAGCTGTTAATGATATTCAACAGAGGCCCACGTAACCCTCCAGGCAAGATCTAACAAGCCAGGAGGGGCATGGGTCGAGGAGCAGGTGGTAGGGCGAGCCGCAGTCACTATCTTATCACAGCATCTGCGTCCAGTGGCCGAAACCGGTCGAGGTGGGCCCAGCGGAGGGCCACGGGGTCTCTAGCTCACATACTGTTTCAACTGTGGCCGGGAGGTCCCGGCGGAGGCTCAGTATCTTGTCTGTAAAAAGCTCTGAAAAGCACCGGCAGTGAGGGCCTGATCACTATTTTTGGGACGGTAGGGACCGTCGTCAAGGATCGAATTACCTTAAACAGTTGGGCGGGCGTGAGTTTGCAGACGCTATCAAGGCAGAGAAGTATTCATTTTTGGCTGCCTTGACAGCATGCTCATAGGACTCTTTAATTAGCTTATAAGCTGATACTGAGGCTCCGTCACGGAGTTTCCGCCACGCTCTAGCCGTCTCCTTTCCCGCTTCATGATCCTAAGGTCCCCTGTATACCAGGGGGACCGATGATTGCGGGGGCGGAGGGCGCCTGGGAGCAATCTTGTCGAGAGCTCTGGCCAGTGAGGTGTTCCAAGTCTGGACTAGCTCATCGACTGAGACGCTGATAGACTCCAGATCCCTCAGAGCATTCAGGAGCCTTTCAGGTTCCATAAGTCTCCTTGGGTGAACAAAAATCTGTTCGGCGCCCTTGCATGGGGGGGGGGGGCGGTTGCTCCACCCGGATACTTAGAGCACAGTGGTCCGACCATGGTACCTCTATTACAGAGGCTAGGTCCACTTGAACCCCTGCGCTGAACACCAAATCGAGGTGTGTCCGGCTGAGTGTGTGGGTCCCGAGTTACACAAGGAGAGGCCTAATGTCGCCATGGTCGAGATTAGGTCTGTGGCTGCAGATGGACCAGAGGCTGCGTCGACGTGGACATTGAAGTCCCCCAGAACAATAAGTCTGGGAAACCTCAATGCCCACTCCGACACAGTCTCTAGCAGCCGCGCCAAGCTCTCCGCCGGTGCGCTAGGCGCACGGTACACCAGCAGGATCGCCAGGCTCTCCGGGACTCCCACCAAGCCGACACTCTCCAATCCCGAGGTGACAAGCGCAGGGATCGCTCTAAGGTGTAATCCATCACGGGAGAGTATTGCCACCCCCCCGTCCCTCGTTCCGATTCTGGTGCGTGGCCACGTAATCAGGAGGGACCACTTCATGGAGGCAGATGGAATCGCTCTCCTGAAGCCAGCCAGGAGAGCAGTCTTTCCCCAGCTGTGTTGCTATCTCTCTGAGAGCTCTCCTCCCTAGCCGTTTCCCATTCGCCTTCTTCCATATCTTCCTCAGGAGGCTCCTGAGAAGATCTTCCGCCCGGATGTTCATAACTCCTAGAATCGCTATCTAACTGCACCTGGTTATCTGAATCATCCCTAGGACCAAAACACATTTCTTCCCAGGCCAAGCTCTCTGTGGGCGAAAGAGGCTCCTGAGGGGAAAGCTGCCCGTCGCCCCAATCATCTAGCTCATCCTCTGAATCATGTTCTGGCACTGCTGGTTCTAATGCTAATGGGACCCCAAGTCCTGTCCCCTGCCCTCCAGGCACAAACGAGAACTGCTGTGCTACAATCCAACATGGTTTCAGTCCACAGTGCTCTCTGGATATAGGTGAACTACAACTCCAAATCTCAAGGTCAATGCCTACCAAACTCTTGGTTATGGGAGTTCTGTGTGGGAAGTTTGTGTCTTTCTGCCATTCCTGCCAGGATATTTATGTTGAGTTCATTGAAACAGGCCCAGGTTTCACACTGAGTGTATAAATACATTAAAAACATATTAACTATATGTATTACTGTGTTAGAGTGTCATTTTGGTTGGTGGTGTGCCCCAGGATTTTGTAAATGTAAAAAGTGTGCTGTGGCTCAAAAAAGGTTGGGAAACACTGATCTAGATGAATCATAAGAGTTGGTGGGTGAACTGAATGCATGCTCTTCCCCAACTACTCTCTCTCTCTCTCTCTCTCTCTCTCTCTCTCTCTCTCTCTCTCTCTCCCTCTCCCCCTCCCCCCTCTCCCCCTCTCTCCCTCTCCCTCTCCCTCTCTCCTGCTTTATATTGCATCCCTTGCATTACATTTCTGATTGTGAACTTTTAAGGACTAGTTGTCAAAGAAGACAAAGGAAGAGTAGTTTAAAGCTACAGACAACACAGAAACATTGTAAAAATACTACAAAACCACATATTAAAATGTATTTCTATAAAAGCTACATATTAAAGCACATTTCTATAAAATACATATTAAAATACACAAAACAGAGATTAAACACAATATACATATTTAAAATTCATGCTTAAAGAGATAGCATCTTGTGAGATACTACATAACAGATCCTTTTTTGGAGGAGCAGCTATCCCCACGCGCCACCATTTGGAACCTGCCTGAAAGGTATGGTTCTGGTATGGCCAGAACCACTGAAGCACAGTGTTTCTGATTCTCAGCCACTCCAGGTGTTCCAGAAGGATACCATGGTTGATGAAATCAAAGGCCGCTGAGAGGTCTAGAAGCACCAACAGGGCCACACTCCCCCTGTTGATGTGAAGGCGGAGATCATCCTTTAAGGTGACCATAGATGTTTCAACTCTGTATTCTGCTCTGAAGCTGGTTTGAAATGGCTCAAGGAAGTGTGCGTCATCCAAGACCACCTAGAATTGGAAGGCAACTGCCTCCTCAATAGCATTGCCCAAAAAGAGAAGGCTAGAGACTGGTCTGTAATTATTAAGGTCCAGGGGATCCAGGGAGAACTTTTTCAGAAGTAGTCTAACTACTTTTTCTTTTAAACAGGATGAGAGATGCATTGTTTGTTGTATTTCAGATCAAATTGCATCTCCTCCCTGGACAACCAACCAAGATGGACAGGAATCAAGAAGGCCGGTTGTCTTCCTTACTTGCCCCAGCAGCTTGGGGTGTTCTACAGCAACCCCCTCACCCTGTGTTTAAAATTCTACAAGGTGCTTCAAGTGAGGGCAGATGTCTACAATGTGAGGGCAGATGTCTCCACATTCTGTGGAGACAATTTCATTCTGGAATATATCGGGATCTGCAGCAGTGCATTAAAGGGTTTAAACTGGACTCAGTGCAATTTTCTTTACTTTGTGTTGCATGCCTTGTATACTTCCTTTACTTTATGTTGTATGCCTTTTAATCTATGCCGCAGCCTGCATTGGTGACATGTGTTTAACAGCCATAAAAATTTTGCGTCAACCCGGAGTCACATTAACTGGTCAGTATAGACAGGCTCTAGGATTGCTTAAAATATTGCTATATCTTCTACTAAGTAGTAAAGGACAAGAAAGTGGATCTCATTATCAAGTAGATGAACATAACGCCATGTTTAAGATACAAACGCCAAGAAACAGATACTGTTATCTTACATGATATGAAGTTTGAGGGAAAACATATACATTTGCCGATAATGTTTTAGAAAACAAAACTCTCTTGGTACTCTTTCATTGTTATTTTAACACATGAATTGGAGTTCATATAATGGTTTCTAGCTAGAAAGGATAACATGCATAAAATTGGATATGAACCCCTTTGGGAATTTTCAAGAAAACTCAAGAGTTTCAAATACAATTTAGAGTTATATAGTGGGGGGAAAATGCACTGAACAGCAAAAGAGAAAGTGTGTGCCCCCTCCCCCAGGAAATAAAACCTCTTCACAATATATCAATCAAATGACATTTTCAGAAGCTATATGATGCATTTGTAGAACTCACAATGAAATTGAAGAGAGTGGGAAATCTTATTTTGATAGTGGGAATGCAGTCAAAATATTAAAAGTTGCATGCATTTTTATAACTGGGTAGTAAGTAGGATCTCAGGTCATACAACAATATCTAAAAGCATATGCTTAATTCCTATTCATCTTACAAACTAAATAATATTATGGTAAGCAATATCTTATTTTGGTCTCCATTCTTGATTAGGTGGTAAATGACACTGTCAGTCTGGAATACAGTAATCACAAATTACTTGAAATCCCACTTCCCCTGAAGTTTTAGGTTTATAGTTGGGGAAGGGAGAATTATATGTAGAGATAGTGATCCAACTAACAGCAAACAGCACGATCGTTCTTGGTTAGTTTTGGTTGCTGTGCCATCTTTCAATGAAAAGGTTAGATTTATGCACATCAGTCGAGATGTTGTGATCTCCAGAATGAATCTCTTCCTCCCTCCCTCTCTCGGATGGGTGGGGCATAGGGATATAATTTTTCCACATATTTCCTTTTCAGAAGCAGCAATGCATAAATTTTAGCATTTTTTGCTATGACAATTGCACAGTTTCTGAAGACTGTTTGCAGTTGAGTACGTATTCCAGAAAATATCTGGATATGTTTAAAAAATTTACACAGAAAACAATTTTTTCACAGGAAAAATATTTTCTGCACAGAAAAAATATTTTTGTACCAAAATGCTATTTTCTGTGCAGAAAATCCTATTTCTTGAACAGAAATGCTGGAGACCTTTTCTTGTGCAAACTATTTCAGATCATTTCCAAATTGTGGCAACAATAAGGCAAACTGTACCTACCACAGAGGTTTCTTGGCAAGAAAAGTGGATTTGCCATTGATTTCCCTTGAGGAAATGTGTGAGCAGGCCAAAGTCATCCAGTGGCTGTGTGGCATTTTCTGCACAAAAATAATACCTCTATAAGGCACTATTATTATTTGCACAGAAAATGTTGCTTCTTGGACTGCAAAGATTCTCATGAGTCTAGGATTTCCTTGTTAAGGTTTTGTGATAGTTGGGAAATATTTGTATTAATGATGTTTTTTTCATGAACCAGAATCCATCTTCTCTTGGAAGTTAAGCAGGACCAGCCATTCTTTGCCTTACAAAACCCTGTGAAATTTTTCAGAGTTGCTGAAATTTGTCAGGAGATTTGAAGGCATGCACATGAAGAGACAGAGCTTCATGTTTAGGTGTGTCTGGATCCTTTCGGGAAAAGTAGTAGTACAAAATTAATATATAAGCTGAGATCTTGTATTGGGAAATTCAGCTACAAGATTTCTCAATTGCAGCCCTTTTAACCTGCTGATTTTCTAGTTGGCAGAGAGTGGGAAAAGCAAACAAATGTCCAGCAATTTTCCTATAACTCGACACAGAGCAATGATACCATTTGTAATAGTTCTCCACTTTTGGTTCTCCCTGTGTTTGTGACTTCAACTCCCAGAAGCCCCATTCAACCTGGCCAACTGTCAGGAATTATAAAAGCTGACGCTTGAAAATACCTGGAGGATCAAAGCTTGGGAACCACTGATATATAGGAATTTCTGTAGTGAATTCTAACTTCTGAAATTACCAAAAAGCAAGTTGTAATCATATAATTCACCAATGAGGTGGCAGTTGTAATTTTTTTATGGTCCTACTGACAGGCTCCTGCTCCTATTTTGAAATTCTAGCATCCTTGGAGATTTCTATCTGAAATAAAAGCAGTCCCCTGGCAGAAGGAGCAAGGTGAAGCTTCTGGAAAATGGCTTCTGTCTCAGGAGAAATGCAATAAAAATCATCAGAGTTTAGAAAATTATGAAGAACTGGAGGGTGAAGGTCTTCCCAAGATTACAGTTGGAATAATAGAGTAAAAGTAATCCACATTTCCTGCAGCTATTAGAAAGGAATGGCTTTGGTGTATAGTATATATGGCTAATTGTGAAAATCTAAATATTGGAATATTTTGTTCAATAAAGAAAATAACAGGAATACAACTTCTCTTTGCCAAAGCTTCACAGATTCATTAAAAATAACTCACTCTTATTACTCATCATAGAGATTGACAAACAGTAAGTTATCATTAGTCATTGAGTGTTGAAAAAAGTTGCATATATGACTTTTATACTAACAAAACAATGTTATTTTTCCATTACTAATTTTCTATTACTTTCCCTTATGTTTTAAGAGGTTTTCGACTTTTATTTTTAAAAGATGATGTAGAAATGCTGTAAGCAAACAATCCTGATAAGATGTCTTTAAAGCTAGGGTTGTTCCATGACTTCTTAATTCAAAGTTAAAATAGGCTGCTATCACATCACTGCTGTCTTTTCTCCTTAGCTTATGTAATGAAGGTAATTTTTCATAGTTTAGTATCATAGACCAGACTAAAGGGTTTATCATTTAGGAGTGTAGAAATAACTATTTCCTGCTTTTAGAATCTTCCAGTTAGTTTTTCCAAAGGCTAGAGTGTGCTTTGGGATTATATTTTGCTGTTGTTTTGGTGTCTGTTTTGTTATTTTGCTGCTGAATTAGTATCAAATTCCAAGCTATGCCTGGGTAGAATTGCAGCCTTTTTCTTCTGACAGAAACATTTAATGTAAACTTCATAATGTGACTGACTGGTTCAGATGCTGGGCAGCTGCTATAGGGCTGATTGGAGGTTTTAAGCCATGTGGATTTTTACATGAATGAACATTAGCTGCACTACCTGGATTCACAGGCAGATAATAAGTTCTAATTTTTTAACATTTCTGACAGAGTTCTTGGCTTAAAGGACCTGTCAAACTGTGTTTTAAAAAGTTTGCTCTTGGAGAAAATAAATGTAGAAATGCATATTATTTGAAAGAATGTACATCTAAAAAGCATTATTTAAAACACTTTTATGCAGATGAATGTGGAAATGGAATGGAACAAATTTATGAATGAAAAATAAACTGATATGTGCCAGAAATAGTTTTATGCAAGTGGCTGCCTATTTCTGTATAAGGCAACATTGTTTATGGGGATGTGGGAGTGGCACTTGGACAGTGTTTTAGAGCTTCACACACTGAGTATGTAGTCTTTACATTGGGCCCTTTGAATCTGTTAATGTTTGGTTCCAGGACCCTCATTGGCAGCAACATCTGTGAATGCTTAAGTCCCATTATGGACAATGGCATAATAAAATGATGCCCTTTATATAAAATGGCAAAATCAGAGTTTGCTTTGGGGATTTTGTTTTGAATATTTTCAAGTTGTGGAGAGCTGAATCCATGGATACAGAATCCATGGATACAGAGTGCCAATTGTATAGGCCCATGAAGCCATACAGATGAGTACTACAGAACTCCTTATCATGGGTTCCTGAGCACTGAAGCTGTGTAAAGCTGTTCATTCTAACAAGGTTACATACCTCTCTGGGGATTTTTGTTTTCAATACACAAAAGTCATTGTGAGAATTACCTTGGAGAATGGTGTACATGACTATTTACATCTCAAACTGTTTTACCCTAAGCAAACAAACATCTGCATAGAAATAGATTCCTTGTCCGTCTATCCAGCGATGCCTTAAGTTTCATCTAGACAGGAAACATAATGTCAGTCCTGGAATCCTGAGTTCCTGGTGGGAGAATCATATTTTCATCATTAAATTATTACCATTGCATAAAAACAAAGAAGCAAGAAAAAACCCTATTCACTTTAACAGAAAATCAGTATAGCAAGGCTTGGGCTTGGTTAGATCATTTCTCACTACCACTCTTGTTTGATGTTTTGATGGGAGTGTACACAAAAAAGGAATTTTTTTAAAAAATCCCAAATTTCACCTGTGATCTGAATCTGTAATCTGAAGCCCATTCTTACTCTTTTAAAAAAAACCTTTTTGAGAATTCACGGCCACAATGGGTTACAGACTCTTACAAATTCCTGAATGGAACAATCTGCTGGGAAAAACATATTTTGCCATTAGACTTTCAGGAAGACACATCATGATATAAAGCCCAGGACTGATTTGTCTCTCTTGGTCTGAGACATCTGTTCTGGTTATTCCTTTAGACCAGGGGTGCTCATTATGGTGATCGGGAGCACCTAGGTGATCTTCGGCCCTCTTCCAGGTGATCTTTGGGCCTCCCCAGCCAGATGGCGCGCTCCTGCCATGCGTGCACATGTGCGCTCCCGCCGCCGCCTTCGCAGGGCTTCTTTTGCCAAAATGAGGCTTTAGTGGGTGGGCCCTGGCGCTTGTCTTGCCACGCACGGTGTGGTGACATAACCGCCCATTGGTTGCTGCTGGGGGGGGGGGAGCAAGGCAAAGGCACACGCACGGATAGGATGTGAGGCTGTGGGAGGGATGGAGGGAATGTGTGTGTGTGTGAGAAAGAGAGAGAGCCAAAGAGAGAAGAAAGAAATCTGGAGAACTTTTTCGGATCCTTTTGGCAGGCAGGCATGCAGGCGCTGGAAGGAGAGAGGGCGAAGGGGAGAGAAAGAGGCCGGGCAAAGCCAAGCAAGCCCCGCCGCAAACCCTGCTGCTGCCCTCGGGACTCCCATTCCAAGCTGAGACCTGGGCGAGCAAGCTGTGTGGGGCTGCTTTCTTTCCTTGGTTGGGGGTGAGGAGGGAGGGCTCCGCCGTGTTCCTGGGGCTGAACCCGAGGAGGAGGGGGCTGCAGGAATGGAGACTCCACTTGCTGCTGCTGCTTGTGCCCTCGCTGCCTTTCTCCACCTCGCCCTCTGTGGGCAGGCAAGAAAGAAGCCCCGCGCGGACGGAAGGCTGCAGTAGGAGCATGCGCGCGCACATGCGCGCGCACGCTCACATGCACAACAGGTGATCTTTTCAACTTGATTGTTCATATAGTAGCTCGCATGATGAAAAAGTGTGGGCACCCCTGCTTTAAACACTGCCAAAAAGAAAGCGAGGGAGGAAAGAAAGAATAATTTCTTATGGCTCTCTCTCTATATATGTGTGTGTGTGTGTGTGTGCGTGTGCGCGCATGTGCTCTCATTTTAATAAAATACAGAAAGAAGATCCCAGTACTATAGGAAAATACATTTACATGAGGAAAGCCTAAAACACCTTCATTTTTCTTTTCAAACCTTTTGTGGGTTTCAAGAGTGAGAGATAAAACCCAACTGGAATAAAAAGTATTTCTATGTGAGTTACAGTAATTGCCAGTGAAACACAAGGGATGTGAGTACTAGGAAAGAGAAAAAGAGAGGCAAAAAGAGTGGGAAATCTGTATTACTTGTTACTCAGGTGTCTCCCAGGCAAGCAAAGTGAAATAAATAATTCATTTTGAAAGGCATTCTAGCTTTGGTGATTTGTATCTCTGGCAATCAATTCTCCTGCTTTGGAAATGTCTGAAATAATTCAGGGAAGCAGACTATAAATAATAATAATTAAAAAATAAATCCTCCCTGTTTTTAGAGCAATGCTCCATTTCAATTTGCCCATCTACCTCCTCCATCCCCAAACAAGGGAGGCTTCTTATTTAATAGATGGGAAGAAGCACCAGCTGTGGAGGTGCCAAATAAGAATATGGATTACTTGGCTATTATTTGTGACCAATGAAGAGACACAGTGTATGCCTGATCTTCACATATCTACCAATCTCTGAAAATCTAGTCAAAGATTTAGGACCAAAACTATTAGCTATTCCCAGCCAGCACAGATCTATGAAATCAATTGCACAATAGTAAATTACTACTTACACAGGTCCTTCAAATTCAATGGATCTAGTTGGGTCCAGTAATTGAATTTAGGATACAGATTATCTAGTCTTTCTGAATGCTACTTGATGAAGAATAACAAAGGTCTTCATAGTGGAATTTCATCATGACCCCTTTCTTGTGATACCATCTTTGTTCCCAATATGTGCCTATTGCTCTGAGAATGTGCTACTGCACTTAGAAACACTTTGAGTATTCTAACAAAAATAAAATAAATAAGTGCAGCTGGGTGTGGACAGAGTGCGTTTCATCCTCACTCCACCCACCCTAAGGATACTTAAGAAATTTAGGTACCACTTATGCGGGGAGGCTAATTTAACTAATTTATGATGCCATAAAACTCTCCAGCAGTGTGCAAAAGAATGAGTAAATACTCGATTGGTGTCACAAGTGGACGGTGAAGTGACAGCTCTCCCAGAGGCTGGAATTCGAAGCATACCCTCATGAATGTGGAAAGTTAAATAGCCTCTGTGTGTCTGTCTATATATGTTGTGTGTCTATGACATTGAATGTTTGCCATGTATATGTGCATTGTGATCTGCCCTGAAAACCGCTTTCCAGTAGTGTGTGGAACATGGCACTGTATGTGTTATCATCAACCTAGGCAATACAGACCGCCTGCTATGGTGATCCTAGTTGGACCCGGTTTACAGCCACAGATCCTGCTATATTAACTGCTGTATTTCCAGGATTTAAGTGAGTCAATTTGTCTGCTTGTTTCTGGCTCTGGATCCAATTAGCTATCCCTTCTCTCTGCTTTCCTGCACATTGAAAGTGGTGGGGTGTGACTGGTCCTATTCTACAGGAGCATCTGTGGGGAAATAAACTACCACTATTAGGAAAGAATTTCATAGTAAGTAAGAATAGTAAGGGGCAGAGGTGAGGTGTTGGTCTCTGGGACACTGAAAATGTTGGCATCAGGCTGTATTTGTTGTCTTAGTATTTTGTGCTCAATATTATATTTCTGCTGTGCTAATAATAAGAATCCTATCAGCAAGCTGTCATATGAAACTCTCCAATTTAATATAGAAATTTCCATACTTATTAGATGTTCTTTTACTCCTTTCATGTATTACCCATGGGAGGCATGGTCAACATAAATTTTCTATGTATATTGGTGCCCTGTGGGCATGGAAAAGAGTCAGAGGAGGCCTGAACCTTTAAAGGTTTTGTTGTTCTTGTTTTGTCCAGTTGTGCACATCATAAATTACAAAGCTTCTATTAGCACTTTGATTGTTTGTCAAGGACAGCAACTTTTAGAAGTAAAGTTTGAAACAAACAAACAAATAGCATGTGGATCTTTTAAAGTATGAAACGTGCCTCATGTTGTTGTTGTCCTAATTTTCTTCATGAAAGTAAAACAGTCTCAAGGTTACCTGATCAGAGGACTCTCTCTCAAAAAATATTCCAGATGACTAACATTACAGCAACAAGGAAGAATATTTTTGCATATTGGAAACCTGAATGTTTCATAAGTTCAAAAACATATGATATAGTTATCTCAGACCAGGACTATGTTCTCCAGCTAAACTTGCTTGGAGTGATTATTTTTTGAAACCTCTCTCTATTAATTTAGTGTCCCATTTTCCTTTTAAGAAGACATAGGATTGTTTTATTTATCTGTTTAACTAGAAATTCTACAGTTTCTAAGATGGTCCAGACACCACAAAATGTGTTAGTACTCCTTCTCTATCTATGGAAATAAGATCATGGGTGAGGAAGGAGAATTGAACTTGTATCCTCTACCTAGTGATGGGAAGATGTATCATATTTATTATTCCAAGAATAGAATCATTACTGAGCCTCCATCTACACTGCCTTGAAGCGCAGTGCTCTCTGGGCCATCCTCCAAAAAATCGGATATCCTGACAAATTTGTGAACATCCTGCAGCTCCCCCATGATGTCAACAGTCTTGGATAGCAATGGCTCCCAAAGTGGCCCATTTAAGGTGGGATCAGGTGTCAAACAGAGATTTGCTATTGACTCTCTATCTTCATCACTATGATACTGCACCTTGTTGATGGGAAGCTACCTACTAGCGCGGAAAACATCTGTCAGACAGATGGCAAGCTGTTTAACCTCAGCAGACTAAAAACTAAAACCAAAGTCACAACAACATATGTTATAAAACTCCAATATACTGATGATAATGTGGTCTGTGCTCATTCAGAAAATACCTACAAGCCACTCTAAACACCATTGCAGAAGCATACAAAAAGCTTGGCCTTCCACAAAGCATTGAGAAAACAAAAGTGCTTTTTAGCCAATCACTCTGCAATGCCAGAAATACAGCTTAATGATGTAACATTTGAAAATGTTGAACATTTCCACTATCTTGGCTGCCAACGCTCTACAAAAGTCTACACTAACACTGAAATACAACACCAGGTGGAGCATTTTTCCGAATGAAGCAGAGAGTGTTTGAGGATTGGGACATTTGTAGGGAGACTAAGATGCTTGTTTATAAAGCTATTTTCCTCCCAACCCTGTCATATGCCTGTGAAACATGAACCATCTACAGATGTCACAATCAACTTCTGGAATGATTCCATTATCGTAGCCTCCAAAAAATCCTGCAAATCTCTTGGGAAGACAGGAGAACAAATTTTCAGTGCAAAGAAGCAAAGACCACCAGCACTGAAGAGATTAGCCTTCACCATCAACTTCACTTTATGTTTAGGGGATGTTACTTGGAAATTGCCCTGAGTCCCCTCAGGGAGATAGAGCAGTATATAAATAAAGTTTTATTTATATATTTCTTATTCACTAAACTGGTCATGTTGCCCTAATGCCGATCACCATTTTCCAAAGCAGATTCTATACTCCCAAGTCAAGAATGGAAAACTGGATGTTGGTGAACAGGAAAAGAGATTTAAAGATGGGCTTAAAGTCAATCTTAAAAACTGTGGCATAGACACTGAGAGCTGGGAAGCTCTGGCCCTTGAGTGTTTTAACTGGAGGTCAGTTGTGATTACCAGTGCGATGAAATTCGAAGAGGCACATATGGAGGATGAAGGGAAAACAGGGCCTTCCGGACCAGAACGTTTTGGAACTCGCACCATGGGCAACGAGATCCTCGATGGACGTGCGTTGGCCTCATCAAAGCCAATAAGGACCCTCTTGTGGCAAACCAGGATTGCCCCCTTGGACTGCCACAGAGCAGAATGCTGGACACTGAACTCGCTGGTGGGAAGCCACCAGTGATTCTGCTAAGGCCGCATAGTCTTCCGCCCTTCGACGGCAAGACGGTGCCCTGCTAGGACTGTGTTGTCCTTGTCACTGTTTGTCACTGTCTGTCACTGTTGTACTGTCTATATGTAAATTGTTCTATGTTTAAACTTGTGAACCACTCCGAGCCCACGGGGAGTGGCGGTGATAGAAGTTTGAATTTAATAATAATAATAATAATAATGTCAAGATGAAGGTGCATCAAGCCATTCCTGACTGGAGCCACCTTCCATCTGGAAACTGATGACATCACTGCAAAAGAACACGCAGGTCAAGAATAGGCCTCTACCATAACCTATGGACGCACTGCCAAGACCCTATACTTGGAAGGCAATCATTCTTGGACATGAGGGATCACCAATTATGATGAATCCAGTTAAAAGCAGATAATCTGCATTCAGTAACTGAATTATATGGCAGTGTAGATCCAGCCTGAAAGCAGATAAATGAAGATAAATTGAGTAAGGATTGGGATCTGGAAATCACCCAGTAGGTTTCCATGGCCAAGTGGGCAATGAAACTCTAGTGTCCAGTCACAGTTCAATACTGAAGCCACTTTACCATACAGGCTTTTATTAATTAATTTATTTATTTACAGTATTTATATTCCGCCCTTCTCATCCTGCAGGGGACTCAGGGCATATTACAATGTACATAATATACCTGGCAAACATTCAATGCCAAAGACATGCAACATATAAAGACAGACACTTCAGGGGCTATTTAACATTCCAACTTCTGGCCACCACTGTTGCTTCCTTCATTCTTACTCTTCCATCTTACTCTGATAAATAATTGAGAACATTTATAAAGTAAAAAGGAGAAAAGTTGGGGAAGGGGGTTGGAAATAGTCTTCTGGATCTTAGATCACTCTTCTAAAATGTAGATTTAAATCTGGAAAAGAATTGTCACTTATCTGACATGGAAAACACCAGTCACCAAATATTATAACTTGGGAAAGCACCCTGCTAGGAAGAAAAAGCAGGCAGAAAGAAAAAAAGAACAGGTCCTGGACTCAGGTCTAAAAGGTTTGTATAGTGGAGTTAACATTTGAAAATCCCAATTTGTTGGTGGTATATTGATAAAACTGTACTGCTGGCTCAATCACCTTCACATGGCTCTCCTTTATTTCTAGTTGTGCTTGCAAATATTGTGTCCTGTTTGTTAAACTTTCCTTTTGCAGAAAAATATTATTATGGGTGACTTTCAAACAAGAATGCATATTGGGTATACTTATACCAGGGTATAGAAGGATGTACACAATAGAGTTCGAGGGTTAAGAAAAATTACCTAGGTGGATTTCCTGTGTTGGACACTTCTCTGATAGAATCCCATTACACAAAATTCAGGATATAATTTCTTGGTCACTAGAATTCAACAAGGCTTAATTCATTAGCAGAGGATAAGAACATAAGCCCAAGAAGCCCATTCCAGCAGATGAGATCTCGATGGCAAAGCCTGACCCTCCTCATTAAAATAGAAATCCTGACTCCGATATTGAATGTCCTTTTCAGTAACTGAAACATGGCCCTCCTCATTAAAATAGAGACATATATTAAAAAGTTGAACAAGAGTTCAACAAATGATTATGGTTTATTGATGGGACACAAAACCAATTAATCTTGGAATCTGCATGCATTAATACCTTGTTTTATATAAACATAGGCATATATCATATGCTTATATTTACATTATAAAAAGCCTTTGAGTCTACAAAATTCAGAAATGTATCTGGGTTTTGATGACTGGTAAAGTTGGGCATGTACATGATGATGATCTTACATAAAGGTCCACCTAAAGCAGTAGTTTCCAATCTGTGGTCTGGGGACCACCAGTGGTCCCCAAGAATGAAAATATGTTCCACGGCCTCAACATTACTACACCATTGCCTCAAAACCATGTGGCAATGAGAGTGACTGGTCTTGCGAAACTCAAGGCAACAGGGATGTTGGAAGGGGAGAAGCTGACTATCCACAAAAGATTACTACTACCACATCAGCTCAAGATTATTAAATATGGTTACCCTTTTGGTATTAATGTTGGAGAGTGGTCCCTGGTCGAGTGGTCCCTGATTAAATAAAAGGTAGGGTACTACTGACCTAGAGAGTAGAAGAACATGTACACCAAGGGATTATTTGAGATGGGCAGGTTTTCTTTACCAGACAGTTTGTGCTCGACTTCCTATTCAGATTTGACTTCTTAAAAGCTTTCAAGAATCCTGAGCTATCAATGAAGAGCACTTCCAGACAATGCTAAAATGCATGTTTTAAATCTGGGGCAAAAAATCCCTGGATTTGACAGCAGGTCCACACACAGATCTGTCAGCCCTGGGAAATGGTCCCTTGCTGTCCTCACAGCCTTCCTTTGTAGCAGATCAAGATAGAGGGTGGACGGGGGACATTCAGCAGAAGTTTTTCTAAAATAAATAACTCCATAATGTGCTGGACCTCCTATGTGCACATGTGAATATCTTAATGTGAACACAAGCAGATTTGCATGTGCATATATAAGGTCCAGCGCATAACAGTTTTGTTTTTTAAAAAAATAAATAAAAACCCTTCAGTCAGATCTTTCTCTTCATCCAATTGTTAATTCAAGCTCTCTTTAATATTATAAAGTTTAAAACAAAGAGTTTCAGTGAGTTGTAATGGCTTTCCACTTGTGCTTCCCTTGAGTCACATCCATGGCTACATGTTTTGACAGCCCAATCAGCTGATCACCTCTTTTGGGCTTTTAAAAAGTGCACATGCACTATAGTAGTCCACATGATGGGAAGGGAAGGGAAGGGAAGGAAAGCATGCATTTTGCATGACTGCAGAGATATATAGTCATACAAAGGTGCACGTTTTTAAGGTGGAATCAGGTTTTAAGAGCACCTTTTCAACAAGTGCTTTTCAGCTATTAACCTGATTCTGCCCGCAATTGGGCTAAATATTATGTAGCCACATATACAGCCCTTTTAACCCAGTTACCTCCAGGTTTTTAGGCATGTATAGACGGACCGTAAGAGGTAAACATGACTTTTTTTTAGCTGGATGTTTACAGTGCTTAAATTTGTTACACTGGCATGGATGTTTTATCAAGCCAAGATTTAATGTTTGAGATTTGTTATTGATCTTTATGTACAGTAAGACCTCTGTATTCTTGGGATTGCATTCCTGGACAGGCTGCAGTTATCTGAAACCATGGATATGACAAAACACCGATAAATTGATTGACTTACAGTACCAACATTAGTTTGGCGTATGCAATTAGTTTTCTGTACTACTGGAGCTATATAGCAAGGGAAATACAGAAAAAGAACTCAACATTTTTTAAAGCCTCTTAATTTTCTGTACCAAAAGTAATCCTAAAATGAAAATAGTTTTTAAAAGTTACTGAGACTTTTCTACAGCATAAAGAAAATATTAAAATTATTAATTCTTATCCCTGGAATCACATTTATAAAGATTGGTGTCCTAATAACTTCTGAAAAGGTACTGACCCAGAAGATAGTTATACTCTACATAGTATCTGACAATCTAAACTGTTTTGATACATTTTTTTGTTGCCGATACCGTTGTTACAAGCTATGAGGAAAACTTTTAAAACTTCTCATTGACTTGCATGAATCCTGCTGGCACTGTGTAATGAATTTGAGATGACAAGGTGCCTTCCCATCTAATTCAGTTTCATTTCTGCCTACTTTTCTCCTTTCATTGTGGTTGCTATTGCAACTTTGTATCTGGAGAATTGCATTAACTTGATTTCTCCAATAAGGCCAGATGGTTGATCATCCAATTAAGAAACTGCCTCTTAAAGGTTTTGCTTCCCCCTAATACTCAACACTAGAGAGTTAACATCACTGTGAACACATGGCATTTTCTGTTTTTATTCACTGATGCTTTGAACAGTAACTTCCAAGAAGAACTTAGCATTCCTCAGACTGAGTTCTTGTAGAGTACAGCATTGTAGAATAGTTCTGCAGGAGGAACCATGCTACATCTCCACACCTCAAAATTTAGCTGGAGAAGGGATGCATCAGGTAAAAAAGTGAGTTCTTGCAGGCTTCTGTTATGGTGTGGAAGAAAATACTAACTTGCAACGAAAATGACAGCAACAAGACTAGGCAGAAATAAGTTGGACTTAACTCTTGCATGTATCACTAATTGAATGGTAGCCAGAAGGTCATATCAAACATTATGAATGTATTTGAACCAATCAAGATGAATTATTTGCTTGCCTACTGTTGTTCAGAAGAATTATATTTTGTTTAACAATATTTGAGTCAGTTTGCTCAACAGTGTCCTCTGAACATGTGAGCATTTGGTACATCCTGATCCTACTTGACCATATCTGCACTCATATACATTAAAGTGAATTACATTGTCATAAAAAGATCCATGTCCCTGTTGTTATCATAGAAGCACACATTTTGCAAAGTCGCCTACATAATCAGAATAGCTGCTGCCTATATTTATGAGTTGGATATGCAGCAAGGCAAATAAAGGTATAACTGCAAAAATCAGTGTTGTATTGGACTCTATGATTATTTTTAAAACCTCTGCCAGCAGTTCTTACTGGATGAAGATGGCTTTCAAAATCACACTGTTTTGCTTTCAGATTATTTCATTAAAGATTGCGTATATAAGATAAAAACATGCATAACTTTGCTAGGTTTTATTCAATATCTGTTCTAGGGTTGTGCATACGCACATGTGATGCTGTACTTCCCTCTTTCATTTGCTGTATTTTTACACATTTTAAAAAAATATTTAGCACTATTTTATAATAATTTTTTTAAAAAAATTATGATCTAATTGCATTCCTCTGTGTTGTGAGTCTCTTGGGTCCCACTTTGTGAAAAGTGTGTAGGTAAAAGAGGGAGGGAAAGGGGGGGGGGAGACAGAGCTGGGAACATTTCAGCCTATGAGCCATGTCTGTGACCTGCACATTTCCCCAACTTCCAAATTTTGATTTTATAAAAGTGTACAACCCAAATCAAACAAAAGCAATTTTAAAATTTCTCTAACTTTTTTTATACCTCAAAATGTCCTTTGTACCCTTTAGTTTGAGGGTTCAAAATAGTTTTTTCCTGATTTTCTATAAATCTAAAATCTTCCATACGATATCTTTTCAAATATTTAAACATGGTGATGTCATCACTCAGCTCCCTAAGCTGCTCCCCATGGGCCATGTTTTCCAGGCCCCTTTCCATGTTGGTTATCCTTCTCTGAATACATTCCAGCCTCTCAATATCTTCTTTAATGTGATGCCAGAATTGCACAGTATTATTCCAAGTGAGGCTTGCCTAAAGCAAAATAGAGTGGTCCAAGGTACTGCAAATCCCATCATCCGTTGTTCTTGCTTGCCCAAACATATTGTTTTTGTGATTAATCACTATGTTTTAATTATGTTCAATTTGTAACAATGAAAATTAATCCTGCATATTAGCTATTTGCATCAGAATTCATAGTAGCAAAATTATTTATGCAGTAGCAACAAAAATATGGTTTGGGGGTCACCACAACATGAGGAACCTTATTTACGGGTCACAGCATTAGAAAAGTTGAGAACCACTACATCAATACATATATCTTTCTTTTTAATTGCTATTATTTATTTTTATAAAAAATTCTAGGGGGGGGGGTGCTGAGTAAAAAAATTCTGGAAAGGGGACGGTAGGCCAAAAAAGTTTGGGAACCACTGATTTAGGGGATCCCTCAGGAGAGAGGAGATCTGTGCTAGACCCAAAATGAGGGTTTGTGCAACACCTGGCGAGATGGCAAGAAACAAAACCAAAATTTCCCTATTCCCAATAAGAGGCTCACCAAGTTTGAAGCAGAGTTCACCGACCTTATTCTAGTCCAGCTGGAGCAGGATGATGGCAGCAATAAGTTGCAAGAAGAACCGGCATACTATTGCACAAGGAAATCCACATTTTATGCTCTTTGCATTTTGAATTTCCCACCCCTGCTCCCTGGCCTGCTTGGGTCTGATTGCCCAGGGTGTCAGAGGCTGGGAGGAGTAGTCTGGAGGCCCGGGTGCCTTGGCCAATGAGAGAGCGAGCCCCGCTAGTGACGTCTCTCCCTGACTGGCCAATGAGAGAGATGGAGGCACGGCAGCAGGAGAAACAAAGGGCAAACATATAGAAATGACAGGATTATGGATGGCTTGTGGTGAGCCTTTGTCAAGCTATTCGATAATAGCCTTCAGCCCTCAAAACCAGACTGAATTATGGTTTCATTGATTGAGTCAATGAGTCTCATGAATGAGAGACCAACACCTGCTGGTCAGCTCCATTGTGAAGGCAGGAACCTTGATCAGATTACATATACTGTATGATTCATAGTCCAAGGAGAGAGAGAGAGAGCTTTTTGTTGGAACCTGTTCTCCCTTGCAGTCCTTTATGATGAGTGGTTCAAAATGTCCAAAAGAGTTCCTTCCTGGATGGCCTGACATTGATGTCCTCCGAGGTCCAGAGAGGAAACCCATTGTTTCTTCAGCAGAGAGTGATTACTGATAATCTATGTTTTGTAATTCATTAGCTTCAGGCATCTGGATGGTGCCCAGTTGAAGTGATATGCTGGCCAGAGTTCATGCCAAGGTCACAATGCCTCATTTATAAGGGGTAAGATATTATATAATAATAAAGGCAAATAATCACAAATAAAATAAAATAATAATTAAAATGATAGTGGACACACGAGGGACCCACTTTTGGGGAGAATCACAGGATCCAGCATCCCTGGGGTTGTAGGGAGACAAACACAATCAGTCTTATGGCCGTTTGAAGAGGCTTCGACCCCCCTTCGCATTTCCATAAGGGAATAAGGGGAGGGGTGGGGAGCTCCATACACAGGGAGGGAGAGGTATCCCAGAATTACTCCATTAGCCCAGGCAGGCAAAAGGACTGTTTGGGGGTTGTTCTGAGACTAGGGAATGGCACAAGGAATGCATGGGGGCTCATGCAGGGGAAAGGGGTCCCTGATACCTAGAAAGTTTATAGGAAGTAGCAAAGGGTCACTTTAGATTGTGCTGCTCGAGCTCATTCTCCCCGGGCCGGGGAGATAGCTCAGCGGTAACACAGCTGCGCTTGCAATCAGAAGGTTGCTAGTTCTAATCCCCGAGCTGGCTTGGACAACCAGCTATTTCAGCCTGTCCACTGCCCACCTAAACAGTTCAACAGCCCAGCTGTGCCCAGCTGTGAATAAACAACAAATTGGGGACCACAGAAAAAGTGGGGAAGGACTTTTGCACAGACTTGTCTGAAAAGGCTGCCGGAGAAGGGAGATGCGGAAGTGGTGAAACAAGAGGCTCCCGTCATGAGGATGGAACAACAGCACCCCCTTGTGACGGGAAGGCGCAATGACGCAAGGATATAACAACAATGATGTCGTAATGGAGCACTCACATCCTATGACGCACACCCTGTATGACGCAGCCAGGAAAAGAAGAAGTCCTTCTAAAAACTGCACTGTACTGTCTATGTGTAAATTGTATGTCTTCTGACAGGAACTGTCTGTCGTATGTGTATTGTAATCCGCACTGAGTCCCCTTGGGGTGAGAAGAGCGGAATAGAAATAAACAGTATTATTATTATTATTATTATTCGTGTAAGGCAAACTAATTCATGTAAAGCAGTGGTTCTCGACCTGTGGGTTTCCAGATGTTTTGGCCTTCAACCCCCAGAAATCCTAACAGCTAGTAAACTGGCTGAGATTTCTGGGAGTTGTAGGCCAAAACACCTGGGGACTCACAGGTTGAGAACCACTGATGTAAAGGAACCAGCTTATGTGTGGGGAGGCGAATGGAGTGGAATGGAATTGATCCGGATTGAATCTGTGGCTTGGAAAGGGGTTTATTGAGAGCTTTTGGGTATAGAAAGCAGTCTGCAAAAGGGCTTCTTTTGCAGGTTGGGAAGTGAAAGTAGCAGCAGATTTAATCTATAGCTCTGAGTTAATATGTAACAAAGAACAATGGGCCCTTAATGGAGAGAGGCTGCCAGTGGGTTTTAGCTACTGTAAGGAAGGAAACAATGTATCCTTGTGGCAGGGGTCTGCTTAGGAGAGAAAATCAGGGTTCCTATGAGTCGGTGCAACTCCTGGCAGGGATCACATGCAGCATCAATGCAATGTGAGTGTGGGGGCTTGCGTGCTTGGCATCATCAACAAGCTAGGTGTCTCTCATACTATATTTGTGCATTTCTTCCTGCTCAAGTATAGTACCTTAGATTTCTCCCTGTTGAATTTATGTTCTTACTTTTGGCCCAATCAACTCTATCAAGGCATTGCAGACCCAGGTACTGGAAGCCCTTCCACTTCTTCACACATTCACACACACACCTTTTTTGTGAGAATGGAGAGTGGCTTTGAGAAGAAGAAAGCCTCCTTGAAGGCTCTCCTATGCTCCAGAATGACAATTTTCCTGCATATCTTTCTCTACGATGTGTGATTCCTCCAGTATGAATATCCCATTGCTGCGTAAATGAAGGCATGATTTCCAAGCTAGAACCACACTTGTATCCCACAGCAATTTCCTGGCAGCTTTTAGGAATGGTTTGTGCAGACCTGATGATGTATGAATGCCTTGTTTTCTTACCTAATTACAGTGTAAAATATAGAACAGAAAACAAGCTTTTACTCGGGATTTGCTCTAATTTAATCACATATTTACTCAGATCCACTTAAGACTAATTGAAGTGATGAATGTCAGAGGCTGACATGCCATTTGTCATGAGTTAATGCAGCCCTCTTTGGGGGAATGCAAACTAATGCAACAACTAGACTGATTAGACAGAATTTGTTAGAATGTAAATAAATGAAGCTTATGGAATAAATTGCACCATAAATATATGTGTGAAATTTTTCTGAGAAATCATGGAGAAGATGAGATAAATGAAGAACAAAGAGAACACCAAACAACTAATATATTGGGTATATGTAAGTGAACAATTTATATGATGTGTGTTGTATTGTATCATACCAGAGCTTCAGTAAAACCATACTCAAAGCACAGGGGAAAGTATTTATCTGGATGCTGAATGAGAAATTCTAGGTGTTATAGTCCAAAAGTAAGATTAGCGCATTACTGCCATTCGTGGATATGTACCTATTCCCAATTCCCATCTCGTGCCAGAATGAGGGAAGTGGCTGGAGTGAAACCCAGCCAAAATGGAGGAGGTTGACCTTTATTGTGCCTTTGGCATTGTGTAGCAGATGTAGCCTCATGTAAGCATCAGTGCATAATGAAGGGATTTTTAAATTTCCCTCTTTCCCCAATTGCTTATTTGCAATGTATTTAATATAAAGTTTAAAATAAATACTTTCGGAGACCTCTAATGGGTCTCTGCTTCTCCTCTCTTTAAACCAGCTGAAAATTATGGGTGTGCAATTTGGTTAAACCCCATGCCATTTTCAGTGTCTGGATTCTGGTAACCCCCCCATTCATTTTTGGAAGCCTCCAAATTTGGCCAGGGAAAATAATCAACTTGTTGGTTTGGCAGCCAAAAGATTCAGGAAGATCTGGCCTACTGGTGGCAATGAAGAACTTACAAGGCATCCTTCCCTTTAATCTGTTTCAGATAGCCCTAGGTTAAAGCATTGGGCTTAAGAACACACCTGCTTCTAGTGTCCTTCCCTTAAATCTCCTTCAATTAAACCCGGGGAGGAATTGAATGAAAGAGAGTCAGGCTATCCTCTCTCTTCAGGAAACCACTCCAATATCTAAACAAACACCCCTCCCCCCAAATGTTTTTTTTGCAACCTATAAATGAAATTGCCAAAGGAAAAGATGGGAGTTGAGTCCAAAAGCAAGATCCTAAGAGCAGCTGAGACACTGGGATAGAGAGAACACTGAGCACTTGCATGGCTTTCTTCTTCTGATTGTTTCAGGCGGGCAGCAGGACTCACAGCCTCACAGGGAAACTTGCCTGCCTCTTGTGTAGCCAAAAGAAACTGAAGGTATTTTTTCTTTGGGAGCCATGTGGTCTGTGACAGCCAATTTAAAAAATGGCAGCGGCGCCTGTGCTGTTATGGCTGGCCAAAAGAGCCAAACTAGCCAGTACCCATTTTTCCAAACAGTGCATACACAGCCCTACCGAAAATCAGCTTTGTCACTGTGAAAACCCAGACAGCAAATGAGCTGTTTTGGGCTTTTTAAAATCAGTGGGAAGCAGTCCCTACAGGGGGTAAAGAGGGAAATCCCAAACTTTACATGACTGCAGGGTAAACAGTCATGGTAAACTCTGCTTTTTTGTCCACAACCAAGATAAAAGAGGACTTTTCTGAAATGGCTTTCCCTTACTATTGAGCATGCATCGACCACCTCCTTTTTAACCCATTCTCTCCCAAAACTACGTTTGGACTGAACGTTTCCTTGGTTTCCGTCTCCAAGTTCAAGTTGATCACAGGGACAGCTTGCCCTGCTGAACCAAGTTTTGAATTTCAAAATCATGAAAATGTAACTTGTGTCTTATGTAAATATTGTTAATCTTTTTGTTTTGATGCTTTAATTAACACAATATTTTTTTAAAAAAATAGATGATGGATGATGATAAATAGATGGATAGACAGACATAATGAATAATGGGGGAATGGAATTGAAGGTACTTATGAATGAGTTCTTGAAGTGGCATGGTCCACCATTGTTTGTCCATATGTCCTAGGCATGGTTAGGTCCAGTTGCAATTTTCATAATTTGGATTAAATTTGGATCAAATTCCTTTTTGAAGCGATTTCAAAGCGATTTGGGAACCCAGAAGTATCCTTGCCCTTTCGAAGCCACTGTTGCCATCTTTGTTCCAACGCAGGAAGTGATATGGAAAAGACCCAGCATTTGGAGGCAAGAAGCTGCTTGCTTGCTGGGATGCTTGCCTCCATCCAATGAAGGGAAACCACCTCAGGAGGGGTGGGGTTTTGGCACGGCAGCCATTGCCCTTTTAAAAGGGCTGCACGTGCCTCGTGGGCTCCTTGCGAGCCGGGGACACGAAGGGAAAGGGACTAGGGAAGGCTGCTTGGGTGGGAAAGGTGACACGTCACTGCTTTGCAAGGGAAGGACTGGGTTGGGGAACCACACGAAATACCACTAAGGAGCCCCCTTTGTCTGTTTTGGGTTACACATGTTGTAGTTTTGGAAACCAGAAATCTACTACAATCTGCTTAATAATTCCCTTCCTGAGGCAGGGAATACAGCTTTTAAGGGCTTTTTTTCCCCTTGGGGTTACAAGGTGTACTTTTGGAAACTAGAAATCTACTAATCTAATCTTTTCCTTGGGGAATGACACAATAAAAGTTTGGAAGGCCCCTTTCCTCTCCTTGGGGTTACACATAGTCCTTTTGGAAACAACTTGGAGGGCCGGAGTAGGACCCTGCCATCCACAGGGCAGTCAAGGAATTGGTCCTCTGGGGATTCCTCCCTCCTGATCTGGGAAGATGGGGCAATGTTGAACAGTGGCCTGGCCTCGGCTTATCTTGGAAACAAGCAAATTTAGTAAATTAATAAATTCCATTTTCTCATATTCAGAGGGGTGTGCTCTAGACAAATATACGAAACAGATAGATTAAAATTTTTCAAGAGAATCCTGGAGACAGCACATTTCTTCTTCTAATATTTCTTATTAAATTACTGAAATTACTTTTAAAATTGTCAAAACCCCAGGGTTCTTCTATACATGTTGAAAGTTAATATGCTGTCAGAGGAGAATCTTTTCTTCCACTGTGGCATGTTTTGTCAGTAGCTGTCTAAAACTGAGGGAAAGGGAACCCCCCAAGTTTTGCCTATCCCGTTTGCATGTTTTTACGTATTGCACCATAGCCCCCACCATTAACGAAGCAATTTGGAAATTTCCGAAAATTCAGAAAATTCTGACTTTTGGGGGGGAAATTTCAGAAATCATTTCAGAATCGAATCACCAGCACCCCCTACATCCAAAACAAATTTTGAACCATTTTTTCCCTTGATCAAACAAGCCTAATATGTCCATTTGAAACATACTAAAATTGCACTTTGACTGGAGCATTTGACTTGTCATTTCAGTACAGTAGTAAGGGGATTTCTCTAGGCAAAAATATGATGTTATATTTTTGCTTCTGTACATGAGAGGGATAGGGTCCCTAAACTTTCTAATATGCATTGTGAAAGAAGAGCTTGTATCCTTAGCAACAATGCCCTGCCTCCATTTGCATGCTAGATTAATACAAGTCGTAAATCCCCTGCAAACAGCTTCACTTACAGAAATATTGTCTGCTTAAACTCTGCAGGAGAAGCAGCCATTCTCAGAGTCTTTCTCTCAAAATAGGATTTGTGAAGATTCCTGCCAAAAGAAAAGAAAGTAAGTTACCACAGTGGGGAGCAAGGAGACACCCCTTTCAAGCTTTAATGTGTTCCAAACATACTGAAATTGCTTTTAGAAAATTTCCTCCTATTTCCATATGATAAAATCTGCTCTGAGTGAGTAATATGTTCCTAAGAAAACCTTATGAATTGCCATGGGTCCATAGGCAAAGTGAAGGCACATGCACATACGAATAGAAAAGTACCAATGGGTTTAATAAAAGTTGCCAAAATCCCAGCAGCAACATATAAACCTTATAAGCAGAGCCAGCAATCTGGCTGTTGCAAAATAGTTTCTGAGAAACAACAGAGAACAAATGGGTCATGTAATTTGGGATGCTTTACAAAACAAAACTGTAGTGGCTCATGCTTTCCAGTCATTATTGGCAGCAAAATCCATTCAAACTTGGCAACGAGGTTTAAGAAAGAGAAGAAAAATAGAAAAAGAGCTTCATGTTTTCACTTAGGGCAGAACCTGTCTTTATATCTTTCCTTCCTTATGAATTCATTCAACATTGTAGATGATGCATAAATGTATTTTTTGTAGGAGCTGCGCTATTTAGAGATGTAGGTAAAATATATGTTGCTTTTCTTGTTGTGTGCCTCTAAGACATTCTCAAGGCATGCCTGTGTGTGTGTTTTTTAGTAGGGTTGTGCTTTTGGAGTAAGCCTTGGCCCGTTTTGTGTCCTAGCTTTTGGTGGGGACTCCGATCTGGTTTTTTGGGAGCCTCCTGAAATTGGAAGAGCAGGTATCTGTTTTCGCTTTGGGTGCTGAAAGGTCAGTTTTCAATTGGTATGTATCCACTGTATAAGATAATGTAACTGTAGTGGAATAGTGAGTTTGTGTGATAAAGTCCTTAGACTGACTCAGGGAAAATCTTAACACAATCAATGGGTCTTTTGTGCAAATACAATTCACCTCGGCTTTTTGCCACTTACTATTATCCATGAAACTACTGTGTGTCAATTTGCATTTGCTTTCCTTTGAAGACTACCTTCACAATAAACTATGGTGATGCAGGCTATGGAAATCTAATAATCATCCTATAATCCCAAAGATCTTATGGCTTTCATTTCTGTGCCTTGCCTCCATGTGACTGACAAACAAAAAAGTTTCTGCAGTGCAAAGATAAGCAAAGAAGCTGGGACCATTTATTCTTACATGTCTAGCCTGCAGGCAGAAATGAATACTAGTCTTTCAAATTAGAAGCACATAGAAGGTGCAGGCATAACAGTGCGTGAGGGAGGCACCATGAAGAGGAAAAATTTAGCAAGAGATAAACAGAGCTGATAGGTCAAAGTGCCAAAATGAGGCTGCTATAAGAGGACACCAGTAGTCAACTTTGTATGTGAATGTGACATAAAAGAACAAGCCACTTTATTTGAGTGGGGAGGAAAGAAGCACATATTTTGGAGCAATTGCAAATTCAGCTAAAGGTCCATAAAGACTAATTTTTTACCGTATTGGCATGCGTTACTTTCTTCCCCAAAAGACAACAGTGTGGCTCTCCTGAACAATGGTAAAAATGTAGATGGCATGGACAGTC
This sequence comes from Anolis apletophallus, assembly GCA_030556195.1. Lineage (NCBI taxonomy): Eukaryota > Metazoa > Chordata > Lepidosauria > Squamata > Anolidae > Anolis > Anolis apletophallus. The sequence continues at coordinate 116,768,453 of JARBWK010000002.1, read as the reverse complement.
ATGTGACTGCTGACCTGATATAGCCTATCTACACCAGGGGTGCTCATTATGGTGATCGGGAGCACCTAGGTGATCTTCGGCCCTCTTCCAGGTGATCTTTGGGCCTCCCCAGCCAGATGGCGCGCTCCTGCCATGCGTGCGCATGTGCGCTCCTGCCGCCGCCTTCGCAGGGCTTCTTTTGCCAAAATGAGGCTTTAGTGGGTGGGCCCTGGCGCTCGTCTTGCCACGCATGGTGTGGTGACATGACCGCCCATTGGTTGCTGCTGGGGGGGGGGGGGGAGCGAGGCAAAGGCACACACACGGATAGGATGCGAGGCTGTGGGAGGGATGGAGGGAATGTGTGTGTGTGTGTGTGTGTGAGAGAGAGAGAGAGAGCCAAAGAGAGAAGAAAGAAATCTGGAGAACTTTTTCGGATCCTTTTGGCAGGCAGGCATGCAGGCGCTGGAAGGAGAGAGGGCGAAGGAGAGAGAAAGAGGCCGGGCAAAGTGGGGCAAAGCCAAGCAAGCCCCGCCGCAAACCCTGCTGCTGCCCTCGGGACTCCCATTCCGGGAGGGCTCCGTCGTGTTCCTGGGGCTGAACCCGAGGAGGAGGGGGCTGCAGGGATGGAGACTCCACTTGCTGCTGCTGCTTGTGCCCTTGCCGCCTTTCTCCGCCTCGCCCTCCGTGGGCAGGCAAGAAAGAAGCCCCACGTAGGTAGAAGGCTGCAGTAGGAGCGTGCGTGCGCACATGCGCGCGCACGCTCACATGCACAGCAGGTGATCTTTTCAACTTGATTGTTCATATAGTAGCTCGCATGATGAAAAAGTGTGGGCACCCCTGATCTACACCATGGCATTGTATTATCCAAAATCCATGGATAATAAGTTAGATGGGACAGAGAATGTCTGCTCTTGGGATTAAAGATTTTAGGGCCTGTCCATTCTTTTTTGCTTCTTAGAACAAGGTACTATAGAGAAATTAGACCCTAGAATTATGAATTTTGAGACATGGCTCTATTGGGACATACAACGTGCCTCTTTTTGCATTTTCCATTTTACCCTGTAATAACCACCCATGAATTTTCTTGAAATGTTGCCTCGCCACACCTCAGATTGATTATTTCACAATGAACCATGAGACTCGAGGGGGGGGGGATATAATGGGGTTGCATAAGAGTCCCTGGGTGCTTTTTCCTGAAATGACCTGGGTTATCTCTGGGAATGTCTCCTCTCCTATGCCTCAAGCCAAAAACAGCCCTTGTGACACCCTTTAATACGATTATCACATTAAGCACCTACTGTTTAATTGAACTGACACCATTGTACCAACCAGATCTAGAATATTAAGCCCATTATTGATTGCCCCAACACATTCCTTTCTGACTGTGCCTCTCTTATGGACAGCTCAATAAACAGCCATACACTTCAAAGTAATCCAATGACAGTTGATTAAAGTTCTTAGCCACACCAAAGGCCAACTAGGAATTATGTTGGACGAAACCCAGGACCACTCAGGGAGTAGATCCTTGCTGGACTTTTTCTGAGCCAATCAGAGCCAGCATGATAGACTTGAATAGCTGTCAAAGCCCTATAAATATTTCTCTATGTTTGCACTGAAATATGTCAGTTCTTTGGAGTGCTGAGTCCACTGACATCTGGCATTGAGAATAAAGCCACTGATTTTGCCTTCAACAGATGAGGCAAAACACTACCTCTAACAAGGTTTGAGGCTCTCTCATGAGAGGTAGTGGTAGTGCAGAAGGCCTTTGGCGGGGCCTCCTCCTCTTCCAGGCACATGGCTCGCCATGAGGGGGAGGTCGACTGAGAGTGGGGAGGGAGAGGGAGGTGGGTGAAGAGAAAAAGAGGACATATGAAACAAACCTTTTAATGAAAACTCAGAGGTGGGTGTTTTCAATTCATTTGTGCTCAACAGGGGGTGGCTCGGGGTCGTAAATTGAGTTGTAAATAGGGATTTAACAAAGCATGAATTACGATTTTTTGCATAGCCTTATTGTTTTCCATCATTTTCTTTCTCTTTCATCTTTCTTTTTCACTTCAATTCTTACAGTTATATTCTTTATCTCCTTACTTCTTCTCTCCTACTCCTGTCTCTCCAGTTTTTCCTCTGCTGACAGCCCCCAACTCCCCTTAAAACCACTACTGGTTAAACTCAATAGGGATTACCTATGAGTAAATATGCATCAATAAGGTTCCCCTGTCAGACCCCTTTCTCACTGCCCTATATCCCAGGATCTGATCTCAGATTATCTGGCAGTGGAGACTAATATAATCCAGTTTAAAGCAGATAATCTGGGAGCAGATCCTGGGATATAGGGCAGTGTAGAAGAGGCCTCAGTCTCTGATGCCCAATTGGTTTATTATAGTTGTCCATACCACCACTACATCACCATAATCCCCTGAATATTTAGTTATTATTAGTAGAATTATTGTTCTGATTATTACTTTAGGGTCAGGTAAAATCCCACAATTCAGAGGAAGACAGAAAGACAGAAAGAAAGGAGAGGGGGGAGAAAAAGAAAGAAATAACCTATGAGGGCATAGCAGTTAATGAAAGTCACTAAAAGTAGTTTGGGAAACTTTCCTGTAGCTCAAAAAGTTTCTTTAGTTGAGTTACGCCTCCTAGACATTAAACCCAGTCTGGGAAATGTGTTAAAATGGCTCATAAAAGCTTACATTTCTCTGTTCAAAGCATAACACAGTGCTGCATCTCTAGAACTCTGGACTTCAACTTTGATGTGTTGCTAAAAGCAGTGCTTGAGGAAGTATTAGAAACAGAGCTTGGGAAAGTTTGGGGGATTTTTCTCTTCAAAGCAAGGCTCGGAAAACTTTATTTGCTTGGAGTACAACTATGATGTGTGCTTAAAAGCCATGCTCACAAAGGTGTAAAATGGCTGGGGAATGGTATTTTTCCTGTTTGGGTTAGAAAATTTAATTTCCAAAGAGAAAAATATTTTTTTTCATTTGTAAGATTATTCATTATTTGTTTGAATGACTTGTTCTAAGTGACTGTAGCTGATCTCTAACATATCATGCGGGATGACCACCAACGTTAGGGCCACCCCTATATTTTCTTGGAGTCCATTCCTGTGACATCAGCAGTGGTCATCCTTCAATCTTACGTCATGACTCTGAAATCTCAGTGCCTGGCAGCCATCTCACTTGGAAACCACATTGCTTTATGTACTGAGTTTACAGTGCTGTTCTTTGTTGTTAAATCCCCCTTTCTTCAATTGGTTTGTTTGCTGAACACCTGGTACAATTTGATGCCAGGAGCATCCATTCTCTTGAAGCATGCAGGATACATCTTTTCCTCCCCCTGAAAACATATTTAACACTGAAGTAATCCTCTTTATTTTCTCCCCCCCTCCCACCCCAAACCATCCTGCTTGTCTTCCTATTCCCAAAGTGCTTCCAGAATGATGCCTTTTTGTAGGGGAAGTGTGGCTTTCAGCCTTCCTGAACAACTGCAGATAAGAGAACAGGAGAGCATCTGAGGAGGAGAACTTTAATGTAGAACACACCAAGTTGCTTTGATTTGGCCTTGGTACTTTGCCAAGGAAATAATTATCATTTAAGGATTAATTAAAAAATCTGCAATTGCAGGTTGTGCTGAAGGTGCTTAACGGGAACGACATGTAGAATTTGTCAAGTTATTGCATAATAAACAGTGTTTGAGGTAATAAAATCCATGCATCCTCCAAACACTATTTTCATTTCCATTCCATCAGTGGAGGGAAAAATACGGTAAATGTCACTGAGTTTACAAGAATTCTTGCATACTGCTGAAAGTGATCAGAAGTAAACCCAGCAGACAGACTGTTGGCTTTTTAAAGCTTATTTGTTTTACAATCAGGCTAACTTCTAATATGACATTTTCCAAAATATGTGAAAATTATGTGGACATTTAGATTCTGTGCTTTCTATCACCCTTTTGAGCAGTAAGGACTTCAAATAAATATTTCTTGCAATTGTTGATCAGTCTTCCATGCTGGTTTCAAGGAATTGAATCAATTTCTCTTTGTAAAACTGCAATATGGAATTTCAGAGCTTACTTTCCTGAGCAGATTGTTTCAGGTCCACCCACAACTTTTCTAGAGGGGTTTCATTCTGGATTTTAGCTAGGTCATCCTGAAATATGGAACCTTTTGCAGTCATTTCCTTTCAGCCTATGTTTGTATCTTTAGGATGATTTTCAGGTTGCATGATACATTTCAATTCAGCTTCACTCTGACATTATTTTCTACAATCTTTTGATACACTGCAGAATTCATAGTTGTGCCAATGATGACAAGCAATGTAGGTCCTGAAACAGCAAAGGAGTCATTCTCATCATCTCTACTCTACCCTTCTTGGTGGCTAAAATGACTTTCTTTAAAAAATAAATCTAAGTTTATTTACTTGTTTGTTAATTGTGGTTGTTTTCCATACACAATGTTTTCAGTAGAGCCAAACTTACCACATAGAGTGCAATCAAGTCTTATCAAGACTTGTTATTTGGTTTGGTATTGTGATATGGCGTAAGGGCAAATCAATAAAATTAGTACTACTACAGTAGAGCCAAATAGTTGTCAGTTTCTCAAAAGACAATTGTTACAAAATCTTGGGATTTATCTACATGATCCTTAGCAGGCTTCAGACAAGTAATAATGTTTTCCTTAGATCCACGTTGCTTCTGGGCTATATTCCTTCAAGCACTACTCTTGTGCAATATTTTCCTCATTGTTATTAACATTCACATTAGCCAAGTTGGGGGGTGGCCTGCAGATCCTTAGGTATCTGCTTTTTGAGGGGCCTTGTGAATTCCTCCTCCTCTCCTTCTCTGTTTTGCTGATTGGATTTCTGGAGGAGAGCTTTGACAGGCTCAGGACTTCCCCACCATCCCTCTTTCATTATGTTTGTGTAAATACAAGAATTCCAAATCTGAAAAAAAAACAGTTCCCAAGCATTTTGGAAAAAGGAGACTCAATTTGTAATTATTTACTAGAAAACCTATTAAGTCATAGTGAGGTGTGTATATCACAGAGATCCCACTTTCTTAGACATGCAATCTCATCCAGTGTAGACCTTGACAATTTGACAACTTGAGTTTGCCTTTTGGAACCTGGAACTGTTATCCAACCTAAGATACAAGTGTTGAATAATTTATGAGATAGGATAAAATATGAAAAGCGGCTGTAGCTAAACTCAACAGTATTTACATGATAACCTTGATTTTGCTATTTTATGCAAGGTATACTATTTCCCTATGCTATTGTATATAACTGCCAAAAACACCAAAGTGACTAGTTTCTCATATTTTCAAATATATTAACAAAATTCAATATGTCTATGCACAAATATACTCAAATGCCAAGCAGAGTCGATATATATCACCAAGTAAGACTGGGAATCACGGAAAGGACCTTGAGGGGCGGGGGTGCGTATAGACCAGAGGGAAAGTTCAATATAGCCCATAATCCAATGTCCAATGTACAGTTCCAGTCCAAATATATGGTTTGCACACCCCTTGATGCACTCTTATGACGCCCTGGTGATTCCACAGCAACTGGTTGGTTTCCTTGGTGGGCTCCGGGAGGCGTATAGCACTAGGACTGCAATGGACTGATTACGAGCCCGGCCGTTTCGCCCTCCACGGGCTTTCTCAAGCGGCAAATAGCAGTTTAGCAAGGCGTGACACAGGAGGAATATGATTCCTATAACGATACCATATATTCAAACAATATATACAAGATAGCACCCAATTCCCATTGTAGTAGCCATGCAGAGAAATAACAGACCTACCAGGACATAGTTTGCATCCAGCATACATCTCCTGCGGACCTGAAGGTGTATTTAAACTTACAGGGATGCATTTTATACAATTAGGATGAAGGCTGATTCAGGTGAGTAGGGCGGATAAGGGGAGGGGCTCGTATAAACCGGTTGGGAATTGTGTTTGGAGATGGATTATCCGCCAGGATTCACGTTTGATAAGTAAATCATGCACGTTACCATGCGGGGGCACCTTGACTTTCTCCAATGCAGTGAATTTAAAGGAGCCTGGAGCATGTCTGGCTTCCAAAAAATGCCTGTATAGAATACTATTGTCAGCTCCAGTTCGTACACGTGAACGATGTTCAGACATTCTCAAGCGTAATTGGCGAGAAGACATCCCCACATAAGCCTTTCCACAATCACAAAAAAGACAATAAACGCAAGTCTCCGAGTCGCAGGTGGTATAGTCCCTCAGTTTGTATGGTTTATGTGTACGTAGGCTGGTTACCTCCTTCCCTCGGTATACTTGTCCACAAGACACACAGTCCCCACATGGTCTGCATCCTGGTGATATTATACTTTTGGGTCGGGGATTGTGGAGAGTGGATTTTATGATTTTGATTATAAAACGGAATACTAGGGAGAGCACTGAACTCAAGGAAGAAATAGCATTGTTAAAATCAACTCACTCTGAGTCTCTTCCAGTGGCAGACCAGGAAAGGGATCTTGGGGTTTTGGTGGACAGCTCAATGAAGATGTCAACCCAGTGCGCTGCAGCAGCGAAAAAAGCAAATTCTATGCTTGGCATGATCAGGAAGGGAATCGAAAATAGGTCGGCAAATGTTGTATTGCCTCTCTACAAATCTATGGTAAGGCCACATTTGGAGTACTATGTACAATTCTGGTCTCCGCACCTTAAGAAGGATATAACGGAACTGGAAAAGGTACAAAGAATGGCGACAAAAATGATCCAAGGGATGGAGCAGCTCCCTTATGAAATCAGGTTGCAACGCCTTGGTCTTTTCAGCCTTGAAAGGCGGCGTTTATGAGGTGACTTGATCGAAGTGTATAAAATCATGCATGGGATAGAAAAGGTGAATAAAGAAAAAATATTTTCTCTGTCACACAACACTAGGACTAGGGGGCACTCCCTAAAGCTCCAAGGCAGGAAAGTTAGGACTAATAAAGGGAAATATTTCTTCACCCAGAGGGTCATTGGGTTATGGAACTCACTTCCAGAGGAGGTTGTGACAGCTGTCAGCCTGGACAGCTTCAAGGCAGGATTAGACAGATTCATGGATACCAAGGGAATCGGTAGCTACTGAAATGGACATCCAAGTGCCACCTCTGTGTTGATGGAGGCAGGCAGGATTTTCCCCGGGTACTGGTTGTGGGGGGTCGGGAGCAGGTGAGGGTTTTGCCCTCCTTTCTGCTAGAGATCCCTGTGTACAACTAGTGGGCCACTGTGTGACACAGAATGCTGGACTAGATGGGCTGAGGCCCGATTCAGCATGGCTCTTCTTATGTTCTTATGTTCTAGACATCGCAAAAATTAAACAACAGTGCGATAGTCTCCGGGAGGACCTTAAGAACTATAAAATTAACAAGTTTAAGCGTGACCAACAGGACTACGCCACGAATCAGGTGTATAAGTGGGTTTACAAGCCCAAGTCACGCCAAGTGCATTTCTCCCAGGAGTCCCTACTCTCGGCCACCTCTATGGAGGAATTACCTTCGGATTCCTCTGCCAGCACCTCCTCAAGGTATCCCACCAGAAAGAGGAATCCTAGCAGGCCATGTTATTTTCCACAGGCCAAGAAACAAAAGGGAGCAACTTAGTAGTCAACTTGTCCTCACATGTGTACTCGGCTGAGGAAATGAATGTATTGAATATGGGTGTTTCATTTGTTCATACCCCTCTTTGCTCTGATCTGCACATCAGACAGGATTTGGCCAGACTATTTAGGTCTTTAAGATTAAAGGAGCACTTTGCAAGTTCAGGCTCGTCCGTGAATAATTCTTACAATCATTCTCGCATGCAGATTAAGAGCAATTATACACCCCTAGACATTTCTCATAACCTCAAGACATTCGAGAGCACGGTTCTTAAGGAAATACAGGGTATTAATCACAGTGAGGACAGCAGGCATAGAAACTTGAACTCACAACAGATTAATGTCATCAGGAACCTGGGGAAATTACACAATCTAGTCTTCAAAACAGCGGATAAAGGGGGAGGGTTAGTGGTGTTGGATCGAGATATTTACATACAGGAGGCACATCGCCAACTGAATGACATTAGATTTTACCAACGCATCCCGGACGACCCCACCAAGCGGTACCAAGGCATAATCAGGAACATTGTGCATGACGCAGAGGCCATGGGATATATTGATGCGAAGGTGGCCAAGTTCCTGGTCGCTGAAAATCCCCGCATCCCCAATATTATTTTCTCCCAAAAACACACAAGCCGGGCTTCCCGCCGTCCGGGCGACCAATTTTATCTGGTTCCGGGTCCCTGATGGAACCTCTGGGAATATATATAGACTCTATATTACAACCCCTTGTGAAACAAATACCGTCTCTCATAGTGGACACTACGGACTTCATAACCAAGGTAGAGAATCTTGTTATTGAACGTGGGGACATCTTGGCATCTGCTGATGTCAATTCCCTTTACACTAGGATCCCATTGCAGGATGCGAGGACTGTATTATCTGACGCATTGGACACTAGGCCAAATAGGATGTCCCCCCCCCCCCACGCATTTTTTGTTGGAATTGATTGATTGTCTGTTTGATTATAATTATTTTGCGTTTGGGGGCGAATATTTCCTCCAGGTCAGTGGGGTGAGCATGGGGCAAAGTTGTGCGCCTTCAATTGCGAATTTATATATGGGAGCATTTGAGAAATGTTTCTTACATGACCCATCATCCCCAGGCAAGCACATAAAATTCTATGGGCGTTTCATAGATGATTGTTTCTTTTTATTAGATCGCCACACCCCATTGGACATTTTCCAGGGGTGGCTAAATTCCTGGGATGTCAACATTCAATGTACCTTTGAGCATAGCACCGATAGAGTTAATTTTCTTGACACCACGGTGTTTAAAAGTGGGAATAAGTTGAGTGTGCGTAATTATAGGAAGCCTACGGATAGGAATTCGCTACTGCACTATCGCAGCTATCATTCATACTCGTTGAAGAACTCCTTACCTTACTCCCAGTTCATACGCTTAAAGCACAACTGCACTCATGAAGAACATTTTAGGATGGAATCCAATAAACTGAAGGCCCAACTCCTTGAGAGGGGATATCCAGAGGCCGTCATTAACAGAGCTGAGTACAAGGCCATATCTATACCACACACGGATCTATTTAAGAAAAGGGCACCTTCCAACACAAATCGCATTGTCTGGCCACTAAGATTGACTCCACATAGCAATCAAATTGTGGCTATAGTCAGAAAACATTGGGGAATACTACCAGACATTCCTGCCTTTAGATCTCCACCAATGATTGCGTATAAGCGCACAGAGAACTTTAAGGATCTATTAATACATTCCACTCTCCACAATCCCCGACCCAAAAGTATAATATCACCAGGATGCAGACCATGTGGGGACTGTGTGTCTTGTGGACAAGTATACCGAGGTAAGGAGGTAACCAGCCTACGTACACATAAAACATACAAACTGAGGGACTATACCACCTGCGACTCAGATACTTGCGTTTATTGTCTTTTTTGTGATTGTGGAAAGGCTTATGTGGGGATGTCTTCTCGCCAATTACGCTTGAGAATGTCTGAACATCGTTCACGTGTACGAACTGGAGCTGACAATAGTATTCTATACAGGCATTTTTTGGAAGCCAGATATGCTCCAGGCTCCTTTAAATTCACTGCATTGGAGAAAGTCAAGGTGCCCCCGCATGGTAACGTGCATGATTTACTTATCAAACGTGAATCCTGGTGGATAATCCATCTCCAAACAGAATTCCCAACCGGTTTAAATGAGCCCCTCCCCTTATCCGCCCTACTCACCTGAATCAGCCTTCATCCTAAATGTATAAAATGCATCCCTGTAAGTTTAAAGACACCTTCGGGTCCGCAGGAGATGTATGCTGCATGCAAACTATGTCCTGGTAGGTCTGTTATTTCTCTGCATGGCTACTACAATGGGAATTGGGTGCTATCTTGTATATATTGTTTGAATATATGGTATCGTTATAGGAATCATATTCCTCCTGTGTCACGCCTTGCTAAACTGCTATTTGCCGCTTGAGAAAGCCCGTGGAGGGCGAAACGGCCGGGCTCGTAATCAGTCCGTTGCGGTCCTAGTGCTATACGCCTCCCGGAGCCCACCAAGGAAACCAACCAGTTGCTGTGGAATCACCAGGGCGTCATAAGAGTGCATCAAGGGGTGTGCAGACCATATATTTGGACTGGAACTGTACATTGGACATTGGACTATGGGCTATATTCCCTATTGAACTTTCCCTCTGGTCTATACGCACCCCCGCCCCTCAAGAACCTTTTCGTGATTCCCAGTCTTACTTGGTGATGTATATCGGCTCTGCTTGGCGTTTGAGTATATTTGTGCATAGACATATTGAATTTTGTTAATATATTTGAAAATATGAGAAACTAGTCACTTTGGTATTTTTGGCTGTTGCATTTCCATTGTTTGAATAAGTGTGTTTACATTGTATATAACTGGACTTCAGCATCTACACATGTTGGTATCCATCGGGAAGGGGGGTGTCCTAGAACCAAACTCCAGCAGTTACAAAAAAATACTCAAATAATTTACTATGGTTAATATTAACATAGTTTCTTAAACCACCCTAGGTTACTTGTTCTCTTTTCTATCTGGGACTTGGCCCTATGTTTTAAATCTGTTTTATGGTATTAATATGTTTAACTGTTAATAATTTGATATATTATATTTATTATTGTTTGTATAATGCGGCATTGAATTTTGCCATAATCTGTAAACCACTCTGATACCTCTTTGGGATGAGAAGAGCAACGTATAAATATAGTGAGTAAATAAATATATGTTGTATTTATTTGTCCAGCAAACATATCATAATGACATGGAGTACAACAACAAGACTTTATTATGGTCCATGACCAGCACAGAGAGGGCACAAATATCCTGGGAAGGAGAAACACAGTTCCCTATAGAGGCAGTCATTAAAAATATAAGAAATCAGGGTGTGTTTTTTAAAAAAGAAAACAACAACATGGTTAACATAGCAAGTATGGGACTGAGGGCGGGGGGAGTCTAATAGAAGGGGTAAAACACTAGGGGAGCACTAGAGGGAGAAGGAAAGAAACCAGATCTATGAAAACAGGTATTTTATAATGAAAGATATTCACAGGGGTTCACATGTCATCTGTACAGAAAATTTACTTTCTTCCATTAATTGTATATGTGAAATTTCCATGGTGTAGAAAACCATGATTACTCTCAACAGTATTAAGATTGCAGGTACTGTTGCCCACTATTGGTGTAAATTAATTTTAAAAATTGAAATTTCTACTTTAGAAAAGACTCTGAGTAGTGGTGTACTATTAATGCAGCTCTAAGGCTGTATTTGAAATTTCGTTGGAGCCATTCCTATTACCTTAACTTCCTGAACTGTATTAAGTGTTGGTGGCATTCATCTTTGTCTCAGTCATGCATTCCACACAAGAACCCTTTAGTGTTCCTAAGCAATTGTTCTTTGGCAATCAGTTGAAAGTGGCTTTATCAGTGAGGGTGTATTCTTCACCATATTCTTCATTACAATTTTGCAATATCCTCCCCAGAAAGAAACACTGCAGTAGGTGGCATCATACTGTGTTGTTAGCTATAGAAATCCCCACCCTACCCTAAAATATTTGTTTTTACTTTTTTGATGCTTAGTACAAAATGAGATAAAACTTAAACTATGGGTAAAGGGACAAATGTGGCTTTCAGACAAGCCAGAGGATGGTAAATTATGGAACATACATGTTACATTGTTAGTGTAATTTTCTGATATTTTCTCTATTGTTCTCCTATCTCATTAAAGGTTCTTCAAGGGGATTAAAAATCAGCAGAGCATCTCTCCTAGAGAGAGCCTATTTTCTAGAATAGGTATTCCCTTTCAAACGGACATATGGCAATAGTAGCACAATTGGCAGATAAAGTACCAAAGGCTTTCCAGACTACTGCATTTGGAATTTGACAATGCTCTGCACAAGCAACAATGCCTCATAGTAGTGATGTGAACCTTAGTAGACAGGGCTTAGGATGTTTGTAGGATGTCCTGGATCTTTCTTTCTCTGGTAATCTATCCTGCTCCCACTGTGAATGATGTAGTTGTAGACTGATAATCTCAGGTTTGTCCCATCTCTTCTCAATTTCCATGCCATCCCTGGAACCTTCTGTTCTCTTCTTCCCTATAATGTACTAGTTAGGCCAGGTGGGGATCAATACCTCTTTCCTATCAGTAATGAATTCACTTAATACATATTACTTTACACTTTAACTGCTGAACTCTTTGCTCATTGAGCGCCATCTCACACTCTTCCATTCATTGAGCTCTAAATTTACTATGCTAACACTTGCAACAAAAAGTTCCGTTATCAACTGGTTTCTTTTTCTATTACTTTCAGATCCAAACTGAATTTAGTTTATATCGGTATTACTTTTGCCAATCATTTCTCAGCTCTCATGAAACTGTAGGGAATTTAGCCAATCAGAACACAGTGCCTTTGCATAGGGATGAAGTCATCTTCTTTTTTTCTCTCCAAGGAATATGGCTCTGAAAATCTTAATAAAACTAAGGAACACTTCCTCTGGCAGTAAGAAGGAATGGCCAAGGAACTGCAAGTATAGAATTACACAATTTGTTACGTGATTTGGGGGAATACAATTTATTTTCAAATTTTGTTTTCATTCACCCTATAGCAGGGGTGGGCAATAATTTTTTCCAAGGGGCCACTCGAGAACCAAAAAATATTATGGAGGGCTGCACCTAAAGGCTGAACTACATTCTACATAATATCAATTGAATTTCTTTAATAATAATAAAAAGGCACTACATTGTGTTTATGATATATTAATAAGACTGATTAGAGTATATGTTATGATCAATGAAAAAGAGAGGTTGTCATAGGAAAAATGACATTTATTCACCAAGATTTTACAAAACAATAGTTTAAAAATGTGAACATTTGTATCATTTGTGTCTCTGTTGGTCTTTAACAAGTGCATCAAAGTCAGGCTGAATATCAGAGGTGGAGATGCGAAGCACCCCTGACAGATGGCCATCCAGCCTCTGTTTAAAAGCCCCCAAAGAAGGAGCCTCCTCCACACTCCGGGGCAGAGAGTTCCACTGCTGAATGGCTCTCACAGTCAGGAAGTTCTTCCTGATGTTCAGGTGGAATCTCCCTTCCTGTTGTTTGAAGCCATTGTTCTGCGTCCTACTTTCCAGGGCAGCAGAAAACAAGCCTGCTCCCTCCTCCCTATGACTTCCCTTGACATATTTATCCATGGCCCTCATGGCTCTTCTTCCTTCCTCCACAGGCTCTGCCCCTCCGTGGCTCACCCCCGCCTCCATCCTTCGCTCCTGCTGCTGGTCCAGGGAGCACTGGAGAACTGGCAGCGCAAAGTGGTCCTGCAGCCCGGCTGGCTGCCGAAGGAGAAGGGGGAGAGCACGCGAGGTGGAAGTGAACTTCTTCTTCCCCTCCGTTGACCGCTCTGCTTTGCCTTACGTGGGCCGGTCAGGATCATCTGGCAGGCCACATGCGGCCTGTGGGCCATGAAATGCCCAGGTCTGCCCTATAGTTTGAAATAAATCACTGCTGATGATGAGAATTGGCATGAAATTATCCAAGACATCAAAACAATGATTTTACAAAATGCTACAAAAACAAACAGTAACCAACAACAATATTAATTCCATTTGTTCAATTCCCTCTCCTATAGCTCTTTCACCTAAAAGGAAAATCCCACCTCACCTCTTACTAATACTATCACTTTATTCCAGTATAAATAACATTCAGTAACTCCCAATAAGCTGTGATTTCATGAAAGCTAAAATCATTGCTCCCTAAATTGTTGGGTCCTGACCCCAAATGGGGTCACCATAATTTAATGTGGAGGGTCCTGAAAAATTTGGCAACATTAAAAGGTTTCCGAACGCCATCTAGTGGCTGCTTTAGACATTTATACAAATCTGTTAGCAACTATGTTTACAGTGGAGACTGCAGAAAATGCTTTAGGTGTACTCCACAAAAAAGAAAATCAGACTATTTGTCTAGCCTTCCAAATGTTGATTTATTAGCAGTACATGTTTGATTTATACCAATTTTATATACCTATATACCTGGGGTCACATAAAATTTTCTTGGGTGAAAAGAGGTCGTAAGTTAAAAAAAAAAGTTTAAGAAACCCTGGCTCAAACCATCTACGTCTGCTTAAGATGATTGGCTCATTCTGTTTAATGATAGGGACGTGCATTTACAGTGTATTTACCTGTAATCTGTAATCTATTCTAAAGCAAAATAGTCTGGGAAAACCAAGTCAAAATGTGGCTTGTTTGTCTAATGTTTTTTTGTGTACCTGGACCAATTATTCTTAAATTAGTCTTTATTTTTCACTTTGTTTTCTTCTTTATATTATCGTTCCTATACAGATACACAAAAGTCATCATAATACTGCTGCACATAATAGTGGCATCATCTTATAAAGGAGAAAGTGTACTTTTGTCACATCAGAACAAGCAAGGTGAACTCAAGCAACAATGTGAGAAAATTATGCCAACTTACACCTCCAAACATCCAATTGCATGGTGATGAAGAACTGCTAACTGCACAATCCTATGCCATTTGGCTGTCAGCCTCACTGAAAACAATGAAGCTTCTGCATTGCTATGTACTAGATTGATCTGCAAGTGTACAAAAGCAGAAGCAAAATAAAACTGTGGGATTTATTTCTTTTAACATTGATGATATCTTTTTCCTCTTAGGCAGACGAGGTGACCTTGATCGCATCAGTGATTATTTCAATACTTGGGCAGAACGAATTAAATTTACTTTCATTGCTGATGCCCAGAGTGTCACCTTCTTAGATCTCACGGTCTACAAAAATGATGGCATTTTGAACGTAAAGAATCATGTTAAACCTACCCACAAAAATTCTTACCTTCATTACCACTCTTATCATACCCCCTCCCTTAAAAACAGCCTCCCATTTTCCCAATTCACCAGACTTAAACGAAACTCTTCCACTGACCAGGATTTTGAATCCTCTGCATCTGACCTGGCCGCCCAACTGTTGGCTAGGGGCTACCCCCGGTCTGTTCTTGACTCTGCGTTTTGGAAGGTCCACAACACTCCCAGATCTTTGTTATTTTCCTCTCGCCCCAAACCCCCGCCCGACCGTATAGTATGGCCTCTTACCCACTCTCCTCACGCTACACAGATACGCCGCATAGTGACTACACACTGGCCCATTGTGGATTCCATCCCGGGCCTTGAGAAAATTCCCATGATTGCTTTCAAAAGGACTACCAATTTTTCGCCAACTTCTAGTTCACACACGCCCGCCAGGAGACCCCAGGACCCTTTACAAAAACAACACACGGTACCCTGTACACACTGCTCCATATGCAAGCATATGTCGACCCAAACCACGATTACCGACTTGCGCAACAAACATACTTTCACCCTCAGGTCAGGGTCCTCCTGTCATTCAAAAAATGCCGTGTACTGTCTAATCTGTACCTGTTCTAGATACTATATAGGTGAATCTGGGCCTTGAACTAAGAGTGAGAGTACAAGAACATCGTTCTAGATTTAGAACGCGAAATGAGTCTTCAGCTCTATACAGTCATTTCAAAAATACACACCACTTTGAGGATTTTAAGGTGGTGGTTTTGGAGCGCATCATCCCTTTACCACACCAAGATGTTAAACTTTTACTACGCAGAAGAGAATGTGTCTAGATAAATTCCCTTTCTTCTGAGTTGCCCTTAGGCCTTAACGACCAATTAAGTCTTAACGAGGTTCTGATGTAATCCTTTGTCCAATCAATACTACTCCATTACCTTTTACTCTGTATTTAAGTTGGCCCTCCTCCCCAGCCCTTTGTCCGGGCGTCTGGTTACACCGGTGGCTGCGTCCACCCATACCAGGATGATGACTATGCATATGCATCTATAATATTGGTATGTACTTTATGGTATTGAATGTACTGTTGGGTCTGTGCTTGGCGGGTTCTTTTACTGTTATTCTTTTACTGTTGTACTGTGTTACTCACTTAGAAATGCACTAGTTACTCAAAATATGTATTATTGTATATCCTAGGATACCCGGATCAGTGGAATGGTCACATTATTTGTTTTCACACACCTGGGTTCTGAAGAAGCCTAATTATAGGCGAAACGGCGAGGCCTTTCTCAGACCGTTGACCCATCTCCCTCTCTGACCGTCCCATGAAGAATGCATTATTGATGTGACATTATCTATGATTTCCTTTGGGATTTTTCATGGCCAGAGAGTGCTCACATAGTGACCAACAACTATTTGCATTCCACTTCTCAGTTAACCTTTGGATGAAAATTTACTTTATTATATGAAGACTATATGAAGATTAAACCATTGAAATATACCTTATATACCCGTCTCTTCTGATTCCGTGAATGCATTCAGATCCAGAGAGAGAAATGATGTCCTCATAAATCCAAAAGGTTGGCTGTGTTAGGGGCCTTCCACACAGCCCTATATCCCAGAACGTCAAGGCAGAAAATTGCACAATGTCTGCTTTGAACTGAGTTACCTGAGTACACACTCGGATAATGTGGGATTTCCTGCCTTGATATTCTGAGATATAGGATTATGTGGAAGAGCTCTCAGTTGTCACTTCTTTTGTGCTTAAAGGACACTTTCTGCTTATGTTTTCACAAAAGTCTATCAATACTCTTCTTCCAGATCATTTTTGTTACCCATTTTCAGGGTTCACTGCAAATATTTCTGTAAGGAAGAAAGGGGAAGAAACAAAAAAAAAACACCTTGCTCTCTTTTATCCTGTTGGTAGTAGTTATTTTTACTCCTTCCCCAATTCAATTCTTGGCTATGTTTCCCTACTAGTAGGTTTTCCATGCTCTAATGGTCTCATACCATCCTCCGTTCAAAACCCATCTCCTCCAACTTATCATGAGGCCTGGATTTTCATATATTGACACCAATGCATTCCAGAGAGGGTTGATTCACCAACAAGCCACTTATTATTTAGTCTTTGTTGGAGTGTTAACAACCTTTCAAGTGGAAGCAACCCCTTCAAATGTTTTCACATGTGAGACTAAAATTTTCCCTGAGGTCTCTCTTGTGCTGTTTATAATGTCATATGGGTGTTAAAGTGGAAGAGAAAATAGAAGCAATTGGCCAGCAAGTGCTCATTCACATTGATGAAGACTTTGCATTTAGAAATGCAACTGAAGCTATAGTTTTAAAGTTACAAGAAATTGATCAATTTTATATATTCTAATTTTGACGTCACTTTGAAATCTTGATTTTTTTTTTAAAAAAAAAGAACAGGACACATAATAGTACAAATATATAACCCTTTCATAGGAATGGCTGTTCTATAGTCAAGGGATGAAAGAAATTAGCATCCTACAAAGGTATAATTAGGTGGAGGTAGTCTTTATACAAAAGAATTCAATAATCATTCTTTTCACTATCAAAATGCACCTATTTGCAATCCCACCATCGTTTGTTCCCCTTTTTACCCAGAGATGAGGACCTACATGATGTTAGACCAGTGATTCTCAGCCTGTGGGTCCCCAGATGTTTTAGTCTTCAACTCCCAGAAATTCTAACAGCTGGTAAACTGGATGGGATTTCTAGGAGTTGGAGGCTAAAACGCTTGGGGACACACAGATTGAGAACCACTGTGTTAGACTTGACTTCCTCTAAACATAGACCATATTTACATGCACCTTTCAATGCAGTTTGAAGCCAAATTCAAATTACGGCTGCTAGATAAACAGCCACAAAAGTGTGCGAAAGAAGGTCCTTAATGTATATCAGTGCTCTGTTATTTGTGCAGCCCCCATCCAGACATCAAACTGGTTCCAGGATTACATGTGTAATCATTTGAACAACAATACCACTTTCTGCAATACTAGCTTGAAACCATTAAATGGCCAGTGTAGATTGGGCCTTAGTCAGTAGAGTTGATGGCAAGGAATGATGGGACCTGTAGTAAAAAAATGGCACAGAATTGTCCATCCTTGACTTTAAAATATCCATCCTTTCCAGATGTATTTGAGTTGAATTCTCCAGAGCTGAAATATGAAATAAAATTGTAGGATTTATCCCGTACTTTGTTATCACATACAAGTAAAAAAAAATAACTCCTGATTTTGCTTACCTGAAAGAGAATAAAGAAGTCAATGAGGAGATATGTCAAGATAAAAATGGGGTTTCAACCTTTGACAGAATCCCTCTTCTTGATCTTGCCAATAAGCCTTGAAGGTGAACTGTGCTCACAAGAAGGGAGTTTTGCCTACCCCTCATTCCACACCTTTTGTTGTTTGTCATACCACCTCAAGTAATACAGAACTTTGTATTCTTCTCGCAAGAAGATTTAGAGGCTTTGCCTCTGGTTCATGAAGCAGAAATAGGGATAAACTGAGTGTTTTTTGTTTTGTGTTGCAATAGATCTCTTTTGTCTCTTCTGCCTTGGGGAATTATCCCTTGATCTTGCAAAGAGAAACTGTAAAGGTAAATGTGGCTGCTAGGTTTTCAAAAAGAGAGGGGAGGGAGCTCCTAGTATTATGTTCAACTTTTTTGGGGGAAAAGTATTAAATCTAGTTTCTGAGAAGTATTTGCACTTCCTTGCAAATTTCAATTTGTAAATGTGGGTGTACTATCTGTATTTAATAAACACCCATCTAGTTGGATTTAAAAAAACAGGAAAAAAGTGAATTCTTGGGTATTTTCTAACCCAATGCAACTTTGGTCTATTTCAAGAAATAAAAATGGGCATTCTGCATTATCAAAATAAGTAGCAAAATAAAACAAGTATTCATATGAGGGCATTTGCTTTACTCAGACAGTTAACAATTAGGGTTACCAGAGTGATAGCTCCTAAACCAGTGTTTCTCAATGTTCCTAATGCCGAAACCCCTAAATACAGTTCTTCATGTGGTTCATGCAGTTGCTGGGATTTATAGTTAACCTACAATCAAAGAGTATTCCGAACTCAACCTATGATGCAATTTAACCAAATTTGGTGCACAGAACTCCTATGGCCAACAGAAAATACTAGAAGGGTTTAGTGGGCATTGACCTTGAGTTTTGGAGTTGTAGTTCACCTACATCCAGAGAGCACCGTAGACTCAAACAATTAGAGATCTGGACCAAACTTGGCATGAATACTCAATATGCCCAAATTTGAACACTGGTGGAGTTTGGGGGGGAAAACCTTGACATTTGGGAGTTGTAGTTGCTGGGATTTATAGTTCACCTACAATCAAAGAACATTCTGAACCCCACCAATGATAGAATTGGGCCAAACTTCCCACACAGAACCCAGCCTCGCATGCTATCCTTCACCCTCACATGCACATCATGCTGCCATGTGCCAAGCATGCCTTCTCTCACTTCCTTGCTTGGAGTCTCCGAAACAGCCCTCCCCTTGGCTGAGAGGCTGGCCAATCATAGCAGAGGAGGGCTTATG
Organism: Anolis apletophallus; assembly: GCA_030556195.1. Classification (NCBI taxonomy): domain Eukaryota; kingdom Metazoa; phylum Chordata; class Lepidosauria; order Squamata; family Anolidae; genus Anolis; species Anolis apletophallus. The sequence goes on along the minus strand of JARBWK010000002.1, from coordinate 116,748,979 downwards.
GTGGGAGGATTCTGGCTTCTGTTTCCAAAAAGGAAGAGAAGGACAGGTGGGGAGATCTTCAACCTTCTCTGCCAAAGGGGCACCTGAGACCATCATAAATATATATATTCTGATGGTGTTTGGCGACACTCCCCTTGCAACTCCTCCAGAGGTCCCAACCCCCAGGTTGAGAAACACTGTCCTAGACCTTTTTTGGTTGACCACCTATGATTACTAGGTGCTGTTAAGCTATATTTCAGAAAAAAAGAAATTGACAAAACTATTTGAGTACTCCTTGCCTAAGCACACCTTATAAAATAAAAGACTGACAACTTGAAGATACATCCAGCAACTGAAGAAGGAATTTCAAGACATGCTGCTGGTCATAGAACAAGATAGCAAGCAACACTTGCTAAAATTCCCTCTTCTACACAGCCAGAAAGGTTACAGGAGCTATTGCCAATTTCCACTCTGGCAACCCTACTAACAATATAGATATAATTCTTTACGTATTTTATTTCTGCATACAATAACAAATAATTTCACTGCTATTTCTATCATCTTCTGTAACAATATAAGAGAAGAATGTGAATGCAATTTTCAAGCAGTATCACATTTCAGCACTTTGTGGGTGAAATCTTTTTGTGCAAAAGAAAACATATGGGGTTTTATATGCTAAAACTTGTTTGCAGGAATAAAAAAATCTGCATTAAAAACACAAAGGAGACAGTGTATTAAATGTTGATTCCTGCTTTTTGCACAGATACCAGGTATACTGTCAACCCAAAAAGTTTTCTATATTTTGGTAAGGGGTAATGGTAAACCACAGGTGGTAATGGACACTCCATCTTTCCAATGAAGCATTCCTTTCCATCAGAAAGGAGTGTGATGCTATGCATGGAAGAAATATGATGTTATTTGCATCTGCTTCTCTTGGGGGAGAAGGTTGCAGAAAATCACATCTCTTTTGGAACAAATCCAGAGGTTTTTACATTCATGCATACAAGGAAAAGGTTTGTTACGTTCATGAGTAGATTTGGCCTTCTTGGACATCTCTTCTGATAGAAATGCTTTCACATAGGCAAGCAAGCCTTTTGGCTGGCCACTTTCCATAACTGTGTTGCTTGTGAAGAATGCTACAGCAATCATGGGAGTTACCAATCATCTTGGTTATTTGGGTCAAACAGGCAATTTTTCCAATAAAATACATGTACACTTACAGGAAGCCCTTAGAGTAGCTGGAGGCCATGGGCCTCGTGAACAATAGTCATTCACTTAGAGTAGGCTGGCACAACCTGCAACTATCCAGGTGTTTGGACCTCTAACTCCCAGAAACTATAGCCAGCTGTTCAAATGGCCAGAAATTCTGGGAGCTGAAGTCCAAAACACCTGGTGGGCTGGAGGTTGTGCAGGCCTGACTTAGAGGAACAGCAATGGAAAGTATCTCATCAAAAATGTTTTGTGGGAGTTCCTTCTCTCTTCTTATTTTGCCAATAGAGTAGCTTTCTGTCTGCTACAATGATTGTGTTGCTCCTCTCTGATCTGGTTAGGATCTAGTTAGAATCAGGTCCAGACTGGGTTCACTTGAAGATCTTCCAGCCACTATCAGACCATGTGAAGCAAGTTGAGAGGATAATCCTGGAGGCAGAATAGGGAATCAATGCACAATAATGATGATGATGATGATGATGATGATGATTCTTACCCACCTCTCCTCATGGCTTGAGGTAGGTTACAGAACAATTAAAACACATAAACACTGCAAAAACACAACAAATACACATATTAAAATGTACCTCTATTAAAGCTACACACAAAAATGTATCTATAAAATACATATTAAATACATATTAAAATACACAAAACTGAGATTAAACAAAGAGCACACATTTAAAATTCATGCTTAAAGACTGTCTGCATAGGCCTGCTGGAAGTGATGGATTTTTACATGGTTTTTAAATTCCAACAGCTCATGTAGCTGTCTGAGTTCTTCCGGCAGGTCATTCCATAGTCTTGGCATAGCCAATGAAAAGATTATCTGGGTGGTGGTTGCCAGTCAGGTTCTGGCTGATAGGAGAAGATGTGCAGGCCAGATTGTATGGGAGAAGGTGATTCTTAGGTAACCTAGAGGCCAGAATGAAGGTGGACTTGGAAAACAAACTAAGGGCCCTTATAAACAGGCCCTAAAATGTGGAAGAAACCAGAATAAAAATGTGGGAGGTGTGGCTAGATGACATTTGCCAAACATGTGCGCTGGTTTGCATGAATGGCTGAAAAACACATGTTATAAAGATGTGCTTAAAATCTGATTGCAACTGAAAAAATGGGCATATATTCTTGCAGTCAAGAAAGACATGTTAATCCATTGCTATAGTCTGGTGTGGACCGCTCCAGCGCATATGCACATTTTAAAACCCCAAAACAGTTGATGAGGCTGTAAACAAATGGAGCCACAGACACATGGCTAAATAGAAACACAAATGGAGATCAATTCCCATGTGAACTCTCTGCTAGCATTCTTTTGTTCTCATGTTTATGAAATGAGACAGATCTTGAATTTACCCAGTGGGCACCAGCATGGCAGGCAAGTGACCCCAAACAGAAATGGGGTTAGAGAGGGCATATGTAAAGTCAGCATGAGGATAAGGAGAGATAATGACAAGAAATTTGCTTGTGTGCATATTCACACCAGAAGAGTTAATAAAAATAAAACAAAACAAAACTTTTGGCAGATGTGGCATCTTTTGGCATCTTGTGGATTTCTAAAGTCTGCTACAACCAAACCTGTCAGGATGCTGGGGGAGCATTAACCAGGACTGGCAGCTCTGTGTCTGGATTCTTCTTAGGTTATCATGTTTAAAAATCACTTATTTGTGCCAGATTATGAGACTGTCTAGAAGTGCCCTAACAACCAGCAGTAAAAGATAATTAGAAACCCTGAGGAATACCAGATATTTGATGGCTGGATTTTATGGCAAGCTTCACAGGAACTATCTAAGATGTTTATTTATTTATTTATTATTTATTAACTTCAATTTAGTATACCGCTCACTCCGGAGCTCAGAGCGGTTTACAGAAGAAGCATAAACACCGTGAGTAATAAAACAGATTAAACAGTTAAAACACATTAAACATCAAAGCAGTTAAAACATATTAAAAACACTAGCCCTCAGCGAAGGCTGGGGGACGAGATAAGAATCTGGGGGGGAATAGGCGGCATGGCACACAGTGTGGTTGAGTTAAGGGCCAAACGCCTTCCTAAAGAGCCAAGTCTTCAAGGCCTTGCGGAAGGGCAGAAGAGCGCGGATGGCGCGGATCTCCTCCGGGAGGCCGTTCCAGAGACTTGGGGCAGCTACAGAGAATGCCCTCCGCCGTGTAGTGGCCAGTCTGCAGGTTCCAAGGGAAGGCACCTCAAGGAGGTTAAGCTCCTCAGAGCGCAGTGATCTCGCGGGCACATAAGGGGTAAGTCGCTCCCTCAGGTACACTGGCCCCAAACCATAGATGGCCTTAAAGGTGAGAACTAACACCTTGAAGAGGACCCGAATTCAATCGGAAGCCAGTGCAGCTTTGCGCAGGAGTGGGGTCGCGCGGTCAGATCTTGCAGCACCCAGGAGGAGGCGGGCTGCGGCGTGCTGCACTAGCTTAAGCTTCCGGATCATCGACAAGGGAAGGCCAATGTAGAGCGCATTACAGTAATCGAGCCTCGAGATGACCGTGGCTTGGATCACCATAGCAAGGTCGCGTTGGGAGAGGTAGGGAGCCAGGCGCTTAGCCAACCGTAGGTGGTAGAATGCTGTCCTGCAGGTGCAGCCAATCTGCTCCTCCATGGACAGGTGGGCGTCCAGCGGACCCCCAGACTTTTACCGATGGCTGAGGGCAGAGGGCCACACCATCGAAAGTTGGCAACTGGGTCACTACCCCCCCCCCCCCCCGGGCGGCCCAGCCACAAGATCTCCGTCTTCGCCGGGTTCACCTTCAACTTACTGGCTCGCAGCCATCCAGTAACGACTTCAAGGCAAAGATGGAAATTATCGGGTACAGAGACTGCCCCGGGGTCCAACCTCAGACTGAGCTGGGTATCATCAGCGTACTGATGACACTCCAGCCCACAACTCCGTACCAGTTGGGCGAGTGGTCGCATATAGATGTTAAATAACAGCGGTGAGAGGATTGCCCCTGAGGCACCCCGTAACTCAGCGGGGAGCCTCCCGGAGACCGCCCCTCCCCACTTCACTCGCTGCTGGCGGCGTTGGAGGAAGGAGGACAGCCAGTTGAGGGCTGTCCCCTCACCCCGCCACCGCCAGGCGGTGTATCAAAAGTTGGTAATCGACGGTATCAAACGCTGCCGTGAGGTCCAATAACACGAGCAGCGCCGATCCACCTCGGTCAAGTGGCAGCGGAGTAGGTCTGTGATGGAGACCAGGACAGTCTCCGTCCCATGGCCTGAGCGGAAGCCGGACTGGAAGGGGTCTAGCCAGGTTCGTCATCCAAGA